>UESW01004333.1:267465-916642 GCA_900491605.1 Calamus simplicifolius
GCTTGGCCTGCCAAGGATTTAAAATATTATATTTTACTTGGCACGGCCAAGGTACGGAATCGCTCGGCTCTACCGAGAATTTAAAAAGATTATATTTTACTTGGTGCACCAAGGTACGGAGATATACTCGGCGGCCGAGGCTTCAAGATTATATTTTACTTGATGCGGCCAAGGTACGGAGATCGCTCGGCCCTACCGAGGATTTAAAAAGATTATATTTTACTTGGCATGGCCAAGGTACGGAGACATCACTCGGCTCGGCCAAGGCTTCAAGATTATATTTTACTTGGAGCGGTCAAGGTATGGAGACATCACTCGGTTCGGCCGAGGCTTCAAGATTATATTTTACTTGGCGCAGCCAAGGTACGAAGACATCACTCGGCTCAGCCAAGGCTTCAAGATTATATTTTACTTGGCACGACCAAGGTACGGAGACATCACTCGGCTCGGCCGAGGCTTCAAGATTATATTTTACTTGGCGGCCAAGGTACGGAGACATCACTCGGCTCGGTTGAGGCTTCAATGTATAATAAACCTACTTCTGTTGCAGCTTTCAAGGAGAGTCATATAAATGGAGATTTTGCGAATCTTTGAAAGTTAAATTTAATTTAATGAACAGAATAAGTTTAGTAAGAGCATACTTTTATTGGTGGTATGCACGGAGATTGTTGAGTTCTACGTCCGAGGGATAGATTTCCCATCCAAATCTTGGAGTTTGTAGGTGCGGGTCTAATTACCTTCGTAACTTGGTAGGGACCTTCCCAATTCGGGGATAATTTCCCTTGCTCCAATGGATTTGAGATGGATGCCTTCTGAAGCACTAGATCACCTGGGAGGAAAGACTTCCCTTTGACTCTGGTGGAGTGATAATGGGTTACTCTTTGTTGGTAGGCGGCCATTCGGATTCGGGCTTTCTCCCTGATTTCTTCTATTAAATCAAGATTAGTTCAGAGCTGCTTATCATTGGATTCCTTCGAGTAGCCTTCCACGCGAGGGGAGGGGAGTCCGACCTCCATGGGGATGACAGCTTCTGTGCCAAAAGCCATCTTAAATGGGGTCTATCCTGTGGGCATCCTCTTGGTAGTTCGGTATGCCCACAACACATGGTGGAGCTCCTCGGCCCATCTGCCTCGTGCCCGACCGAGCTGAGCCTTAATTCCCTACAAGAGAGTTCGGTTGGTTACCTCGGCCTCTCCGTTGGCTTGAGGATATCCGACCTATGTCAAACAATGAAGAATGCCATGATCCTCACAGAACTCTTGGAACTTAGGGTTGTCGAATTGCTTCCCGTTGTCGGTGATAATAGTGTGGGGAAGACCGAAGCGACAGATGATGGATCTCCATACGAAGTCTTTAGCTCAAGCTTCGGTTATTTGGGCGACTGCTTCGACTTCAACCCACTTAGTGAAATAATCAATTGTAACAAACAAGAATTTCCTCTGTCCCATTGTGAGGGGGAAAGGGCCAAGAATATCCATCCCCCATTTGGCAAAAGACCAGGAAGATGATATGAAAGTCAGGTGTGCCGAGGGGAGCCTTTGGACATTTGAGTGCCTCTAGCACAAATCACAGGCTCGGACGAGATCATCAGCATCTTTCTGCATCGTCGGCCAATAATACCCTTGACGTAACTCTTTGTGGCATAGGGCCCGACCACCGAGATGATTGCCACAGATGCCTTCATGAACCTCCCGAAGAGCATAATCAGCCTCTGATGGTCGGAGGCATTTGAGCAATGGCATGGAGAAGGATCGCTTATACAGCCGATCATCAATCAGAACATAATGAGATGACTGCATTTTTAGCTTCCTTGCTTCTTTTCTATCAGTGGGTATCAGTTCTTCTTTAAGGTACTTGTGCAGAGGATCAATCCAAGATGGTTCAGTGTGACCTGTATCATCTGGTCAGCATCGGCAATGCTGGGTTTCTCCAGGACTTCCAAGTGGAATTTCATTCAAGATCCATTGACTCCGTAGTCGCCAGGCGGGATAGGAGGTCAGCGCGCTCGTTTTTAGCCCTTGGGATCTGGATAATTTTAAATTCATCAAAACAGGAGGATAAATTGTGCACCTTTTGGAGATACCGAATCATATTTGACTCTGAGCCTCGAATTCTCCTTGCACCTGACCAGCTAACTGAGAGTCGGTGTAGGCAATTAGTTTTTTTATCTTAAGCTCGTGGGCGATTCGGAGTCTAGCGAGTAGGGCTTCATACTCTGCTTCATTGTTCAAAGCCGGAAAGGAGAAGTGAATACCATATTCGAAAGTTGTGCCCTCCGAACTAGTGAGGACCAAGCCGGCGCCAGAACCACCCACGCTGGAGGATCCATCGGCGTGAAGCAACCATGGGGCATTGGGCTTTGGTTGTCTGGGGGTATCCAAAGCAGAGCCATCTTTAGGTATGGTGCATTCGAGGAGGAAATCTGCTAAAATCTGGGCTTTAATGGCCGGACGAGGTTGATATTGAATGTCATGCTCACTCAGTTCGACAACCCATTTGGTCATTTCTCCGATGCTTCTGAGCAATGGATAATCGCCTTGATGGGTTGGTCAGTCAGAACAGTGACAGTGTGCACTTGAAAATAGGGCCGCAACTTTCGGACCGATGTCACCAGGGCCAGGACCATCTTCTCGACTCGAGTATACCTCGTTTCAGCATCTTTGAGTAGTTTGCTGACATAATAAATAAATTTTTGGATTTGTTCTCCTCTGATTAGCATCGAGCCAACAACATTTTTGGAGACCGCTAAGTATAAATTCAGCATTTCCCCTAGTTTTGGGCGATGAGGAGAGGTGGTGAGCTGAGGTATTTCTTGAGGTCTTTGAAGGATTTCTGGCAATCTGGGGTCCATTGAAAATTTTTTGCCGACCGAAGAGCTTTGAAGAAGGGGAGGCACTTTTCGGCTGACCGAGCAATAAAGTGGATGAGGGTCGCTATTCTTCCGGTAAGACGTTGCACATCTTTGATCGACCCTGGAGGGGCCATCTGCCGTAGGGCTTGGATCTTTTGGGGATTTGCTTCGATGCCTTGCTGAGAGTCCATGAAGCCTAGAAATTTCTCGGAGTTGACCCCGAAAGCACATTTGGTGGGGTTAAGCTTCATATGGTACTTTCAAAGAGTTGCGAAGCTTTCCGTGAGGTCCTCAACATGTTGGAATGCCTTTTTGCTCTTTACCAGCATATCATCGACATATACCTCCATGTTTTGGCTGATTTGCTCTTTGAAGACTTTATTGACTAGCCTTTGGTAAGTGGCGCCTGCATTCTTTAAACCAAAGGGCATTACTCAGTAACAATAAATACCTCGTCGGTGATGAAGGCGGTTTTCTCCTCGTCTTCAGGTACCATCGATTTGGTTGTAGCCTAAATAGGCATCCATAAAAGTCAGCATTTGATGGCCTGAAGTCGAATCCACGAGCTGGTCGATCCGCGGAAGAGGGAAGCTATCTTTTGGGCAGGCCTTGATGAGGTCGGTGAAGTCAATGCAGATCCTTCATTTGCCATTTAATTTTTTCACCATGACCACATTTGCCAGCCAATCGGATAATTAACTTTTCGGATGAATTTGGCTTTGATGACCTTGTCTACTTCTTCTTCGATAGCCTTTTGGCGCTCATGGGGAAGCTCCTTTTCTTCTGTTTGATTGGCCAAATGTCTCGTCCATGCTGAGGCGATGGACCAGGACATCTGGGCTGATTCCGGGCATATCCAATGCGGACCAGGCAAAGACATCAGTGTTCTTCCGAAGGAATTCAATCAATTCTTGCCGAAGCTTTTCTTTCAGCTATGACCCAACCATTATGGTTCGGTCAGGCCGAGCTTCGTCAAGTGGCACTTCCTTTAATTCTTCGACTGGCTCTCCTCGTTGCTTGGTAAAGTCTTCCCGAGAATTGAGCCCATCTACCTCGGGCTTCCTGGACTGAAGGTCGGTGACAAAGCAATGCCGAGCTATGATTTGACTTCCTCGAACAACCCCCACTCCTCATTCGATGGGGAACTTCATGGCGAGATGGGGAATGAAAATGATGACCTTGAGGGATATTTGCCCCGGCCTACCAAGGATGGCATTGTAAGAAGACGGAGCTTGGTTACGAGGAAATCCATGAGCGCAGTAGCCACACGGGGCCAGGTGTCGGCTCGGACTGTCAGAGTAATAACTCCCTCAGGGATTATGGAGTCATCTGTGAAGCCCACTAAAGTGGATTCCATGGGCTGGAGGCTTTCCACCCGAAATTTCAATCTCACAAAGGCATCAAAGTACAAAATATTAACAGAGCTCCCACTATCAATCAAGATGTGGTGTACATCATAATTGTTCATATTTAAGGATACAACTAGAGCATCATCATGGGGGTACTGTACCTCCCGAAGGTCTTCATCAGAAAAGGTGAGCTCATCAACACGAGCCTTCTTCGGTGGGTTTTCCTCCTCGCCTGGCCAAAAAGATGGGGAGCTAGCCGTTGCTATCACATTGACATTACCGATAACCAAGGGATTCGGCGGAGGAAGCTGGCGAGGCTCGGGTTGGCGATTCTCCTCATTGTTCGGCTCAGGAGGTCCTTTGAATCGGTCTAGTCTGCCCCGTCGGATTAATCGCTCGATTTCATTCTGGAGCTGCCAACAGTCCTCGGTGTCATGTCCATAATCTCGATGGAAGCGGCAATACTTGGTCGGGTCCCTCCGAGTCGCATTGCTTCGGAGAGGAGGAAGCCGAGGAATTTGCCGCTCGATCTCCATCAGGATTTGCATTCTTGGCGCAGTGAGGGGAGTGTAGCGGTTGAACCTTCGATCTGGACTCCGGGTTCAGTCTCGAGGTGGTGGCAGAGGAGTTCTCTGGTAGCGAGGCGGGCTTGCACGGCGGTAGGCTCATTGCTTATCTGAGTCCTTTGCCTCCTTCTTCTTCAGCTGCTCGACTCGAGCTGATCTCCTTGAAACCCTGGCGTACTTATCCGCCAGGGACATCATGTATAAAAGGCTCTTCGAGTAGTTAACCTCCAGAGCCAAGTAGAAGTCTTCTTCTTTCGACACCCCTCCCGCCAAGCAGTCATGGCTACCTCATGGTTGAGATGGTCGACTTCTAGGAGGGCCGTGTTGAAATGACCAAGATAATTTTTCAGGGATTCCCCCTCTCTCTGCTTGACCTCAGAGAGAGAATCGGATCTCCATCGCTGGCGATAGCTGCTGACGAACTGACGGATGAGCAAATAGCTCAGTTCATTGAAAAAATCAATGGAACCTAGCTTCAGGCTGTTGAACCAGGTTCGGGCCGATCTCCTTAGAGTAGAGGGGAATGCTCGGCACAGGATCACGTCCGATGCTCTGTGAAATATCATGATGGATCTGAAGCTACTTAGGTGGTCATCGAGATCGGTGGATCCATGGTATGGCTCGATGGTAGGGAGCTTAACATGAGGGGGAATCACTTCCCTCATGATCCTCTCAAAGAAGGGGATGCCCTGCTCCACTTTCAGTTGGGACGAAGGAGCTTGTCTAGCGGCGTCTAGTTCTTGATGCCATTCTCGATGCATCTCCTGCATCGGTTGCCTGATCCCTTTATCCAGAGTTGTAGGAGGGATCGGACGATGAGAAGACGGTAGCGGTGTTGAATCCTGAAAAGACACCAGAGAGGGGGAACGAATCCGCCTAGATCTGAGTGGGCTCTTTCTTCCAGCCCGCTGTAGCACTGGCCTTGCCTTCGCAGGTCGGTGATACTGATCCGCCGCCTCAGACGAATCGAAAGAAGAGATCGCTGGCGGAGCAGGGGCAGCGGCCTCTCCACGAGGCTGAGAAGCAGGAACAGCAGGATCAGGAATCGCCTGGAGTCCCTGGACCAGCTGGATCAATGCCTAGACCTACTGAACCAGAGTGGCGAACTGGTCCAGCGTTACCATCATTGTCGGCAGCGAAGGAGTTTCAGTTGGCGACGGTGGTGGAGGTACCACACCACTAATTGGATCAGGCCTTTGGGAGGTGGCCTAGTCTTGAGCCTCGGATGTGGCTCTCTTTCGATTGGACATTAGAGGATGCTTCTTCTGAATTTTGAGTCTTGTCTCCTAGGTTACAAGTTTATGGGACTTGAAGCCCTTCCTCTAGCGCCAATCTGTTGCCGTGGAAATTCGTTCTCCGACTTGGGTGCGCTCCGACTCCGGGTCCAAACGCTGATCTCGATGCCCAGGGTGAAACCTGCAAAATAGTTTGCGCATGCAGAGGATTTTCTTGGGGTTGTCCTCTATGGGGACCCTCTGATGCTCAAGTCAGTGGAGATTCACAGCAAGCAGATGTGAGGAGAAGACTCTCACAGAAGAGTTTCCTCAAACGGGTTTTCTTTTCCGGGAGCTCCGAGCTCTGTGTGAGCTTCAATGGAATATGAGAGCCAGCGATTGAGTGCGTATCTGAGAGATCTGAGGGCTGTGATACTTATAGGTGATCACCTGATTCCATGGGCGCATCCTGGGGGGGTATGGAAGCCGTTGTGATTTGAAAAGATTCGAATCAAGTTTGTTACGAGGCCAGTAGGATCTGTATCTTATCGATTAGAGGATCGACGGCCAGGAGAGCTGGTTAATGCCTTGAGATTCAGCGACCACGTAGGTTCTAGGCCATCCCTATGGCCCTTAGGCCACTTCTGGGCATGATTCTCCGCTTGGAATCTTATTCAGTTATCATGAATTCAAACTCTCCTGTGCCGAATTCCGCAGAGGTGTTCGAGTGCCTCGGTCTGGCCGTGGCAAGGGGCAACTTGGTTTGCCATGGTATGAAGGTACCTTGGGCTGCTGAAGTATGAGGATAGTTCGGTTTACCGAGGTATAAAGATACCTCGGGCTGCTGAAGTATGAGGATAGTTCGGTTTGCCGAGGTATGAAGATACCTCGGGCTGCCAAGGTATGAAGATACCTCGGGCTGCCGAGGTATGACTCGAGTCGTCAGGGCGACCCGACTCCACTGAGGGCGATTGGGCCCCGCTGCTTGGTAGATGAGACAATTGGTTGACAAGATATTAGGATCGGACTAGACCCAGTTGTCGATGCATGCGGGCATTAATGCAATGATAATTTTATCCCTCATTAATAATAATAATCGGCAATGTTATTTTTCAAAATGGGATGCCAACTTGCCATTTGTCCCGCTAACCCATCGATATCCATTGTATTGGAGTGGGCCCCCGTGTATATGCAAAGGATTCCTCGTCCATGTAGGATTTGGATTAGATATTCCTACCGCTCGCTTGTTGAAGGCAGATAGATGGATAGCCAAACTAATGTCTCTGCGCATCCAGGCATCATGCAGTCTCATTGACACTAGATGTGGGTAAGATGAGTATTATTAGATTCCCAAGCATGATATGTATGTATGCATGTCATCACTATAAGAAAATACTGAAATAGCGACGCAAAATTAGGACGCAATTATGCGTCGCTAAATTGCGACCACTTTGCGACACCTCTGTGACAACAAAAAATTGCAACGGCCTTAGCGACGCATTAGCGACTCAATTAACCAGAAAATAAAAAAAATTAATTTTTATTTAGCGACGCATATAATGCGTTGCAATATATTTAAATTAATTTTTTATAAAATATAAAAATAGAAAAAAAATATTGCGCAACACAGTGCGTCGCAATATTTTTAAAAGAATTTAATATGTTAAATAGCGACGCATTAGCGACGCAATAAACCAAAAAATTAAAAAATTATTTTTAATTTAGCGACGCAACAATTGCATCGCAAATAATTTAAATGAAATTAAATTTTATAAATATAAATTTATAAAAAATATTACGACGCAAATCAGTGCGTCGCAATGTTTAAAAAAAATTAAATATATTAAATAGCGACGCATTAGCGACGCAATAAACCAGAAAATTAAAAAATATTTTTTAATTTAGCGATGCAATAAATGCGTCGTAATTATTTTAAATAAAATTAAATTTTATAAAGTATAAATATGAGAAAAAATAATTGCGACGTAACACAGTGCGTTGTAATGTTTTTAAAAAATTAATTATGTTAAATAGCGACGCATTAGCGATGCAATAAACCAAAAAATTAATTAAAAAAATTATGTTTTAATATAGCGACGCACTTGTTGCATCGTAATTACTATAATTATAATTAATTTTTATATAATATAATTATCATATTAAAAAATTACGATGCAACCCTTTGCGTCGCAATGCATTTAAAAAAATTAATTATGTTAAATAGCGATCGGTCCAAAATCGATCGTGACCGATCAGAATAAGGGCTTGGATCGATCGCAACCCTCGGATCATCGCCGATCGGACCGATCGCCATGGTTCGAGATCAATCGTGGCCGATCGGGATCAGGGCTTGGATCGATCGCAACCGTCGGATCGTCAGCGATCTCGGACCGATCGCATCGGTCTGGAATCGGTCATGGCCGATCGGGATGAGGGCTTGGATCGATCGAAACCATCGGATCATCGCGATCGGATCGATCGCCACGGTCCGAGATCGGTCGTGGCCGATCGGGATCATGGCTTGGATCGATCGCAACCGTCGGATTATCGCCTATCGGATCGATCACGATGGTCCGAGATCATTGATCACAGACCAGAATGATCAGGGCTTCGATGATGGCAACCATCGGATCGACGCCGATCGGTGCGATCGCCACGGTCCGAGATCGATCATGGACGATCGGGATCAGGGCTTGGATCGATCGCAACCGTCGAAACCGTGCCGATCGGACCGATCGCCACGGTCCGAGATCAGTCGTGGCCGATCGGATCAGGGCTTGGTTCGATCGCAACCGTCGGTTCATCAGCGATCTCGAACCGATCGCAACGGTTCGGGATCGGTCGTGGCCGATCGGGATTAGGGCTTGGATCGATCGCAATCGTCGGATCGTCGCCGATCGGATTGATCACCGTGGTCCGAGATCGATCGTGGCAGATCAGGATCAGGGCTTGGAGCGATGGCAACCATCGGATCGACGCCGATCGGTCCGATCACCACGGTCCTAGATCGTCGTGGACGATCGGGATCAGTGCTTGGATCGATCGCAACCGTCGGATCGCCAGCAATCTTGGACCGATCGTAATGGTCCGGGATCGGTCGTGGCCGATCGGGATCAGGCTTGGATCGATCGGAAACGTCGGATCATTGCCGATGGGACCGATCGCCACGGTCCGAGATCGGTCGTGGCCGATCGGGATCAGGGCTTGGATCGATCGCAACGTCGGATCGTCAGCGATCTTGGACCGATCGCATCGGTCTGGAATCGGTCATGGCCGATCGGGATGAGGGCTTGGATCGATCGAAACCGTCGGATCGTCGCCGATCGACCGATCGCCACGGTCCGAGATCGATCGTGGCCGATCGGGATCATGGCTTGGATCGATCGCAACCGTCGGATTGTCGCCTATCGATCGATCACGACGGTTCGAGATCGTTGATCGCCAACCGGGATCGATCAGGGCTTCGATCGATGGCAACCGTCGGATCGATGCCGATCGGTGCGATCGCCACGGTCCGAGATCGGTCATGGACGATCGGGATCAGGGCTTGGATCGATCACAACCGTCGGAACTGTGCCGATCGGACCGATCGCCACGGTCCGAGATCAGTCGTGGCCGATCGGGATCAGGGCTTGGTTCGATCGCAACCGTCGGTTCGTCAGCGATCTCGAACCGATCGCAACGGTCCGGGATCGGTCGTGGCCGATCGGGATCAGGGCTTGGATCGATCGCAATCGTCGGATCGTCGCCGATCGGATTGATCGCCGTGGTCCGAGATCGGTCGTGGCAGATCAGGATCAGGGCTTGGAGCGATGGCAACCATCGGATCGACGCCGATCGGTTCGATCGCCACGGTCCTAGATCGGTCGTGGACGATCGGGATCAATGCTTGGATCGATCGCAACCGTCGGATCGCCAGCGATCTTGGACCGATCGCAACGGTCCGGGATCGGTCGTGGCCGATCGGGATCAGGGCTTGGATCGATCGCAAACGTCGGATCGTTGCCGATGGGACCGATCGCCACGGTCCGAGATCGGTCGTGGCCGATCGGGATCAGGGCTTGGATCGATCGCAACCGTCGGATCGTCAGCGATCTCGGACCGATCGCATCGGTCTGGAATCGGTCATGGCCGATCGGGATGAGGGCTTGGATCGATCGAAACCGTCGGATCATCGCCGATCAGACCGATCGCCACGGTCCGAGATCGGTCGTGGCCGATCGGGATCATGGCTTGGATCGATCGCAACCGTCGGATTGTCACCTATCGGATCGATCGCGACGGTCTGAGATCGTTGATCGCCGATCGGGATCGATCAGGGCTTCGATCGATGGCAACCGTCGGATCGACGCCGATCGGTGCGATCGCCACGGTCCAGATCGGTCATGGACGATCGGGATCAGGGCTTGGATCGATGGATCGCAATTATTTGAGTCGCTATTTTTCATAAAATTATAATAAAACCAGATTAACGATGGATTAGCGACGCATTAATGCGTCGCTAATACATAATAAATTTTAAAAAAATATTGCGACCATATAGCGACGCAAATTATTGCGTCGCTAATTACTTATATAAAGCGGGCCTTCTCTTCTTCTTCTTCCCCGTCTTGACCTAGCCGCCGCCGTGCTCAAAAAATTTTCGGCTCCCACCTCGCTGCTCCGGCGCCTCCCCTCTGGTGCTCCGGCTCCCCGGTGTCTTCTCTGACTCTGCCGTCTTCTCTCGACCAAGGTAAGCCCCAACACTCTATAAAATTTTTTTTTTAAATAATTTCCCTCCGGCCACGGCCAAGACCTGGTCGTCTTCTCCGGCCACGGCTGCCGTGGCCATCTTCTCCAGCCACGGCCGCTGCCGTGGCCGGCAGTGGCCTGGCCACGGTGGCCAGGCCACTGTCACAAAAAAAAAAATTCTTAACAGGGGGGGGAAACCCCCCCGCCCCCCCCCCTTTTTTTCTTGTCCGGCCACGGCCGCTGCCGTGGCCGTCTTCTCGGCCACGGCCGCTGCCCGGCAGTGGCCTGGCCACGGTGGCCAGGCCACTGTCACAAAAAAAAAAAAAATTTCTTAACAGGGGGGGGGGGGGGGGACCCCCCCCCCCCCCCCCCCCTTTTTTTCTTGTTCGGCCACGGCCGTGGCCACGGCCGGACAAGGCGGCCAGGCGCCGCCACGGCCGCTGCCGTGGCCGGCAGTGGCCTGGCCATGGTGGCCAGGCCACTGTCACAAAATTTTTTTTTTTTTCTTAACAGGGGGGGGGAACCCCCCCCCCCCCCCCCCCCTTTTTTCTTGTTCGGCCACGGCCGTGGCCGTCTTCTCCGGCCACGGCCGCTGCCGTGGCCGGCAGTGGCCTGGCCACGGTGGCCAGGCCACTGTCACAAAAAAAAAAAATTTCTTAACAGGGGGGGGGAAACCGCCCCCCCCCCCTTTTTTTCTTGTTCGGCCACGGCCGTGGCCGCGGCCGGACAAGGCGGCCAAGGCCGGCCACGGCCGCTGCCGTGGCCGGCAGTGGCCTGGCCACGCCACAGTGGCCAGGCCACTGTCACAAAAAAAAAAAAAATTCTTAACAGGGGGTGGGGGAAACCCCCCGCCCCCCCCTTTTTTTTCTTGTCCGGCCACGGCCGTGGCCGCGGCCGGACAAGACGGCCACCACCGCTGCCGCTGCCATGGCCGGCAGTGGCCTGGCCACGGTGGCCAGGCCACTGTCAAAAAAAAAAAATTCTTAACAAGGGGGAGGGGAAACCCCCCCCCCCCATTTTTTTCTTCGGCCACGGCCTCTGCTGTGGTCGCCTGTGGCCTGGCCACCCTGTCAAAAATTGAAAAAAAAAAAATGGTAACAGGGCCCCCCCTTTTGTCTTCTCCGGCCATGGCCACGGTGGCCAAGCCGCAGTCCAAAAAAAAAAAATAGTTAGGGGGGGCCACGGACTGTTTGGATAGACTGATTGTTATGTCTTGATTATGCAATAATATTTGTAATGCTAGATAGAAAGTCTTGTTGTATTATTATTTAATTTGCATATTGTTTATGCAATAATTAATTTAAGCAGAATGTTTATGCAATAATATTTGTGCATTTGTACTTATTTACATTTGTTATGTCTTGATTATTTATATTCTGCTGCAAACTGAATGATGCATTAAATTATGTAATGCTAAATAAAAAGTCTTGTTGTAATATTATTTAATTTTCAGCAACAAATTAGTAGTTTCAATGATTTACATTTTAGTCTTCACAAACATTTGTATTTGACACAATAATCTT
Source organism: Calamus simplicifolius (assembly GCA_900491605.1). Taxonomy (NCBI): domain Eukaryota; kingdom Viridiplantae; phylum Streptophyta; class Magnoliopsida; order Arecales; family Arecaceae; genus Calamus; species Calamus simplicifolius. The sequence continues at coordinate 279,700 of UESW01004333.1, forward strand.
AAAAAGTTAGTGATTACATGTATAATTCACAAGAAGTTAAGAATAACAAGCATAAGTTCGATTGTCTTCGGACTTCCATAATCACAGCACTATAACCTTTAGACCCGTTTGAGAATTTGTAAGCCTTAGTCTTGCAAATTCTCAAATTGTCCTGGTGGACAGTTTGGGAATATTTCTTGCGATATGTTAGTCTGCTATTAATCATCGTTGGGTGAGATTTCGGTTTGTATTTGCTCATACGTTCTCCTAGTGTGGCTTATATACCACACATTTAGGAGAACATATGGGGAAATGCTGCCGAAATTTCAATTTAACCGATCGATGATAATTAATAGCAGAATAACATATCACAAAAAATATTCTTGAATGGGATAGGGCCTTACCTTATAGACATGGAGTGAAGGTAGAATTAATTTAAGACACTTGAATGCTTGTGAAGTCTCATGATTAAACGCACCGCCTTGCGGCCCGACCCAAACTCAAGCCCTCCCATTAGCCATGAACCTGTGCATCGGTCCTTGCTAGCACGCCAAGGATCGTAGCCGTGGCTCGCCCTTGCATGGTAGGGACCTTAGTTGCCTAAATTTTTTTTTACTTATAAATGATTTAAATGGTTGTTATTAACCTTAGTTGTGACCAAGAAATTTTAGTTATATATTTAGTAATACTAATATAGTTTTATTTTGTGGTTTCATTTAATGATTTACCAGACTTTGTATAAGTCGGTCAAAAATGAGCGGGGCTCGCTCGTGGATGTATGCAAGGATAAAAGATGGCTTGCTTAATCCAGATTTTCTGAATGGATTGGAAGAATTTATCGCATTTGCATGTAGCCAACCTGACTGGATGGATGGCCCTAGGATTAGGTGCCCATGCAACTTCCACAGGTGTCAGAATAAAGCCTACAGAGATGTGGAAACTGTTAAGGTGCATTTGTGTAAGAAGGGGTTTGTTCCTGATTACTATGTTTGGTACTGTCATGGTGAACCAGAGGATATTCCAGCAGCTGTTATAGGCCAACAAGAGTCAATTCCCGTAGATGAACCATTTGTGAATTTAAACACATATGAACAAATGGTGATGAATGCATCGGGTAATGAATTCAATCAGAATACATTTATGGAAGAACCAAATCCAGAAGCACAGCAATTTTATGATATGTTGCGTGCTGCAAATCAAGAATTGTATCCTGGTTGTGAGGGTCATTCCCAGTTGTCTACAGCTGAATGTTGAATATTAAGGCAGAACATCGATTATCAGAAAAGGCGTTCAATTCTGTAGCTGGGTTAATCAAAGAAATTTTGCCAAATGACAATGTTGCGGCAGACAGTTTTTACGCAACAAAGAAGTTGTTGCGTGGGCTTGGGCTCCCAGTTAATAAGATCGATTGTTGCTTGAACAATTGTATGATATTTTGGGGTGAAGACTCAGAGCTGAGATGGTGTAAGATTTGTGGGCAATCGAGGTACAAAAACACCGAAGGAGGAGCCGGTACAAGTAGGAGGAAAAGTGTGCCTTACAAGAGGATGCATTACTTTCCTCTTACCCCACGCCTGCAGAGATTATACAGATCTGAGGCAACAGCTGATATGAGATGGCATGCCGAACATGAATCTAAAGAGGATGAAATGCGGCATCCATCAGATTCAAAGGCTTGGAAGCATTTCAATGAAAATCATCCTGATTTCGCTGAAGATATAAGGAATGTGAGATTAGGTCTTTGTACCGATGGTTTACAACCATTTGGTCAAGCGGGGCAACATATTCATGTTGGCCTGTGATACTGACTGTATATAACCTTCCTCCGTGGAAGTGCATGAAAGATACTGCAATGTTTTTAACCATTTTGGTTCCAGGACCATCAAATCCAAAGGAAAAGATTGATGTCTTTCTGCAACCGTTGGTGGCCGAATTGAAAATGTTGTGGGAAACAGGAGTCGTAGCCTACGACATTTCTATGAAACATAATTTCTTAATGAGAGCTGCTTTGATGTGGACAATAAGTGATTTTCCGGCATATGCAATGTTGTCTGGTTGGAGCACTGCTGGACGTCTGGCATGCCCTCATTGCATGTATGATTCGGATGCATTTACATTGCAGAAGAGTGGTAAGCAGTCATGGTTTGATAACCATAGGAAGTTCTTGCCCCCAAATCATCCTTACAGGCGTAACTTGATCGCCTTCCGGAAGAACAAAGCAGTCACAAAATTTGCCGAACCGGTTAGGTCCGGCACGGATCTATTTGATTCTATAGAGCATTTGGGGTTGATGTATGCATGGGAACCGGATGCAGATAGAATAAATGCCGTATATGTAAAGAACATAACTGGAAGAAGCGAAGTATATTTTGGGATTTGCCTTATTGGAGCACAAATCTCATCGGCACAACTTGGATGTTATGCATATCGAGAAAAATTTCTTTGATAACATATTTAACACGGTGCTAAACATCCCGGGAAAAACAAAAGATACTGCAAAGTCAAGAGAAGAACTTAATCAGTACTGCAGAAGAGGTGATTTGAGAAGGAGTGCCGATGGGACCTATCCTAAAGCATGTTACACTCTTGACAGAAATTCACGAGAAGTTTTATGTAACTGGCTTAGAGGGTTAAAATTTCCAGATGGTTATGCCTCAAATATCGGTAGGTGTGTGGACATGCATAAGCTCAAGTTGTTCGGCATGAAGAGTCACGACTGCCATGTTTTCATGCAACGGTTATTACCTATAGCTTTTCGTGAGTTGCTTCCGCAACATGTCTGGAAGGCAATTACGAGCTCAGCTTATTCTTCAAGGAGTTATCTGCCGCAGTCATTACTTCTGCATCCATGGCAAGGCTTGAGGAGGAAATTCCAATTATTTTATGCAAGCTTGAGCGAATATTTCCTCCAGTTTTTTTGACTCAATGGAGCATTTACCGGTTCACTTGCCATACGAAGCGAGCATAGCTGGTCCCGTGCAGTATCGCTGGATGTATCCTTTCGAGAGGTAAATATATACATCATTAAGATATGTTGACATTTCAAATATTATTTCATTGCTTGAAAAATTGGTTAATTTTTGTTGCAACTTTACATATAGGTATCTTAAGAAGTTAAAAAATAATGTGCGTAATAAGGCAAGGGTTGAAGGTTCTATATGCAATGCACACTTGGTCGAAGAAGTTTCAGCTTTTGCCTCACATTACTTTGAGGGTCACGTCCACACGAGGAGCCAAAATCATGGTCGTAACGATGACGTATGTGTGGACGAAGGAGAAGCTAATGACGGTAGAATATCAATTTTTAAAGCTATCGGCCGTTCATTTGGTGGGCAGAAGTCAAGAAATCTTAGCGATATGGAGTATAATGCAGCACATTATTACATCCTAATGAACTGTAGAGAAGTCGATCCATATATTGAGTAAGTGTATACTTCAATGCTAAATTGAAATTTTAATTTAAATTACAATATACCACAATATTTAATTTCTAACATTAGTTTTCATCCTTTTCATCCCATAAGGATGTTTTGTGATAGACAACGACAGATGAATCCCGACATCAGTCAAGTTGCAATTGGGCAGAAATTAGAAACGGAGTTTGCTTACTGGTTTTATGAATTTGTGAGTAGTATCACTCAATCAATTTCGATAATGGCTTTTTTTTGAATTGGATGTCAATAGCTTATTAATTTATAGGTCAACGGTCCATGGTCCACAACCGACAATATTTTCATTAAATGTCTATCGCAATGGCCATTGAAGACCGTAACAACCTCTACTGGCTATTTTGTAAATGGGTACAAATTTTAGATTGAACGATTAGCAGCTTCAAGAGGCACGCAGAACTGGGGCGTGTGTGTGAAAGGAGAAAGTGTTGGAGCAAATATGCAGGATTATTATGGAAAGTTAGTAGAGGTGGTTGAAGTTGAATATCCCGGTTGGCCTATGAAACGAACCGTATTGTTTCGTTGTGATTGGTTCGATCCGATAGTTCCTGTGGGCAAAAGGGTTCATAACGACTACAATTTGGTTGAAGTGAACCATCGACGAAGATTGCAGAAATATGACCCATTCATCCTTGCATCCCAAGCTCAGCAAGTCTTTTACTGCGGATATCCAAGTTTGCGCAACGACAAGCGAGATTGGTGGGCCGTTTCTAAAATCGTCCCACGTTCAACAATCGTATTAGAGGAGAGTTCATCAAGTCAATCAGCCGAGTGCCCTGCATTTCAAGAGGATGAGATGGAAATGCATGCAATTGAGGACGACACAAGGGCTCCTGAAACATCACTTAGAGATCCAAATGGTGATGTCCAAGAAATTGCGGATGCAAATGTTCGGTTTCCTTCCGATGATAATGAAACTGATTCGCAATCCGATACGGCATCGGATGTTGAACCAACATTTCACGAAACAAATGACACCGATTAAACATAGAGGTTTTTTAAAATTTAACTTTTTTTTATAAGTGTTAAATTCTTACATAGTCAATCATTAATCGTAATTTAATTGTGTGAATCTTTAGTATTTTCAGTATGACGGGCAGAGGTAGATCTACCGACGACAGACGGAGTGAGCAGGACGTAGCCCTGCTACATCAGATCACATGAGCATCGGAGATGGAGAGTTTGGATCTCCAGCAGTGGCGCAGCCTTCGATCTCTCCAGCAGTATTACCATCCAGCCGATCGGCACATACCTCCGAGAGTTCTTCCACCATCGGCCGCACTGTACTTCGACTTGATGCTCAGGGGATGTAAGTATATACTAATTAAAAATATATGTTTATGTTTTTAAGTCAATTACTTATAAACATGCATTTTTTTAACAGATTCATTGAGCAGCATCATGTATCCAGCCACATCAGCGCCGTATTTCAGAGGCGTGCAGATCCCAGTGGCTACGATTGGCGCCACGTATCTCCAGCCACGAGGGAGTTTTATTTTTCTGAGTTTCAGGTAAACTTATTAAATACAATTTATCAGTGATATAAAATTTCTTAAACTTAATAAATTCAGAAACTAACTGTTTATTTTAATGCAGAAAAAGTTTACGTGGGATCCTGCCAGCCATGATGCCATTAGGGCAGCATGGGAGGCTCTGACGCGACGCCGATACTCCGACATGCTTCATCGTTGGAGGTCATCGGGTCAGCGTCCTGCGCACGTGCCAGAGGGTATTTGGCACGAGTGGCAGCAGGCCTGGGAGTCCGATGGCTGGCGCAGGAGGTCCGCATCAGCCAGCACGAACCGCCGATCTGAGAAGGGCGGTCCTGGCACGGGTCTCTCCCGCCATACTTCGGGCTCCATTTCGATTCAGGAGCACAGACGGCGTATGGTAAGAAAACATAAATATTTTAATTACTATTTTAGTTATTTACAAATATTTGTATTAATATCTTTTTTTTTGTTATAGTCTGAGCAGGAGGGCGGAGATCCTGGTGAGTTTCGTCTATTCAGGGCGACACACACCAGGAGGGACGGTTCCTGGGTCGACACGCGATCACGGAAGGTTGCGGTAAGAAATTAGATTTATGTAGTATCTGTTTAATTTCTAAAATTTTATTTTGAGAAATTTATTAACTCATTTATTGTTGATTTCATAATTTCAAGACACGAGTCGAGGAGCTTCGCTCCCAGGCATCGCAGGTCGACTCTACTGATGGGGAGACGCCCGTCGAACTCTCAGCAGAGGAGAGTCGGCGTGTGTTTTTGGAGGCTGTTGGTGCCCAGCCACGAGACCGCAGGGTCTATGGTCTGGGCACTAGAGCTTCTACATATTTTCCCATCAGGCCTCCAGCTCGCGAGTTCTGGTGATCTTCCTCCCGAGCGTTTACACGACCTTCGCAGATCTATTGCAGAGGAGGTTCGCCAGGAGGTCGAGCAGGATTTTGAGGATCGTATGCGAGGCCGGGATCAGGAGATTGCAGACATGCGAGATGAGATGCATTATTTGCGGGATATGGTTAGCCGCTTGTCGCAGAGTCTTCAGCCTCCACAGCCTCCACGTGATCGCCAGATTCTTGATGTATTTTTTTTTCTTTTTTTATGTTGTAAAAACTTCAAAATTTTAATATATGAATTATTTTTGAAATTTATTATTGTTTGGATTGAGTGAAAAATGTTTCTATCAATATTTAGATTTAACGAAATTGTATTAACCATTTTAATTTTTAATCTTTTATATTTTTTAAAAATTTAATTTGCGACGCATTAGCGACTGAAATTGCATCGCTAATATTTTCAAAATATTATTATTAAATATTGCGATGCAATGACCTGGCATCGCAATAATTTAAAAATAAATTTAATAGCGACGCATTAGCGACTAAAATTGCATCGCTATTATATCTAAAATATTTTTAATAAATATTGCGACGCAATGACCTTGCGTCGCAATATTTTAAAAAAAATTTTATTTGCGACGCATTAGCGACTCAAATTGCGTCGCTATTATACCAAAAATATTATTATTAAATATTATGATGCAATAAGATGCGTCGCAATATTGCGACGCAATTTAGTGCGTCGCAATATTAATAATAATTTTTAATATTAAAAATTAATTTTAAAATTAACGATGCATTTGGATGCGTCGCAATATTGCGACTCAATGTTGCATCGCAGAGAGTCGCAATATTGCGACGCAATTGCGACAAATGGGTATTGCGACGGACATCTGAGCGACGCCGTCATTGCGTCGCTATTACGTCGCAATAGCATGTTTAGCGACGCAATTGCGATGCATTTGGGCATCGCAATATTTATTTCTCTTGTAGTGCATGTTAGTAATGGGAATCAAGCTTTTATCTTTTATTCTTCGGAGGCATTAAGATTATATGAAAAATTATATTTATTTTTAAATAAATATTATCAAAGCAACCTTAAATAAAAAAATAATTTATTTTTATATTTTTACATTTTAAAAAATAATTAATGAGGAGTAAAATCATCATCATATCAATATTTGTGCGTGCGATAAAAAGGTTGAGATCATCTTTGATTTCTGATTCACCAGCTGTCACATCCGAAAAAATTTAAATCCAGAATAATTCGATGAGATTTCAATCACGTGAATCCCCGACTACCCTAAGTGAAGGAAAAAGCCAAACGTGACCTAGAGTCTATAAGACACCAAATCTCAAAGCACCAGCTAGCCTCTCTAATCGCTGATTCTCTAACTAATTGGATTCGAAAGCTACCAGCCTCATAACAAACCTAATTCAAATCAGATTTGAATCATGACGTTTTGGATCCCCTGTGACACGTCCAAGGAATCAGATAGTTGTCTGCCATCACCTTGGCAACCTATATATATGCTATATCCTGAAGTCTTCAAGGTACGCTCACTCTCTTTCACTGAAAAACTCTATTGAAGCTCAAACAGAGCTCCCCCGGCTCCTCAAGAGGCCATTCTTGGGGGACTCTTCTGCGAGATCCTTCTCATCATATCTGCTTGCTGTAAATTTTTACTGACTTGGGCATCGAAGGGTCTTCTACAGAGGGTCACCCCTGACACTCTCTGTGGGGACTGCCTTGCAAGTTTCACCCGAGCGAGAGAATGACGTTCAGATCCGAAGGTGGGCCGCACCCAAGTCGGAAAACGGATTTCTACGGCAACAGATTGGCGCTAGAGGAATGGCCTCAAGTCTCATAAACTTGTAATCTAGAAGACAAGGCTTGAATTCAAAAGAACAACCCCTCAATGGCTAATCGGAGGAGAGCCACCTCTGATGCTCAGGATCAGACTGCTTCCCAGAAGCCTGATCCCCCAAATAATATGGTGCCTCCACTATCACTGCTGGCCGAGACTCCCTCACCACCGGTGACCGCGGTGACCCAAGACTAGTTCGCTACACTGGTCCAACAAGTGCAAGCTCTTGCACAGCTGTTCAAGGGCCCCAGGGGGCTCCCCATCTAACTGCCCCTGCTCCACAACTTCCTGATGGAGTTGCTGCCCCCGCTTCACCAGCGATCTCTTCTTCTAACCTACCTAAGATCGCGATTCATCCCCAGTAGCCCCAAAGAGCTAGACCGGTGCAGCAAAGGGCTAGGGAGAAGAGCTCGCCTAGATCTTAGCAAGCTCGCTCTCTCTCTCGATGTCCTCTATCATGACTCGATGCCGTCACCATACTCCCCTCGATCGATCTCCCCTACTATCCGAGACAAGGGATCCGGCGATAAATTCGAAAGATGCGCCGGAGTGGCATCAAGAGCTGGATGCCATTAGGCAAGCTCCTCCTCTCCAATCGAAGGCGAGCAGGGCATCCCCTTCTCTGAGAAGATCATATAAAGTGATCCCTCCTTATGTCAAGCTTTCCACCATCGAGCCGTACCATGGATCTATCAACCCCGATGACTATCTGAGCTATTTCTGATCCATCATGATGTTCCATGGGGCATCAAATACGATCATGTGTCGAGCCATCCCCTCTACGCTTAGGGGTTCTGCCAAAACTTAGTTCAACAGCCTAAAGCTAAGTTTCATCAATTCTTTTGATGGGCTGAGCAGCCTATTCATCAGCCAGTTCGTCAACAGTTGCCGTCATTGGTGCAAATCTGATTCCTCTCCGAGGTCAAGCAACAAGAAGGAGAATCCTTGAAGAATTATCTTGGTCGGTTCAACACGGCTATGCTGGAAGTAGACCACCTCAATCACAAGATGGCCATGTTCGCCTTGGCGGGCGGAGTATCGAAGGAGGGTGACTTCTATCTAGCCTTGGAGGTCAATTATCCAAAAAGCCTCTCTGACATGATGGCCTTAGCAGACAAGTACGCCAGGGTTGAGGAGTCGCGAAGGTTAGCCCGGGCCGAGCAATCAAGGAGAAGGGAAGCCAAGGGCTCAAGAAGAGCCGATCCCTTCGTCATACGAGCCCGCCCCATTGCCAGAGAGCTCTTCCACTGCCACCCAAAAATTATACTCGGAGCCTGGCCCGAAGGTTCAACCAGTACACCCCACTCATCATGCCAAGGGCACAGATCTTGATGAAGATCGAGCGCCATATCCCTCGGCCTCCACCTCTCCAGGGAACACAGCCCAGAGAGACATGACCAAGTATTATTGATTCCATCGAGATCACGGGCATGATACCAAAGAATGCTGGCAGGTTCAGAATAAGATTGAGCAGCTCATCCGACGGGGCAAGCTAGACCGATTTAAAAGAGCCCCTGAGCTGAACCATGGAGGAGACCGCCAACCTGAGCCTCACCAACCTCCTCCACCGAATCCACTGGTCATCAGCAATGTCAATATGATAGCAACGATTGGCTACTCATCGGCTTAGTTAGGCGAAGAAGAAAATCCACTAAAGAAGGCCCAAATCGATGAGCTCTCTTTTTCTGACAAAGACCTCCAGAGGATGCAGTATCCGCATGATGATGCGTTGGTTGTATCCCTTAATATAAATGACTATGATGTACATCGAATTTTGATTGACAGTGGAAGATCCATTAATGTTTTATATTTTAATGCCTTTGCAAGGATGAAATTATGAATAGAAAACCTTCGGACCATAGACTCCACCTTAGTGGGTTTCACCGGCGACACTATTATCCCCGAGGAGGTCGTCACATTGGTGGTTCGAGCAGGCTCTTGGCCCAGTATAGCCATCATTCACATGGACTTCGTAGTAACCAAGCTTTAGTCTCCCTACAATAAAATCCTTGGCAAGCCCGACAGATGTCCCTCAAGGCCATTATCTCTATCCTCCATCTCGCCATGAAGTTTCCCATCGAATGGGGAGTGGGAGTTATTCGAGAAAATCAGGCCGTAGCCCAGTACTACTTTATTGCTGACCTTCAGTCTAGAAAGCCCGAGGTTGACGGGCTAGATGCTCGAGAGGATTTTGCTGAGAAATGGGGAGAATCAACCGAGGAGCTTAAGGAGGTGCCACTTGATAAAGCTCGGCCCGACTAAACCATAAAGATTAGATCACAACTAAAAGGGAAGCCTCGGCAAATTTGGTTGAATTTCTCTGAAGGAATGTTGACATCTTCATCTGGTCTGCTTCGGATAATCCAAGGATCGACCCAGATGTCCTCGTCCATCGCCTCAATATGGACGAAATATTTTGACCGATCAAGCAGAAGAAAACAAGCTTCGCTCTCAAGCATCAGAAGGCCATCGAGGAAGAGGTTGATAAACTCATTAAAGCTAACTTCATTCGGGAAGTGAACTATCCCGATTAGCTTGTGAATGCCGTTATGGTGAAGAAGTCAAATGGCAAGTGGAGAATCTGCATCGACTTACAGGCCTCAACAAGGCTTGCTCGAAAGACAGTTTTTCTTGCCTCGGATTGATCAGCTTGTGGACGCTACCTTGGGCCATCAAATGCTGATATTCATGGATGCTTATTCGGGCTACAACCAAATCCAGATGGCACCCAAGGATGAGAAAAAGACCGCCTTCATAACCGACCGAGGTATTTACTGTTACCGAGTCATGCCTTTTGGTTTGAAAAATGCGGGCGCAACATACTAGAGGTTGGTTAATAAGGTCTTTAAAGAACAAATCGGTCGGAACATAGAGGTTTACATCGACGATATGCTAGTTAAGAGCAAGGAGGCATCCCAACATATTTGTGATCTTACAGAGAGATTCGCAATGCTATGAAAGTATCAGATGAAGCTTAATCTAACTAAATGCGCCTTTGGAGTCAACTCTGGAAGTTCTTGGGCTTCATGGTCTCCCAGCGAGGCATTGAAGCAAATCCACAAAAAATTCGAGCTCTACAGCAAATGACACCTCCAGGGTTGGTTAAGAAGGTGCAACGCCTAACCGGAAGAATAGCGGCCCTCAACACTTTGTTGCTCGGTCGGCCGAGAGATGTTTGCCCTTCTTCAAGGCACTTCAGTCGACTAAAAAATTCCAGTGGACTTCAAACTGTCATAAATCATTCGAAGATCTCAAGAAATACCTCGGCTTACCACATCTCCTTAGCAGCCCGAGGCCTGGAGAGATGTTATATCTGTACTTAGCAGTCTCTGAAGGCACCATGGGGTCTGTGCTAATCTGAGAGGAAGCCAAAATCCAAAAGCCGATTTATTATGTCAGCAAAATACTTCGGGATGCTGAGACGAGGTATGCCTGAATCGAAAAGGTGGTGCTGGCTCTCATAACATCTGTTCGGAAGATGCGACCTTACTTTCAAGCGCATACTATGACAATCTGACTGACCAACCTATCAAACCAATCCTTCATCATCGGGAGATGTTCGGAAGAATGACCAAATGGGCAGTTGAGCTAAATGAGCATGACCTCCGATATCAGCCCCACCCAGCAATTAAAGCACAAATTCTGGCAGATTTTCTCCTTAAATGCACCATTCGGAGGATGGTTCCGCCCCGGATTCCTTCGAGCAGTTGAGGTCCAATGCTCTGTGGCTGCTTCATGCAGATTGATCGCCTAACGCAAATGGTTCTAGCGGCTTGGTTCTTACCAGTCCGAAGGATGCGACCTTCAAGTATGGCATTTGCTTATCCTTCCCAGCCTCTAATTATGAAGCGGAGTATGAAGCTCCGCTCACTGAACTTCACATCGCTCATGATCTTAGAATCAAGAAACTGAATGCCTATACTGACTCTCAATTGGTGGCTAGCCACGTGTGGGGAGAGTTCGAGGCTCGGGAGCCGAACATAATTCAATATCTCTAAAAGGCACGTGATCTATCCTCCTGCTTTTCTGAATTTGAAGTCATTCAAGTTCCAAGGGCGAGAATGCGCGCACTGACCTTTTATCTCGCCTGGCAACCATGGAGTCGATGGATCTCGAGCAAAATTTTTACCTGGAAGTCCTAGAGAAGCCCAGCATTGCCGATGTTGATCGGATAATGCAGATTGATGCCGAACCATCCTGGTTCGACCCAATCCTTAAATATCTTAAAGAAGGATCGCTCCCAGCTGACAGAAAGAATGCAAGAAAATTGAAGATGCAAGTGCCTCATTACGTCCTACTCGATGATCGGTTGTACAAGCGATCCTTCTCTATGCCATTGCTCAAATGCCTTCGTCCGTTGGAAGCTGATTATGCCCTTGAGAGGTCCACGAGGGCATCTATGGAAACCACCTTGGCAGCCGAGCTTTATGTCACAAAGTGTTGCGCCAGGGATACTATTGGCCGACTATGCAGAAAGATGCTGATGATCTCGTCCGAGCCTGTGACTCATGCCAATGCCATTCAAACATACAGAGGCTTCCCTCCGCTCACTTGATGCCCATAATATATGCTTGGCTTTTTGCCAAGTGGGAGATGGAAATCCTCGGTCCTTTTCCTTTTGCCATGGGACAGAGGAAATTTATATTTATAGCAATCGACTACTTCACCAAATGGGTCGAGGCTGAGGTAGTTGCTCAGATAACTGAGGCTCGAGCTAAGGATTTTATATGGAGATCCATCATTTGCTGGTTCAGCCTTCCATACACCATCATCACCGACAATGAAAATAGTTTGACAATCCCAAGTTCCAAGATCACGGCATCTGCCATCGGCTCACTTTGGTTGGGCATCCCCAAGCTAGGGGAGAAGCCGAGGTGACAACTGAACCTTGCTGCAAGGAATTAAAGCTCGTCTCAACAGGATATGAGGCAGATGGGCAGAGGAGCTTCATCACATCTTGTGGGCCTACCGAACCACCCAGAGGGTCCTCATAGGCGAGACTCCTTTCAAAATGGCCTTCGGCACGGAAGCTGTCATTCCCATGGAAATAGGGTTGTTGTCGCCATGGTGGAAAGTTATTGAAGGAGTCGAACGATGAGCAGCTTCGAACCAATCTCGACTTGATAAAAGAAGTCAGAGAGAAGGCTCAAATCGGATTGCAGCCTATCAACAAAGAGTAGCTCGCTATCATTCCTCCTGAATCAAAGGAAAATCCTTCTTCCCTGGCGATCTCGTGCTCCGCAAGGCGTCTGTCTCCAAACCATTAGAGCAAGGAAAGCTATCTTCAAATTGGGAAGGCCCCTATCAAGTTGTGGAGGTCATCAGGCCCGGCACTTACAAACTCCAGAATCTGGACGAAAAATCTATTCCTCGAATGTGAAATTCAGACAACCTCCAAAAATATCATCAGTAAAGTGCGCTCCCACTAAACTCACCCTACTTACAATAACGAGATTTTACTTTTAAAATCGCATTGTTTATGCTTCGACCAATCTTTCCCAAAGTCTTTGATAAGAGATAGGTTTCATTTGACTACTGGCCTATGGGTCCCTCAACGAAGCCTTGGCAAGACTGAGTGATATCTCTCCGAACCTCGGTAGGACCGAGTAATTTCTCGTACCTTGGCAGCGTCAAGTAAAATATAATCTTTTTCGAACCTCGGCAGGAACGAGCGACCTCTTAGTACCCTGTAGCGCCAAGTAAAATATAATCTTTTTTCAAACCTCGGCAGGGCCGAGCGACCTTTCCGTACCTTGGCAGTGCCAAGTAAAATATAATCTTTTTTCAAGCCTCGGCAGGACCGAGTGATATCTCTCCGAGCCTTGGCAGGGCCGAGCGATTTCTCCATACCTTGGTGGCGCCAAGTAAAATATAATCTTTCTCCGAACCTTGGCAGGGCCGAGCGACCTCTCCATACCTTAGCGGCGCCAAGTAAAATATAATCTTTTTTCAAGCCTCGGTAGGACCGAGTGATATCTCTCCGAACCTCGGCAGGGCCGAGCGATTTCTTCATACCTTAGCAGCGCCAAGTAAAATATAATCTTTCTCTGAACCTCGGCAGGGCCGAGCGACCTCTCCATACCTTGGCAGCGCCAAGTAAAATATAATTTTTTTTCAAGCCTCGCAGGACCGAGTGATATCTCTCCAAACCTCGGCAGGGCCGAACGATTTCTTCGTACCTTGGCAGTGCCAAGTAAAATATAATTTTTCTCCGAACCTAGGCAGGGCTGAGCGACCTCTCGTACGTTGGCAGTGCCAAGTAAAATATAATCTTTTTTCAAGCCTCGGTAGGACCGAGTGATATCTCTCCGAACCTTGGCGAGCGACCTCTTCGTACCTTGGCAGTGCCAAGTAAAATATAATATTTTTTCAAGCCTCGACAGGACCGAGTGATATCTCTCTGAACCTCGACAGGGCCAAGCGATTTCTTCGTACCTTGGCAGCACCAAGTAAAATATAATCTTTCTTCGAACCTTGGCAGGGCTGCGCAACCTCTCCGTACCTTAATAGCGCCAAGTAAAATATAATCTTCTTTCAAGCCTCGGCAGGACCAAGTGATATCTCTCCGAACCTAAGTAGAAATGACACCTGGAACAGAAGAAACGACACCCGCCTGCCTTGAAAAAAGAAGTGCCCAGTTGTCCTTTTCCAAAGTCTCTTTTGGAGGGCAAAATAGTTCTTTGTCTTATGTGCACATACTGCAGAAGCACTTTTAATAGACATCACAATCAAAATATAATATCATATCAGTGCTATCCCGTCTCGCAGTATTAGGCCACGTGGAATCCATGTGGACCAATAAGGAGAGGCGGTGCAGCCCACGTTGGATTTGCTGCATCGAAGGCGATATACAAAGATTTTCCTAACAATTAAAGACATAACTGAAACTCACGATACCCCAGAAAATAACTTACGACACCCCTGATAAAAACTACAACACTCTTTAATAGTTAAAGACATAATTGAAACTCACGACACCCCAGATAAAAACTACGACACCCGTTAATAGTTAAAGACATAACTGAAATGCACGACACCTCAGAAAATAACTTATGACACCACGGAAAATAACTCACGACAATAGCTGTAACATGACGATACTCTAACTGAAACTGCTAAGGTAGAAACTTACGACACTCCAGAAAATAACTTACGACACCGGAGCTGAAAATAGAGTATCGGGATGTCAAAGATGATAACTATGGAACTTACGACACCCAAAAAAAATGTATTCAACACCCCAGAAACCCTAGATGTAACTATTAAGCCATGAACTTATGACACCCCAGAAAGACTATTACGACATCCCAGTTCTCATATTACAACACCCTAGTTGAAATTGAATGCAGGAACTTACGACACCCAAAAAATATTGTACGACACCCGAGTTGTAAAATGATGACACCAAAACTATAGGGTCAGGGTATAACAGGGAATATAGGTTGAAACACTCTGACGACACCCTAGTTCATAAGGTATAACATCATAATTAAAAGAGTATGACATTCGTGCGGAAAAACACGAAACTAAAGGTATTGACATTTGCTAGAGGACTAAGTTATGACTATCAGAATGTCAAAACATGCCAGGGATGCTACTTGAGCATTAAACGGTTTCCTAATGCATTAACTTCCTCTAACAACCAAAATAGTTGGTATAATAAAGGAACTATAAAAAGATGTGAGAACAAGGACTTTTTACTTCCTGTTGCGAATAACATTTTCTCCTAAAGTTAATGAAGAAGTCTTCAATAGCTAGGTATTCCAACCTCGAAGCTAAAATGTTTTTTTTTGATCGAAAATTAAAATACTTTTCGGAGTACTTTTTCTGAGCAACGAATAAGCTTATATCACCAATGGAAATAGAAGGAAATCCTTAGACCGGACTTTGAGAGCGAGGGGGGAGGATCTTGCTCAAACCTTGAACTGATTCATTGCATCCGAAAGCCAGAGCGAGGGAGAATAATATTTTAAAATCGGAAAGAGTTTTCCTTCCATCAGATACAATTCAAGAAAAAATGGCGGTAGAAGTAGGCTAAAGGAAAAGAACATTTTCGTCTGCACATCATTTTAAAATAAAATAGAAACGCTTGAATGAACGTCATAATTAAAATTTAATATTGTAACAGTGTTATTTCATTCCATACTGTTAAGCTACGTAAGATCTACATGGATCAATAAGGAGGTGTTGCCGCTGAAATCTGTCCTCGGCTCGGGCGTGATCGGGCTGCAGCATGGGCTCCCTCCTAGGCGGACCTGCAAGACAGTCCTCACGTAAGAGGCGTTGGGGGTGGCCCTTGCGGAAGACCCTCCGACGCCCAAGTTAGTGGAGACCAGCAATCAACAAATATGAGAAGGATCCCCCAGGAATAGTTCCTTCGAGCTCTCGTGGGAGCTTTCATGGCGGAGTGTGAGAACTGCGAATGAAAAATGGGCGTAGAATAGCCGTACCTGAGAGGCTTGAGGGTGGTAGTATTTATAGGCGGTCACCTGACTTCTTGGACGTGCTCTGGATGAGGTCTGAAAGTTGTTGGGATTCGAAATGGATTCGAATCAGGTTGTTACAGGGCCGGTAGGATCCATATCTGGTTAGTTAGAGGATCGACGGCTGGGAGGCGGGGAGAGCTGGCCGATGGCTCGAGACTCAGTGGCTGCGTGGTCCTTAGGCCACTATTGTAGGTCCTAGGCCAAGTTTTGGCATGATTCCTTGTTTGGAATCTTATTCTGTTACAGTGAATTTGAACTCTCTCGCGCCAGATTCCGCAGAGGTGTTGTGTTCAGTCATCATGGCTGGCAGAGCTCGGCGGAGGTAGGTGCCGAGGCATAAAGGGCGAACGTGGCAAAAGCCATAAATGCCTTAATGCAGGGAAGAAATAAGGCATTGAATGCCTTAAAGCAGGTGGATATATGTGGCCTTTATGAGGTCATAAATGCCTTGATGCAAAAGACATAGCGTGGTTGCGGAGGCCGAACTATATTTGCCGAACTATATTTGCCGAGGCATGTTGGCCGAACTATATTTGCCGAGGCATGTTGGCCGAGCTATGCTGGCTGAGCTATGCTGAAGCTGACTGATGCTGAGGCTGGCCGAGCTATGCTGGCCGAACTATGTGGCCGAGCTATGCTGAAGCTAGCTGAGGCTGAGGCTGGCCGAGCTATGCTGGCCGAGCTATGGTGGTGAGCTATGCTGAAGCTGGCTGAGGCTGAGGCTGGCCGAGCTATGCTGGCCGAGCTATGCTGAAGCTGGCTGAGGCTGAGGCTGGCCGAGCTATGCTGGCCGAGCTATGGTAGCCGAGCTATGCTGAAGCTGGCTGAGGCTGAGGCTGGCCGAGCTATGCTGGCCGAGCTATGTTGGCCGAAGCTGGCCGAGCTATGATTGCCGAGCCATGTTGGCCGAAGTATATTTGCCGAATTATATTTTCGAGGCATGTTGGCCGAAGTATGCTTTTTCCTCTCTTTTTATTCCATTAAATGCTGGCTAAGTCATTATGACCGTTTCTGCACCATTAAATGCTCCAACCTATTGATTTGACTGCCATATATTAATGAGGGGGCTCTTGGGAGAACCCACGCACATGACGTGGCCCTTTTTTTTCCTCTTATTCTCTTTCTTCATTATGAGGAGACTCTTGTTGCTAGAACGTCGTGCTAGCCGGCCAGCTTGCAAGCAAGGCATTTGGACAGGGCGCGACCCCATCGCCGATGTGAGTGGTCAACAATGCAATGACGATTTTACCCCTTATCACATGCCCCCCACTCCCTAGTCTGAAGTGTAATTTCAGATATAGGGAGTAGAATTCTGGAGCAATCTTATTTAGGGGACGTGTCATTCGATCCTCTGTAGAGAAAGTATTTATCTCTGTGTAGGTTAGAGAAAGGCCTGGGCGGCCCTCTTGCTGAAGTAAAATAAGGTGCTTTAGTTGCACTAGAGTGTCCGAGAAATTATTCGGCTGGGACAAAGCTTTAGTACTGTATCACTCGGATTGGCCGAGGCTGCAGAAATATATCACTCAGTCTTTGGCCGAGGCTTTTGATAATAAGAGATGCACTCTGGCTCTGGCCGGGGCTTTTGATAATAAGAGATGCACTCCGGCTCTGGCCGGGGCTTTTGATGATAAGAGATGCACTCCGGCTCTGGCCGGGGATTTTGATGATAAGAGATGCACTCCGGCTCTGGCCGGGGCTTTTGATAATAAGAGATGCACTCCGGCTCTGGCCGGGGCTTTTGATGATAAGAGATGCACTCCGGCTCTGGTCGGGGCTTTTTATGACCTGCTTCTCATTGTAATTTTATGGATGAATTTATTACTCGGTTGTTGCCGAGCCTTCAGAAATATATCACTCGGTCTTTGGCCGATGCTCTGAAAATTTATTACTCGGTTGTTGCCGAGCCTTTAGAAATATATTACTCGGTTGTTACCGAGCCTTCTCAAGATGCTACTCGGTTGTAACCGAGGCTTCCAAATATTAATTGCTACTCGGTTGTAACCGAGGCTTCAAATAATAAATTACTCGGTGTTGCCGAGCCTTCAAATAATTACTCGGTATTTCTGAGCCTTCAAGATTATATTTTACTTGGCGCTGCCAAGGTTCGGAGACCGCTCGGCCCAGCCGAGGATTATAAAGATTATATTTTACTTGGCGCTGCCAAGGTACGGAGATTGCTCGGCCCGACCGAAGATTTATACGACCTGCTTCTTATTGCAGCTTTCAAGGAGAGTTATAGGAATTTTGCAGACCTTTTAAAAACTGAATTTAATTCAATGAATAAAAATGGGTCTAGAAAGAGCATACTTTTATGGATGAATTTATTACTCGGTTGTTGCCGAGCCTTTAGAAATATATCACTCGGTCTTTGGCCGATGCTCTGGGAATTTATTACTCGGTTGTTGCTGAGCCTTTAGAATATTACTCGGTTGTTGCCGAGCCTTCTCAAGATGCTACTCGGTTGTAACCGAGGCTTCCAAATATTAATTGCTACTGGGTTGTAACCGAGGCTTCAAATAATAATTACTCGGTGTAGTCGAGCCTTCAAATAACAAATAACTCGTTGTTGCTGAGCCTTCCCAAGATGCTACTCGGTTGTAACCGAGGCTTCCAAATATAAATTACTTGGTGTTGCCGAGCCTTCAAATAACAAATTACTCGTTGTTGCCGAGCCTTCCCAAGATGCTACTCGGTTGTAACTGAGGCTTCCAAATAATAAATTACTCGGTGTTGCCGAGCCTTCAAAGAATTACTCGGTGTTTCTGAGCTTTCAAAGATGCTACTCGGTTGTAACCGAGGCTTCCAAATAATAAATTACTCGGTGTTGCCGAGCCTTCAAATAATAAATTACTCGTTGTTGCCGAGCCTTCCCAAGATGCTACTCGGTTGTAACTGAGGCTTCCAAATAATAAATTACTCGGTATTGCCGAGCCTTCAAATAAAAAATTACTCGTTGTTGCCGAGCCTTCCCAAGATGCTACTCGGTTGTAACCGAGGCTTCCAAATAATAAATTACTCGGTGTTGCCGAGCGTTCAAAGAATTACTCGGTGTTTCTGAGCCTTAAAAGATGCTACTCGGTTGTAACCGATGCTTCCAAATAATAAATTACTCGGTGTTGCCGAGCCTTCAAAGAATTACTCGGTGTTTCCGAGCCTTCAAAGATGCTACTTGGTTGTAACCGAGGCTTCCAAATAATAAATTACTCGGTGTTGCCGAGCCTTCAAATAATTACTTGGTATTTCCGAGCCTTCAAGATTATATTTTACTTGGCGCTGCCAAGGTTCGAAGAACTTGTGGCTCGGCCCAGCCGAGGTTCGGAGATTTTTACTTGGCCCTGCCAAGGTTCGAAGAATTTGTTGCTCGGCCCAGCCGAGGTTCGGAGATTTTTTACTTGGCCCTGCCAAGGTTCGGAAATTTGTTGCTCGGCCCAGCCGAGGTTCGAAGATTTTTACTTGGCCCTGCCAAGGTTCAGAGAATTTTGTTGCTCGGCCCAGCCGAGGTTCGAAGATTTTTACTTGGCCCTGCCAAGGTTCGGAGAACTTGTGGCTCGGCCCAGCCGAGGTTCGAAGATTTTTACTTGGCCCTGCCAAGGTTCGGAGAATTTGTTGCTCGGCCCAGCCGAGGTTCGGAGATTTTTACTTGGCCCTACCAAGGTTCGGAGAATTTGTTGCTCGGCCCAGTCGAGGTTTGGAGATTTTTACTTGGCCCTGCCAAGGTTCAGAGAATTTTGTTGCTCGGCCCAGCCGAGGTTCGAAGATTTTTACTTGGCCCTGCCAAGGTTCGGAGAACTTGTGGCTCGGCCCAGCCGAGGTTCGGAGATTTTTACTTGGCCCTGCCAAGGTTCGGAGAATTTGTTGCTCGGCCCAACCGAGGTTCGGAGATTTTTACTTGGCCCTGCCAAGGTTCGGAGAATTTGTTGCTCGTCCCAGCCGAGGTTCGGAGATTTTTACTTGGCCCTGCCAAGGTTCGGAGAACTTGTGGCTCGGCCCAGCCGAGGTTCGGAGATTTTTACTTGGCCCTGCCAAGGTTTGGAGAATTTTGTTGCTCGGCCCAGCCGATGGTCTCCACTACTTGGGCGTCGGAGGGTCTTCCGCAGAGGGCCACCCCCAATGCCTCTTGCGTGAGGACTGTCTTGCAGGTCCGCCTAGGAGAGAGCCCACGCTGCAGCCCGATCGCGCCCGAGCTGGAGGACAGATTTCAGCGGCAACAGATTGGCGCTAGAGGAAGGGCCTCAAGTCCTGTTAAACTTGAAAAAAGGAGACAAGGATCTCGATCTGGAAGAGAACCTCTCCAATGGCTAATCGGAGAAGGGCATCTTCTGAAGCCCAGGACCGGGTCGCCTCCCAGAGATCCGATCCGATGAGTATCGTGGCACTGCCGCCGCCACCAGCTGAGACTCCGTCGCCACCAGCTATCCCAGTGACCCAGGACCCGTTCGCCACACTGGTCCAGCAGGTCCAGGCCCTGACCCGTCTTGTTCAGGAGCGCCATACAGCTCCCCATCCAGTTGTAGCTACCCCTGCTCCATGCCTCCCAGAAGCGGCCGCAGCTCCTCTTTCTCCAGCCACTTCTTCTTCTGGTCCGCATGGAGTTGCGGACCCTCCATGTCGACCTAAGGAGGCCAGACTAGTCCCGCAAGGGGGCTGCGACAAGGATCTCCCCAGATCTCGGCGGGCCCGATTCATCTCTCCGGTGTCCTCTCGCCACGACTCAACGCCGTCTCTGCCTTCTCCCTACCTTGGCACAACAGATCGGCTTCCATAGCCACGCTATGCGCACCAAGGCATTTATGGCCTCATAAAGGCCATGTGCATCTACCTGCATTTAATGCCTTATTTTCTTCCCTGCATTAAGGCATTTATGGCTGCCACGTTGCCCCCTAGGCACCTTTTGCGTGAGGAAGGATGATGTCATAAAGCCAAGACAAGGAGTTCTTGACTCCATGCTTCACAGAAGTCCAACATCCAGCTTCAACCTCGGCCAGTGGATCTACCGCATCACACAGAGAGTTCCCACAGGCGAGACCCCCGTTTCGGATGGCCTTCGGCGTAGAAGCTGTCATCCCCGTGGAGATAGGACCCCCCTATCCGCGGATGCTATCATGCCTCCAGAGTCAAAGGGAGATCTTTCTCGCCCGGCGACCTTTCTCCGGAAAGCATCTATCTTCAAACCGCTGGACCAAGGAAAACTGGCACCAAATTGGGAAGGCCCCTACCAAGTGGCGGAGATCATTGGACCGGGAACCTACAAGCTGCAAGATCTAAACGGAAAGTCTGTCCCCCGGACGTAGAACTCAGACAATCTCCGTAAGTATTATCAATAGGGTATGTCCTCTATAAGTCCATTTTGTTATGCCTTATTATACCTTCCTATCGGCACGTATTTTCGTAATTTGCAACGTGAATCATCACACATTATGTTGCCAAAGATTGCGAAAAGAAATAGGTGCTGCTCACCAATCCTCGGCACGACCGAGTTGCCTATTTGCACAGGAAATCTCCGAACCTTGGCAGGGCCAAGTAAAAATCTCCGAACCTCGGCTGGGCCGAGCAACAAAATTCTCCGAACCTTGGTAGGGCCAAGTAAAAATCTCCGAACCTCGGCTGGGCCGAGCCACAAGTTCTCCGAACCTTGGCAGGGCCAAGTAAAAATCTCCGAACCTCGGCTGGGCCGAGCAACAAATTCTCCGAACCTTGGCAGGGCCAAGTAAAAATCTCCGAACCTCGGCTGGGCCGAGCCACAAGTTCTCCGAACCATGGCAGGGCCAAGTAAAAATCTCCGAACCTCGGCTGGGCCGAGCAACAAAATTCTCCGAACCTTGGCAGGGCCAAGTAAAAATCTCCGAACCTCGGCTGGGCCGAGCAACAAATTCTCCGAACCTTGGTAGGGCCAAGTAAAAATCTCCGAACCTCGACTAGGCCGAGCAACAAATTCTTCGAACCTTGGCAGGGCCAAGTAAAAATCTCCGAACCTCGGCTAGGCCGAGCCACAAGTTCTCTGAACCTTGGCAGCACCAAGTAAAATATAATCTTGAAGGCTCGAAAATACCGAGTAATTATTTGAAGGCTCGGCAACACCGAGTGATTTATTATTTGGAAGCCTCGGTTACAACCGAGTAGCATCTTTGAAGGCTCGAAAAACCGAGTAATTCTTTGAAGGCTCGGCAACACTGAGTAATTTATTATTTGGAAGCCTCGGTTACAACCGAGTAGCATCTTTGAAGGCTCGGAAATACCGAGTAATTCTTTGAAGGCTCGGCAACACCAAGTAATTTATTATTTGGAAGCCTCGGTTACAACCGAGTAGCATCTTGGGAAGGCTCGGCAACAACGAGTAATTTTTTATTTGAAGGCTCGGCAACACCGAGTAATTTATTATTTGGAAGCCTCGGTTACAACCAAGTAGCATCTTGGGAAGGCTCGGCAACAATGAGTAATTTGTTATTTGAAGGCTCGGTAACACCGAGTAATTTATTATTTGGAAGCCTCGGTTACAACCGAGTAGCATCTTTGAAGGCTCGGAAACACCGAGTAATTCTTTGAAGGTTTGGCAACACCGAGTAATTTATTATTTGAAAGCCTCGGTTACAACCGAGTAGCATCTTGGGAAGGCTCGGGAGTAATTTATTATTTGAAGGCTCGGCAACACCGAGTAATTTATTATTTGGAAGCCTCGGTTACAACCGAGTAGCATCTTGGGAAGGCTCGGCAACAACGAGTTATTTGTTATTTGAAGGCTCGGCAACACCGAGAAATTTATTATTTGAAGCCTCGGTTACAACCGAGTAGCAATTAATATTTGGAAGCCTCGGTTACAACCAAGTAGCATCTTGAGAAGGCTCGGCAACAGCCGAGTAATATATTTCTAAAAGCTCGGCAACAACCGAGTAATAAATTCCAGAGCATCGGCCAAAGACCGAGTGATATATTTCTGAAGGCTCGGCAACAACCGAGTAATAAATTCATCCATAAAAGTATACTCTTTCTAGACCCATTTTTATTCATTGAATTAAATTCAGTTTTTAAAAGGTCTGCAAAATTCCTATAACTCTCCTTGAAAGCTGCAATAAGAAGCATGTCATATAAATCCTGGCCGAGCAATCTCCGTACAGCGCCAAGTAAAATATAATCTTTATAATCCTCTGCTGGGCCGAGCGGTCTCCGAACCTTGGCAGCGCCAAGTAAAATATAATCTTGAAGGCTCAAAATACCGAGTAATTATTTGAAGGCTCGGCAACACCGAGTAATTTATTATTTGAAGCCTCGGTTACAACCGAGTAACAATTAATATTTGGAAGCCTCGGTTACAACCGAGTAGCATCTTGAGAAGGCTCGGCAACAATCGAGTAATATATTTCTAAAGGCTCAGCAACAACCGAGTAATAAATTTTCAGAGCATCGGCAAAGACCGAGTGATATATTTCTGAAGGCTCGGCAACAACCGAGTAATAAATTCATCCATAAAATTACAATGAGAAGCAAGTCATAAAAAGCCCCGGCCAGAGCTGGAGTTCATCTCTTATCATCAAAAGCCCCTGCCAGAGCCGGAGTGCATCTCTTATCATCAAAAGCCCCGGCCAAAGCCAGAGTGCATCTCTTATCATCAAAATCCCCGGCCAAAGCCGGAGTGCATCTCTTATTATCAAAAGCCCCGGCCAGAGCCGGAGTGCATCTCTTATTATCAAAAGCCTCGGCTGAAGACTGAGTGATATATTTCTGCAGCCTCGGCCAATCCGAGTGATACAGTACTAAAGCTTCGTCCCAGTCGGATAATTTCTCAAACACTCTAGTGCAACTAAAGCACCTTATTTTACTTCAGCAAGAGGGCCGCCCAGGCCTTTCTCTAACCTACACAGAGATAAATACTTCCTTTACAGAGGATCGAATGACACGTCTCCTAAATAAGATTGCTCCAGAATTCTACTCCGTATATCCGAAATTACACTTCGGACTAGGGAGTGGGGGGCGTGTGATAAGGGGTAAAATCATCATTGCATTGTTGACCACTCACATCGACGATGGGGTCGCGCCCAGTCCAAATGCCTTGCTTGCCAGCTGGCCGGCTAGCACGACGTTCTAGCAACAAGAGTCTCCTCATAATGAAGAAAGAGAATAAGAGGGGAAAAAAGGGCCACGTCATGTGCGTGGGTTCTCCCAAGGGCCCCCTTATTAATATATGGCAGTCAAATCAATAGGCTGGAGCATTTAATGGTGTAGAAACGGTCATAATGACTTAGCCAGCATTTAATGGAATAAAAAGAGAGGAGAAAGCATACTTCGGCCAACATGCCTCGGAAAATATAGTTCGGCAAATATACTTCGGCCAACATAGCTCGGCCATCATAGCTCGGCCAGCCTCGGCCAACATAGCTCGGCCAGCCTCAGCCAGCTTCAGCATAGCCCGGCCAGCCTCAGCCTCAGCCAGCTTCAGCATAGCTCGGCCACCATAGCTCGGCCAGCATAGCTCGGCCAGCCTCAGCCTCAGCCAGCTTCAGCATAGCTCGGCCAGCCTCAGCATCAGCCAGCTTCAGCATAGCTCAGCCAGCATAGCTCGGCAAACATGCCTCGGCAAATATAGTTCGGCCTCCGTAACCACGCTATGTCTTTTGCATCATGGCATTTATGACCTCATAAAGGCCACATATATCCACCTGCTTTAAGGCATTCAATTCCTTATTTTCTTCTCTGCATTAAGGCATTTATAGCTGCCACATTCGCCCTTTTTGCCTCGGCACCTACCTCGCCAGCCATGATGACTGAACCACAACACCTCTGCAGAATCTGGCGCGGGAGAGTTCAAATTCACTGTAACAGAATAAGATTCCAAACAAGGAATCATGCCAAAACGTGGCCTAGACCTACAATAGTGGCCTAGGGACCACGCAGCCACTGAGTCTCGAGCCATCGGCCAGCTCTCCCCACCTCCCAGCCGTCGATCCTCTAACTAACCAGATATGGATCCTACCGGCTCTGTAACAACCTGATTCGAATCCGTTTCGAATCCTAACAACTTTTAGATCTCATCCAGAGCACGTCCAAGAAGTCAGGTGACCGCCTATAAATACTACCACCCTCAAGCCTCTTAGGTACGGCTATTCTATGCCTATTTTTCATTCGCAGTTCTCACACTCTGCCATGAAAGCTTTCACGAGAGCTTGGAGGAACTTTTCTTGAGGGATCATTCTCTCCATATTTATTGATTGCTGGTCTTTACTGACTTGGGCATCGAAGGGTCTTTCGTAGAGGATCATCCTTAATGCCTCTTATGTAAACTGTCTTATATGTTCGTTTAGGAGGAAGTCCATGCTATAATTCGATCGCGTCCGAACTGAAGGACAGATTTCGGCAGCAGAAGGTATGGTGCAGTTCATGATGGATTCGCAGGAGGCGATGTAAAAAGACTTTTGCTTCCTTGGGGAGACTTGGCTGTTTTTGATTGGGTGGAAAAAGTGAGCTTTTTTTTTTTTTTTTTCCTTTTGAGCTCTTATAAATTATTGATGTATGCGCTGGCTTGGATCGCATTGATCTGGGGCTCCCTCTGATTTTGAGGTCTTGTGAAGGGGTGGAATCTTTGGACCTTCTTTGTTCGTAAAAAGAGAGCATTTTGATTTTGGCCATAGGAGTTCTTTTTTAAGGGTTTATTAGTTGAAGGGGGAGGAAGGAAGGTGTGAAACTTGGTGAATGATGGCCTCCCCTCTGCATTCTCCAGCAGTGCTCTCACCACTGTCGTCTGTCTCTGCTCGGTCTACACCTTCTTCCACTTCTCCTCCTCCTCCTGCTACTTCTCCACCACCGAATTCTCCGCACAATGCCACCTCTGCTCCACCGCCTCAGGCTACTTCCCCTCCTTCTTCTCTCCTCCTCCGCTGCCGCCGCCATCCGTTCCATCTTCCCCACCGCCAGCTTCCCCTCCACCTGCAGCCTCACCACCCCCACCTGCTGCCGCTTCCCTGCCGCCTGCAGCCTCACCACCCCCACCTGCTGCCGCTTCCCTTCCGCCTGCAGCCTCACCCCCACCTGCTGCCGCTTCCCTGCCGCCTGCAGCCTCACCACCCCCACCTGCTGCCGCTTCCCTTCCGCCTGCAGCCTCACCACCCCCACCTGCTGCCACTTCCCTTCCGCCTGCAGCCTCACCACCCCAACATGCTGCCGCTTCCCCTTCGACCGCTGCCTCACCACCCCCACCTGCTGCTGCTGCTGCTGCTCCGCCACCTGTTTCCACTTCTCCACCGCCACGGGTAGTGTCGCCTCCCCCACCTTCTGATTCTTCTCCACCTCCAACATTATCTCCTCCTCCACCTGCTGCTGTCCCTCCGGCAGCTTCCCGTCCACCAGCTCCTAATTCACTTCCTCCATCTTCTGGCTCCCCGGCCATAACTGTCCCGCCTCCATCTTCCATTACTCAACGACCACTACCACCGTCGAATTCATCTCCACCACCTCCATTGGCTGACGCACCCAAGGCTTCACCTTCACCACCCGTTCAACGGTCACCTCCTCCTGCTGCACCCCCGAACCCACCTTCTGATCCATCAGCACCAGCGCCTGAAAGCCAACCACCTTCCACTCCTTCTCCTCCTTTTCCTCCTTCAGACAATTCTTCTAGCGATTCAAGTGCGTCTACCCCACCTTTGCCCTCTCCTCCTTCTCCTTCCCCAGCTAGTCCAAGTACCCCCAGTCTCAACAATGCATCCAGTACTGCAGTACCTCTGGCTTTAATTTCAGCTCTTGCGATACTTAGTTTCATAGGAGTGGCTATGTGGTTCATGAGGAAGCGCAGGAAGCAGGGTGATGGGTACAATGCAAAGTTCATCCTAACTTTGCCAATTGTATCTTCAGAAAAGTTAGGTAACACCTATAACTCTCTTATGCCATTTATTAGCATTTTATTTTACTATTGTCCTATAATTTATGCATAACTCACAATCCTTTTCATCAGAAAATCCTATAAGCATCTTTAGAAAACTTACCAAGAAATATTTTTGTGCATTATCCTGCCATTATGGCCATTTGTTAATAGTGTTTACTTTTTCTTGCTGGATCCATCCCATACAAAATCTTCATCAGCTCCTCTAGTATATCATCATAGAACTGGAAGTAAAGGGAAGTTCATAAATTCAACGCCTGAAGCAGGGGTGGGCAATTCAAAATCATGGTTCACATATGAAGAACTATATGAGATAACCAATGGATTCTCGGCTCAGAATATTTTAGGCGAGGGTGGATTTGGTTCTGTTTACAGAGGACACTTACCTGATGGAAGAGAAGTGGCCGTGAAACAACTCAAAGTTGGTGGTGGGCAGGGTGTGCGTGAGTTCGAAGCTGAAGTTGAGATTATCAGCCGTGTGCACCACTGCCATTTGGTTTCACTTGTAGGGTACTGCATAGCAGAGAACCAAAGATTGCTTGTCTATGATTATGTGCCTAATAATACACTTCATTATCATCTCCATGGTAAGATGCAACCTTTGCATTGTACTCCTTTTACAGAAGTAACTGATCCTCGTTTGAGAGTGATGGAATTTTTATTTTTTAAATTATGAGCACTTTTATTGATTATGAATTTGCATTTTCAGTGGAAGGAACTCCAGTTATGAATTGGGCAACCAGGGTTAAGGTTGCTGCTGGTGCTGCTCGTGGAATAGCATACCTGCATGAGGATTGTAATATTTCCCTTAGCATGTGGTTTTGTCATATTTGCCATCATGAATGCACATTTATTTATTATTGGTCACTTGTTTATTTCTCTTGGTCTTTTTATTATTTTTTTGTCAGGTCATCCACGGATAATTCATAGGGATATAAAGTCTTCAAACATTCTATTGGATAATAACTTTGAAGCTCAGGTTAGCCTCTTTATGAGAATGTGATCTGTGAAACATATTCTCGCTACTCGTCATACTTTTGCTGGTCTTGTGATTAACTTATATCTATGAAATAGGTTTCAGATTTTGGGCTCGCAAGGTTAGCTATGGATGCTTGGACACATGTTACTACACGTGTAATGGGAACATTTGGGTAGGTGAAGCACATCCAATGGTATTTTTGGTACATGCTGAGTAGAGGATTCCATAAAGGTTTCATCTCAATTTTATGATGCTTTTGGCTGACAAGCTGAAATGATTTTGTCCTTGCAGATATTTGGCTCCAGAGTATGTATCAACTAGCAAGTTGACTGAGAAATCTGATGTTTATTCCTTTGGGGTTGTGCTTCTTGAGCTTATTACTGGACAAAAGCCTGTTGACTCATCACGGAGTTTGGGTTGTGAGAGCCTTGTTGAGTGGGTAAGCTAGAATTGTGTTTCACTCTTCTAGTTCGTTTCAACAATTTCATAACATTAGCTCAAAACTGCTGGTATATGGAATTATAGATAATTCACTTTCCACAAGAATACGTACAATTTTCAGATGTAACTAGGAATGTTCATCGGATGAGCAAGCCCTCATGAAACTGAATTTAGAATACATTTTAAATTCTGAAGTTATATCAAGACATTGAAAGAAGATGGAATTAAAACTTCATGCTGGATTTCTTGTGGGGAGTGTTGTTAAAAGTATTGACATGCATCATCCCGTATTGATTGTATAAACACATGGTGCTGTGGCCTCACTTTTTAAAAAATATGGTGGCAATGCCATCCCTAAGGTTTGAACCCTAGACCTCTCACTTGAGCAAGATCTTAATAAGATAGGGGTGCAGTCCACTGGAATAAAGTCCTGTTGGCTCCTCCTGTGGCTTTGTGAACCCTTGAAATTCACATACTTAATCCATATTTTAAACATGTTTTAACATAAATTTTATTTGTGGTTTGAACCTAATTAGTGTGATCTGGCATGTACTAGTGACTGGTTTTGCCTGGTAGGGTGTTTTTTATCTCTTGGTCTCTGATCCAAATGATCATTTGGCCCTTATTTCCTTCTCTCTCCCTCTCTCACCATTTCTGCCTTATTCTGTCAATCACATGCCAGTCTTCCACTTAGATATAGACATAATTTAGTGTTCTGGTTCGTCATCAGTGATAACCTTTGAAAGCTTTGCATTATAAGTTCTAGCTGGTCAGCAAGCTCATGTTGGATATATCTCTTCCTTGGACCTCGAAGAAATTGCATAAAATCTATGTCTACAAATTTAAAGATGACGTTAAACTAGTTGTGGATTTCAAAATATCCATAAAAGTAGAGAGCATTAGGCTGGCAAGATTCTTCTGATTAGATTGACATAATATTTCGCTTGCACCAAAAATTGAATAGAATTTTCCTCAATGCCCCTGTGATACCCACTCTTTTTGACAGAAAACAATTAAAAAGATTAATTTAGAGATATACTGGATTGCCAAAGCATCGATCTCCTTGTCTTGGAGACTATACTCTAGAAATCTGTGACGAGTCATATGAGATCATCTGGATATGGGGGACAGTGGAAGGCCATCTGGAAAAAAACCTCGTTTCTTTCATGGCTGCAGTTTATGCCAAACAACCCTCCAAAGTTACTCTAGACTGGGAAAGACTCTAGATGCTAAGGTTTGCATGGAACTTGCTATTGACTCCAACTATCAGTAGTTGGATGAAATGATTCCTTTGTGCTTCAGCTAAAAATTGCTTTTAGATCAAGACGTTTAATCCATGTTTAATAGACTTCTAATTGCTTGTGTGGTAGCACTTAGCCTCTTGTTGGCTTATTCTCCCTTGCAATTGGAGACAAATTACAGGACCCTGATTGCCATGCACAGGGTCATCTGTAATTTTAATAATTCAATAATGAAGGAATTCATTCTTTGGGATGGTATGCCAAATGGACAAATATTACTTAATCTAATATCGACCAAGGAATACATTCTTTTCAGCTTTTAGACATTGGCCTGTGAATTACTTTCTGACTTACCTATAAACTATGCATCATGTAACCTTAGCAGCATGCATTTTGTTCAGATTGTTCGGATTGCTTTGTTAGTGTTCTAGCCTTTTTGATGCTTGAGTCGGCATATTTTAATTGAGCATCATCTAATTGTTACCAAAAATTCATGATTATTGCTTACTGTTTTGAAACTAAGTCCTCTTCTACAGATACAGAATGCTTGGTAGATAGTGGACAAAAGCTTACATAATGTCAACATCTAGTCATCATGAGAATGCGCCATCACTTTTTCTTAAACCCCCTAATTTTAGGAGACACATCCAGATTTTTTTAAAAAGAAATAATTTTTCTTCCTTTATACACACATATTTCTCATGCATAACCATTTTGTATTAGCTACAGAACTCTTTGGACAATCAAGAGTCTTTTCCATGGAACCTCTCAGTCTCAACTGTCTTACATGTCTAATGTTTTGAGAAAATTTTGACCCTTGCCCAAGCTTATGTAGACAGACATCTGTTCTGCCACCACATATGAATGCCATAGACGAGCAAGTACAATTGTTTCAAATTGCATGCCATGCCCATATTCAGTGCATATATTAGATGGTGAAACTTGTTGGATATAGCTGGAATACATGTTGAATACTTAGTTTACACATCCTATTCTAAAAATTTAGAAAAATAGGTTCTAGTTACTTATTGGAAGCACTCAGGATATTTTTCCAATACCTTTGGGGATGAGGATGAGGGCTTTTTTTTTTTTTTTTTTGATGGATGTTGACATTTTAATGATGGATGATTAAGTTTAGAGTTTGTGATGTTATGTTACAGTATGTAATACGGATTGTGGTCTCTATAGTTCTGTAATGACTAAATAATGAATTTTATGGATGTCAATGTTATTGTGTGAAGTATGGACCATGTTATTGTGATAACTCATTATGCTTTATGAACGTTCTTCTTCTTATAACTAATAATCTGTCCGTCCGTCCGTCTGTCTGTCTATCTATTTTCTTGTGATTTGCTGGATCAGCATATTTATATCATGTTGTATCCATATCTATGTCCAAGCTTCATTGGCAGTAAAATTACTTGTAAATTAATCAAAACTATCAACTAGACTTAAGACCATGTAATAGGGATTTTTAGTTCAAGACGTGAAATATGATCATGTAAATAAGCTTATCTGATGTATCTATATCCTTGGTTGAGATAGAGGTCATATTAAAGGATGAATAGAACTATCTTACGCTTGAGATTGGACATTTTCTATAATTTTTGATATCAGGATCCATATCATTGATTTGAAACTTGACAACTATAACTTAGGCTGCACCTTCTGCTCAGGAGCTCTGAAGTAGTTTTAGGGTTTGTTTGGATTAGCTGTTGGCCAACAGCTGCCAACATCCACTT
Source organism: Calamus simplicifolius (assembly GCA_900491605.1). Lineage (NCBI taxonomy): Eukaryota > Viridiplantae > Streptophyta > Magnoliopsida > Arecales > Arecaceae > Calamus > Calamus simplicifolius. Next base: position 311,090 of record UESW01004333.1, read on the forward strand.
ACAGGTGCTCCAGTAGCTAATTCAAACAGGACATTAGGCTTTTAGTTTTGCAACATTACAGATTTTACTTAATTTTTTGTATATATCATTTTTCCCTTCATAAGCAACGAAGGTTTTGAGTAAACTATTAGAGAAAATCGTTGGAATCTTGTAAACTGAGCAAATCTAAGGCAGTACACAATGTGAAAAATCCCTGAAACCATTCTCCACTCCACTGAAAATACCGCACATAAGAAGTCCTGCACAGGAATGCCACTTTTCATGTCCACTGTGGGTTACTTAACTAACTTGTGTTTTGTTATATCATTATTTAAAATGATAACCTCTGGCTTAACAAACTGCAAACTTAATATTTCAGGCACGACCATTGCTTAGCCGTGCACTTGAAACAGGGGAGTTTCAAGAATTACCTGATCCTAGGCTTGAAAAAAACTATATCCAAAGCGAGATGTTTCGTATGATTGAAGCCGCTGCAGCATGTGTCCGCCACTCAGCAGCAATGAGGCCTCAAATGAGTAAGGTAATAATTTCAAACAAAAGAATGAATGATCTTATTGTGAGAAGAACAATATATTTACTTCACATGCTATTTTAACTTATTCTTATTTCTCAGGTTGTGAGAGTTCTTGATAGCTTAGCTGACATCGACCTTAACAATGGTGTTAAACCGGGTCAAAGTGAACTCTTCAATGCACCACCATCAGAACAAATCAGATTATTTCATCAATTGGCATTTGGTAGCCAGAACTCCAGCAATGACTTCAGCCAAACTAGCTGGAACAGTGGATCAGAGTTGTAGCAGGGTACTTTTGGCTTGTACATCGTGGCTTTTTTTTGGCTTTTTTTTTTTGTATGTAGTTAGTTTTCTATGCAGAAATAGGGAAGGATGTCTTATGGATTTACTCCCTATTCTTTCTATGGTGAAATAATTTTGTGACTTTTGAATTTTTGAAATAAAGTTGGGTGCTTTTCATGCCTGTCTCTGTAATTTGTCCTTTGGTTTCTGATACTACATTCTGAAAGCAGCAGCAAAGCCTTTGATGCATGAATATTACTGGATTCAATGCCAGAACTCAAACTGAGTAATGGTGTTTGGACCTTTTCATTGTGCTGAGTCCTTGTTGTTTCAGTTATAACAGTTTGAATTCGGCAGCCTGCATGAGAATTTTCATCAATATTGGAGGCTTTGAAGGGTATATATATGCAAAACACCACCCCTTGAATTAGCAACAAGTTGCACCCTGGCATCTATGAATACTACCGTCATTGCAATTGGCAGCAACTCTTCACTAATGCCTTCTCCTTTAAGATTTTTTTCTGGTTACATTAAGGGCACTCCCACTATACTTTTTTGATTCTATTTCCCTAATTGATGTTTCTATATGGGACTGCTGGACAACTTGATGTCTGCCTTGAAAGACAAAAGCGGTTTCCTATATTACAATCTTGTTGCATGAGCTTAATGTGCCATCAACTTGCTTTCCAGGTTTCAGGAGAGTCTCCTCCCCTGTAACCAAGTACCTCAGCATGGATTGCAAAAAATTGATTTCAAGTTCAGATAAGAACATGAACTGTTAATGTAGCTTCTCTGTCAAGGTTCTTCTCAATGTTGATTCCTAAGATATGATGGGTTTGGGTGGGTGGCTAACTCACACGTATTTTTACCTTGCATGATTACTGCAAACCTGTGAGCTTAAAATCTCATTCCTGACATTCCTGCAATCATCTACAAGCATTGGCACTGAAAGAGTTCTTCTATTCACAAGATAAAAGAGGTATCATTTGTCGTCATGTTTTGGTATCATCGGGTTTTAATTTCTCTAGTTCAGAGAACAACAGACGCTAGAATATCATGGCAGTATTTGCCATGAGAACGGCCATGGGGTGCTGAATGCAAACCAAAGGTGATATGAAGATAGGAAAAGGAATGGTATCCTTGAAGGTTATTCTGACAATAGCAACAAAACAATGGCCTCTTCTTGCCTTTGGAGCAACGAAAGATGATTGCCACCATCTCGAAAAAAAAGAAACCCCACCAACTTTTACAGGGAGAAAGATGATGAGGCGACTAAACTTGGGCATCAAGGAAATCAAGTACATGAGCACTTCCATCTTGTCAGGTGTCCCTCAAAAGTGCACTTAGATTGTCAAACAGCCAAAGAGAAGTGAATCCAATTTCTGTGATGTCTTGAATAATGCCATACTCACACTAATTTTCCCTTAAACCTTGCTGTGTTATGAAAACACCATGCTCTTGACAGGTAAGGGCTAATTTGTTTGTGTAATAACTCAAAAATAATCTCACATTGCTTATAACTTAAGTTTACTTGCTACCAATTAATTTTTACTTACTATCAACTAACTTTTACTCGAGCTTATAACTCAACTGTGTTTGCTACCGGTTAATTTTTAGTCAAATTTTCTTAGCTACATGATTAGCCTACTAATAGATTAATTAGATTAGGAGGGGCATTACTGTTAATATTCATAATTTGTTTTCAACAGAAGTTTTAAAATTTCTTTTAATCTATATGGACAGCAGTAAAATATGGAACTCAAAATCATAAGGTTTCCCACCTTAAACCTAACCCTATATTTCTTAGGTTGCCAGCCTAACCTGACCAAATCTGAACAATGGTTGAACAATGGATCTAATTAAATGTAAGCCCTATTTGACCCAAACCCAACTTGACTTGACCTAATATGGCCGGTCCTAATTGAGTCTAAGTTACACTAGTCATTGGGTAAATGGGTTATGGATCCCTTCTCACCTTGATATTTGGCCATGAGAGAGGGAGACTCCAAAAAGGTAGTGTCGCTCGTCTGGAGTATAGAACATGAACTAAACCAAAACATGGATCCAAATCATTCGATGAGAGAGCACGAATCCTCTACAATCTTAGTCATGAGAAATTCCTTTTATCAAGATCAGTTTTTAATGGTCATATTGTAAGCTCAGGTATGGCACATCCAAAGTCCAGGTGAGTTACAGAGGTTTAAAAGCTTAGACTATATAAGTTCTCAGGTTTTTAAGTCATTTGGATTGGCTTGTGACCCAAGAATAGAGAGCAAGTGAGTCATGGGTGTACATGGCTCGGGTTTGAGTGCTTTCTTGTATGGCTTAGAAGGAAGTTTTTTGAGAGAATATTTAATAACCTAATTGTAGGTTATGGGACTGGGTCATGAGGATTGGGCTCAGGTTTTCTGGATAGGCTTCCATATTTTAGGGAGTTTGTTAGGGAGTTGGTTACGAGCTGGTGCGGAGAAGTTTATCGTCCAAGATGGATGATTATTTAAGGCTCTCTCTGGATGTAACCAGATAGACCGAGATCAAGAAAGAAATAAAGGCATTCTCTTTTCTTCTATATCCATCTATTCTTTTTCTTCTCTATCTTTCCTTACGCGCCTGATCTTAGCGGAAGCTGCGCAACAAGTGGTATTAGAGCATTAGAGAGGCACTCGGGAAGAGAAAGAAAGAAGAAATCAATCCCAGATTCATCTCCAAAAGAGAAAAAGAAAACGAAACTGCTCCCCGGTTTCGTGGAGGCGTGAAGATGCGAGTTCTCCCAGGAACGGACGGAGGCTTCGCGTGATTCTCCTAAAAAGAAGATGCATGGACGTAGATAGGGGTTGTTGAGCGGAGTAGGAGAACGGTTGTATGTGGGGACGAAAGCCTCAGGAGAACGCTCTCACAGAGGGATTCACGGGGGCGTGGGGAGAATGCTCTCATGGATTTATGGTAATCCATGTTTCTCCAAGGGGCTTTACAGTTTCAGTCTTTCAGGAGAAGTGTTTCTCCAAGGGGCTTCACAGTTTCACGTCTTTCAGGGACTGTACGCAGATCGAACAAGCAACCAAAGGAAAGAGGGACGTGGCAACTAACCACTACGACAATTTGATTGGTTGCAATAAGGAAAAGCCAACATCTTATCCAAGGAGAGGCTGCAGGAGGGGATTTCAACCAGGATTTTGCCTTTAGATATTTTTCTTAATTCATCTATGTGATTGCTGTTTGTGGCCTGATCAACCATGAGTAGTGAAAGCAAAGTTGAGTTTGAAAAAAATTAATGGAAAAGAAAGTTTTTCCATATGGAAAGTAAGGGTTAAGGATTTACTAGTGCAGAATTTTCTTGATGTTGCTTTGGAATCAAAGCCTGAGGAGATGTCAGAGGGGGATTAGTTGTCTCTTGAGAAGAGGGCATGTGTAGCGATCAGAGGGTGTCTTGCTGATTCGGCTTTATACAGTGTCCTAGATGAAAAGAAATCGAAGGGTCTTTGGGCCAAGTTGCATTCCTTACACATGGGCAAAAATATGTGCAATAAACTTATGTTGAAAAAATAATTATATAGTCTTTGAATGTAGGAAGGCGGGGATATTGTTCTTCATATTCAGAAGTATGATAGGGTATGCAATGATTTGGTGACTCTTGGTGTTAAGATGGAGGAAGAAAATAAATCTCTTCTCTTGTTATGTTCATTGCCTATGTCTTATGATCCTCTTATTACTACACTGCTTTATGGAAAAGAAACATTGCTTTATGAAGATATTGTATATGTGTTGAGATCCAATGAGCAGTGGAGAAAGATGACAAGGGAAGGTGTACCTCAGAAGGGCCTCACGGTGGAAGAGAGAACCGACAAAGGCAAGGAGGTCAGCAAGCACAAGGACCGATCCAGGTCCAAGTCAAAGAAAGGCAAAGGCAAGTTCAAGTGTTACAAGTGTAATGGGGTTGGACACATAAAGAGGAATTATCCTCTTTGGAAGAAACCTCAAGAAGAGAAGAATAGAAGGACTATGTTAGTACTGTTGAAGATGTAGGGTGTTGAGAAGGATCTCTTGGTGGTTTCAGATGTACACAGAAGTACAGCAAATAGTTGGTTATTTGATTCAGCCTGCTCACATCATTATACACCGCATCGGTCCTGGTTTACATATTATACAAAAATCGATGTGGGAAATGTGACATTAGGGGATAGCCATTCTTGCAGGATGACTGGAGTTAGCACAGTTAGGATCAGGATGTTTGATGGGGTTGTGAGAACTCTTACTCATGTGATTTAATTTCTGACTTAAAGAAGAACCTAGTGTCCTTGGGGTACTGGAGAGGAATAGATTTGGTTTCAGTTGTCGTTCCGAAAATGTACTCAACATTATGAAAGGTGTCATGGTTGTGATGAGGGGAAAAAGGCTGAAAAATAATTTGTATCAGCTGGTTGGGTCTATGATGTGTGGAGGGTTTGAAATAGCAGCAGCAGTGCACAGTCAACTGGATATGTACCGTATGTGGCACTACCATCTTGGTCACATGGGAGAGCGGGGCATGAGGGTGCTGATGAATGATAGGAGGATTCCAGCTTTGGATGAGGATATTGCAGAGGTCTGTGAGCCATGTCAGATGGGTAAGTAACACAAGATAAAATTTTCTACTAGTTCAATGCAGAGTACAGGTCCTTTGGAGCTAGTACACAGTGATGTTTGGGGTCCAGCTTTAGTTTCGGGCAGGAATGGGGCCAAATATTTTATGACTCTGATTGATGATTTTTCAAGAAAGGTCTGGGTATATTTCTTGAAGGAAAAGTCAGAGGTCTTCTCTAAATTTCAAGCATGGTAGGCTAAGGTGGAGACGGAGACAGGGAGATATGTAAAGGTGGTGCGGTCTGATAACGGTGGAGAATTCAAAAGTAAGGAGTTTCTAAAATTTTGCATAGATGGAGGCATCAAAAAGCAATTTTCGTTAAAACTCCTCAATCAAATGGAGTGGTTGAGAGAATAAATCGAACTCTCATGAAGAAAGCTAGATGTATGAGATTGCAAGTAGGATTACCAAAAATATTTTGGGTGGACACAATTAACACAGCAGCCTACTTGGTGAACAGGTCTCCTCATGTCAAGCTTGATGGGAGGTTATCAAAGGATGTATGGTCTGGTAGACAGGTGGAGCTTAGTCATATCAGTGTTTTTGGATGTACAACATATGTACATATGGATGTCAGTCAGCGGATTAAGTTGGACGCCAAAGCCCAAAAAATGGTGTTCATTGGATATCCATGAGGAGTCAAGGGATACAGGCTGTAGGATCCCTTGGAGCAGAAGGCCACGATCAACAGGGATGTGGTTTTTGATGAGAGCTTAGTCCTCAAGAAGCAGGAGATGGTGAAGATTTAGCCGGAGGCCCAGTTGGACGCAGGTGGGCAGCAGGAGGCTCAGCAGGGCACAGCTGAGCAACTAACCTCTTATGATATTTTACCTTTTGTAGGATCGTCAGGAGGACATGAGATTCAGGTGGAGAACACTCCAGATCTCTTCACATGAGGGGACCAGCCAGATGCATGCTCACCGCAGAGATGAGCGGAGGGAGGAGTCACATCCTGGGATAGGTATCGGCATTGCACCGCATAAGCCAAAGAGGATCATTCGGCAGCCGGAGCGATATAGGTTTGGCGAAACCATATCATATGCATTGGTGGCTACCAGTGGAGGACCAATTACCTACCAAGAGGTAATGATAAGTTAGGATAGAGATGGATGGGTCCAGGCTATGGCGGAAGAAATGCAGTCCCTGCAGAAGAATCAAACTTGGCGATTGGTGTCATTGCCAAGTGGAAAGAAGCCCATTGGTTGCAAATTGGTATTTCAGTGCAAAGAAGGAGCCATAGATAAGGAGGGGATCAGGTATAAGGCCAAGTTAGTGGCCAAAGGATTTTTTCATAAAGAAGGCATTAACTACAATGAGGTATTCTTACCAGTGGTACGACATACATCTATTAGGGTATTGCTGAGCATTGTAGCATTGTAGAATTTGGAACTGGAGCAGGTGGATGTCAGGATGACTTTCCTTTATGGGGATTTAGAGGAGAAGATTTATATGGAGCAGCCGGAGGGGTTCATAGAACCGGGGTCAGAAAGAAAGGTACATTATTTGCAGAGATCCTTATATGGTTTGAAGCAGTCACCGTGTTAGTGGTACCTACGGTTTGATACCTTTATGAGGAGCATCGGCATATCTAGATGTGAGTATGATCTCTGTGTTTATTTTTGAATTTTAGAAGGTAATTTCAGATTATACTTGCTTTTGTATGTGGATGATATGTTAATTGCATGCAAGAGTAAAGCTGTTGTAGAGGATCTAAAGGCATCATTATCAGCTAAGTTTGAAATGAAGAATTTAGGTCCTGCTACACGGATTTTGGGGATAAAAATTTTTAGGGACAAAGACAGGAGATTGCTTTACTTATCTCAGGGGACTTATATCATGAGGATCTTAGAAAGGTACAGTATGGATGGTGCAAAACCAGCCGCATTACCATTGGCCGATTACATTAAGCTTTTCAAGACTATGTCACCGAGTTTTGAGACAGAGGCTGAGGAAATGTCCAGAGTACCTTATGCTTCAGGAGTTGGCAGTCTCATGTATGCTATGGTGTGTTGTAGGCCTGACCTTGCATACGCTGTTAGCCAGGTTAGCATATTCATGGCTAGTCCGGGTAGAGCATATTGGAGAGCTCTGAAAGGGATCTTCAAATATCTTATTGGCACAATCAGTGCTAGTATATGTTATGGGTATAGTGGCATGGAGGATGGCACTAGACTAACTATGGAGGCTCAGGATTGGGTAGCAGGTTTTGTTGATGCTGACTATAGAGGTGATTTGGACACTAGAAGGTCGACGACAGGGTATGTCTTTATGTTGAATGATGGTTCAATATCATGGAGGTCAAGTCTGCAGCCAGTGACGGCTTTGTCTACTACAGAGTCAGAGTATATTGGTATTTCAGAGGCTGCAAAGGAGGCTATGGCTGAAAGGTCTTGCACTGGAGATGGGGATAGCACATGAGGTGATCAGGGTATTTTCTGATAGCTAGAGTGCTTTATGTTTGGTCCAGAATCCGGTCTATCATGCTAGGACCAAACATATTGACATTAGATACCACAGGATCAGGGAGCTTGTGGAGGATGGTGAGTTGGAGCTTATGAAAGTGTTTACCAAAGATAACGCAATGGATGCACTCACTAAGGTACTGCCTCGAGATAGCTTCTTCAGATGTGAAGCACTAATGGGATTGATGGACCAGATGGCGCTTACTGTAACTTTGATGCACCAAGGTGGAAATTGTAAGCTTAGGTGTGGCACATCCAAAGTCCAAGTGAGTCACATAGGTTTGAGAGTTTAGGCTACATAAGTTCTCAGGTTCCTAAGTCATTTGGATCAGCTTGTGACCCAAGAATAGATAGCATATGAGTCATGGGTGTACATGGGCTCAGATTTGAGTGCTTTCTTGTATGGCTTAGAATGGAGTTTTTTGAGAGAATGTTTAATAACCTAATTGTATGTTATAGGATTGGGTCCATGGGGATTGGGCTCAGGTTTTTTGGATAGGCTTTTATATTTTAGAGAGTTTGTTAGGGAGTTGGTGAGCTGGTGCAGAGAAGTTTATCATCCAAGATGGATGATTATTTAAGGCTCTATCTGGATGTAACCGGATAGGCCGAGATCAAGAAAGAAATAAAGACATTCTTTTTTTCTTCTATATCCATCTATTCTTCTTCTTCTCTATTTTTCTTCTCGTGCCTGATCTTGAGGGAAGCTGCATGGACCGCACAAAAATTTATCTTCTATCTAATGTTCAAAGTCACTAGAGATATCAATTAATATTGGTTCTTTGTTGGCTTATTATAGAGGAAGATAAATCAAATTGAATATTTTTTTTTATCTGCTAAAATCTGTCTGAGTAGCAGACAACTAAATTACGTTGCTTGGGTTTGCAATTTGATCAAGTACTTAGGACTTCAAGTTTATCCTGTTTTGATCAATTGTGGTACTTCATGCATAGAAAACCGTAACAATCATCTAAAAAGTTGTCACGTGCCTGTTCAAACCTCTATAGAAGCCCTTCGGAGCCTTTCCCCCACGCCGTCCCCTCTCTCATCCACTGTTCCATGAGGTACAAAGGCCCAAAGCTTTCGAAACCCTATTCTCACAACTTTCAATATAAATCAAGCTGCTAGGATTTCGATCACAATTATATATTTCTTTCCCTTATTTTTATCATTATTTGATTTGATTTCGTCCTTATCCTTATCGTGGCATTAGTGCCACTCGACGAATTATTTTCTTATTTTCTTTCCCCTTTAAATGTAATGCTTTCAGATGTAGTCTTAATATTCTCGAATAATTGTGTCATATTATTTTTTTTATTTTTTTTTTAATTTTCGAAATAAGACCAATTAACCAATATTTGTGCTCTAAAATTTTGGATTTTTATTCGAACCTGGTAAGGTATTATTATTTTTATGCTAAAAATCCAATCCTGTTGTCCTTTTTGCATCAAAATCAGTCAGCCGGAAATTGAATTGAAATCCAGTACATTTTTTCGGACCATTTTCAAAAGCGCTTTTTTTTTTCCCTCCTCCAAAAAGAACCTCTTCGGTCATGACATACATGGGAATGGAAAAACAGCAGTGACTGAAACAGGTTGGATTAGGGGTCCATGTTCACCAGGGGAGAGATTAGGTTTAGTTGCTTACTGATTGTGATCAGTGCATGTGCAAGTTGGATAACTACAATCAGCTCGATGAAACTCATTTGAATTATCACTCTTCATTTTTATATATAAAAAAAAATCGAATTTGGTTACATATGCTGTGCAGCTGAAGCTTCTTTATGTATCTCAATGCGCAAGGGATGCAACTGCAACTTCCACCTCACCAGGCTCTGTTGATGCCGCTAAGTAAAGAGGCATGCGATGTCTGTGGCAATGAACATCGCATTGGTAATCGCAGAGATTCTTGGACGAATGAAACCAAATTGAACGCTTGCTTTTTTTCTCTGTAGATTTGATGAAGCTCTTTTGGCATATTGAGTAACACTTTTGCCTCTTTACGTTGCAAAAGATTTTTTTTTTTTGATTGATTAAGGGTATTATAAATTTTCAGATGGAATATGAAATTCATATATACAAAAAGATAACATGGTGCTTTAAATGGCCAAATGATCGCATTAAATTTTTTTTTTTCTCTCAATGTTGCCTAGTCGTTCCAATTGAGCAGGGCAATAATGTTCATGATGACACCATGCTTCAGAATTCTCGGTGCTCTGTTCTCCATGCATGATCCATAGCAAAATTGTTACAGGATTGATGGATGAAGATAAGCTCCAGGACTACATACTGTCAACTAGTTAGTTACTAATAAATATGCTACGTACGGCTAATGCACGAGAGCTACCCAAGAATATTATCTCTAAGAAGAGCTTATCACCGCAAGCAGTATATATATCACATTATAAAACAACTTTGTTCTGAAAACCACCCACCATGATCATCTCAAGCGAGGCCCTGTGTTCTTCATCATCCAAACTTCTTACCATCGAGCTTTGATGAAACGTAATTTCTGTAATGCGTAAAATCACATCAAATTAACAGCCAACCAGGCCCTTGCTAGGACATCACCATAAAATAACACACTGGTCCACAATAACTTTGATGGACAGATCTCATAAGTTTTTTGTCAAAGCCTAAATTTGAAGAAACGCAATATAAAAAGCAAAGATTTATATGGGGCCATGCCCTAGGAGACAATAAGAGTGCCTTCTCTCAGAATTTTATTCCAACTCGAGAGACAAAGTAGCAAATGCAGCGAAGGGTTCACCACCAAGTGGCTCTCTAGTTGCTGTCAATCTTTAGGCTACTTTAAGTTGCTAATATCAATTGGCTCCCTCAAGAATTTCTCCATTTGCTTTGCCCTTGTCCTTATAGACATGTCAAATACTTTCTGCTCAAATTCAATCACCAATCCTCCAAGAATGCTGGGATCAATCTGCAGAACCAATAAATAGAACAAGAAATTTTATTATGCCAACCCAGTACCAATCCAGTGAATCTCATAGTCATCTGGCTATAGCTAGTAACAATACAGAAACGACAAAAATAAAATCACAAAAATAACTAACTAGTAAGCTCAATAGCCACCAAGGCCATCCATCATCCAATGACAAGGGGCTAATGGCTGCTATTTTATTTTATTTTATTTTATTTTTTGAAGTGGTTGCCTTTATGGGAATAGTTTCAATGTCCATGGCACATGCTCTTCCTCAAGTATATATGATAAATTGCCACACAAGACAATTTCGAAATATGGCTATGCTCATGGCAGTGGCAAACATGCACAAACAGCAACAGAGCATACAGTATTGGAAAAAATGATCGAATGAAATAGATTAAAAAAGTTATTTTTCCTTTAAAAAAAAAAAAAGAGTTGCAGTAAAAGAGGCTAACAACCCTTGAATGGCGAAAAAGAGGATTAACTTTTCGAGCAAAAAGTCCAATAACCAATCTTTGAAAATCAAAAGCCAACTAGTACAAAAATTCGCTTGAATGATAAGCGATGCATTATGCAACAAAGAGAGTACCTTTTGTTCAACCTTAGCACTTTTGCCTTGCCCAAGAATGTCTTGCAGCGTTTGCTTCAGTTCTTTTTCCTCTTCAGCAGGAAGCGGCTGGCCACAAAATGTAGAATACAATTAACTTGGCTAAAATTAGAACTGCTAGAAAGTATAGCTTAGAAGATTACAAAGAACTTCTTGAACCAATGGCAGCTATGCTGTTAGATTCACAATGTAAGGGATAATTGACTTCTAGGATCAGTGGAAAAATTTTGTTTTCAGTTCTTTTTGTTTAGTAATATATAGCTAACGTTAAATGACTATAAGCTCTATAGATGATTCAACAAAATGCAAGACCTTATTTGCCTTTCATTCTATAAACATCATACATCCCTGCCACCTTTTCCTTTCCTCTTCTCTTTCCCTTCTTTACATCATTTTCCCGAAAGCACATCAACCCATCCCTTATCAACTCCAGTCTATAGCAGTAAAGCTATAGAATATCCTATTTCTCATCTAAACTCATAATATGGGTTCAAAGGTGCTAAAAAGGATTGAATAACAAATAATAAACTTTATATTTATTAAATCAAATGGGAACATAGACCAGTAATCGTTTTGATGTTCCTGTGGAATTTATCCAGAAGTCATTCCATCAGTCTCTGGTTCAAAAAGGGTTTCTTGCCACCTAGTATATTAGTTGGCTGGCTAGCCTTGCAAATTAGCACTGGGCAGATAACCTGACTAAAATTTACAATCAACTAAACAAACATTTAATAAAAATGCAACATTAAGTAAGAGAACAATGACAAAAAAAGGAAACAAAAATAAAAGCATATGGTAAACAATAAAGAACAAGAAATCCATCAGTAAGCCATTATTTGATCTAAACTTAAGGAATACAAAAATAAAAGCATATGGTAAACAATAAAGAACAAGAAATCCATCAGTAAGCCATTATTTGATCTAAACTTAAGGAATACAAGTATATAAAGATGAGCACCTTGATATTAATACCTCGCTACTATAATCATATTAATGATACTATTATGTTAGTATAACTTAAAAATATATGAAAACTGAGCATAATACAAGGAAAAAAGTAGGGAAATGAAAAAAAAAAAATCATGCTCACATTTTCCTGAATCAGAGAGAATCCAAAATCCTAATCCATTTACTTGATTCAACCACATCTTTAAATTATCAAACCAACTAAGCCATGACAGAAATCAAATCAACGAGAGAAGGCAGAGAGCTGAGAGATCAAAGGGTATCAATTCTCCTCTTTCTTAAATTGGGTTCACTTGGTTGGGTTGAGCTTGGCTCCCACCGACTGGGTTGCACTGTTTCAGAAGGCTGTGGCCACTGGACCTGATGAGTGCCCACCAAAACTGGGTGACCCAGTCGCATACCTAGGCTGGTGGGTGATTGCCAATGAAACAGGTGGTTGAGGCAGGCCTCACCTAGGTGACCTGGGCTAGACCGGTGCCTAAGAGGGCACCCAAAACAACTATGAATGAGGTGCCATATGGCATCAAAGGAAAGCATACGTTCTTGGAGGAGAGAAGAAGGTATCAAGCAACAAAAAAAATTCATGATATACAAGAGGCAGAAAGATTAGGATGCTAAATGTGAAGAAACCAAATTTTCCCAACAAATTTTACACAACAGATCAATAAAAATAAGTAATAGCAGGCCATCCAATCTCAGAAACTTAGAAAACAAAGATAGTATTGGGTTTACCCACAGCACAGCCCATCTCAGTTACACCTAAATCAAAAGGATAGTCTCACAAACTGTTCCAAACTGCACTACGCTGGCATGCATCACTCCGCACCACTCACAATGGAAGAACTTAATGTCACTAAACTTTTTAAGTAACTGAACTTCAACATAAGTTGGGCCCAATCCAGACAACATGACAGTCAAGTGAATAAGTGATCAGCAAGGAGTGATGGATCAGTAAGTATAATTCATTATTGGCAACGTGTCCTAATTTGTCACAATCCAGTACTGGTTAATGTTACATATGTGGCCAAATTGATCTGAACACGCAAAAGAGCCATTTCATTTAAAATCCATGTCAACACTGCTCCTGAGAAGGGTGCACACGTATCTTGAAAAATGAAACTAATAGGGGTGAAAACGGGCCAGATAGACCCAGAATTGCATAAACTCAGCCTGACCCAAATATCTAACCTATGAGGTCTGGCCTTAAGCATGGATACAACTGTCCAATTAATTGAGGGATTTGGATGATGCAAAACTAGAGCTGCATGAGCAACCATTGCATAGAAAACGAATAACCCAACTATTTAGTTATGAGTTCCTTACAGGTTTGCAATTGGCTATGGGAAGTCCTTGGTTCAGCCTCTGGGTGAGGTCAAGCAGAGATGCATAGGATGATCTGACAGGTATTTCTATGGTATAGTCACAGGTCAAAATGGGTGTCCTGCCATAATTTGGTTGCCATTTTAAGAAGGCAGGGTTTCAGCGTGTCATATCCTGTATCTTCATGCAGTCAAACCCCCTTTTCGGCTTGTGGTAGAGTGAAATAACCCCTAAGTGAGTTGGAAATGGTGAGCGGAAAATGATCCAAGTGATTTGAGTGAATCCAATGAAGATTTATGGATGGTGATTGGAGAGCAAAAGGTCTATTGCCTATCTGAAATATACTCTCCATTGGTTCAAGCCTAACTCTGTCCAATTGGTTGAAGGATCAGCAGGCAATGGATTCTCTATGAGGAGCATTACAGGAGTAGCCTGCTTTTATTTGATCACAAGAGTCTACATCAAGTGGCTTGGCTCTTTGTTCTCACTTCCCTTCCTCAGAAACAACCTCACCTGTTGCCTGCCCATACCCACACAGTGACTCCATGATGAATGCCATAAATGAACTTGGTGTATAGGAAGGTTAGAGACTTCAGTATGATTTTTTACCCAAAATAAAAAATCCACCAAAAAGCATCCTAAAACAAATGAAGCTGCAGAAATAGCTAGTTTCACTCTCTTTATCGTTCTCAAAAAAATGACAGAGGCCTATCATGATTGGCATGATATGTTGTCCTTGCTTTATGGCATCTCATACTTCCATTCATCCACCTGCCTGTCCCCGACAGCATCTTCTATCAGAAGATGAATGTTGTGAGGAACAAAGAATGACAACAGGCTAGCACAATTGGATTTGCAGAATGAGAAGAGGAAATGGGCATCAAATCATTTACAGATTTACCATCATGAGATCACAAGACTTTGCTTGACCCTACAAACTCAATAGGTATAACAATAACAACAAACCTTAATTCCAAACTAATTGGGTCGATTATGTGAATTCTTTTTCTCCATTCAACTCAGTTTTGAATCATATTTTTTGTAAGATGCAAAGATTTTAAGTTTTTCTTGATCACTTCCTCTCATATAATTTTTGATCTATTGCCTCTTCTTCCTTCAAACTAGGTAAAGATGGAATTTGGTCAACAAGCCCAACTCTAACCAGAGCAAGAAATGAACTTAATTTGCCAAAAAGAAATCGATAAACTAGATCAAATCTATACATAAATCCAGCATGATGTACCAATCCAATTTTTGATTCGAGAGTAACCAGGCAGCGACGCCTAGTCTTCCCATGCCCTACCATTGGTTACTAGGACCAAAAAAAGTCAAGGCAAGAGACTCCTCACTCATCCAGTTTCTCATCCTTCTATTCCCGTTCTTCTTGCTCTCCATGCTAAAGTATTACCTGCCCCAATGCCTACTCTTCCTTTTCTTCTTTCTATTTTATCTTCTTCTCCCTCCTTTCCCCCTTTGCCAAACCTCTAAGTCCCCTCAAATTCTCCTCCCAATCCATGCTTTAGGTTATATGTAGCTCCAAAATGTCAATAGATTAAAAAGAGAAAAATTTATATGACATGGTGGGTGGATGGATTCCTCTCTCAAAAAAAAAGTAGATGGATGGCTTGGAAGGCAAATATGTTCAAGTGATTCAAGGCCTTCATCATTCCATGATTTACTGGAGACTTCTACCTAATGAAACTTTAAATAATCATATTTGCATCATCATCCTTATTGAAAATCCTTTGTGACACACACTTTTGCCTTCTCATTTAAGCTCTGCTCATTGCCATGCTTATTCAAGCATGCTTCAAAATGACCTTTCAGCTAGAACATCTATAACCAAGATAAGCTTATCAAAACTTTAAAGAAGTCATTCTTGTAGTGCTCCCAAACAAATGATGTGTTGTATAAAAAAAAATCATAAAACAAAAACAAAAGGACATCACAACACACAACGCTTCTAGGTCGAAGGAAGGTCAAATATATGAAGCCATACCCTAATGTGCAAAGAGGCTATTTTTGTATTTCACACATATGTCACCCAACTTATAATGGGGAAACTTACCACACCCCCCCCCCCCTTTCTTTGAAAAAACAAAGCATGCCTCAAAAAAAGAAAAGAGAGAAAATTAAATAAAAAAATTGCTCAAACATTAAGATAAAAAGGTTCTCCGCTTCTAATCAATCTTCCTTGGAGACTTTGGAAGCATGTAAAAGAATATCAATTGAATACCAATAAACCCAAAAAAATGCAGCAATAAAACTATGAAATAGGGAAAGAAGAGGGGTTTGCATATCCAACTCAGCTAGCAAGATGGGATGGGATGGTAGCAGTGGTTTGGGTGAGGAGACCATGAGATCTGTTTACCATGGTTAGACAACAAATGGAACAAAGAGAAAAACAGTGAGGAAGAAATAAAGGAGAGATGGATAGGGGGCACAAGCATATCCATGGAAGCCAAGACTCCTTGGAAATATAAACCAGATAAAGGAGCCAGGTTCTGGCATGAAGTGGAGCATGGGAAAGTAGGCACGACTGCCTGGCTTTTCCCCTTTGATTTTAATTCGATGAAGCATGTCAAGTTTGACAATGAAGTGCATCCTACAAGTAAAAGTGTTTGATACCATGTTTACCAGCCAAGTTTTAAAAAAAATATTCATGTCAGCAGCAGCCCAGCAGCCCAGGTCATACAAGAACACTTGAAGACATATTCCGAAAAGAAAAACAACCGATCGCAGTTACAGACAATTTAGTAGTACAACAAGCATGAAAAACCTCTTCAATGTATGTACAATTGTACATATATGCATACATCTCTCTCTCTCTCTCTTGTGTTCATAAGAAATAAGAAATAGCTTAGAATCACACATTTTATTGGCTACCTTGTAGCAATAACCAACATTGCTAGTGGGGGAGAAAAGACATTTTAAGTCAAAATGCATGTGATTGCTTCATTTTCCTAATTTAGCTCATAAGCAAGAATAGTTACACCCATAACCATAAGCTCTACTCATATATTCTCACACTTCACCTTAGTGCATTTTTTGTCAACAAGAGAGTATGTTGTTATTCAATCCAACAATGTGTTGCTAAATACTAGGTGAGGGAATGCTTCATATGCTGATTCATTTTCACCTAAGTCTCATCATTTCTATTTTTCCAAGATAAATGAACCTCACATAAACTATCATGCATATAAACACTGCATAATCGAAAAAGATGAACTTACAATAACAGTTGTGACGACAACTTTCACTTCACCCTTGTGTGCCATTGTCAATTCAACAAATCTCTTACAAATACGCTCGAGGTGTCTAAGTCTCCCATTATCAGCCAAGACAGCTAATAAATATCAAAACGATAAAATCAAAAGTTAGGATGTCAAAATAATAACGTAATGGGGTTGCCAATGTAACAAGGGGTTAATAATAAAGTTGGCAGTTATGAACCAAAAGACAACAGGTAAAATTAATATGCTTGCACACCCAAGAATTTTAGGGTCACATCCAGCTGAGATATGATATTCTACATGACAAAGTAAAAATCTCAAAAATGATATGATATATTGGGCATACAAGCTCATAAAGTATAAAGGGGCACCCAATGCATGGGTCTCCCACCACTACAAAGCCTAGGAAGGATCAGATGTTCATAGTTTTACCCCTGCGAGTAGATAAGCTATTTTCATATTTAGATCGTAATGGAGCAACCTTACTATTATGCCAAACCTTGCCCTCATAGGCTCAAAAGGCATAAATTTTAGAAAAAAAGTATCCAAATTTTGCAACAATAATGGTATATGGTATGCCTCTCATATAGCCCATGCATTAATAACACGAAGCCATTTATTTACCCAATTGTTTAACAAGAACTCTTATCAAGTCCTAATAAAATTGATCAAGCAGACATATTCACAAGTGTTACAAGCAATCAATTGATACTTCCCATGCATTGAACACACACATACATATGTATGTGTGTGTATCTGTCTGTCTGTCTATCTATCTATCTATACAGCCAATAGTTAACAATCTATCCTGGTTTTCAGAAATTGGGATTCCATTAATTTAGACAGAAACAACCATAAGACACATCAATAGAATATTATACAAGACCTAAACACATGCACTAGGTGTGTGCACCCTTTTAAGATATGTAGACACCATTGTATGCCGAACCGCCTCGAATTGAAGGGTTTGAGGTAAAACCGAACAGAACTGGCTTAGAATCGGGACCGTTCGGCCTCTCAATTCAATATGGGAGAACAAACCAACCGAACTGACTTTGTACCAACATATCGAATCGAACCTAGTTTAGCCCAATTTAAGATGGTTCATGGGTCGGGGCCCTCTGGTCCACTTGACCGGTACTGCACCGGTTCAGTACTATATGCACCATACCAAACTATATCAATTTGGTCCTGCAATGGTACCCATTTTCAGTATGGCGAACCTTGGTAGACACAAACTAAAAATGCCACAAAAATATATAAAACTCATTCAAAAATTACCCTTGGATGAACAACACACCCACAGTGATACCCATGTGCCATACACAAAATTTCAGATGTAAGACTGGTAGCAACACATAATTTATAGCAGTTCAGGTAATGTCATCCAAGTGTA
Organism: Calamus simplicifolius; assembly: GCA_900491605.1. Lineage (NCBI taxonomy): Eukaryota > Viridiplantae > Streptophyta > Magnoliopsida > Arecales > Arecaceae > Calamus > Calamus simplicifolius. The sequence goes on from UESW01004333.1 coordinate 329,431, forward strand.
CAAAATTCAAGCATCCTTGTAGCATAACATTAGTTAAATGAGCACATCTTGTGTTGTAGGATGATACGTAAACATAGAAGACATTTGCATCTTACATCCCAGATAGTCTATTAACCATTAAAGAAAAAGCAATTTCACAAAAGCAGACTTGTTTAGGACATACCCAAGAAATTCTTGGTGACTTCTGAAAAACCAGCTTGAGAAAATACTTCTTGTACAGCCTTTACCCTAGTCTCCCTAGATACTGACAAATCCTTGATGAACTGTGAAAACAGAGGGCTCTTCTTGGAAGCCTCGACAACATCAAGAATCTCATATTCAACCTTGTCCAGAATATTTGCTTTCGAGGCTGCAAGAAACAGAGCTGATGCATAGTTTCCTGAACCTCCAAACAATTTTAAAGGCACCTGTAATTGCATGAGAAAATCAAGAACTGAAATTTACAAGAAAAGAAGACTTTGTTCTTTGTTACACAGAGACAATCTAGGAACTTTGAGACTTTCACATCCCAAGTCTATGAAAGCTCCACCTGCCAGCTCCTACACCAGAGTCCACTTTAGCACTCACCCTCGTTTTGAGCACATGATGGAAGTTGGTAAATTCTACACTTAAGGAACTTTAGACTACCGTATTACATGTTCTCCAAAATTCATAATTAGAACATGCCCTGCTTTATATACCCTTGAAATGATGCTTCAACCTGTAGTCAAGAATTCATCTATGATATATATCACATGGAGGATGGTAAATAGGTAATTGCTCACTATCATGTCGAGCAAACATCAACTGTAGACATAGTGTTCGATCATTACGAGCCCATGTGAAAGTTATGATAATTTGGAAAATGTATTTGACAGCACTGCCTTTCTTTTAATATGCATGAGGAAAGCAAGTAATGCTTTACTATGCATGTCCAAGATGGAAAGTCATGAAAGATCAGTGATAATATTCTGTATGTCCAAGTTGATTTAACAAGAAAGCAAATCGCTCTAGCTCATGGACTTTTTCACTATTCAAAAACCTGATGACCTTCCAAACCCCATCCCAAGAGAAATGCCTGACAGCTGCTTTCTCATTCATCTGAAAGAATCCGAGACCAAATTAACCATATCTAGCCTACCCTCCTATCTTTGTAGATATTCTTATAATAGTTTGCCTAAATGCAACAGGATTTATTAACATATCTCTCATGTTTTTTGTATGTTTAATTCATTAACTCTTTTATAGGCACCTTCTGCCATATAAACAAGTGGTACAATACCCTCCTCCATCAATTAGGAGTCCCAAACTTTTATTTAAATTAGATCATTTCAAATCCTTAAATTTCAGAATATTTAGGGAATTGTACATCAATTTTTTTATCTGAAAGAGACATAGCCAAAATATCATTTGATTCTAAATAACATTAGAATCGTTTTTGAGAAGTTCTGTTACTATTTGCTAATTGTAGTTTGATAAGAAATGATTTCAATACATCAGCATCAACTGAAAAAATTGCCAGAAGAACTTGACAAGCTCTTCAAAACTTTCCATTTGCATTCAAATGCAAACAAAGTAGGCCTTCACCAAGGTAGTATCCTATAAACAAATGTGTAGGTCCACATATTAAGGACAAAGCTTCCAGCTTCTGTAGCAAGGCAATGTTTGGTATTTCTTCTACTTTTCCAAAGGGGCTTTCTGTATGGTACTTCAGTGGAAATGCTTTGGAAAGAAGTACTTTTTCACTTGATTAGTTTGGTTACACAGTAAAGAACTTTTCTTTTGACACATGCATTTGGCTCTGATAGATTTGGTTCTAGTAATGGTGGGTTCAAATCTTAACTTTGCTCAAAATTCGAATTTAAACTAATAAATTCAAGATGACCTAGCAAATCATATGTTGAACTTGGCTTGGGTCCATGCAAATCCATTATTTTTATGGAAACAAGGTAGGTGTTTCACTTAAGCCAAAAGCTGATTAGCTTTTTCACTTCTGCTTTTGCAAGAAGCATTTTGAAGGTTACCAAGCTCATCACTTTCAATAAGTGCTTACTTTTTTTGAGCAACACAACCTTACCCTTTTAGCTTATGTGTTAATCCTTAACTCACAAAAATAACATCAATTATATTCCAGATCTCTTGAAATGTTCATCCCAGATGTTAGAATACCCTAAGCACCTCCTTGTGCATCCAAAAAAAACTTCCATCTCAAACTAGGTTAACAATAGAAACCATTATCAAATTGGCCGTGTTCCCTTCAGGCTTTGCATGTCTTATAGGTCTTCACTACATTATCATAAAGCATGGCCAGCAGGGAAAAGACTATATATTGCATTATAGGCATGGCCAGTTTATGCATTTCAAAAGACAGTTCATCCCCACCCACCCGACCAACCTCCCTCCCTCAGCACCAAAACTCTCTCTCTCTCTCTCTCTCTCTCTCTCTCTCTCTCTCTCTCTCTCTCTTGTGGCTGCTGTTGCAAAGACATGACTTAGGATGATATTGCTTCATACCTCCCTCGTTACTTCTTACAAATATCATTTTCTCGTTATTCAATTCAAAGCAACATTTCTTGAATAGACTTATCATTTGGATAAGAATAAACCAGAAAGATGACGAAACCAGTTAAAAAGGTTCAAAAAGTCTATATAAATGTACAAGACAAAGTGTCATATAATTCTGTCGATATATTAAGTCAGAGAAACAATTCAATCCACGAAAACAGTTTTTCACATGTTCTTTTGTATAGTAAATACACATATAACAGAAAATTCAACGAAAGCTGGACCCAAATATTTCTCATTCTTCAATTATAGATCATGGGGGATGTCCAAAGGAATCTGCTTTACCTTAACGTTAGCTTCGCCTGACTTTGCCTGAGTCGCAAAATTTCTCAAACACTGTGACAAAGGGGAATGTCATACCGTCAAATTCCACCGCACATAACAAATTGAAGGCATATCAGATCCCAAAATATGAAATCAAATCGAACTTATAAACCTTCAGAATTTCAGAACAAAAGAAGCAATTATATCATGCGTAATAATCTCAAAACAAAAAATAAATCCATGTCGGAGATTCCTTCCATGATTCAAGAACGAAAAGAATACGTGACAAGTCGAATTCTAAATGGATCGTAAAACCTAAAAACCTGTCATCAGATTATGCCGATTCCACAAAAGACGGAAAAAAGGGAAAAGAAATCTAATGAAAGCAAACACTGACAAAAGGGGAAAGCAAACTGCAATCAAAACCCAGTAACTCGATTCACCTGGGAGGTGGCGAGGTTAGGGCTTCCGAAGCCTGCATCGGCGGCGGATCGAAGGGAGCATGCGGATTCAGCCCTGAGGATCTGGCGGAAGAGAGAGAAGCTGGATCTGAGACGCCCCGAGATCGCCATTCGGAGACCCTAGGTTCTCGTCTGTCGCAGGGGGCGGCGAGAGGAAGAGGAGTGAGCGGATCGAGCGATCGCCGGAGGTGAGGCGAGTGGAGAACGATGGCTGGTCGTTTATATCAGTAAAGGCCTCGCACGTGGCATCTGGTTAATGGACTGTCATCCTGCTCCGTGGATTAAGTGCCTCGGCTGATCTGAACTTTAGAGGAAATTATTTGCCAGGTAGGATATTTTCACGTTTAAGGAGCGCGCAAGGGCGCAGTCGAACCGGGGGGTTAACGGACATGGTGATACCTGATGACTCCTGATCACCACGAGCTAACGTTTTTCAGCATTTGTAAGTATATCATAAATTTACTGATGAAGCTTCATTTTTACATTAAGATATAAAAAAATTTTAAAAATCAAATATTTTGATGGGATCCTTTGATGCTCAAGTCAATGATTAGAATCAAAACCGTAAACTTGAGTAAGCTCGAGAGAGAGAGAGAGAGAGAGAGAGAGAGTTAAAGATGATAATGCTCTATGAGTGTTTGAGAGTTCATACCTTGATCAGGGATCCCTCTTACTCGTTTTATTGATACTAGTCTTGTGAAATTTATTTAGAAAGTTTGGAGTCTCATGATGGGCCATGACTTTGTGGATGGAATATCAGAATTAGTAGGATTCATCCCATATGAACTGGGTGATTGATACTTTATGATAGATGACTTTTCGGGCTGATCTGATCTGGATAATTAAAGCTTCATGATAGATAATGACTTTTTAGGCCCAATGCCAGAGCCAGTGGAGTTTGTCTCATTGGACATGCGGGCCATAGGCGGTTGGTGGGCCCAGCCTTGGTAGGTACCTGGTCCGCGAGCAATTGGTGGGCCCAGTCTTGTCGGAGGCGAAGGCTTGTCTAGGAAGTTAAGGCCGAGTCCGAAGACGATGCCGTCTTGGAGGTTGGGGCTGAGTCCGAAGACGAGGTCGCCTTGGAGTCGGAACCGCCTAGGAACCGAAGCCGTCTTGGATGCTGGGGCCGAGTCTGAAGATGAGGCCGCCTTAGAGCTAGAGCCGCCTAGGAACTGGGGCCGCCTTGGAGGCTAGGGTCGAGTCCGGAGACAAGGCCGCCTTGAAGGCTGAGGCCAAGTCTGGAGACAAGGCCACCTTAGAGCCGGGGCCACCTATGAGACGGGACCGCCTTAGAGGCTGGGGTCGTTAGCATCCTTTCGACTTCCGCTGTCAGGTAATTTCGGTTATTAACTTACACGTGGCTTTATTAGCCACATCAGATGTCTCCCACTCCTGAGTCTTGGTGGCATGTGTTTCACACTCGCCAAGTGAAAGGAGCGCAAAATCTCTTGCCATCGTTGAGCTTTGTGTGCCATTAATTAGCAGGGCAGAGCACATGCCCTCGAGGAGATAGAGTCTCTTCAAAGTCTCCTCCTCATTTAACGAATGATACCAAAAGTAATATGATCTGCAGGAAGATCAAGGAAATGTCTCTCAATTGATGAAAAAGATGGGGTGCCATTATTGGATCACCTTTATCCATGTCCCATCATTGAGCGCGGATCGTGCTCTTCGAATGTCACTGAGGCATTGTATCTCGGGTAGTGAAGAGTTTTTTGACAACTAGACATTATCTCCACTTACAAGCATCCATGTGGCACTGCAACGGGTGGGATGTTTCAAAAGTCATGTATAAAGATCATCCTGCTAGTCCCTTCGAGCCTTTCATGCCTCCGGTCCCTATGATTCTTTTGCCCTCTGAGTCCCGAGCTTTTTGCTCTATCTCTCTGATTTCAGGTCAGTCCCTTTTGCCTTTTTATTTCTTTCTTTCCTTCCTCATGGACTCTTGTTCTAGTAGAAAGGATAAGAGTCCTATGGTCAAACCTTCTGACGATGAAACTTCGAGCACGATGTCGGGCGCCCAGTGGCATCTCCATCCGTGATCGCCCGGCGACCATGACCCATGCGCCATCTAGTCTCTCCATTACCACCAACTCGTCTGACATCTCCTATGGCTGCCACCTCTAATTCTACCGGTCCGGAGGGGATCGCCTCCACCATGTCTTTCAAAGAAATAGAGGATCTTAGGGTTAGATATAGGATACCCGATAGTGTCTATCTTTTTGCTCTCGATTCTAATGACAAGGTAACCTCTAGCCAATCTGGTGGGGTTGCCCTATACGAGGGATTTTTTAAGAGTGGGCTCATCTTCCTTTTCATCCTTTTTTCCTTAACCTCCTAAATAGATATGATATTGTCCTGGCGCAGTTGACTCCGAACTCCATTCGAATCATCTGCGCCTTTATTGTACTATGCCATTTTCATGGCAGTTCTACTTGAGTTTCTTTATTCTGATGGTGCGGGCACAAGGATCAAGCAGAGGATTCTTAATCCTCTGTGGATATCTGATTAGGTTTGTAGGGTTTGATTCAGTTGGAAACTAGGTTTATTTTATTTTATTTTAATTTGGGTCCAATTTTATTTTTGTTTGGGCATTTGAGTCCTGTCTTTTGAGTTGGTACTCGTTATTAGGGTTTGGGTCATATTGAGTCAGCTCATTATGAGCTTGGGTCAATTTGAGTACATTCATGAGAATCATGACCCAGGTCCTGAAAGAGTAGACGGAAAAATTCTTAGTGGTCTATTTTGACGATATATTAATTTCTAGCAAGACCAAAGAGGACATCTTAACCATCTCAGATTAATATGTCAGACCCTTAGAGAGAATAGCCTTTATGCAAACCTTAAGAAGTGTGATTTCATGACACATAGGGTTATCTTTCTAGGTTTTGTGGTAACCCCAGAAGGTGTCTTAGCGGATCCTAAAATGGTTAGGTCGATCGTAGAGTGGCCAGTACCCATGAATGTCCACGATGCCCACAGCTTCCATGGCCTAGCAACCTTTTACAGGAGATTCATTAGGGGATTTAGTACTATCATCGCAACCATCACTGATTGTATTAGGAAGGGTAATTTCGAGTGGACTAAGTCAGCTAATAAGGCCTTCCTAGAGCTTAAGGATAGGATGACTCATGCACCCGTACTTAGACTTTCAGACTTTTTTAAGGTGTTTGAGTTTGCGTACGACGCATCGAGAGTAGGCATAGGTGGAGTGTTAAGCCAAGAAAATCACCCCATAGCTTTCTTTAGTATAAAACTAAATGAAGCTAAACTTAGATATTCCACCTATGATAAGGAATTCTATGCGGTAGTGCAAGCCCTTAAGTATTGGAGACATTACTTACTGCCACAGGAGTTTATTTTATTATCTGATCATGAGGCACTCCGATTTCTGAACTCCCAAAAGAAGCTCAATTCTAGAAATGGCAAATGCGTTGAACACATTCAGGCATACACTTTTATCCTGAAACACCATGCCAGGGTAGAAAATAAGGTAGCAAATGCCCTAAGCCGTAAGTCTTTGTTATTGAGTACTGTTAGCACCGAAGTTATAGGGTTCAACAGAATAATAGATGAGTATGAGACCTACCTTGACTTTGGTGAAATTTATAAGACCCTTCGGCTAGGATCATCCAGTACCAGTGGAGATTATACCATCCAGGATGGTTACCTTTTTAGGGGCTATAGACTTTGTATCCCTAGGATGTCACTTAAAGAGTTCCTAGTATGGGAAACGCATGCTAGGAGATTAGCTGGTCATTTTGGAAGAGATAAGACTATCCTAGCGATAGACTTCATTCTAGGATTACCTAAGACCCAGAAGAAGCACGACTTCATCTTGGTCGATAGGTTCTCTAAGATGGCACACTTCATCCCTTGTTCGCAAACCTTTGACGCATCTAGGGTAGCCCGACTTTTCTTAGACAGTGTGGTCAAGCTCCATGGCCTACCCAAGACCATTGTTTCTGATAGGGATGTTAGGTTCACCAGCTACTTTTGGAAAATGCTATAGTATCTGTTAGGGACCAAACTTAATTTTTCTACAGCCTTTCACCCCCAAACGGATGGACAAACTGAAGTGGTGAACCGTAGTCTAGGAAACCTTCTTAAGTGCCTGGTAGGCGAACACCTAGGGACATGGCATCTATTGCTACCTCGTGCAGAGTTCGCCTACAACAGCTCAGTGAATAGGTCTACGCGCAAGAGTCCATTTAAGATAGTCCACGGGTACAAGCCTAATAGTCCACTTAATTTAATTCCTTTACCCCTTCACACACGAGTCTCAGAGTCCGCACAAGCATTTGCACAGCATATTAGAGACTTACATAAGGATATTAGCCATAAAATAAATCTAAGTAATGAAACTTATAAAAGACTGGCTAACTCCCGAAGAAGAGCCAAAGAGTTTCTTTGTTCCGATGGTGTGGGCACAAGGATCAAGCAGAGGATTCTTAATCCTCTGTGGATATCTGATTAGGTTTGTAGGGTTTAATTCAGTTGAAAACTAGGTTTTTTTATTTTATTTTAATTTGGGTCCAATTTTATTTTTGTTTGGGCATTTGAGTCCTGTCTTTTGAGTTGGTACTCGTTATTAGGGTTTGGGTCATATTGAGTCAGCTAATTATGAGCTTGAGTCAATTTGAGTTCAGTCCAGTCCAGTTGGTCTTATATGTGTCCAGTCTAGTTGGTATTTTATTAAGTTCATTCAGCTTATAAGAGAAGACATTAGTATTGGAGCAGAAGACAAGGCCATCACAGTCAAACAGAGCAGTTGCTAAATTCAAGTTGGTGCCACACCTACATAAGAAGTCATATGCCAGCCATACACCTGCCACCATCTAGCACAAGCATTCCACATACCACCTAGCAGAGCAAGCAGGTCAACAAGATAAGCCTCAATCCCCCAAATCATGCAACCCTATTTGAAAGAATTTCAGCCCAAAGAAATAGCAAAGGGACATCCTTTATTGCCCATAAATTGCCTATTTTTGAAAAAAATTGTATGGCATGAAGTTTTTTTCCATGTAATCTAATCCACACTTTAGGAAGAAAGTGGGCACCCCTTTTCTTTTCATATCTGTATTTACTTGGGCCCTAAGTCTCTTGCTCTATAAAAGAGACCCTCTTATATGAATTATGCATCTTTGAATTATTAATCAATTAGTCCAGTTTTGAGTTATTGTGAGTTTTGTTATTTGGTTCTCGGGTGCTCTTGATTCCCTTCTCTTGCCCATGCCAACATCCCAATCTCCAGAAGAAACCCTGGCCATCGCCCTTATTTTCCTCTAGTGGACGCCCAAGAGCTTCTTGACCGCCCCTCCTTCTCTACTTCTTCCTTGCCTCTTTGCCTCTAATCTATCTTTTCTCTCTTGTTCTTTAACCCTTGGGTGGTATTCTTGTAGGTCTCTCAGTAACCATGAATCCAGGATTCAAGATGATCGCCATCCAGGTTAGCGGATACTTAGCCGCAGATCTACGGGCTCGAGGCTTGGTCATCTAAGGCGCATCTACCAAGCAGAGCGACCCCTTCAGCATCTCGATCTCCTCATCCTGCCAGGTACAACCCCTTTAATATGCTAGTAGCTTTATTGTGGGAGAGCAAGCCCTACCGGGGCTTCTTAGGCTCGGCGGTCTTTCTTCTTTACTTTTTTGTGGAACTATTTCGCGTGCGGAGTTACTGTAATTTTTCCTGAATCCCTTTTAGGCTATTACTTCGAGAGACTAATCAACTACAATCATTAATCATATAAAATTTACTTACATGTGAATCAGTCCTGCATCATTCGGGCCTTGTATAAACTCGGTAACCCCAATAAGGTTGGATGGTGGAGCTTCGCCTGAAGAAAGGAATGACCTCCAAGGCATGCATATTTTAAAATTTTGATAATAATTATCAAGGTGAAAGTTTAAAGATTAAATATTAATCTATCCAACATGCATCAAGATCATTTCTTTGTCTTTTCTTATAGGATCGTTTGATCTAAATTATACATATAAATAAAATCATCAAGATTATATCTTGATCTTTAAGTTAAGAAGTCATACTGCTTGTCTTGAAGCTTGCCTTAAGATCTAGGGATCATATCACTTACTTTAAGAATAATAGGTTAATTCGTTGCACTCTACAGCTGTTCAACGTCCGGCCTCTAGGATCATCCATGCAAAGTTTCCGAATGATCGGACTCTCGGGAGTGCTAGCTCACGAAAAAATAATTTTGCTGATCTTGAATCCTCACACTTGATTCTTCCTCCAAGATCCTCCAAGCTTTTGTTAACACCAGAAACACACTAGAATTTTCTGTTCTAACTCTTTAAAATTTTGATATATATTTTTTTGTGAAGAATGTCCTCTATTTATAGGCAAAATTTAGCCTTTAGCCTGTTGAATTCTAACACTTAGAATTCCATTATTTGGTGGAAACCAAAAAGGCATATTAATTCATACACTTGTAGATGCATAGAGAGTTGTGTGGAGTGATCTTCCAAAGATGCACATTAATTCATACACTTATCAATGCACGGAGAGTTGTGTGGAGTGCTCTTCCAAAGAGGCACGTTAATTCACACACTTGTTAATGTATGGAGAGTTATATGGATTACTTTTCCAAAGAAGAATCTGCTAGGAATTAGCAAAATTTATTATCTTTCTTGAACTTGGGAACCATTTAGAGAAGACTAAAAGTTATACATTAAATTTTATATGAGAATTTAATTTCTCATGAGATGAGATTTTAGTTATCTCATCATGTGAGATCCTTATGCGAGAAAACCTTTTTTACACATGGAGTTTGGGTTTGGGTATTGATTTAAGCTGATTTGAATTTATTGGATTAAACCCACATAGATCATGGTCCTAGCCCAAATCAAATTTGGCTAGTCCTAAATCTATTTAAATCCAAATCAAGTCTCATTTCAAATCAATATTTGAATTTGATTAATCCTTCTAATAGACTTAAACCTAATTAAATCTTATTCACTTATACTTAACCTAATTGAAATAATTTAATCAATCAAATTGATTAATTAAATCAGATACGATTCTCAATCGTTGATCAGCAAATAGATCATCTTAGGAAACTTCAATGCATGTGACTCTCTAGGTTCAAACCTAAGCCGATAGCATAGGAACAATTTTTCATACTAATCAATGTGCCTATCTAGCAATGGAATCCGACGTCTGGATAGGTCGAAGAGTTGCTGAGCAAACTCTAAGAACCCTAAGAAGTAGTTACTATATAATTCATCCTTTTGACCACAAATGCTAAGGATGGCTTAAGAGCCTGTCAACTCTAAACAACAAATCCATAAAGTGATTTCAACTTTAGTGATCATGTGACCTTCACATGAAGTACCTTGGCCAAGGTCTTGCTAAGTTGAAATACAAGCATTTCTTTTTTTAATAGGATAGGTTAAATTCCATCTTGATCCATAACTGATTACCATAAGTACTTGACTGCACTTAGTAACCTTTCATAGCTGGATTAAAAATCTAGGTGTCTGACACCTAAGTACAGTGAGTTTCTTGCAAGTCACTGGTTGTGATCTTCTAGTCTTAAGGATACTTATACCCATATCTTCTCGGATTAACTCTTGATAGCAGAGTATCCAAAAATGAGTCACGTTCTGATGAGGGGTAAAATCGTTATTGTGTTATTGATCGCTCACATCAGCGATGAGATCATGCCCAATTCAAACACCCCACTCGCCAGCTAGTGTGACATTCTAGCGACAAGGTCAAATCAGCTTTGATGGGGTCGGGTCACCCTGACAACCTGGACCGTCCTTATGCTTTGGCCATCTGAGCCGAGCTATCCTTATTCCTCGTAACCCGAGCTATCCTTATGCTTTGGCCATCTGAGCCGAGCTATCCTTATTCCTTGGTAACCCGAGCTATCCTTATGCTTCGGCCATCTGAGTTGAGCTATCCTTATTTCCCAGTAACCCGAGCTATCCTTATGCTCCGACCATTTGAGCGGAGCTATCCTTATTCCTCGATCATTCGAGCCGATCCATTTTACACTTTGGAAAATCAAGCTATTCCTCATCCAAGCCAGCCACGACATTCAAAATACCTTTGCGGAATCCGGCACGGGAGAGTCCCTATTCACTGAAATGGGATAAGATTCTAAATAGAGAATCATACCCAGGAGTGGCCTAGAGCCTACGCAATCATGGAATCCCAATGCATCAGCCGGCTCCCCTGGCCGTCGATCCTCTAACTGACAAGATACAAATCCTACTGATCTCGTAACAAACTTGATTCGAATCCGTTTCAAATCATAATAACTTTTGGCCCCCACGACGCACCCAGAGAATCAGGTGATCCTCTATAAATACCACAACACTTCAACTTCTCAGGTACGCACAAAAAATTACCTTGTACACTCATTAGGCTTGACAGAATCCATCACTCCATTAGAGCTCCGATCGAGAGCTTGGAGGAAGGTTATTCTGTGAAAAGTCTTCTCCTTACAACTGCCTACTATGAATCTTCACTGACTTGGACATTGGAGGGTCTCCCACAGAGGGAAACCCTAAGAAAATCCTTTGCGAGAGCGGACTGTCTTGCAGGCTCCATCCCGGACATTGAGGTCGGAGTTCAGACCCGGAGTCGGAAGTGCACCCAAGTCGGAGAACAGATTACTGCGGTAACACATTCGATGAAATATACTCCTCTTTCACTCGTATATCATACCAGTGTCTCTAAACTCCTTGGTTAAGAGGACAACCAATAAATATGATATACAACGTCCTATAATTGATAGTACTATGTCCCTATCATAGTATATCATTTGGTCGTGAACACTTTTAAGGACCTTCAAAGATAAATCCTCCTTTATGGTAACAAAGGAGATCCTAAAGGCTTCATTACCATTAGGAGTTTTAAGAAGATGTTCTTATAATGAATAAATTACCAAATAACTTTTATTAATATATCAATTTATATACAATTTATATCAGCACAATCATCAAATGATTGGCTTTAGGATACAATTCCCAACATCGCCTCCAGACCTAAAAGAACCATCAAGCTCGATCTGTCCTCCAAAATCATGGGATGGAAATTCTAATTTTTCTATGCACACATAGACGGAGTGAGGATGGGCTAGGGGAGTCCCGACATCAGCCCCAACAAAAACTTGGCTATAGATGAGAGAGACTGAGAAAATTTTAATTCGTTGATGTCATCTCATTTTCCCTCCTGTCGAGAGCTGTTATCGGAGAGTAACTTTCGTGAGGTCAGCGTAGCGCCAGCAATGAGGTTCTCGTCTGAGCATTTGGTGGTGGGCGTCCGAAGGAGGAGGAGGTCGCCGGTGACGCAATGAGGGTAGTGCCCAAGAGGCCTCGCTGAGAGGTTTAGGGTGAATCATCCTAGGCCTCCGCGGTTCCTTCTAAGGCTGCACCAACGAGGGAGCCGAGAAGGGAAAGTCCTCCGGCGAGGCGCCAGTAACAGGGGGCTCTCCTATTGAAGTTGAGGAGGGCCATCGAGGGATGAGCCCCCAACCACTTCTGGGCCGAGAGATGAAGCTACTCCGGAGGTGAGGGTTGAGGCGCCTCCGGTAGTGAAAGTTAAAGATGAGGCCCTGTCGGCAGCCCAACCGGCGCCGAAGGAGGAGAGACCGCCTCTGCCAGCACCCCAAGGGACCAACCATCGAGGCTATCGGTGATGCATAGCGGTCGACTGGCGGAGCACATATTGAGTCATGCCAGCCTCCTCAATTTTTAGGCAGACCTCCATCACCGATCAATCGCTGACACTCTCGACACCCTCTTTACCGCTGCACTTTAGGTAAGCATTTTGGTTTTACTTTTCTTTATGTCGGAGTTAATTCAGGCCTTAACCGATTGGTTCTTGCAGATGGCCAATAGCCTTTTTGTCCTTTAGGATGCTTGTGTTGGAGCTACCAATAATTGTGGGCTCGCTCAGAAGGAATTGATCACTGCCAAAGCCCGGACCGATAACTTAGCCAAGGAGCTAGCCGAGGTCCGATCCCGAGAAACAAGGGCGGCCGGCAAGCTCCGAGCAGCCCAGGAGGAGAGCTGCTTTTTGAAGGCCAAGGTCAAGGAGGCCTAGAGAAAGGCCTCGAGATGCCTAGGAGAAGATGACTGTCACCGAGGCCCAAGCCCGAGAAGCTGTGGAGAAGGTGGTCACCGCCGAAGCCCAATCTTGGGAAGCCATAGAGCGTACAAAGGTTCCACTAATTTTACTACGGAGATGAGTGAGGCGGCCATCGATGCCTTCCTCAAAGGCTTCAAAAATTGCAAGGATAAGATCTCCTAGGTTTTCAAAATTGATGAGCTTGAACGCATTTAGCCTGAAGATCATAAAGACGAAGAAGATCCAGAGGGGGATGGCACCGAGGATGGACCGAGGCCGTTGAGCCATAGATTTTGTCTTTTTTTGACATTTTTATAATCTGACTAGAGTCGGTGTTTTTGTATGACATTTGAATCATATTAATGAAAGAAATATTTTACTTAAGTACAATATACTTAGCTTTTTGTAGCATCTTAGTCTTCTTGTGATCACATCTTGGCTTTGGCCTTTAGACTTGATAGGGCACATCCCCAATCTTCTTGACTTGCTTTGAGAGTTAGCGGCTTGGTTGGAGACATGTGTAGATTTTTTAGGGATACATGAACCTGCTTCCGCCCCATAGGCATTTGCCGAAGTGATCTTTGGGTGCTGATGCCAGTCGCAAGTCCATCAAGGGCCTTCTGAAACTGCCTCGAGTGTTTCTCGGTTGGCCCGGGAGTTGACTCGAGGTTGCTGGAACCATAGGTCTTGATACGTCTCGAGGGTTTCTCGACCAGCCCGGGGGTGACCTTATGATCGCAAGACCGTCGAGAGCCTTTTGGAACTGCCTCGGGGGTTTCTTGGCCAGCCCGAGAGTTGACTCGAGGTCGCCGGAACCATAGGTCTTGAACTGCATCGGGGGTTTCTCAGCCGGCCTGAGGGTGACCTTATGATCACAAGACTATCGAGAGCCTTTTAGAACTACCTCGAGGGTTTCTCGGCTGGTTCGGGAGTTGACTCGAGGTCACCGGAACCATAGGTCTTGAACCGCCTCGGAGGTTTCTCGGCTAGCTCGAGGGTGACCTTATGATTGCAGGACCATCGAGAGCTTTTAAAACTTCCTTGGGGGTTTCTCGACCGGCCCGAGGGTGACTTTATGATCACAAGACCGTCGAAAGCCTTTTGGAACTATCTCGGAGGTTTCTCGGCCGGCCCAAGAGTTGACTCGAGTGTTACCGGAACCATAGGTCTTGAACTATCTCGGAGGTTTCTCGGCGGCCCAGAGGTGACCTGATGATCATAGCACTTATCAAGAGCCTTTTTGACTCGAGAGTTACCGGAACCATAGGTCTTGAATCACCTCGGGGGTTTCTCAATCGGCCCGAGGGTGACCTGATGATCGCAGCACTTGTTGAAAACCTTTTTGACTCGAGAGTTACCAAAACCATAGGTCATGAACCACCTTGGGGGTTTCTTGGTCGGCCCGGGGTGACCTGATGATCGCAGCACTTGTCGAGAGCCTTTGAACCCCAAAGGGTGACCCGAAGCTGCCTGGGCTATCGAGGTCCTTTTTAACCCTAAAGGGTGACTCAAAGTCGCCTAGGCTATCGGGATCCTTTTGGAATCGCCTCAGCGGTGTCTTTGCCATCCTGGGAGTTGCTGAATTTTTCAAGTCAGATGGAAAGACAATATTTGAAGCTCCTCTTATTATCATCAACCGAATACATACATCACCGATAATACTAGCGGAGGTTATTCGCATTCCAAGTGCGTGGGATTGACCGCTCATCGAGCTCTTCGATCCGGTATGCTCCTCGGTGAAGTGCTTTAGTGACCCGATAGGGCCCTTCCTAGTTTGGAGACAGCTTGCCCCCTCTGTCAGCTTGGATACCTCGGTCCTTCTGAGGAATAGATCTCCAAGGCGAAATGTCTTGAGATGGACTCGGGCATTGTAATATTTTGCTGCTCGTTGGCGAAAGGCAACCATTTTGAGCCACGCCCGGTCTCGCGCCTCGTCGATGAAGTCGAGGCTAGCTCTCAGTTGAGTGAGATTGACTTCTTCACTGTATGACTCCGCTCAGGGACTTGGAAGGCGATTTTCATTAGAATGACCACTTCAGATCCAAAGACAAGACTGAAAGGAGCTTCTCCTATGGGGATCCTTGGAGTTGTATGATATGCCCATAGCACACTTGGGAGCTCCTCCATCCATCTGCCTTTGAACTCATTCAACCGAGTTTTGAGTCCTTGAAGGATGGTCCGATTCATAACTTCTGCTTCTTCATTGGTCTGTGGATGTTTGATAGAGGTAAATCGATGGCAGATATTCAACTCGGCGCAAAATGGCTTGAATGTAGCATTATCAAACTGCCGACCATTATCGGTGATGATGGTGTGGGATAGTCTGAAGCGGCAGATAATAAACTTACGGAAGAATGATTTCACCTTACTCTCAGTGATTTTGGCTAACGTCTCAACTTCAACCCATTTGGTGAAGTAGTCAACGGCGACAAACAAGAACCTCCATTGACTCGAAGCTGGAGGAAATGGTCCAAGGATATTCATCCCTTTTGAGTGAAGGGCCATGGGACCAAGAGCGGACTCAGTTGAGAGGCTGGTTGTCGCTAGACATTAGCATGTCATTGGCAGCTATCGCACTTATGGACTAGCTCAGCAGCATCCTTTTGCATAGTGAGCCAATAATATCCCTCGCAGAGAGCCTTGTATGCTAGCGATCTGTCCTTCTGGTGGTTTTCGCATATGCCTTCATGAATCTCTCTGAGGATGTAATCGGTCTGACACATTTGAGAAGGGGATAAGAGAAGGACTTCTTATATAATTGCCCATTCAGCAGCATGAACTTGGATGCCCTCCATTTGACCAGCCTGGCCTCTGTGTGATCAGTAGGAAGAGTACTATTAGTGAGGTAACGAATGTAGGTGTCTATCCATGTTGACCCCTGTGTGACTGGCAAAACTTCTTCCATTGTATCAATGCTCAGAGTTTCTAGATGCTCAACATATGTTCTTCCCGGGGTGTTATCTGCTGAAGTGGCAGCCGCGATAGGGCATCAACTCTGGCATTTTCATCCATATGGATGTAGCTAATGTTGAAATAAGCTAATGAGGAGGTCTGTGATCTGATCTTATTCAGATATTAAGATATAATGGGTTCTCGAGCTTCATACTCTCCAGTAATTTGTTCGGAGATAAGCTGGGAGTCAGTGAAGGCTCTGAAGTGCTTTACTCTGAGCTCCCGCGCGAGTTTTATTTTGACCAATAAGGCCATATACTCGGCTTGATTATTTATAGCTTTGAAGAGGAATCGGAGGGCGTACTCCAGCACTATGTCTTTTGGGTTTACAAGGATAAGACCAGCCCTGCTCCCTTAAAAATTGGAGGCGCCGTCAACATGGAGAATCCATGTCTCTACTATGCTCTCACTAGCGTTTGAACATATCATTGGAGATTCTTCATGTTGCTCTTCGGTCTAGGTGCATTTCACCAAGAAATTCGCCAATACCTAGGACTTCAGGGCTGATCTAGACTGGAATGAAAGATCAAACTCTCCTAGTTTGATTACCCATTTAGCCAATCGATCGGAAGTGTCAAGACGAGCTAGGATAGCTCTGAGAGGTTAGTCCGTGAGCACTAGATCGAATGGGCTTGAAAATATGGCCTGAGATGCTGAGTGAAAATAATTAAAACAAAAATAATTTTTTCGGTTCTGAAATACCTGATCTTCGCATCATGGAGTACTTTACTGGTGTAGTAGACAGGCTTCTATGCTCCATCAAAGTCGAGGCGCACAAGAACAGAGCTGACCGCTTTCGAGGAGGCAGCATGATAAAGAAAGAGGCTTTCTCCTTTCTTTGGCTTTGACAACAATGGTGGGATGGACAAGAACTCTTTCAGTTTTTCAAAGGCTTTCTGGCAGTCCTCCGTCCACTCAAAGCCATTCGCCTTGCATAAGGCTTTGAAGAAAGGCATACATCTTTCGGCTGATCTTGACAGAAATCAGCTTAGAGCGGCCACTCTTCCGGTGAGATGTTGCACCTCCTTCTTATTGATTGGTTGCCTCATGTCAAGAATGGCCTGAATCTTCTTCAGATTTGCTTCGATCCCTTGCTGGGTCACCAGAAAACCTAGGAATTTTTCAGCAATGACCCCAAATGGACACTTCCAGGGTTGAGCTTCATTTGGTGGCGCCAGAGATTATTGAATGTTTCCTCTAGATCGACAATATGGTAGGCAGTGCGGATACTCTTAGTCAGCATATCATCCACATACCCCTTCATATTGCGCCCAATTCGGTCTTTAAAGACCTTATTCATCAATCTCTGGTAAGTGGCCCCTACATTTTTTAACCCAAAGGGCATTACCTTATAATAGTAGATGCCCTTCTCAGTGATGAAGGAGGTATTCTCTTCATCCGTTGGGTCCATCTTTATTTGGTTGTATTCGGAGAAGGCATCCATGAAGCTGAGGAGCTCATGACTAGATGTAAAATCCACCAATTGGTCAATCCATGGTAGCGGGAAGCTATCCTTCAGACATGCTTTATTAAGGTCGGTGAAGTCGATGCATATTCTCCAGCTTCCACTCACCTTTCAGATCATCACTATATTGGCCAGCCAATCCGGATATTGTGCCTTCCGAATGTGGCCAGCGACAAGCAGCTTACTGATCTCCTCATCAATGGCCTTTTACCACTCGGAAGCAAAACTTCTCTTCTTTTGATGAACAGGCTGATACTTCGGATCAATATTAAGTTTATGAGTAATTACCTCCGAAGGTATGCCGGGCATGTCCAATGCTGACCAGGCGAAGATGTCTAAGTTCGCCCGTAAGAAGGAAAGGAGGTGATTCTTCATCTCCAAGGGGAGAAGCTCACCAATCTGTACAGTCCTCGCTGAATCATCTCCTAGTGAAAAGGTCAGGAGATGCTCGGCTGGCTCTCCTCTTCTTTCAGACTCTCTGGGATCGAGCAGCTATGGTATCAGTGGAATCATTATCTCCTGAGGGTTGGGAGCCATGTGATAGCACAGTTATACTGGATTTCGCTCCCCGCGCATCTCGCAACCTCTTCATGGATAGGAAATCTAACGAGAAGGTGTTTGGTTTAGGCTAGGCCGACCGAGTATGACATTGTGGGCCAATGGCACTCAGGCCATCAAAAACCTCATTAAGAACATGCTTTAATACATTCTCTATTAGTAAGGATGAACCACTTAGCTGGGAGATAAGTTCATCCAAACGAAAGCATCATTAGTAAGGCTATCAGCGAAGCTTCCACTATCAACCAAAATTCTTTTTACAGGATGTTTAGCGATTGTCATAAAAACGATAATGCTATCATCATTCAAATAATTTTCCCCCGCTAGCTCCCCTTCAGAAAAGGGGATTACATTCTCCATTCCCTCCTCCCCCTCTA
This sequence comes from Calamus simplicifolius, assembly GCA_900491605.1. Lineage (NCBI taxonomy): Eukaryota > Viridiplantae > Streptophyta > Magnoliopsida > Arecales > Arecaceae > Calamus > Calamus simplicifolius. The sequence continues at coordinate 348,151 of UESW01004333.1, forward strand.
TCTTTTAGAGGATGAAGCTGTCCCCCAGGAAAGCATGCCTACCGTCCTTTTCGTCAGAGTATTGTCGACATTGGTCTGGACAGGCGGAGGCTCCATTAGCGCTGGAACAGCCGGAGGTCCTCTTTTCTGGATGAACTTCCTGAGGTAGCCCCTCTGAATGAGCTCCTAGATAACATGCTTTAGGTTACAATAATCTTCTGTATCATGGTCGTAATCTCGATGGAAATGGCAATAATGGCTCCTATCGCGAGTGGCATCCTTCCTCAGTGGGGGAGAGCGTCGAAAGTAAGGCTCGCTCTCAATTTCCATGAGGATGTGAGACCTGAAAATGAATAGAGGTGTGAGGTTGTCTTCCCTGAAGGTAAAATTTTGGCGCTAATTATCCGTCCGACATGGAGGATCAGGCTTCTTAAGGGTAGGTCCGTCTAGCTCTACACGGACTGACCTCTTGATGGATGTTTCCTTAGCTTTCCTCTACGTAAAGTCAGCTTCATCGGCGCGAATATATTTCTACACAGGACTTAGGAGCTTAACATAGGAGCTAGAAGGCCTTTTATCTAATGAATAAGTGAAGCAGAAGGGATGGAGTCCCTGCTTCAGGGCTAAAGTGGCCACAGCATCATTGAGGTGATAAACCTCAAGGGCTATCATTTTAAAATAGGCCACAAAATCTTTCAAATGTTCTTCTTCCTTCTATCAAATGGAAAACAGACTGTCTGCCACTCGGAGGATCTTCCTACAGGCATCGAAGTGCGCCAAAAAAGTTCTCTTCAACTATCAGAAGGAGTCGATGCTGCGTAAAGGTAGACAAAAATACCAGGCACGCGCAGCCTTCCAAAGGGTGGCAGGGAAAGCAATATATAGAAAGGCATCAGTTGCCCTTTGGACTTGCATGAAAGCTTTGTAACACTCCAGATGGTCAAGTGGATCTGTGGTACCATCATACGGATCCAACTGAGAAAGATAAAATTCAGAAGGAACAGGCTCCTTCATAATACAGTGAGTGAGGGGTGGACGAGTGTCGTAGTCTACCTCCGACTGATTGTTGAGCCTCTGGCTGAGCTCTTCCAACCGTTGGTGTTGTTCCTCTAAGCACCTCTTCACCTTGTAGTTGATATCCTCACCCGTTAATTCAGAAGATGAGTAGGGAGAGAAGTGATGCTCATGGTGGTGTATCCGCTCGAATTCTTTCCCATGTTGCAGCCTCAAGGAGGGACTATTCGAACGACGGATGGAAAATCACAACCTTTTGAAGGTTCACGGTGTGGTGCTTAGGTGAAGCACGATGACAGTAATGTTCTCTCGAAGAAGATCTTTCGCGTGTTGATTGTTGGCTAACTGGTGCAGCTGCTACATGCACCATGGGAGGCCTGAGTTTCTGCTGAGTAGTCACCAGGCGTTGCTCCTGCAGCTCACAAATTGCCCCAACAAGAGTTTGGACTTGTTGAGTAAGGGTGGCCAATTGTTCATGTGGAGTGGCCAAGGCTGATGGCGAAGAAGGAACAAGGAGGTTAGCCTCCTGCTGCTCAGCACGATGTGGATGCCCCCTAGCATAACTGGCATAAGCCTTCTAAGCACAGGTCACCACCATCATTATCCGAAAGGGGGCAAGCTCGTAACTCAGTGTTATAGAGCTGTCCTTCCTTCAATGCGCCCCCCTACCTGGCACACCAATCTAATGATGCCTGATCACCATGAACTAACGACCTTGAGCGTTTGTGAGTGCACCATGAATTTGCTATTTCCACATCGAGACCTGCAAGAAGTCCCAGGAATTGGATATTTCGGCAGGAACCCTTCGACGCTCAAATCAGTGATTAGAATCACAGCCGTGAGTTTGAGTAAGCTCGAGAGAGAGAGAGAGAGAGAGTTGAAGATGATAATGCTCTCTAAGTATTTAAGAGTTCATACCTTGGTCAGGGGTTTCTCTTACCCATTTTATTGATATTTGGAGTCTGTGAGACTTGCTTGGGAAGTTTGGAGTCTCATGATGGGCTATGACTTTATGGATGGAATGTCAGAATTAGTGGGATTCATCCCATCTGACCTAGGTGATTGATACTTTATGATAGATGATAACTTTTTGGGCTCATCTGATCCAAATAATTAAAGCTTCATGATGGATGATGACTTTTTAGGCCCAATGCCAGAGCTAGTGAAGCTTGTCTCATTGGATATGCGGGCCACAGATGGTTGGTGGGCCCAGCATTGGCAAGTACCTGGTCCATGGATTATTGATGGGCTTGGTCTTGCTAGAGGCGAAGGCTTATTTAGAAGGCTTGGGCCGAGTCCGAAGATAAGGCCGCCTTAGAACCGGGGCCGTCTAGGAGCCGGGATCGCTTTAGAGGCTGGAGCTGTTAGCATCCTTTCGACTTTCACTTTCAGGTAATTTTGACTGTTAACTTATACGGATTTATCAGCCACATCAATACCGTTGTAGCACATGCCGGCCAGGCTGAACGTCTTGATGGAGGGGGCCATCTTGCAGCGGTGAACGATGAGGGGAGCAAACATGCTACAGACCATGAAGAGGACGCTATTGCGAGAGGGGTCGACAATGGTCTTGGTGAGGAGGAAGCCATGATGGAGAACATTGCCCTCCTCAACCTCCATGATGGCATGCTAGAACTTGGCAGCGCAGTTGGTCTGCAAGAGATAAGAGTAGGGAGTAGGCCTTGCCATCGAAGCCTGACGTGCAGTAGATAGTGTGCATGAATGAAGGCCTCATTGGCTGGGGAGAAGAAGCAGTGGCCGGGGAGACTGACATACTCGCATCAGTAGAGTTCCGGCCTCTCATCTCGAGCTTCGATCGTTTGAAAAAGAAAAGAATATATATATATATATATATATATTTAATTTTGAATTTCTATATTATATCAGGCATAGTATTTTAAATCAGCGATGTGTTATTAAATCATCATAAACTTTTAATTATTAAAATATATCATACTAGACACAGCCTAAACACAGTGATATAAAAGTAAAACTAGTGAAGGTTAGATGAAACAAACTAGTCTACCTATTAGTCCAATGAGCTTGTGTTATAATTAATAATATTTTTTTATTTCATTCAATATAAAACTAAATATAAGATATTGTTGGGGGGTAAAATCGTCATTGCATTGATATCCGTGCGAGGCGGCTAAGGCTGACCTCCTCCCGCCGTCTCCCTCTGGGCTTCCCTAGCTCGGCCTCTTCTGGGCTTCCCTAGCTCGGCCTCTTTCGGGCTTCCGTAGCTCGGCCTCTTCCGGGCTTCCCTAGCTCGGCCTCTTCCGGGCTTCCGTGGCTCGGCCCTTTCCGGGCTTCCGTGGCTCGGCCCTTCCGGGCTTCCCTAGCTCGGCCTCTTCCGGGCTTCCTAGCTCGGCCTCTTCCGGGCTTCCGTGGCTCGGCCCTTCCGGGCTTCCCTAGCTCGGCCTCTTCCGGGCTTCCCTAGCTCGGCCTCTTCCGGGCTTCCGCTCGGCCCCGGGCTTCCCTAGCTCGGCCTCTTTCGGGCTTCCTAGCTCGGCCTCTTCCGGGCTTCCTAGCTCGGCCTCTTCCGGGCTTCCCTAGCTCGGCCTCCGGGCTTCCGTAGCTCGGCCTCTTCCGGGCTTCCCTAGCTCGGCCTCTTCCGGGCTTCCCTAGCTCGGCCCTTCCGGGCTTCCGTAGCTCGCTTCTACCTAGCGATCCACGCCCTGACGTCTACCTCCGCGGAACCTGACGCGGGAGAGCTCAAGCCTACCCGAGCAGCACCTTAGGCAAGGAATCATGTTGAGACGTGGCCTAAGACCTATTGTAACCGCCCCAGGTCTACTCACCCAGATCCCAAGACATCAAGGAGCTCTCCCAGCCGTCGATCCCTTAACAAACAAGGCGTGGATTCTAACGGCCCCACAACGGCCTGATTCTGTCTACCCCCGTATCGTAACAACCTCAGAACCTTCCAGAAGACGCTCAAGTCCCCAGGTGACAGTCTATAAATATCAGATTGGCAGATTCCCTCAGGTACGCAACTCTTGACGCACAAAACTCTGGTTCACTCCTCTCTCCCGGCAGCTCGTCGGTGCTCTGCCCTCTTAGAGCCTCCGATTGGCCGCCCCCTGGAGAGGTCTCCCGGAGATCCACCTCCCCATTGTCTGGTTGATCGCCGATTCCTTCCTCACTGACTTGAGCGTCGGAGGGCCTTCCGCGGAGGACCACCCCCAGCGTCCCTCCGCGTGTGGGCTTCCTGTTTTGCAGGTCCGCCGCACCCCTCTCCCTGGAGATCGACCGCGCCCGAGTCGGAGGACGGATCCCGGCGGCAACAGATTGGCGCTAGAGGAAGGGCCTCAAGTCCCATTAAAACTTGAAAAAGGAGACAAGGATCTTAATCCGGAGAAGAACCTCTCTGATGGCCAACCGGAAGAGAGCAACCTCTGATGCCCAAGATCAGGTCGCCTCCCAGAGGCCTGATCCGACTGGCGCCACAGCGCCACAACCCCCACCTGTCGAGACTCCGTCGCCGCCTGCCATTCCGGTGACCCAGGACCAGTTTGCTACGCTGGTCCACAAGTCCAGGCTCTTACCCACCTGGTCCAGGAGCGCCTTGCACCTCCTCCTGCTTCGCATCCCCAGAAAGGCGGCGATTCTTCTTCGCCGGCAACCTCCTCCTCTGATCCGCGTGAATCAGCGGATCCCCCACATCGCCCCAGGGGGACAAACCGGTCCCCGAACCGGTTATGATAGAGATCCTCCCAGATCTCGGCGAGCCCGCTCCCTCTCCCGGCGACGTCTCACCATGATTCGACGCCATCCTTGCGGTTCTCCCGCCCAGCTGCTCCTCTCGCCGGTGAGGAGGAGATCCGCCGTCAGATCCAGGAAATGCGTCAGGAGCTGGACGCCGCCAAGCAGATCCATCTGCCCCAGCCCAAGGCAGAGCAGGGCATCCCTTTCTCTAAGGGGATCATGGAGGAAGTGATTCCCTCCCATGTCAAGCTGCCACCGTCGAGCCCTATCACGGCTCCACTGATCCGGACGACCATCTCAGCAGCTTCCGGTCAATAATGATGTTCCACGGAGCATCTGATGCGATCCTCTGCCGGCCTTCCCATCCACCCTCAGAGGATCCGCCCGAACCTGGTTCAACGCCCTGAAACCAGGTTCCATTGATTCATTCGACGAGCTGAGCCACCTTTTTATTGGCCAGTTCGTCAGCAGCCGCCGCCACCGACGGAGATCCGACTCCCTCTCCGAAGTCAAGCAAAGAGAGGGGGAGTCCTTGAGAAATTATCTTGGCCGTTTCAACAAGGCCATGTTGGAGGTGGACCACCTTAATCATGAGGTGGCATGTCCGCCCTAGCGGGGGGAGTTTCGAAGGAGAGCGACTTCTATTTGGCAATGGAGGTCAGCTACCCCCCATGTCTGTCTGATATGATGGCCCTTGCGGACAAGTACGCTCGGGTCGAGGAGTCGCGGAGAGTGGCCCGCGCTGAGCAGGCAAGAAGAAGCAAGAGCCCAAAGTTCCCGACAGACACCGCCCTGTCCGTCGGCCAAGTCCACCTCGCCGCCAAAGAGTCCCTCCGCCGCCGCCAAGGAATCGCTCCCGGAGTCCCCCCAGGCGATTCGATCGCTACACTCCGTTGACTGTGCCCCGGGCACAAATCCTCATGGAGATAGAGCGCCAGCTTCCCCGACCAGTACCTCTCCGAGGGAACCCGACCCGGAGAGATCCGCCAAGTACTGCCGCTACCATAGGGAGCATGGTCATGACACTGAAGAATGCTGGCAGCTGAAGAACGAGATCGAGAGACTGATTCGGCGGGGACGGCTGGACCAGTTCAGAAGGGCACCCGAGCCGCAGCAACAAGGAGGTGATCGCCAGCCCGAGCTCCCACAACTCCCTCCTCCACCAAATCCGCCGTGGTTGGCCGTATCAACATGATTGAAGAGGCCGGCGGATCGAGCTCCAGGGCGGTGGTGATGCACCGGTGCCAAAGAAGGCACGCGCAGGCGAACTTTCCTTTTCTGATGATGATCTTCTTGGGATACAGCTCCCCATGATGACGCACTTGTTGTATCCCTTAACTTGAACAATTATGATGTAAGCCGAATCCTGGTTGATAGTGGAAGCTCGGTAAACGTTTTGTACCTCGGTGTGTTTGCCAGGATGAAATTGCTCATGGAAAACCTTCGAGCCGTGGATTCCACCCTGATGGGATTCACCGGCGACGTCATCATCCCAGAAGGAATCGTCACCCTGACGGTCCGCGCAGGAACCTGGCCCCTTGACCATTGTACAGACCGATTTCCTAGTGACCGACCTCAGGTCCCCATACAACGCCATATTCGGCAGGCCCGGCTTGATGTCCCTCAAGGCGGTTGTCTCTATCCCGCATCTGTCTATGAAGTTCCCCACCGAGCAAGGAGTTGGAGTGGTTCGGGGAAGTCAAGCCATGGCTCGGCAATGTTTCGTCACGAGCCTTCAGTCCAGAATGCCCGAAGTTGACGGGCTAGACGCTCGCGAAGACTTCGCCGAACAACGGGGAGAACCGGCAGAAGAACTGGAAGTACCGCTGGACGAAGCTCGGCCCGACCGAACCATAAGGATCGGGTCGCTACTCGAAGGAGAGCCTCGTCGCGAGCTGATCAGATTCCTCCAAAGCAATGCGGACATCTTCGCCTGGACCGCCTCCGACATGCCAGGGATTAACCCCGAGGTCCTCGTCCATCGTCTCAATGTGGACGAGATGCACAGGCCTGTTAAGCAGAAGAAGAGAAGCTTCGCCCCAGAGCGGCAAAAAGCCATTGAAGAGGTCGACAAACTCATCAAAGCCAACTTTGTCCGAGAGGTGAATTACCCAAGTTGGCTGTCAAATGTCGTCATGGTGAAAAAGTCGAATGGCAAATGGAGGATCTGCATCGACTTCACCGACCTCAACAAGGCATGCCCGAAGGACAGCTTCCCCCTCCCTCGGATCGACCAGCTCGTGGACGCCACCTCAGGCCACCAAATGCTGTCATTCATGGATGCCTATTCGGGCTACAATCAGATCCGGATGGCCCCCGAAGATGAAGAAAAGACCGCCTTCATAACCGACCGAGGTACCTACTGTTACCGAGTTATGCCTTTCGGTCTTAAAAATGCAGGAGCGACCTACCAGCGGCTGGTCAACAAGGTGTTCAAGGAGCAAATCGGCCGGAACATGGAGGTGTACGTGGATGATATGCTGGTCAAAAGCAAGGAAGCGCTGCGGCATGTTGAGGACCTCGCGGAGAGCTTTGCCACGCTGCGCAAATATGGAATGAAGCTCAACCCAACCAAGTGCGCCTTCGGCGTCAATTCCGGGAAGTTCCTCGGCTTCATGGTCTCCCAGCGAGGCATCGAGGCTAACCCTCAGAAGATTCAAGCTCTCCAACAAATGGCGCCCCCAGCGTCTATTAAAGAGGTCCAGCGCCTAACCGGGAGGATAGCGGCCCTTAACCGCTTCGTGGCTCGGTCAGCCGAGAGATGCCTCCCCTTCTTCAAAACTCTCCGATCGGCCAAAAATTTCCAGTGGACTCCTGAGTGCCAGAAATCATTTCAAGATCTCAAGAAGTACCTCGGCTCGCCTCCGCTTCTCAGTAGTCCGATCCCAGGGGAGACTCTATTCTGTACCTGGCCGTTTCGGAGGGCGCGTTTGTTCGGTGCTGTCAAGGAAGAAGGCAAGATCCAGAGGCCGATCTACTATGTGAGTAGGCTGCTCCGCGATGCGGAGACGAGGTACACCAGGATTGAGAAAATGGTGCTGGCTTGATCACCTCAGTCCGGAAGCTACGGCCTTATTTTCAAGCACATTCAGTGACGGTCCTGACCGATCAACCCATCAAGGCGGTGGTCCACCGTCCAGAAACATCGGGGAGAATGACCAAATGGGCCGTCGAACTAAGCGAGCATGACATACATTTTCAACCTCGCCCGGCCATCAAAGCCCAAGTACTGGCCGACTTCCTCCTCGAGTGTACCATCCCGGAAGACGGCTCTACCCCAGAAAATCCCGAAGGACCAAAGCCTGAAGCTCGGTGGCTCCTTCACGTCGATGGGTCGTCCAATGCCCATCACTCCGGTGCGGGTCTAGTTCTCACCAGCCCAGAGGGGATGATCTTCGAATATGGCGTCCGATTCTCCTTCCCGGCTTCCAACAACGAAGCCGAGTACGAGGCCCTGTTAGCTGGTCTCCGGATCGCCCGCAACCTGAAGGTGGAAAAGCTTAACGCCTTCACCGACTCTCAGCTGGTGGCCGGCCATGTGCGGGGAGAGTTTGAAGCCCGAGAACCCAACATGATCCGATATCTCCAAGAGGTGCGCGGCCTACTTCCCCACTTTGCCGAGTTTGAAATTGTTGCCGCCGGGATCCGTACTCCGACTCGAGCGCGGTCGATCTCCAGGGAGAGGGGTGCGGCGGACCTGCAAAACAGGAAGCCCACACACGGAGGGACGCTGGGGGTGGTCCTCCGCGGAAGGCCCTCCGACGCTCAAGTCAGTGAGGGAGGAATCGGCGATCAACCAGACAATGGGGAGGTGGATCTCTCCGGGAGACCTCTCCAGGGGGCGGCCAATCGGAAGCTCTAAGAGGGGCAGAGCACCGACGAGCTGCTGGGAGAGAGGAGTGATTCCAGAGTTTTGTGCGTCAAGAGTCGCGTACCTGAGGGAATCTGCCAATCTGATATTTATAGACTGTCACCCGGGGACTTGAGCATCTTCTGGAAGGTTCTGGGGTTGTTACGATACGGGGGTAGACAGAATCAGGCCGTTGTGGGGCCGTTAGAATCCACGCCTTATTTGTTAAGGGATCGACGGCTGGGAGAGCTCCTTGATGTCTTGGGATTTGGATGAGTAGACCTGGGGCGGTTACAATAGGTCTTAGGCCACGTCTCAACATGATTCCTTGCCTAAGGTGCTGCTCGGGTAGGCTTAAGCTCTCCCGCGTCAGGTTCCGCGGAGGTAGACGTCAGGGCGTGGATCGCTAGGTAGAAGCGAGCTACGGAAGCCCGGAAGGGGCCGAGCTAGGGAAGCCCGGAAGAGGCCGAGCTAGGGAAGCCCGGAAGAGGCCGAGCTACGAAAGCCCGGAAGAGGCCGAGCTACGGAAGCCCGAAAGAGGCCGAGCTAGGGAAGCCCGGAAGAGGCCGAGCTACGGAAGCCCGGAAGAGGCCGAGCTAGGGAAGCCCGAAAGAGGCCGAGCTAGGGAAGCCCGGAAGAGGCCGAGCTAGGGAAGCCCGGAAAGGGCCGAGCCACGGAAGCCCGGAAGAGGCTGAGCTAGGGAAGCCCGGAAGAGGCCGAGCTAGGGAAGCCCGGAAAGGGCCGAGCCACGGAAGCCCGGAAAGGGCCGAGCCACGGAAGCCCGGAAAGGGCCGAGCCACGGAAGCCCGGAAGAGGCCGAGCTAGGGAAGCCCGGAAGAGGCCGAGCTACGGAAGCCCGAAAGAGGCCAAGCTAGGGAAGCCCGGAAGAGGCCGAGCTAGGGAAGCCCAGAGGGAGACGGCTGGAGGAGGTCAGCCTTAGCCGTCTCGCACGGATATCAATGCAATGACGATTTTACCCCCCAATACATGCCCTCCACTCCCTAGTTCGAAGCGTAGGTTCGGGCGTAGGGAGTATAAACTCAAGTGGCACGCCCTGGATGGGACGTCTTGGCCTAAACAGTTCATGCAATGATGCCCTAATTAATGTGACAGGGCCATCGTACCTTCGGAGGTAAGGTTCCTCCACTAGCGACGGTTGAGATTGTGCCGTGCCGTGAATCCCGATCGATATGGAGGTTTGTCGAGGCGATTACGGACGCCTCGAATGAGACGTCCCGCCTCCCCAGGGCGGTTCCTTGGCGGAGAAGCGAAGTGACAGCCGCCCTATATATATATATACTTACGCACATGTGCGCATGTTCGCGGCGTCTTCTCCCCTTGTTTTCAGAAGAGCATTGGTCTCTCATCCTCTCCAGCGTTCATCGTTTTTGCCCAGGATTTTCCTCAACCGAGATGGCGATGAGCCCTGAAGATGTGGCCTCAGAAATCGTTGCTGAGGATTTGGGGAGGATTCACCAGAGGTATGGTCTGCCCCTGGATGTAGTTTTGCGGGTGCCGGAACCCGAAGATAGGGTTACTCGGGGATTAGAGTCCGGAGTCTTTATCTATGAGGATAGTTTTAAGGCGGGTCTTCGTTTTCCTCTCCATCCCTTGGTGAAGGAGATCATGACCCACTACAACATCTGTCCATCGATGGTGGCTCCAAATAGTTGGCGGAATATCGTCGGATTCATTTCGATGTGTCACCAGATTCAAGTCGTTGCAACTCTCCCCCTTTTCCGCACCTGCTATCACTTGACTCCCGGGAGGAAATCGGAGTGGACCTCCATCGGGCCCCGGAGATCTTTTAACGTCATCGCGGATAAGCCTTCTTCCATCAAGGGGTGGAAGAGCCGATTCGTGATTGCGGAGGGGAACGTCGGTTCCGATTTCCCTCGACGATGGGGGGAAGTTGCGAGGGATGCGGAGATGCATCCGGCCTTATCGGCGCAGGAGGAGAGGGACCTGGATGTCCTTCGTAATGGACAGGTATTTTCGGCTAATGACCTATTATCGGAGGGGGCCCTCTTCGCAGCCAGGCTCAGCCCTCTGGATCCACAAGGTGAGTCCCTTTTTGCGCTGTGTATTTTTCTCGATTACTGCGCTTGGGTCTGAGTATGTAAATTCCGATTTGACAGCCACAAGGTTGGCGTTGTCGAGCCTCTCCAAGAGGAAGAGGGGGAAGCGCCCAGGGGAAGGTAGCGGCGCGGACAGCGGTCGGCCCGAGAAAAGGGCCCATACCTCTGCCAAAAACCCGCCGGACGTCGGAGCAGTCCCCATAGGACCGCCGGGGGCGAAGGAGGATCCGGGGAGAATGGCCACGGCACCTGGCGCCCTCGTACTGGAGATATCGGATAGTTCGGATGAAGCTCCGCTGGCTCGTCCGACCGCGTCCCCCTTGAAAGAGGAACCTGCGATGGGTCCAGCGGAGGCGACCGTAGCAGAGGGGCCCATTGTCCCCACGGGATTACCACTGGCTCCAGCGGGAGAGGGGGAGGAGATAGCCGCAGCGGAGGAAGTTCAGGGGGAGCCCCTACTTGGTCTGTCCGTCGGGGAGTCTGGTAGCAGTGAGGTCGGGCCGCCCTCGATGGGTCAAGAGGCGGGTCAGACCGAGGCCTCGGGGGAGCCCGCGGAGGAGACGCAGGTGGTGGCGACTGGAAAGGATGCATCGGTGGAGGGAGCACAACAAAGTGGGGGTCCCACGATCGGGGCTCCCTCGAAGAAGATTTTGGGGAGGCTGGCGCTTGGGCTGGCCGAGCTATCTGAAGAGGCCCAAGCCAGGGCCTTGATGGAGGAGGCTGGGAGGTTGAAGGCTTCTCAGGTGGGGGTCGTCCAGGCCGGTCCTTCAGACGGGGCCGGTCAACCCAGCAGCTCGGAGACTAGCATTGATGAGGCGTTTTCCGCCATGATAAGGTCGGTCCTGTATCCGGGTGCGGATCCGTCGACGGACAAGTTTGCTGACCAGGGGTTGATAGATGCTGCGTTCGGGCAGCAAGGTGTAGCTGAGAGTATCCATCTCCTTCCTGCCATTGATAACACGACTTTGATGAGGATGACCCGGGACTACGCTTCGCGGGTGAGTCACTTTTCCTACGTGACAGATGTTTCTCGATGGACCCCGTCGTGGGCGCTTATTCAGTTTTTGCCTTTGCAGAGCGTTTTGCTTTCCCGGGCGATTTACTGGTGCTTGAGTTTGGCGACGGGGGCCAACGTCCAGGCCCGGAGGGAGAATGTCGAGCTCCAGTCATGGCTGAAGGTGTCTGAGCAGTTCGAAGAGCTCATGGACACGATGGACAGGAACTCGAAGGCGGCAAGGGCGGCACATTAGGCTGCCGTGGACGAGGTGTTCAAGCAGAAGCGCAGGGTGGAGGAGTTACAGGGACTCCTAGCGAAGAACGATGACGCGTGCTTGGAGTTGGCCAAGATTAAATCGAAACACTCCGCGGAGGTGGCGGCGATGCAGCGGGAACATGGTGAGAGTATGAGTCGGCTGGGGAGGGAGGTCGACGATGAAAGAAGGCGCCTGGCGAGAATGCTCGGCGAAGTGGAGGAGAAATTGAAACGGCGTGATGGTGAAATTGCCCATTTGAAGGAGAACGCTAGGTGGCATCAAGGGACGATAACTCGGGTGAGTGACGAGTTGTCGCAAGCTCGTGGGGAGATTGAAGCCAGACAATCGAAGATCAGTACCCTGCAAGAGAGGGTCGAGCTGGTCGGCGCTGACAGGACAAGAGCCCGGAGTGAGGCCGAGGAGCTGGCCAAAAGGTTGGCCAGGCGAGAGGGGGAGGTATGCTCTCATTTTACCCTCTTTATTTTTCTACTGGCTCCTTGCGACGCCGATTGATTTTGGCTTTTCCAGATGGCGAGGATGGGGTCGGAGATTCGGGCTCTCCAAAGTATGCTCGCGTCCACTCGCAGCAGGAGCTCGGAACTCGAGACACGGGCTAGCGAGCTTGAGGAACAAAATATCATTTTGAAGGCCCAAGTGATCGAGGCTGAGAAGCAGACTGCGGAAGTCAAAACGCAGCACGCCATTCTCAAGGGTAGGCAGGACGCTATTAGCGTTGACGCCTTCCATCATGGGATAGAAGAGTGTAAACAGTGGATTCTTAGTGAGCGCCCGGAGTGGGATCTTTCTTTCCTGAGCGCCCAAGATCCCGACGATGGCGAGTCTGAAGAAGAAGAAGACGAAGATGAATATGCCGACGTGTCTGACGCCAAACCTGGTGCCGCCCCTAGTCCCAGCGAAGCTGCAGTTTCTGAGGGACGATCGTAAACTGCCGCCGAGGGGGCGAGAACATTGGAGAAGGGTGAGCCTAGTCACGCCTCCGCAGGTGCAACTGAGAGCTCCTCAAAGGCTGGTGCGGCTCCTGGTTCGTAGGAGTTGTTATTGTACCTTGCTTATCTGTCGTTCCTTAATAAAAGAACTTTCTGCTTTGGCTTAAGTGCTGTCCTGGTTTGGCCTCATCGTCGCCCAATTTCGCCTTGAGCGGTCTGTGGCTCGCTGGCGATCTTGGGTTATCTTTATTCCAAGACTAGGCAAACGCGTTAGCTCGGACCGATAGGCGAAATAGGCCGGCCAGGGCCGACAGGCAAAATAGGTCGGCTGGGGCCGATGAATAAAATAGATCGGCTGGGGCCGACAGAAGAAATAGGTCGGCTAGGGCCGATGGACGAAAATAGGTCGGCGTGGGCCGACAGAAGAAATAGGTTGGCTAGGGCCAACAGGCAAAAAATAGGTCGGCTGGGGCCGACGGATAAAATGGGTCGGCAGGGGCCGACGGATAAAATAGGTCAGCTGGGGCCGACAGATAAAATAGGTCGGCTGGGGCCGACAGACAAGATGGGTCGGCTGGGGCCGACGGACAAGATGGGTCGGCTGGGGCCGACGGATAAAATAGGTCGGCTGGGACCGACAGATAAAATAGGTCGGCTGGGGCCGACAGATAAGATGGGTCGGCTGGGGCCGACGGATAAAATAGGTCGGCTGGGGCCGACAGACGAGATGGGTCCTCGCGCTTTCTGCCATTCTGTCAACGTCCTACCGCTCCGCAGGAGATTCGGTTTTGATTTCACCAGAATCGATGATACGACACAATGGGAGGAATAAAGCTGTGTCAGAGCTTCCCAGAAGGTGCTCTTTTCCCGCGCTGGTCATTTCGCCACGCACGCAATCGCCCGCCATTGGCGGACGTCGCTTCTGAAGGACGATACTCTGGATCCGCCAGTTTTCAAGGTGCTGGCTAGCGATCACCCGTATTAAATGACAGTGATCCGGGATCAGGAGGAGATCTCCGTATACGTCGTATGTCCAGTGGTGGGCTTGGCGCGCAGTGGGGCGCTGCGTCTATCCTGAAGAGCCACGTGGAGGCATGGGGCAGGTGTTCGAATTTCGGGACTCTCAGCTCTGATGGCTCATCTCGGGTCTTCCTGCCTATAAAAGGGAGAAAAGGGGGATCATCTGGTCATCCCCAAAGTTTCTTTCTCGTCAGAGCTTTTACCATGCTCATTTCTCTGTTGCTACGAGTGGGAGGATCGACTTTTCCTTTCATGGGCTCCTTGCCGCCGAATAGCTGGGGCGACTGGGGAGCTGCTGAAGAATGGCTCGCCCTTAGGGGACGAGCCTCGGAGATCATATGGAGAGCGCACAAAGAGGGCGCAGAGATCATATGGAAAGCGCACATATGCGCTCCTGGTGCGATCTCTGCGGCTTGCTGCAGGGGAGTTACGGTAAGAAGTGCACACGGGCCTCCCATGGTTTGTGTGTATCTCGCCTCCTCCCCTGGTTCGGACTCCCGGGATCAGCCGCTCGGGGGGGGGGGGGGTGAGAGCGCCTCGCTCGCCGACTCCTTGTCCTTGAGACATGGCAAGGTGCGGCAGTACACCCCCGGTTGGGTGGTTTGGGATGGCCGTCCAGATATCCCGGTTGGGTCACCGAGATATCGTCCCGACTTGGAGCCAGTCGCAACTATTGGTCCGTGTCGACGGGCAATTATCGGCCCTAACCAACTGGGACGCGATTACGACTGTCTGGTTGCCCGAGTTTTGTATTTGCTTTTATTTTATGCATTTCAACGCTCTTGTAACGCCTGTGAGGCATTTGTAATTGATCATGATCGGCAATAAAGAGAGTTATATTCTGTTTCTCAATCTCTATCTTTTCTTGTGCCGAGCCTACTGTTATTGTTGTTTGTGGGGCATAAAGGCGTCTTGCTCGCCCTTAGACGAGGATTTTACGCCGCCCGGACCAGTTGAGGTTCGTGCGCGGCGGTGCAGAGATCGTTCGGCGAGATACGCTCCTTGCTTAGGTTAGGAGTCTGGTATTTTGTGCTCCGCTTTTATCGGAGCTCGGAGTATCGTGAGTCGGCTTTGGCCGAAGTTCGGGGGATCTTTTGCCTTTTCCCATTACGGTTTGGGGAACCTGTTGCTCGAGTCAGTCGAGTTTCGAAAGTATCTGTTTTGGCCTCATCAAGGTTCGGGGATTTTGTAGCTCGGCCCTGCCGAGGTTCGGAGAACACTTTACTTGGCCCTGCCAAGGTTCGAAGAATTTTGTAGCTCGGCCCTGCCGAGGTTCGGAGAACACTTTACTTGGCCCTGCCAAGGTTCGGAGAATTTTGTAGCTCGGCCCTGCCGAGGCTCGGAGAATTGGTAGCTCGGCTCTGCCGAGGTTCGGAGAACACTTGTAGCTCGGCCCTGCCGAGGTTCGGAGAATTTTGTAGCTCGGCCCTGCCGAGGTTCGGAGAACTGGTAGCTCGGCTCTGCCGAGGTTCGGAGAACACTTGTAGCTCGGCCCTGCCGAGGTTCGGAGAATTTTGTAGCTCGGCCCTACCGAGGTTTGGAGAACACTTTACTTGGCCCTGCCAAGGTTCGGAGAATTTTGTAGCTCGGCCCTGCCGAGGTTCGGAGAATTGGTCGCTGAAGGGAGCGACTCAGCTGTAATGCGGGCCGCAGCGTTAGGCCCACGCGGCGCTTAATAAAGGGGGCGCCAGAGCGGAATGGGCGGTACATTGTCATGCTTTTATTGGCGATGTTGCTCTTTTCGAGTGACGGACTTCCATGTTTTCCGAGGAAGAGGGGCGTATTAAGCAGCCTGGGGAAGCGTCGAATGCATTTAATGCGAGGGGCGACAAATTGGAAAATGTTCGCCTGGGGAACCCCGAACAATCTGCTCGCGTTTATCGATCTTACTCGGGATAGGGCGCGACTCTTCGGATTCCTCACGCATTAGAATGGTGACACGTGGCAAACTCTCATGGGTCGGCGTTTGCGGCACGGCCGATCGGGATACCTGCCTGGCGGGTATAAATATGACCGAGGGGGATTGGTTTCGGCCATTCCTCGGTTTAAGTTCTGAAGAATGGACTCTCCAGGGCGATCCTCAGCCGAGTCGTGTTCCTCGCTTAGCAGCCTACCGCGTTCGGAGGGGAGGTGCACCTCCGTAACTGTCGATGGGCTGAGCCTCGCGTCGGGCTTCGCGATCAACGAGCAGCTTGCGAGGACCGCCGAAGAACGATTACCTTGATACGCTCGACGGACTTGGGTGTCGGCCTGGTCCCATCGTCCCGCGCATTTAATCGTAGATATTTCGAATGACGAGTTACAGGGGGGTCGCTCGACGGACTTTGGGCGACCCCCCTGTAACTCGTCATTCGAAATATCTCCGGCGATCTCTGCGGTCCTCGGCGGTCCTCGCAAGCTGCTCGTTGATCGCGAAGCCCGACGCGAGGCTCAGCCTGTCGACAGTTACGGAGGTGCACCTCCCCTCCGAACGCGGTAGGCTGCTAAGCGAGGAACGCGACTCGGCTGAGGATCGCCCTGGAGAGTCCATTCTTCAGAACTTAAACCGAGGAATGGCCGAAACCAATCCCCCTCGGTCATATTTATACCCGCCAGGGAAGTATCCCGATCGGCCGTGCCGCAAACGCCGACCCATGAGAGTTTGCCACGTGTCACCATTCTAATGCGTGAGGAATCCGAAGAGTCGCGCCCTATCCCGAGTAAGATCGATAAGCGCGAGCAGATTGTTCGGGGGTTCCCCAGGCGAACATTTTCCAATTTGTCGCCCCTCGCATTAAATGCATTCGACGCTTCCCCAGGCTGCTTAATACGCCCCTCTTCCTCGGAAAACGTGAAAGTCCGTCGCTCGGAAAGAGCAACATCGCCAATAAAAGCGTGACAATGTATCGCCCGTTCCGCTCTGGCGCCCCCTTTATTAAGCGCCGCGTGGGCCTAACGCTGCGGCCCGCATTACAGCTGAGTCGCTCCCTTCAGCGACCAATTCTCCGAACCTCGGCAGGGCCGAGCTACAAAATTCTCCGAACCTTGGCAGGGCCAAGTAAAGTGTTCTCCGAACCTCGGCAGGGCCGAGCTACAAAATTCTCCGAACCTCGGCAGGGCCGAGCTACAAGTGTTCTCCGAACCTCGGCAGAGCCGAGCTACCAGTTCTCCGAACCTCGGCAGGGCCGAGCTACAAAATTCTCCGAACCTCGGCAGGGCCGAGCTACAAGTGTTCTCCGAACCTCGGCAGAGCCGAGCTACCAATTCTCCGAGCCTCGGCAGGGCCGAGCTACAAAATTCTCTGAACCTTGGCAGGGCCAAGTAAAGTGTTCTCCGAACCTCGGCAGGGCCGAGCTACAAAATCCCTGAACCTTGATGAGGCCAAGACAGATACTTTTGAAACTCGACTGACTCGAGCAACAGGTTCCCCGAACCGTAATGGGAAAAGGCAAAAGATCCCCCGAACTTCGGCCAAAGCCGACTCACGATACTCCGAGCTCCGCTAAAAGTGGAGCACAAAATACCAGACTCCTGACCTAAGCAAGGAGCGTATCTCGCCGAACGATCTCTGCACCACCGCGCATGAACCTCAACTGGTTCGGGCGACATGAGATCCTCGCCTAAGGGCGAGCGAGACGCCTTTATGCCCCACAAACAACAATAACAGTAGGCTCGGCACAAGAAAAGATAGAGATTGAGAAATAGAGTATAACTCTCTTTATTGCCAATCATGATCAATTACAAATGCCTCACAGGCGTTACAAGAGCGTTGAAATGCATAAAATAAAAGCAAATACAAAACTCGGGCAACCGCTCCAAAGCAGGCCTAGACAACTGCGACGTTCCAACATCCGGATCGACAAATCATGCAAACCACGAAACGGCCAAATCCCCTGGCAGGATGAATTAAAAGATCCAGGAGGAGGCATGGCCCGCGGATGCTGATTCTGAGGATCCGGACGACCCAACCCACTCCCCTAGGAGGGAGTGCTGGATCGCGGGCCGCCATCCAGTCAAGGGAACCGGGGACCATCCGACCCCGGTTGCTCCCATCTTCTCCCTCCCGTGGCAAGGATTCCCCTCAGGGAAGGCGCGGGAACCTAAGCCAGCGAAAGAGGGAGAGTCTGTGCGTGCTGCGGGGGTGTCAATACACTTCTTACCGTAACTCCCCCGCAGCAAGCCGCAGAGATCGCACCAGGAGCGCATATGTGCGCTTTCCATATGATCTCTGCGCCCTCTTTGTGCGCTCTCCATATGATCTCTGAGGCTCATCCCCTAAGGGCGAGCCATTCTTCAGCAGCTCCCCAGTCGCCCCAGCTATTCGGCGGCAAGGAGCCCATGAAAGGAAAAGTCGATCCTCCCACTCGTAGCAACAGAGAAATGAGCATGGTAAAAGCTCTGACGAGAAAGAAACTTTGGGGATGACCAGATGAGCCCCCTTTTCTCCCTTTTTATAGGCAGGAAGACCCGAGATGAGCCATCAGAGCTGAGAGTCCCGAGATTCGAACACCTGCCCCACGCCTCCACGTGGCTCTTCAGGATAGACGCAGCGCCCCACTGCGTGCCAAGCCCACCACTGGACTTACGACGTATACGGAGATCTCCTCCTGATCCCGGATCACTGTCATTTAATACGGGTGATCGCCAGCCAGCACCTCAAAACTGGCGAATCCAGAGTATCGTCCTTCAGAAGCGACGTCCGCCAATGGCGGGCGATTGCGTGTGCGGCAAAATGATTAGCGCGGGAAAAGAGCACCTTCTGGGAAGCTCTGACACAGCTTTATTCCTCCCATTGTGTCGTATCATCGATTCTGGTGAAATCAAAACCGAATGTCCTGCGGAGCGGCAGGACGTTGACAGAATGGCAGAAAGCGCGAGGACCCATCTCGTCTGTCGGCCCCAGCCGACCTATTTTATCCGTCGGCCCCAGCCGACCCATCTTGTCTGTCGGCCCAGCCACCCATCTTGTCTGTCGGCCCCAGCCGACCTATTTTATCTGTCGGCCCCAGCCGACCTATTTTATCCGTCGGCCCCAGCCGACCCATCTTGTCTGTCGGCCCCAGCCAACCCATCTTGTCTGTCGACCCTAGCCGACCTATTTTATCTATCGGCCCCAGCCGACCTATTTTATCCGTCCCCTTGCCGACCCATTTTATCCGTCGGCCCCAGCCGACCTATTTTTTGCCTGTCGGCCCTAGCCGACCTATTTCTTCTGTCGGCCCACGCCGACCTATTTTCGTCCGTCGGCCCTAGCCGACCTATTTCTTCTGTCGGCCCCAACCGATCTATTTTATTCATCGGCCCCAGCCGACCTATTTTGCCTGTCGGCCCTGGCCGGCCTATTTCGCCTATCGATCCGAGCTAACGCGTTTGCCTAGTCTTGGAATAAAGATAACCCAAGATCGCCAGCGAGCCATAGACCGCTCAAGGCGAAATTGGGCGACGATGAGGCCAAACCAGGACAGCACTTAAGCCAAAGCAGAAAGTTCTTTTATTAAGGAACGACAGATAAGCAAGGTACAATAACAACTCCTACGAACCAGGAGCCGCACCAGCCTTTGAGGAGCCCTCAGTTGCGCCTGTGGAGGCGTGACTAGGCTCACCCTTCTCCAATGTTCTCGCCCCCTCGGCGGCAGTTTGCGATCGTCCCTCAGAAACTGCAGCTTCGCTGGGACTAGGGGCGGCACCAGGTTTGGCGTCAGACACGTCGGCATATTCATCTTCGTCTTCTTCTTCTTCAGACTCGCCATCGTCGGGATCTTGGGCGCTCAGGAAAGAAAGATCCCACTCCGGGCGCTCACTAAGAATCCGCTGTTTACACTCTTCTATCCCATGATGGAAGGCGTCAACGCTAATAGCGTCCTGCCTACCCTTGAGAATGGCGTGCTACGTTTTGACTTCCGCAGTCTGCTTCTCAGCCTCGATCACTTGGGCCTTCAAAATGATATTTTGTTCCTCAAGCTCGCTAGCCCGTGTCTCGAGTTCCGAGCTCCTGCTGCGAGTGGACGCGAGCACACTTTGGAGAGCCCGAATCTCCGACCCCATCCTCGCCATCTGGAAAAGCCAAAATCAATCGGCGTCGCAAGGAGCCAGTAGAAAAATAAAGAGGGTAAAATGAGAGCATACCTCCCCCTCTCGCCTGGCCAACCTTTTGGCCAGCTCCTCGGCCTCACTCCGGGCTCTTGTCCTGTCAGCGCCGACCAGCTCGACCCTCTCTTGCAGGGTACTGATCTTCGATTGTCTGGCTTCAATCTCCCCACGAGCTTGCGACAACTCGTCACTCACCCGAGTTATCGTCCCTTGATGCCACCTAGCGTTCTCCTTCAAATGGGAAATTTCACCATCACGCCGTTTCAATTTCTCCTCCACTTCGCCGAGCATTCTCGCCAGGCGCCTTCTTTCATCGTCGGCCTCCCTCCCCAGCCGACTCATACTCTCACCATGTTCCCGCTGCATCGCCGCCACCTCCGCGGAGTGTTTCGATTTAATCTTGGCCAACTCCAAGCACGCGTCGTCGTTCTTCGCTAGGAGTCCCTGTAACTCCTCCACCCTGCGCTTCTGCTTGAACACCTCGTTCACGGCAGCCTGATGTGCCGCCCTTGCCGCCTTCGAGTTCCTGTCCATCGTGTCTATGAGCTCTTCGAACTGCTCAGACACCTTCAGCCGCGACTGGAGCTCGACATTCTCCCTCCGGGCCTGGACACTGGCCCCCGTCGCCAAACTCAAGCGCCAGCAAATCACCCGGGAAAGCAAAACGCTCTGCAAAGGCAAAAACTGAATAAGCGCCCACGACGGGGTCCATCGAGAAACATCTGTCACGCAGGAAAAGTGACTCACCCGCGAAGCATAGTCCCGGGTCATCCTCATCAAAGTCGTGTTATCAATGGCAGGAAGGAGATGGATACTCTCAGCTACACCTTGCTGCCCGAATGCAGCATCTATCAACCCCTGGTCAGCAAACTTGTCCGTCGACGGATCCGCCCCCGGATACAGGACCGGCCTAGATGACCCCCACCTGAGAAGCCTTCAACCTCCCAGCCTCCTCCATCAAGGCCCTGGCTTGGGCCTCTTCAGACAGCTCGGCCAGCCCAAGCGCCAGCCTCCCCAAAATCTTCTTCGAGGGAGCCCCGATCGTGGGACCCCCACTTTGTTGTGCTCCCTCCACCGATGCATCCTTTCCAGTCGCCACCACCTGCGTCTCCTCCGCGGGCTCCCCCGAGGCCTCGGTCTGACCCGCCTCTTGACCCATCGAGGGCGGCCAGACCTCACTGCTACCAGACTCCCCGGCGGACAGACCAAGTAGGGGCTCCCCCTGAACTTCCTCCGCTGCGGCTATCTCCTCCCCCTCTCCCGCTGGAGCCAGTGGTAATCCCGCGGGGACAATGGGCCCTCTGCTACGGCCGCCTCCGCTGGACCCGTCGCAGGTTCCTCTTTCATGGGGGACGCGGTCGGACGAGCCAGCAGAGCTTCATCCGAACTATCCGATATCTCCAGTACGAGGGCGCCAGGTGCCGTGGCCATTCTCCCCGGATCCTCCTTCGCCCCCGGCGGTCCTATGGGGACTGCTCCGATTCCGGCGGGTTTTTGGCAGAGGTATGGGCCCTTTTCTCGGGCCGGCCGCTGTCCGCGCCGCTACCTTCCCCTGGGCGCTTCCCCCTCTTCCTCTTGGAGAGGCTCGACAACGCCAACCTTGTGGCTGTCAAACCGGAATTTACATACTCAGACCCAAGCGCAGTAATCGAGAAAAATACACAGCGCAAAAAGGGACTCACCTTGTGGATCCAGAGGGCTGAGCCCGGCTGCGAAGAGGGCCCCCTCCGATAATAGGTCATTAGCCGAAAATACCTGTCCATTACGAAGAACATCCAGGTCCCTCTCCTCCTGCGCCGATAAGGCCGGATGCGTCTCCGCATCCCTCGCAACTTCCCCCCATCGTCGAGGGAAATCGGAACCGACGTTCCCCTCCGCAATCACGAATCGGCTCTTCCACCCCTTGATGGAAGAAGGCTTATCCGCGATGACGTTAAAAGATCTCCGGGGCCCGATGGAGGTCCACTCCGATTTCCTCCCGGGAGTCAAGTGATAGCAGGTGCGGAAAAGGGGGAGAGTTGCAACGACTTGAATCTGGTGACACATCGAAATGAATCCGACGATATTCTGCCAACTATTTGGAGCCACCATCGATGGACAGATGTTGTAGTGGGTCATGATCTCCTTCACCAAGGGATGGAGAGGAAAACGAAGACCCGCCTTAAAACTATCCTCATAGATAAAGACTCCGGACTCTAATCCCCGAGTAACCCTATCTTCGGGTTCCGGCACCCGCAAAACTACATCCAGGGGCAGACCATACCTCTGGTGAATCCTCCCCAAATCCTCAGCAACGATTTCTGAGGCCACATCTTCAGGGCTCATCGCCATCTCGGTTGAGGAAAATCATGGGCGAAAACGATGAACGCTGGAGAGGATGAGAGACCAATGCTCTTCTGAAAATAAGGGGAGAAGACGCCGCGAACATGCGCACATGTGTAAGTATATATATATATAGGGCGACTGTCACTTCGCTTCTCCGCCAAGGAACCGCCCTGGGGAGGCGGGACGTCTCATTCGAGGCATCCGGAATCGCCTCGACAAACCTCCATATCGATCGGGATTCACGGCACGGCACAATCTCAACCATCGCTAGTGGAGGAACCTTACCTCCGAAGGTACGATGGCCCTGTCGCATTAATTAGGGCATCATTGCATGAACTGTTTAGGCCAAGACGTCCCATCCAGGGCGTGCCACTTGAGTTTATACTCCCTACGCCCGAACCTACGCTTCGAACTAGGGAGTGGAGGGCATGTGTTGGGGGGTAAAATCGTCATTGCATTGATATCCGTGCGAGGCGGCTAAGGCTGACCTCCTCCCGCCGTCTCCCTCTGGGCTTCCCTAGCTCGGCCTCTTCCGGGCTTCCCTAGCTCGGCCTCTTTCGGGCTTCCGTAGCTCGGCCTCTTCCGGGCTTCCCTAGCTCGGTCTCTTCCGGGCTTCCGTGGCTCGGCCCTTTCCGGGCTTCCGTGGCTCGGCCCTTTCCGGGCTTCCCTAGCTCGGCCTCTTCCGGGCTTCCCTAGCTCGGCCTCTTCCGGGCTTCCGTGGCTCGGCCCTTTCCGGGCTTCCCTAGCTCGGCCTCTTCCGGGCTTCCCTAGCTCGGCCTCTTCCGGGCTTCCGTGGCTCGGCCCTTTCCGGGCTTCCCTAGCTCGGCCTCTTTCGGGCTTCCCTAGCTCGGTCTCTTCCGGGCTTCCGTAGCTCGGCCTCTTCCGGGCTTCCCTAGCTCGGCCTCTTCGGGCTTCCCTAGCTCGGCCTCTTCCGGGCTTCCCTAGCTCGGCCCCTTCCGGGCTTCCGTAGCTCGCTTCTACCTAGCGATCCACGCCCTGACGTCTACCTCCGCGGAACCTGACGCGGGAGAGCTTAAGCCTACCCGAGCAGCACCTTAGGCAAGGAATCATGTTGAGACGTGGCCTAAGACCTATTGTAACCGCCCCAGGTCTACTCATCCAGATCCCAAGACATCAAGGAGCTCTCCCAGCCGTCGATCCCTTAACAAACAAGGCGTGGATTCTAACGGCCCCACAACGGCCTGATTCTGTCTACCCCCGTATCGTAACAACCCCAGAACCTTCCAGAAGATGCTCAAGTCCCCGGGTGACAGTCTATAAATATCAGATTGGCAGATTCCCTCAGGTACGCGACTCTTGACGTACAAAACTCTGGAATCACTCCTCTCTCCCGGCAGCTCGTCGGTGCTCTACCCCTCTTAGAGCTTCCGATTGGTCACCCCCTGGAGAGGTCTTCCGGAGAGATCCACCTCCCCATTGTCTGGTTGATCGCCGATTCCTCCCTCACTGACTTGAGCGTCGGAGGGCCTTCTGCGGAGGACCACCCCCAGGTCTCTCCGCGTGTGGGCTTCCTGTTTTGCAGGTCCGCCGCACTCCTCTTCCTGGAGATCGACCGCGCCGAGTCGGAGGACGGATCCCGGCGGCAACAGATATCATAATTTTTTTAATATAATAAAAGGATATTCTTATTGCACGTCATAAATTAATTAAAATTTAACTCAGTTAGATTGTTGATGCTGTAAGAATAATTTTATGCTATAGCATGGTAAAGCACTAGGGCAAGGCAACCATATAGCATGCTATAAGCAACTTCTTCATATTTGATTCGGTTCTAACATCATTCGTAAAGCTTGATAAAATTTAGTATTTTAGTGTTAGATAAAATTTAATTAGAACATCACATTAGATCAACTTGATATAAAAACCACGATAGAACATCATATTGACTTTATTTGGATTATTAACTTTATCCTATTGTAGAACTTTAGCTTAAACTCTAAGCAATATTTCGTCACTCTTCCATGACTACAAATTGAAACTAGACTTTCCAAATCTAACCCTAAGTGGCACGTAAGTCCTCTTTTTGTTGATCCAATGAAAGGAAAAATTAGCAGTTGCCTTTTTTCTTCGCTGGATGGTGTAATATTTATATTCAATACCTTATCTGAAGAAGGCCTAACGTAGGTCGTTGACTGGTGGAGCCAGCACGCATTCTTTAACATCACCAATTGATTCCTTTTATTTTTTTTTTTAATGGTGGTGCACTCTCCTTATATTTTAATTTATCTTGCCATCCTCATGAGCTCATAAAGCAATTATAATATTACGATCCAGTCTATATTAACCAGTCATGGATATGCTCAATCCGACCATAATCATTCTTTGCCAACAAGCTTTGCCTCAATTAATTATCAATTATATTGGCTTTCATGAATCTTTATTCACCAATCATTCCCATTAAAGTCAATTATATCATCATAACTCAAAGCTTTTCCAAAATCTTAATTTCCTCCCTTAGAATTTGTTGCAGTAGAAATCCGTTATTCGACTCAGGTACAGCCCACCTCTGAAATCAAACGCCAATCTTTCGTCTGGATGGACCTATAAGACAGTCCTCACGCAGCGAGCATTAGGGTTGGCCCTCTGCGAAAGACCCTTTGACGCTTAAATCAGTAAAGATTTACAGCAAGCATATATAAGGAGAAGGCTCTCGCAGAAGAGTCTCTCTGAAATGATCTCTTATCGAAAAATTCTGCTGGAGCTTCAATGAGTTTTCTCAGTGAAAGCGAGCATACCTAAAAGGATTTTGGGGAAGGTATTTATAGGCTGTCTGAATGTTGATAGTTTGCTCACCTGACTTTTCGAACGTGTCTTGAAAAATGGAGGATCATAATGGAAATCTGATTCGAATCAAGTTTGTTACGAGGCCAACGAGATTCGAATCCTGTTTGTTACGAGAATCTACGGCTGAAGGGGCTGATTCGAAGCTTTGAGATTCGGTTATTCTGTTATCTGGTTATTTATAGGCAACAGCTATGCCTGGCCCAAATTTTCTTTCGAGGCGATGAGAGCTGCTGTGGCCGAAGGATCATATTTGGCTTTTGGCTGCTCTGAGCCCGTTGAGGCATGAGAATGGTTCGGCCTAGTCAAGACCAAGCCGAGGCATGAGAATGGTTTGGTTCTGCCGAGTTGAGGCCGAGGCATGAGAATGGTTCGGCCCTTGCCAAGACAAGGAGGTCACTTGGTTTTGTCATGATGGAGAGATGGCTCGGTCCTATCGAGATGAAGAGATTTAGTCTTTTTTTTCGAATACAGCGAATGACATGCGCATATCGAAAGTGATCCTAACCTTTTTGATATGTGCACAAATATTAACGTAGTAACAATTTTGCCCCTCATCGGAATTCATGCACTATACTTTGAACGTGATTAATGTTTCTAGAGAGTGATTCAAACAGGAAAAAGAAAAAGGAATAAACGAAAATTAGAATCGAGCCTTCATTAATCTTGGTCTCCACCTTGTTTTCCTTAGCATGTAAGAATCTTCGTTATGGGGAACAAAAGAGACGTATCCGAGAGACCGTTCGAGCTCTTTTTAGAGACACGCCTACTAAGTACACAACCCCTCCTGTTTCTGCGTGCATGCTTTTCTCCTTTCCATGTTGCTTTTGCATTCAGTAACAAAAGCTGGCTCCCCTCCTTTTGCTTTACAAACCCATCCTCTAATCCTTTGGCCACCCACTAATCTCCCCATCTTCCCCTTCCCCCTCCTCTCTCGCTCCATTTTTCTCTCCAACTTACCATGGCTTCGACGGCGCCGTTGCCGGACTATGAGGAGGCCATGCCTGCTGCAGAGCCTCAACATGGCTCAGGATCGATCGGGCCATTCTTTGCAGTGATGTCGGTGATAGTAGTCCTCACGCTCATATCCTGCGTCATTGGCCGGGTGTGCGCGGCGCGCGCTGCCGGCCCGGACGCATGGTACGATTGCGCGGGGTGGTGGCGGCAAGGATGGGGGCGATGCACGTTGCACCGCCGCAACAACGTAAGAGAAGCCAAAGCAGAGCCGTCGAAGCCAAAGGAGAATAACCAATCATCACTGCCACTGCCATAGCCATGAGGTAGGTAGTCTTGGTCATACTCACAATAATGTCGCTGTATGTTAATGTTAATGTTGTTAGAGAGTTCAGAGATGTTTGAAGGTTTTGATATGTTTAAAAGTTGTGCTTCTGGAGAAAGATTGGACTGGCTTTTTTTATTATTATTTTATTATTTATTTTGCTGGCAATTTAGAATGAAGGGCTGATTGGGTTGGTCATCTAAGCTGTCTTTGGCTCAAAGCAACTTCATTGGAATCTGCCTTCAGTCTTGCATGACTTTTTGACTTTCCAGCTGAAGCATCCAATGGCTGTGGAGAGATGGATGTTGGGATGGAGATGGTTTTTTTTTTTTTGGAGTAATCGTCTGCTTGATGGATCAGCCGTAAGGCGATTCACTGGTTGGGTTGCTGCAAGTCCATATGTGTGTCAAAGCATCCAACATTTCATATATATGGGCTCATTCCAATGACCAAAACCTGCAGTCCGACCACTGGCATCTCTTCCAGTACTTCTGTTGTTCTTCTCAACCTATCTGGCTACTGCAATGGCTACTGCTGATGCTTTTTTTTTTTTTTTAATCCCTACTGTTTGCATCGATAGATGAGATTTGTTTCATAGGAGTCTGAGAGCTTTTAAACTACGAGAAAAAGGGAGAAGAACAATAGAAAAAATTATCTCAACTAGGATTTGCTTTTATATATGTCCGAAAGTGGTGGGTCCTTTGTGACAAATGGCTCTTGATTGAATCTTGATTTTTTGGAGAGATTTAGCCTCGATCAGAGTTAGCTATTTTTTTAATAGGATCCAATTAGTTAGGGAATAATCAATAAAGAGCTTAGGCCATGGATTAGTGTTTTCTCACATCATGCTGAAATCTATCTAATCTTGTCATGTGTCATCATCAAATTAGATCAACTACTGCTCCCATGGAACCTATGAATTTTTTTTTGCCAAAAAGCTGCTTGTGATCCGGAGGCATGGGTAAGGGCAATGATACGAAGTTAGCTATAATTGAGATGTTGATTTATCTATGGTGGTATAGGAGTTTAAATATTATAGCTAAGCCGTCCAATTTACATTTTAATTAAAGGTCATAGAGAACCCAAATCTAGTTCTTTTAACACGTGTGAAAGAAGAAGAAGAAATTTGATCAGCTGGAGTTATAGATCTCAGTGTTCAGAGACACATTACCATTACGTTATCATCATTAAGATATCCATATTATAGAACTTTATTGTTTCAGCATTAGAGAAGGATAAGTCGTTGATTCTATCAGAAGTTTAAGGAAGCTAATTAAAAAGGTTGATTTTGAACTCATTGATATTCATAACGAAACTAGCGCTGAAAAATTTACCTGTTGATGAGAGATTACCTCCATTGAGTTCCTGCCAGAGGGAAAACGGGAAGCAAATTAAGATCTATTTTCATTGTTAAAATTAAGGTAATCAGGGTGCTAATTAGACTGATTCATAAGTCCAAAGAGTGGAATATATTAACAGGAAAGCTCTAGCAAGTGTTTAGATTGTTAAGCAAAACATATTCCCTGCCAAAGAGGGGTTCTGATGAGTTTTTTTTTTTTAACTTTGAGAGAACCTCTACTAAGTTCTTATGGTATGACTTCACAAACGGGCATCTTTTCATGATATTGGAAATATTAAATGCGAAAGAGGAATTTGACGAAAAGGAAACTTTCTATAATTCTATCATGTGACTGTAGAGAGGTTGCTGTGAGTTACAAGAATAAATGAATCAATGTGACCCAAAGAGGGCCAGTAATGAAAAATTACAGCTCTTCGGTGGAGTTTTTATTTGAACACGCGAGGAACAAAGTGTACAACATCAAAAACCTTCATCTGAAAGACTCTAGACAATGCCCTCCTCCATCCATGGAAAGCAAGCTCCAAGCCCACTTTCTTCGTTTAATAACCAACAACAATCTTGAAGCCACTGAGCTGGTTTGCCATGAATCTCTTTAAGAAGCAGAAGAGAGTAACTAACTGTACAATGAGTGTACAATGAGTGATCGACTAGGAAAGAAGCTGTCATGGTGAGTGCACTGCATGGTGGACTCTACTTGCTACTGATTGACTAGCCCTATCGAGGCGGGCAGACACCCCAACTGTTGTTGGCCTCACTGACCTTTGGCGCACCACTTGCCAGTACTCGGGATCGTCTGCTCGCCCCTCCAACCGTATCCACTGAACCATGTTATGGTACGTCGGGAAGAATCGCATCTGAATTGCATGATAACTGAAGTAGGGGATGAGGGTGGCAATCACCACAAATAGTGTCAGAATCCAAAAAGAAGGTGCAGGAGCCAGCGCCTCAACAAATACCATGAAGGCAGTGGTAGATATGGTGGGGGTGATGGCTCCATAGACCACAAGGAACAAGTACCAAAGAGCAATTCCACCCCAGATGAAGATGTGCTGTATCAAAGTGAAGTAGCTGACAGAGAGTGCCATTTGCAAGTTCACAGCCCAGACCACGCAAGTGTACATGGTGGCCCCAAGAACTTCAAAGCCAACAACCTCACCACCTTTACGGAAGGCCTGGTGCTGGAAGATACTAATGCAAAAGAAGAAGATTGTGATAGCATTCAAGATGCCATTGAACATCCAACCAAGAAGTCGGGTCCAGCTGAAGAGAACGTTCTGCACACCTTCTTGGTAGAGCGAGGGGAACTGCATTGAAACAGAGATCAAAACCAGGATTATTAGTTCATAAAGCACGCAATATCAGATGAGGAGGTTACCGAAATTTAGATGATTCAAACTGAAATAAGGTGGTGCTAATGGTCATGTTTACAGGATATGAGCAAGATTCTCCAGGGAAAAGTCCATGATTTGATAAAAATACAAGGACATTTGCAGCAAACAAATATATTTATATGCAAGGTTTTTAATCCCTAGATTATGGTGAGGTGAGGGTGTCCCAATTTCTCTATGAAATGAGATGCCAAACTATTCCACCCCATTTAGTGGCAGCCATCCCACCCTTCTTCTTTCCTTTATTTCTTTATTTTGTGTTTGTTTATCTTTTTTCTTTCCTTTTATTTTTTTTTTTCTTTTTCTACTTCTTTCTTTTCTTTTTCCTCTTTGCTTTCTTTCTTTCATTTTCCTTCTTTTCTCTCCTTATTCCCTCTTTCCTTTCTTTTCTTCTCTTCTCTATTTTGTTTCATTTCCTTCTTTCCTTTTTTTTTCTTTTTTTCCTCCTTAATTTCTTCCTTTCTTTTTTTCCCTTTTCTTTATCCTTTCACTCTTTCCTTTTTCTTCTTTCTTCCTGCGGAATGGTTTCACTGTCTCACCCCACTCTCAGATCCCATTTTCTCATAGAAATGGGACACAATGCGGCTGGGATGCAGGAATTAAAACATTGTTTGTATGTGATCAAAAAACAAAGGTATATCAATGATGGTTGGTGGACCTACCTTGATACAAAATCGAGCAGAAACATCCTGGTCAAATACCCCCAAAGCAATCACAGGGAGTGATGTGAACAAGACATTATAGAATGACATGAACCAATCATTATATGCAGCTTGCCCAGAGAACGATGCATATGCCTCAAACAAGAAGAGGGTGAGACCAAATGCGATGTTCTTGTAGAAGAAATAGCATATCTGCAAAGTAGTGTGAGGAACATGTCAAACACTGGGCTGAAAAGAAGATTCAAGCATAAAATTTACAAGTCCAGAGGTTGTACCATCGATGAGATCCTCCTATAACACCAATGTCCATGCACAAGTAGCAATCGCTCAAGAAATCTAAACTGAGCAATGGCGACATCACTCGACATGACAGCCTGAAATTAAGCATTGTTCCAGGGGAAAAACAAGAAGAAAAAAAAAAGAATTTTAATACTAAGAAGACCAGAAATTTATGCAAGGTAGAAAAATTAGAATAAAAAGGCTTCAGGTAGAAAAAAATTATGCAAGGTAGAAATTTATGCAAGAAGTCCAGCATGGCATCACATTCTTGTATATCTTTGTAAAAATCCTTCTCCAGGATGATGTCACTAACCTGCATTCCTTCAGCACCACTGATACCAACCCCTATATCGGCTTCCTGAAGCATGCCCACATCATTGGCCCCATCACCAATTGCTAAGGTGACCTTACGAGTGCCAGTTTTGACAAGTCGTGTGACCTGGACAATTCAATGACCCCTTCATTAAATTTGAAACGAGGAGGATTAACTGAAGTAGACACCAAGTGCAGTAATATTATTTAAAATTTTGCCAAGACTCACAAGGGCTTTCTGTTTGGGTGAAGAACGGCAGCATATGACCGATGCACAGTTAATTGCCAGCTGTAAGAACATGTCCTTGACGCCATCTTCCAAAGCATATGCAAGTGACTTCCCATCAATGATCAAAGCAAATGATTCAGTACTTTGTGAATTAATAAGCCTCCTTCCTTCACTTAACTGGTGGATGATACTCTCTTTTGATGCCTGTAGTGTCGACAACAAATTGTAAATATCTTTGAAAGGACCAAATTTGCAATTTAATAATCATGTCAGTAAAATATTGTATCAGAATACAGATACCTTATAGGATGTAGGTCCAAATAATAATATTTATAACTTTAATCAGGAGATCAGACATGATGCTCTGGTATGAAACTCATCTTTGATCTTTTCTTTTTATAATAGTCACCAAGATGTATGTAGTAAGAGGAAATTTAATAACCTGTCTAACTTATAGAGAAGGTCCAATTTTATGAACCTCTCCATTACATGGAACCTATCAAGAAGAACGTAGTACATAGAATTATAGAAACATCTGAACTACAGTCTATTTGTACAATCAATTAGTAGGAGTATCCAACTGAGATGATTTGTTAACATCTAGATTGATCATACACATTCAATCCTAACTCTATTTCATCCTACAAGATTACCATATTAACACAAGGAATTGTAGCTGAAGATGGTTTTAATGGAAACACAGCTGACTTGAGCGCTTGTAATTCAAGCAAGTATTTTGGAAATCTTATCATGATGACATCCGTAACATAAATCTGGTCCACGTGCAAAGAAATGAATATCATCAGAACGTGAACCGAACACATGAAACAAGTTTAGGCATAACTAGTGGTCATGAAGGAATCACCCATGATGTTTAATTTGCAGTGCAACTACCCCATGTTTGAATGACATGTAAGTCAGCTGATACCATTTAGAGATATGCAGAGGAAATTAAGAACTTTTAATAAGCAACCTACAACTGATAGACTTTTATTTTCAGCTGAAGAAGAAAAGCTTTAAGCCTTGGTAGCTAAAACTTATGCTTATGGTGGCAAACCCACTTTGGAAACACATCCGCCTTCCTGCTTGCTTGATATTTCCTCATTATAATCTTTATTCAGAGACCCAATTCACAGTACCCGCATTAGAATTCAGTCATACCTGCTCTCACATCTGCCAATTGAGCTTTAAATTGTTTATCTTCCTTTCAAATCTATATTAGTTATGAGGATTAACATTTTTAATGTTTGGAAATTTGACCTGCCAGGTCAGGTACGCAAATAGTGAAATTATCCTGATTTAAATACCCTGGTATGAAGATGATCTTCAGTGAATATAAAGTTGAACTACTTATTGATTAAACATATTGTCATGAACATAAATAATATAAATAATAAATAGTGTTTTTTACCTTAGCAATAGCATCCTTGTCCGCAACCTTCTCCAATCGTATAATTTCTGGTGTTTCCAAAGTGATGATTATCTGATTCATTCCCTGTCTTAGTAGACTACACGCAAAGCTGCAAAAATGAACGAAGGTGACTAAGTAAGAATAATCCACGACAAGATTAAAGACAACAACATGATATAAGCATTTAGAAATGAAAAATATGTATTTCAAAGGCATACCCTATATTGATGGCTGTCTCCATCTTGTCACCAGTCAGTACCCATAATTTGATTCCAGCTTGTGCAAGTTTGTCGATGCACTCAGGTACCTATTGACCCATTCAAGAAGGAATAAGGATTAGCACATACAAGAGGGTTAACAATGTTTGCATGTACTATTCCTTGAAAGCTTTCTACGCACCCCGGATTGCAGTTTGTCTTCAACAGCAGTGGCACCAAGAAGAATCAAATCTCTCTCCATCATATCAGCAACTTCCTCGATTTTTTCATCTCTATCAGCACTAACTAAATTTGTGGCTGCTGTGAATCTTTTGTTGAAGCTCATGTACTCTTCTTCATCAAGTTCACGATATGCAAGAACCAAGGTTCTTAAACCTGCATCAGCATACTCATTCATGTGTTCCTTGGTTTTTTCCTCAAACTCCCTTCCATTATTTGCAAGTCTTTCGAACATTACACTGTTTATATCCAAGGGAAAAAGTCGGATGTAAAATGTTAGAGATTTTGATCGCATGGAACATCCTTTTTGAAAATGGAACATATGAAATGTGAAACTTGGCATCCTTTTAAACTTCAGTTATGCTTCTTAGACAGATTGGTGTTGCAGCTTACAAACCTGTCAGCACCTTTGCTGAGCAGTAGCAATTTCCCCTGCTCATCTTGAACTATCACAGACATCCTCTTCCGAGAGCTATTAAACTCCAAGACATTTAGGAGCTTATATGACCTGCAAAAATGGAAAAACATAATATAAGTTGCAATCTGACTAGAATTTACCAGCAACTCATGAAACTGTTACATCGGGAGCCCTGAGTTGAATGAAGAATCTATTCCTCACCTTTCAACTGTCTTGCCTGACACGGGATCCAGTTCATGCAGAGAGACGCTCGTCTGTGTCCTCTGGTAAAACTCAAATCTCAGTTCTCTTGCCGCAATAACAAAGGCAGCCTCATCTGGTGACTCAGCTTCATATGATATCTTCCCCGACTCTTCATCCACTTCAGGTATGCAAGTATGGCAGATGGCCAACAGCTGAAAAAATTTCTGAATGGCATTAGCATGAGGCTGGTTAACCCAATTCCCATTCATGATGCGTCCATCCTTAAAATTAAAACCTTTAATTGCAGATTTTTCATCCACATGATTTTCATTGTGATCTTCAGTATCTAGCTCATTAGCTACTGGGGTTCCTTGTCTTCTAGCCATTGCTCTCTCGACCTCTGTGACCCCGCGTCCATAAGCTGTTCCAGCAATAGAGCATTTAATAAACTCCATTGAATTGCAAGTCAGTGTTCCAGTCTTGTCCGAGAGAATCGTGTCAACTTGACCAAGTTCCTCATTCAGGTTTGATGTACGAGCATGAGCAGGCTTGTCTGATTCCTCGTGATACATTTGAATATCTTGATTGATGAAAATAGTCTGTAAAACCTTCACAATTTCTATGGACACATACAGAGAGATGGGGATGAAGTAACTGTACAGCATCATTGCTGTCAAGAAGTGCAATATTGCTGCAACAGCTGCTTTCTTAGGATCATAGTAGATTTTAGTGTCATCCGGTCTAAGGTACCATCTCTTCATCTTGCCATCATGTAAGTCTTCATGGGTTGTAATGCCAAAGAAGATCGAGCCAACCATGGATATCAAAACCAGAGCACATAAGAGGAGGTAAATGATTTTATCCATTTTCCTTTCAACTTTACTTCTTTTGGATGGTGGGTCTGTGGCATTTTGCATGACTTTGGTATCAGGACCTGTGAAAATAACAGCACCATATATGTAATCAGTGTTGCGCAACTTAGAGTCCCTGAGAAGTAGCTGCTGAGGTGATAGAGGCAATTGCTCGTCCTTCAGTTCCATGCTTCCAATAAAAGAGTAGAGGCTTGCATTTGGGTCTTCACATCTGATTATTGCTTGAAAATTTTGGAAACTAGAATCAGCTTGTAAACCTGAGGTTGCATGCAATGACTGCTTCAATTTCAAATTTGTTTCTCCATCGAGGTTCATTGTCTCAACATAACAAATGGCATCTTCATAACTAGATGAAAGCAATATGAGGTCAGCAGGGAAAAATTCATCCTTCTTCACCTTCACTATGTCCCCAACTCTCAGCTTCTTCCACTCTGTATAATCAAAGTTACCATCCCGACGATGCACTAGAACTTTTCGATTATTCATCTCAGAATCCTGGAAAAAGGTATTGTTCACAGAAGTGCGCATTAAATTATGATATACAAGAATACCAACATGAGGGAATTGCTATCACAATTTTTTGGTGGCCTAACTATAATAGAGCACTTGAATTAAAAAAATAAAAAATAAATAAAAATCAGGACAAGGAAATGGTATTCAAAAGATGAATCTTAAAAATAAAAATAAATATTAAAAACTTTTAAAAAGAGCAATATAAATGATAATGATTGGTTATATATCAGTTCAATAAGTTAACAAACCCTTTTTTTCCGTTAGAAATAACAACAAAAGTCAACATTCCTTTGTCTACAACAACTGATAGAAGTTTCTTGCTAGTTCACTGGAAAAATCCTGTTGGACAACTATGAAGCTCTTGCTTTCATATCCTTCAAGGAGGGAAAAAATATATATATTATCATTTTACATTATATTTAGATGACTCGGTCCAACCTAATGAACACCATTGAGACACCAGCATACATGATTATGTTTAGCATTTGCACCATTCCGAGAAAGGAAAATTCATATTTTTCTAGTCAAAAAACTTTCTTGTCACTAAATCCCGGTAACATTCCAGATTGTAAACAACCTATTATGTTAAGTATCTCATCTACGAACACCTTCCTCTCTTCCCCTTCTTTCTCCAACTTAAGGTCAACATGTTCCGATTTCTGCAATTATTTCTCAAGTCGCAGACTATTATGAATACAACAATATTTACTGAAATGGTCACTAACTACTAATCTCATCAAGAAACCCAAAACGATTGAAGAAAAAAATTCTGAATGAGATGAGATCTGTGATGATCTAACAACATGGTTATCAAGCTCTAAAATTCTTATTTTAGATGATTCTGTGGCAAAGTTTTGTAGAATGACCACAAAAACAGTAGGAAAATAATATATATCAATAATCATCATACTGGATTCAAAACTTCCCCGAAACAAGAGTTAAAATTTACCTGCTGGTTGCGCCTCCAATCTTCAACACCCTCCTTCGCCATGGTTGCTCCAATCACAATAACTAGCGGGATAACTGCACTGACAGCAGTGTAAGGAGCCAAGGGGGTGAAAGCGAGACATGCCGAGACCAGGAAGTATATGTTGGCAACCCTCCTGAACTGCTCAAACAAAGACTTGGGAATGAAAGTAGCTAACGTATACTTGGTGGTAGAGACATAGTTAGCTCCATAGTTTAAGTTGATGGCATGTTCGCAATCTGGGTCATTGGCATAGACTATTCGGGAGAAGCCCGGGCGTCCAATCTGAGAGAGGTCTTGGTCTTCTTTGAACCCCGACCTACCGCATGCAAAGCTGTATAATTTACTCACATGAAATTTCCTTCTTCTCCCTCCAGCCATCTCTTATTGTCAAATCCCAAGCAATGAAGCCACTCAAAATGCAATCTCTGCCAGTTTGCAATCAATGGAGTGGTAGAAAGTCAAAGCACAACAATCTAATCTCCAAAGAAGCCAACCGAATATAAGGACAGGGAATCAAAATTAGAGGAGAAGGAGAGGGAACAAATCCCAGATCACAATCTCTTCAGCAACCCAAGCTCCCAAGAATCCTCGAAAGAACCAAGAGAAAATTCCTAAAGCTTTTTCCTTTAAATCACTCCCCAGACTAATAACCACCAATCAGCATGAGTATTAAAGGAATGATAGGAAACAAAAGAACAGAGAGCAGAACAAAGCAAAAAATGCCCAAAGAAAATGAAAGATCCTGCCTTTGCTGCAAGTTCAAATCCAAAATCTCACAAAGAGCCGGAACTGCGACAGCAAGACACAAAAAAACCAATCTTTCTCTGTTTTTCGGGCATCAGAACTCCATATATCTCCTATAAGAGCTAGGCAAGAGAAGGAAACAGCAAGCCATCTTCTTTGTAACCTTCGGAAAGGGAGGCGGCATCGCGTTCAACCTTCAAACCGAGCGGCAAAGTCTCCTCGTTGACTAGAGCCCAGGCGAGATAAGACCAGAGAACCCTCGGGTTGAAATTCCATGTGGAAGCAGATAAAACCGGGAAGAAAAAAAAAAAAAAAAAAGAAAGAAAGAAAGAAAACTTTGCGTGAAGAACGGAACCCAGTTCTAGATGGTCCATTTCACCAACGCGGGAACGGCCAGGTGCCGGCGTTTGACGACTTCCTGCGGCTTTTGACGACTTCCGAGAATTTAAGGCAAATGATGATGATGTATTAATTATAACATAATCTGCTGGATATGGGAAATGAGTTTATAGATTTTATTCGCATAATTTATAGTTTAGAGAATCTATAAATTAAAAACAAATTTAAAGATAGAATTAAAATTAGCAATCATAAAAAATAATATTTTTTCTTTTAGACTATATTTAAAATAAAAAATAAGAAATATCCCCTGTATACTTGAAAATAGCAAAAAAAAAAAAAAGTTAATCATTGATTATTTTCTGAACTTATTCCATGTAATAAGAGGAATAGCTGTTATTCTTCCAATTATTTCTTCAGGATAAAATTATTATTAAAAAATTTAATTATTTCCTTAACTATATTCTGGATAAACTCTATCCTGTTATATGAACACTTATAGAAATACCTTTTTTATCAAATACTATCTTAGTAAAATTATAATTTTAACCCTTAAATTTTAAAATATTCCTACAAATTTTATATTTAAAATTAAAAAATTATCATACCTTTGCATTATTATTATTTTTTTGCATTGTTATAAAATATGTTGCTACTTTATTTGATTTTTTATGACATACTTATGTGATAAATGATATAACATCATGGCATGTTATAGAGATAAGTGTTACCCTGACATATGATCACATTCCACTATAGCATACTATGATAACATGTTATTCATTATGTTGCATACCACATAAGCATCAAACTAATGTTGCTAGAATTTTATAACTATGGCCTATATTGAAATAAAAATAATAATAATAAAATTCTATAGTTTAAAAACTAAAATAAAATGAATCCACCTAATATTTTTTAGCTTATACTATCTATATATTAAAAATAGAAATGAAATTAGAATTCAATCTAAAATTTTAATATTCATATTTTCAATTTTAATGTAAATCTATAGCTACTAAAAATAAATAAAATAAAATAAATAAAATTGTGACGTTTGACTCATATCCTTTACGTTTTTTTTACTTTGTTACCAAGAATAAAATTGTGACGTTTGACTCATAGCCTTGCTCTAGATGATGTACAATTTAATCGACAACACCTTGTAAAATATATTTAATTTCCCTTCAATCTTAAGTTTTATAATACTTATTTCCAAACATTGACTTTTTACGCGATGATGATATGATTTAACATCTACTTAGATAAAATAACAACGATAATACTAAACACCCCTGTCATTTCAAACCAACAACTTTTTCCAACTATATTAACGAATCGATAATGCAACTCTCTCTCTCTCTCTCTCTCTCTCTCTCTCTGGGGGCAGACTGGGAATAGTAGAGGGTAGTTGTGGACGGCCGCGTGGGGTGGAGGAGGGTCAGAAAGGGAATGCTGAGGTGGAAACTTTGTCGGCTTCATCTGGGCGTTGGGAACGGGAAGATGCTCGAGTTTATATATATATTATAAACCTCTTCTCTGATTCATTGTCCCTGGGTCTTCGACCTGACCAACGTTATCTTCCCGGAATGGGCTCCTGAAAATTAAAGAATAGTATAAAGAATAATATAATGATCGACCTGACGTAAATGGCATCAAGTTTCTAAAGTTAATCTTGAACAACAAAGCAATATTTTGTAATTTAAATTTAAATAAGAACGATAGTGACAGCAATAACCAAAAGTTTGATGATAAGTCCGTGACTCTGGCATAATATTTCTCATTTTATCGTATACGTTGTATATATATATATATATATATATATACTTGAATTGAATCGCGTAGCTAATTTATGTGATAACTTTGTCTTTTTTTTTTTTTTTTCAACCGGATGTAAGTCTCTATTTGAATGCAGTAAAAATAGAAAGAAAAAAAAAATTTAGAAAAAAATAGAAAAGAAAATAAAGTTTATCAAAAAAAAAAAAAGAAAAGAAAATTAAAGAAGAAAACAGAAAGAAAAAAAATGATGAGTCCTACGTAAATTTTTTTTTTTTTCATTTCGATATTGAACCTTTAAAAAAAAAAAAATTGATGCATTTTTTAATCATTTATAATAAGAACATTATTACGATTATAAATTATCAACGTTTCTCTTCCCTCTATTTTTCTTTCATTCATCCAAATAAAAAAAGAAAAAATATTTTTCTTCAATTTTTTTTTCTCCCACTTTTCTTTTCCTCGATTTTCTTTCTTTTTTACTTTTCTTTTAATTCAAACAAAACATAAATATAGATATAAATAAAATATTTACTTTAAAAAAAATTATGCCCGAAAATTGATGTAACCACCATGTGATTTTACCACGACAATAATGAATTGTTGAAACTTGGAATAGGCCTTATCAAAAAATTAAAGTATGTAAACAATTATAAATAATTAGATTTTGATAGAACAAATATTTAGATGATTGAGATCAATAGTAGTGTCCTATGCAAGTCATAGATATATTTTGTGCACCAGCATAGGACATGTTGCACTTATGAAAAGGTTTAATATATTCTTTTAAAAAACATAAATAAAATCGTTTATTTTTGTTAGAAAATATTATAGATGATAAAAAATAGCCTAAAATTAAAAATCATTAAAAAAAGAGATAATTTCCTTTAACAAATAAGGATATATAATTGATTAATTGTCATGGTACCATGAATTTCAATGGTGCTACTAAACAATGATGATAAAATTTTTTATCTTTTTTTTTTTTATGTGTGTACAATATTGTGAGTGAAGATACCATCTTCAAATGGTACTTGCTACATAAAGCTTGCAAATACAAGCCTAAATTTGATACGAAGGATATATATACATTTACAACTTAAAATATTATATACACATAAAATAGAATGGTCTCTATCATAACATCTTTGAAAACATGATAAAATTAGCCATAATTTCGTAACGACCCATGTCACTTGTCACCTCAAGCGAAAGAAGCATAGGTTATTCCTACTTCAGTACAGAATTTTTCATGTTCGCATCTTTCTTATTCATATAGTTTCATATCTCTTCACGCATGTTTCTTATTGATCATCTAGATTCATACAAAGTTTTCCTGCATCAATACAAAGGTTTTTAGGTTCACATCTTTCTTATTCATCTAGATTCATATTTGTTCAACGGCACCTCTTAATATTAATCAAAGGTGATGTACCGTGGTAATAAAAATTCCATCTATAAATGATTGTTTACTTTCGATGGTCATTTGTCTTGATGGAATTTCACCTCTGATGGTCAAGAGGCGAGAGGTTTTATCAATATAGAGCGCATGATGAACAGAAGAGAATTAAAAGGTTAGTTGATAGGTGTTAGGTGAATGGACTTTTAAGCCAAACCATAGCTTTCATGGGATGGGGGCCAACTTCAACACTCCTCCAGGCCATCATTTTCCCAATTCTATCACCACTTCCATTCACGCCTAATAAGAACCCAATTTGACTTGCAAATGGTTTAAGGAATAGTGTTATCCCCTCTACAATCTAGAAGAGGAATATCCTCCACCCCCCAACACCAATCTATACCCCCACCATGGAGAAAAAGGAGGAATGTTTTGATGAAGTGCAGATGTCAAAGGATATACTCATATCTTAAAATCCTATACCATTGGAAAAAGCCAATGCCTTTCCTCAAGACTTTCCATTCAAGAGGTGGCAAGAAATTATTGGGTTTGGTTCAGATCCTCGGCCTCTTATATATATATATATGGGTCCATTTTTGCCCCTTATGTCAATAGTCAACTAAAGGGAAAACGTTTTAAGCGACATGCACGTGATGTCATTTGCCATGCACAAAGTAAATGGAAATTAGGCCATAGAGGCCATGGGTTTGGTGCAGATGCATGCATCCCCTTGCTATTGGACTTCTTGTCCTAAACCTAATTGGATGTTTGATTGGTGCCTACCAAATCACATAAAAGCAATATTCTAGAAGAAAGACATATAATATATATATATATGATAGAATATCTAAAGGTCCTTAAAAATAGTTCATGCATATACTTTTTTTTTTCCAGGGTTTTTTTCTTACTAGGGTAGGGTGCATTTGGTATGAGTTAAAGGGATGAAAAGTTTATCTTATAATTTTTACTCCCTTTTAAGGATGTTTAATATAGTTTTTTTTAATTATTTTCAAAGGATAATTTTTTTTCTTTTTAATTCTCAAATTATTAACCTAGAAGAAGAAGAAGGAGGAGAAGGAGGAGGAGGAGGAGGTTAATAGAATTAAAAATAAAAATTATTTAAAAAATTAAATTAAATTAAAATATTTAGAACTAATAAAATATTAAATAATTCTAAAACTTTTTTCTATCTCACATTTTATTATATTAATTTTTTTTAGCTCTTTTACATTATTCCTGTTCTAAACAATTTTACACATAAAAAAAGAAAAATTACTTCAATAGTTTTTTTTTTAATTTTTTTTAAGTACAGACGGTGGTTACACAACTCTAATATGAGTCAAAGTAAAGATACATTAAAGGGGGTTACAGACATGACTTGGATTTGGCATCTTCCTATTCATCCCAGGGTTCATCTTTTTCTATGGAAGATTGCTCGGAATTGTCTCCCTACTTGCTCGGTTCTTTCTAGACGTGGCATGGGCATTCAGCCTACGTGTCCGATATGCGGTATTGAGGAGGAGGCGGTGGATCACGCCATCTTCACTTGTCTCAGAGCTCACCACATTTGGGAGATCGCTAGGGTCAAGCCTTGGGTTGTCGCCTCTTCTTCTCTCTCATTATCTTTCTGGACTTGATCAAGCAGGATGTTAGGAGAGGGTGCAGTAAGCAGGGCGCGACGAGGGCCTACATTGCTTATCAGATTTGGTTATCTCGGAACCGGATTGTCTTCACTCAGGAGCCTACTCCGTCTTTTAGGGTTGTCCGGA
Organism: Calamus simplicifolius; assembly: GCA_900491605.1. Lineage (NCBI taxonomy): Eukaryota > Viridiplantae > Streptophyta > Magnoliopsida > Arecales > Arecaceae > Calamus > Calamus simplicifolius. The sequence goes on from UESW01004333.1 coordinate 389,536, forward strand.
CTGCTGTGTCCCTATCTTCTGAGTATACTTCCCATCGTCTTGGTTGTGATTTTGATAGCCCTGGCCCTGGATTCCCATGCGCCCCGGCAGCGCACCGAAGAACAGTCTTTATTTCTTGGGAACCCCCCCTCCAGGGTTTATCAAATCAATTTTGATGGGAGTGTCCGAGGCAGATCAGCCGGATCGGGTTGTGTTATACGGGATTCTGGCGGTATTATGCTTGCGGCTGGGGGATTTGGACATCTTGATTCGTCAGTGCCACTTGCTGAGCTTTATGCTGCATGGGCTGGAGTCTCCTTTGCTATACGTAGTCTCCATGCCCGTTGTCTTATTCTTGAGGGTGATGCTCTCACGGTGATTCGATGGCTTCGCCAGGATCATTGTGCGCAGTCGCCCACCAACCCTTTGATTCTGATATTCGCTTGGCTTCGCCAGGATCATTGTGCGCAGTCGCCCACCAACCCTTTGATTTCTGATATTCGCTCTCTCCTTCAGGGGGTTCACAGTATTCAGATTAGCTTAGCCATATTTTCAGGGAAGCCAACTCAGCGGCTGACTGGATTGCCGCTAGAGTTGCTGATCATTCTGGATTCTGGTACTGGAAGCCCGGTGAATGGTGTCATCCGGGTCTGAACTTAATATTGTATTCTGATAGTGTGGGTCTGAGCCACCCTAGAGTGGTGTGATTCCCGTCTGTACCAAAAATATATATATATATATATATATATATATATATATATATATATAATCCTGATCCCATATTCGATCAGTAAAATACTGAGCAACTCTTTAGTTTGCCATGGAATTTTTTAACCGTACGCCAAACTTTTACCCCTAGCCTACATGGATGAGTTCTTGCGTTGATGTTATCTTCAGCGAATTTAGGGTTCGAGTGTAATTTAAATCAGGCGAAGGTCATTCCTAGAAGCATTTGGTCAATTTTGGATGGTTTCCGTTGGTTTTGCTTGCTGGTTTGGACCAGGCAACAACGAACACCCACGCAATTAGAGGGGAAGTTCATCGCGTTTGGACTTTGGACTTCCACCGATTGAATTCGGTTTCGACGGCTGAAATGAAAGCCGCGTGGCGGAGAGATTGAGCAATGTTTATTGGACTTGTTCTTCCTATTTAATGCCTTTTTCTTGTTTAGATTTTTCTTTTTGTGGCGAGTAATCAATCATCAATTCTTCGATTGGATTGCCGTCCTCCCACATACCTCGGATCTGCAGATGAAACCGAGTTACTGGAACCAGCTAACACGCCTAACGAACCCAGGATTATTAATTATTATTATTATTATTATTAGAACGAATCGCCATCGAAGAATCCATGATCGAGAGAGAAGAAAAATAATAAATAAATCAAAGACAAAGAGGATTCTCCAAGAAAACGGCTGAAAGGGCGGGGAAGATAACCTCGAGCTTCCGCGGGGGAGGAAGAGTCCGCTGCTGGCTGGCCGGCCGCGGCGGCGGTCTTCCCCTTCCGCGCTGACGTCTCCCTCGGCGTGCCGTAGGAGATGTAGTCCTCATCGTCCCCGTCCGTCTCTGCCCCCAATTGAATCCTAGCCACAGATCAAAACCCTAATCACCGCGAACGCACTCGAGGGGGTCAAGGGATGGAGCCCTAACCTAAGACCGGTCATCGTTCCTCCGACGCGCTAAGCATCCGAACGAGAGGTTTGGGCCGTCCGGCCCAAGTACGGGCGGAGGAAGTGAACAGGCCGCCGATCCACTGGGCTGAGATTTACATATCCAAGAGTGTTATTACTTATTAAAGATAAGAAAAATCTTTGTACACCGCCCTCGGTGCAGCAAGTCCTATATGAACTGCATCGCCTCTTCTGATTGGTCCACATAGATCCTACATGGCTGACGATGCGAAACGGTATGGCTCTGCTACGATGTTACGTTCTGATCGTGACGGCAATTAAAAGCGCTTCGCCTTTATTTTAAAATTATTGTGCAGACGAAAATGCCTTTTTCCTTCAGCATACTTCTACTGCCATTTTTCTTAGATTACATCTGTGCAAGAAAAACTCTTTCTTCCCCTCGCTCTGGCTTTCAGATGCTAAGGAATCAGTCCAAGGTTTGAGCAAGATCCTGAGCCCTCGCTCTAAGGAGTTCGGTCGAAAGAAAATATTTCAGCTTCGAGGCTGGAATACCTGGCTACTGAAGTCTTTGTATAAAAACTTCTAAAGAAAATGTCATCCGCAGCATGAAATAAAAGGTCCTTGTTCTCACTTCTTTGTAAAGCTCCTTTATTACACCAACTGTTTTTCTTGTTAGAGGTAGTTAATGTGTGACCAAACCGTTTAATGCGCTGGTAACTTTCTTAGACCAAAATAGTTATAACATTTCGGGAGTCATAACTGTTTAGAGTTTACTGTTTTGTAGCATGAATGTCATACTCTTTTAACTAGGATGTTATACCTTATGAACTGGGGTGTCGTCAGAGTGTTTCGGCCTATATTTCCCGTTATTTCCTATCCATATAGCTCTAGTGTCGTCATAAAAGCTACGACACCCCAGATTTACAGTTAAGACACCGTAGTTACAAGCCTACGACACCCGTGCTCCAAACAAATGCTGGAGAAAAGCCTCGCAACATCACAAGAGAAAATCGAAAGTATTGTGACACCCAAATTAAAGAAATAAGATACCTTTTTTAAACAAATACGACACCCCTGTTATGCTTGGCCAAAAATCCTTCGCGACACCGCAGTTCAAACATCACGACACCTAGCGACAACGCTACGACACCCATGCTTATAACCTTACGACACCCAAGGAGGAATTTGGCCAAAAATTATTCGTGACACCGCAGTGAAACGTTACGATACCCTAGCGGCAACGCTACGACACCAATGCTTATAACCTTCGCGATCTTTGTATGTTGCTTTTCGGAGTGTCATAGCTTGTTATATGGGGTATCTTTAACTGCTAAAGGGTGTGTCATGCTTATAACTGACGTTGGAGAGAAGGCCCGCGACACCCAAGTTATGTTCACCCAAAAAAAGATCTACGATGCCACAATTGAAACATTAGACACCCAAGCGTCAACGCTACGACACCCCGTGCTCATAAGTGACCATGGAGAAGAATCCCCGCGACACCCCAGGAGCAATTCGGCTGAAAATCCTTCGTAACACCACAGTTGAGAACTTACGATACCCTAGTGACAATGCTACAACACCCGTACTTATAGCTTTAAGGCGACGACACCCCGCTTTAATAGTCCCCTCATGAGTGTCGTCACCTTAAAGCTAGGGTGTCATCAGAGGCGAGCTGAGGTGTCGTTAACAGCCTGAGTCGGGGATGTCGTCGGTCCCCCCTAACAGTCCCCGCATGGGAGCCATCGCCTTAAAGGTAGGGTGTCGTCAGATGAGAACTGGGGTGTCGTTAACAGCCTGAGTCGGGGATGTCGTCGTTCACGATACCCCAGTTGAAACCTTACGATACCCTAGCACCAATTCTATGACACCTGTGCTTATAACTGACCATAGAGAGAAGGCCCGCGACACCCCACGATGAATTCGGCCAAAAATAGTGAGGATACCCCAGTTGAATTATTACGAAACCCAAGTTACAAACCTAAGACACCCGTTCACGCTTAGAAAACTTTACTACATCCCAGGATGAAATCAGTCAAAAAACAGTGACGACATCCAAGCTCCCTTATCCTTCGGTCTCAACCGATGCTAACGGGACACTCCTCATGCTTCGGCGAGTCTGAGCAATATACCGCACTCCGGCTGGAACTTATGAGTTCCACTTATCTCAGAGACGCTACACCTTAGCCTCATCAAGATCACCAAATACCCCTCAGAAGGATGGTCCGTTTGGTAAGGCTCACATGATAAGAGTGAATGGCAGCAAACACAAAAGTTACTAAAATTTCTTTTTATTCATCACATAAAGAAAGACAAGAAGAAAGAAAAGAAAAAGTACAAGAGCCCTCACTGGGGCTTGTCATCTTCTCCGAGCGCTGCCAAGCTCCCCCCATGCTGCGGGGCTAACTCGGCGATCTGGCGCTGGAGGGACGCTACTTGCCCCTCCAGCCAGCTGTTGGCCTGACACAGGAGCTCGATCTCTCTCATTGAAACGGCCAGGTATTGCTCGGCCGCCCTATGGAGTCGCTCGCGGTTTGCGAGCAACGACGCCAAGACCTCTCCATCAACGGTTACCGTAGTGCGGCTCCTATGGGGCCCCCCATGGCCACTAACGCCACTGCTTGGCGCTTCAGTCGATCGCCCCTTGCTTCCAGAAACCATCTTAGTATCCAAAATTTTGAAAGATCAACTGAAAAGGTGATTAACGATAGCATTTCCTCATCCATATTTAAGCTACTCCTTGCGGGTGTTTCGATTGCCCGAGCTATCAGCTCCGGCACCCCTATCGTGGAAACTCGCCACGTGCCACCATCTCAGTGGGCGCTCACAGGAAATGAAGGGTTGCGCCCCCCTCGCTAAGTTTTGGGGGATGGGGAACAGAAACCATTACTGAAGAGAGTATCGAGAAACCAAATACATGGTTACCGTAGTAAGCTTTACGACGTCCCAAGAGGAAACCGGTCGGAAGTATTACGATACCCAAGTTAGTTCACCAAAAAAAAGATCTATAACGCCCCAGTTGAAACCTCACGACACCCTAGCATCAATGCTGCAACACCCGTGCTTAAAACCGACCACGGAGTGAATCCCTACGACACCCCAGGAGAAATTCGGCCGAAAATCCTTTGCGACACCCTGGTTGAAACCTCACGACACCCTAGCACCAATGCTACGATACCCGTGCATATAACTGACCACGGAGAGAATCCCTGCGATACTCCAGGAAGAATTCAGCCAAAAATCCTTTGCGACACCCTAGTTGAAACCTCACGACACCCTAGCACTAATGCTGTGACACCCGTGCTTAAAACTGACCATGGAGAGAATCCCTGCGACACCCCAGGAGGAATTCGGCCGAAAATCCTTCTCAACACCCCAGTTGAAACCTCACGACACCCTAACACCAATGCTACGACACCCGTGCTTATAACTGACCACGGAGAGAATCCCTGCGACACCCCAGGAGGAATTCGATCGAAAATCCTTTGCGACACCCCAGGAGGAATTCGGCCGAAAATCCTTCGCGAAACCCCAGTTGAAACCTCACGACACCCTAGCACCAATGCTACGACACCCGTGCTTATAACTGACCACGGAGAGAATCTCCATGACACCCCAGGAGGAATTCGGCCAAAAATCCTTCGTGACATCCAAGTTGAAACCTCACGATACCCTAGCACCAATGCTACGACACCCGTGCTTATAACTGACCACGGAGAGAATCCCCGCGACACCCCAGGAGGAATTCGGCCGAAAATCCTTCGCAAAACCCCAGTTGAAACCTCACGAGACCCTAGCACCAATGCTACGACACCCGTGCTTATATCTGACAATGAAGAGAATCCCTGCGACACCTCAGGAGAAATTCTGCCAAAAATCCTTCGCAACACCCCAGTTGAAACCTCATGACACTCTAGCACCAATGCTATGACACCCGTGCTTATAACTGACCATGAAGAGAATCCCCGCGATACCCCAGAAGGAATTCGGTTGAAAATCCTTTGCGACACCCCAGTTGAAACCTCACGACACCCTAGCACTAATGCTACGACACCCGTGCTTATAACTGACCATGGAGAGAATCCCCGCGACACCCTAGGAGGAATTCGGCCGAAAATCCTTCGCGACACCCCATTTGAAACCTCACGACACCCTAGCACCAATGCTATGACACCCATGCTTATAACTGACCACGGAAAGAATCCCCGCGACACCCCAGGAGGAATTCGGCCGAAAATCCTTTGCGACACCCCAGTTGAAACATTACGACACCCTTGGTATAAACTTATGACACCACTACGATAAATTTGACCTAGGCAAGAATTTTGACGTCACCCTAGTTGTAATTCAACGACACCCTAGTAACTCAGCTATGTCATCTTTTCGAGAAAAGTTGCATAACATGGCTGGTTCCTATGGGTTTGCGTATCGGTGATATGATTGTGGCGCTCCTGGTGTCCTTTCATATTTCTCTAAGGTCGGCATAAAAAAATTTCTGAACCCTAGAGGTCCTTCGTTTGTTGCTCGAGAAGCCACTGGTGTTCTAAATTTTTTCATAGTTCTTTCTTCCATCTACTTCATTCATGGAGATGAGTGCTTTCGTTTATGGACGAAAACCGCGAACAAAGAGAAAATGGCAGAACAGAGCAAGGACATCGTTTTTCATTCGAATGAGGATGTGTCTCCTTCAAGTATGTTTATCCCTTTGTTAAGATATTATGACATCCTCTCTTAAAATATCATGACACCCTAGTTCATACATAATGGCATCCAGCTGACTAGTATGTTTTACCCCCTGTTTCAGATGACATGAAAATTATTCCAGTCCCCCGAGTGAAGGCTTCCCAGCTGTTTAAGAATAGTTGCAGGCCCGCCGTATACGTTCAGAAGGTTTGGAAGATGGGATTTACCAGATAGCATACAAAACTTATTCGAAGGACCCCATTTGGTGCCTTGTCGATATGCAGACTTTCACAGTCGACAGGCGACTATTAGCAGACATCATAAGATGTCACAATGGAGGCGACGAATTCATTTTCTGTGGCAAGTCGGTTCTATTCAGTGCTGACGAAGTCGCACTTATTCTTGGCCTTCTAGCTCATGGGAAGAAGATCGACACCTCCAGCCAGTTGTTCAACGGAAGGTTATTCAGACGATTTGGCCAGGGTTTAGATATTCGTCAAGAAGGTTTGGAGAAGTTAATTTTCCGACTCCGATCATCTAAGGTACAGGAAGATGTCGAGGACACCGTCAGACTTTGGATCGCCTACATGTTTGCCATGTTTTTGGCTCCAAAGTCTAATCAGAGATGTCCATGGTATCTCATCTAGCACTTGGATGACTTAAGTCAGCTGGATAGGATCGACTGAGCTTCGGCATTCAAGGAGCTGATTGTTCTGGCTCTCCCAGAAGTAGCTGCTTGCTTGCGTTCCGAAGAGCCGGTCCACTCAAAGAGAGCACAAAAGGTTAGGAGGCAGCCTACCCTGTTCGGATGCTCGGCAGCGCTGGTGGTAAGGATTATTGAGATGCAAAATAGTGTCTTTAGTATAATTTCTTTGTTAATATTACATTTTTTATATCTAAAAATTATCATGTTTAGGCGTGGTTCCTCGAGCATACATCAATGAGACCACCAACATATCCCGATAAACTACCCCGGCTGTTGAAGTGGTATGATAACCAAATGAAGATCCAGTCAGTTCGGGTTGCCAACATCCAGCCTCACGACTTGGTAAGCTAATATATTGCTTCATTGCTCTGACCATATTTTTTCACTTAATGTGTTAATATTTTACTTAATATTAATTTGTTTATCGTCTTGCTTTGCAGTTGGAAGGAGCTATTGTACCACTATCAGAGGAGCGCTGGCTTCTCAGTCAACAGACAGTAGCATCGCCTGAACCAACAGAGCGCTGTGAAAGCTGTACCGAGTTGAGGATTGAATTGGCCTGCGTTAAGGATCAACTCGACGAGCTCAGGCACAGGTTGTCCATTGCTGAGAGCCTCCTCAGTTCCATGATCAGAAAGGAAAGCAATGCAATAAATGAGGCAGATAAGGGAGACGGGAAAACAGAGGAGGGACATTCCCTGGACTGTCTTCTCGAGCCTGTTAAAGGAAATACTGAGAAGAATAAGATGGAGGAGGAGAATAAGATGGATGAGGACCAAGAGGAGAAGAGATTGGAGGGGGAATCCCTGGACGATAAAATAGAGCATGGGATTGAAATAAAGAGGAGGAGAAGAGCGGGGAGGGGCATTCTACGGAGGGCCAAGAGGAGTCCAAATCTGATACTTGGCACCCCTGCTCCAAAGGGTGATGATGTTGACATAGAAATTGTTGAAATGCCTTCTCTTGTTAGGAGGGTTAAAAAGAGCCGAGGAAGCGAAAGACATCCAAGGTCAGAGGAGATTCTTATGAGACAACCCGTCCTAGAAAGTTGTTGAAGACAGTGAGCATATCAAAGCCCAGCACAATGGTCAAAGATGACCAAATTATTATAAATTTTTTTTGAGCGAACGACTAACCGACGAGACTGTGTACACCAATAAGTTAGGTGGCGTTGTAACCAAGAAAGGTCTTCGAGATCTCATTAACAATATGATAATAGATGATGTAAGTATCTCAAGAAACCTTTTCTAGTTGTTGATTTTAGAATTATATTAATCGGTTTACATTCCATTGGCAGATAATTGATGTCGGCCAAAAGTTTTTGATGTGCAACTGGACAGAGCATCCGAACAGATACCATAAGTGCATCTTTGCATCAGTTTTCGTAGCCGCTATGTGTCTGAATTCTCTATTAACTCCTCATGAACTTGCTGCATCATCAGGGGCTTCGATATTTGACGATGTATCCGATGAAGATAAGGCCCAATTCCGGTTTCTATTCACCATAATAAACTCTGATAACTCGCACTGGCATCTTGTTGCTGTCGACATAAAAAGAAAGGTGTTCATGTACCTGAATTCATTAAAACACAACGCCAGGTACAAGGCCAATGTGAAGAAATGGCATACAATTCTTGGCCACATATTCAATATCTACTGCGATAAGGAGGAGGTGATGACTTGGCCGATGGAAGAGATTTCGGATTGCCCAAGTCAACCGGCCGGATCGCTGGATTGCGGCCTATACTGTCTGAGATACATGGAATGACTTGCTCCGTGGGACAATCCTGATATGAAGATGGATTTCACAGTGGAGGAAGTAAGAGAATACCGGCGACAATTAGCTGCTACGATATTGAGAGAGGGCCTCAACCAAAAGATCAACGACCTTGTCGCAAACTGTTCTTAATTTTTTCATTCTTCTTTCATTGAAAATTTAATGTAATTTATTCATATTAACACTGTTTCATATTGAATGCAAATGCAAATATTTTATATTGAGAACATGGTTTTCCTCGATTATTCATATTTATGTCTTTTCTACTTCACAATTTCTTGAGTTTTCATATATGATGTCGTAAATTAAAAACTAGAATGTCGTAAATTGAGAACAGGGGTGTCGTAGGATTTTTTCCTTTCGGGTGTCGTCGAGCTAAAGCTAGGGTATCGTTAGCCCATAGCTGGGATGTCATCACGCTAAAAGCATTAGTGTCCTTTCGTGAGAACAGGGGTGTCGTAGGATTTTTGTCTTTCGGGTGTCATCGAACTAAAGTTAGGGTATCGTTAGCCTAGAGCTGGGGGGTCATCGCGCTAAAAGCATTGGTGTCCTTTCGTGAGAATAGGGGTATCGTAGGATTTTTGCCTTTCAGGTGTCGTCGAGCTAAAGCTAGGGTGTCGTTAGCCCAGAGCTGGGGTGTCGTCGCGCTAAAAGCATTGGTGTCCTTTCGTAAGAACAGGGTTGTCGTAGGATTTTTGCCTTTCGGGTGTCGTCGAGCTAAAGTTAGGGTATCGTTAGCCCAGAGCTGGGGGGTCGTCGCGCTAAAAATATTGGTGTCCTTTCGTGACAATAGGGGTGTCGTAGGATTTTTGCCTTTCGGGTGTCGTCGAGCTAAAACTAGGGTGTCGTTAGCCCAGAGCTGGGGTCTTGTCTCGCTAAAAGCATTGGTGTCCTTTCGTGAGAATAGGGGTATCGTAGGATTTTTGCCTTTCGGGTGTCGTCGAGCTAAAGCTAGGGTGTCATTAGCCCAGAGCTGGCGGGTCATCGCGCTAAAAGATTGGTGTCCTTTCGTGAGAACAGGGGTGTCGTAGGATTTTTGTCTTTCGGGTGTCATTAAGCTAAAGCAAGGGTGTCGTTAGCGCAGAGCTGGGGTGTCATCGCGCTAAAAGCATTGGTGTCCTTTCGTGAGAACAGAGGTGTCATAGAATTTTTTCCTTTCGGGTGTTGTTAAGCTAAAGTAAGGGTATCGTTAGCCCAGAGCTGGGGTGTCGTCGCACTAAAAGCATTGGTGTCCTTTCGTGAGAACAGGGGTGTCGTAGGATTTTTGCCTTTCGAGTGTCGTCAAGCTAAAGCAAGGGTGTCGTTAGCCCAGAGCTAGAGTGTCGTCGCGTTAAAAGCATTGGTGTATATTCGTGAGAACAGGGATGTCGTAGGATTTTTGCCTTTCGGGTGTCGTCGAGCTAAAGCAAGGGTGTCGTTAGCCCAGAGCTGGGGTGTCATCGCGCTAAAAGCATTGGTGTCCTTTCGTGAGAATAGGGGTAACGTAGGATTTTTGCTTTTTGGGTGTCATCGAGCTAAAGCTAGGGTGTCGTTAGCCCAGAGCTGGGGTGTCATCGCGCTAAAAGCATTGGTGTCCTTTTGTGAGAACAGGGGTATCGTAGGATTTTTGCCTTTTGGGTGTCGTCGAGCTAAAGCTAGGGTGTCGTTAGCCCAGAGCTGGGGGGTCGTCGCGCTAAAAGCATTGGTGTCCTTTCATGAGAACAGGGGTATCATAGGATTTTTACCTTTCGGGTGTCGTCGAGCTAAAGCTAGGGTGTCGTTAGCCCAGAGCTGGGGTGTCGTCACGCTAAAAGCATTGATGTCCTTTCGTGAGAATAGGAGTATCGTCGCTTTAAAGCGAGGGTGTCGTTAGGCGAGAGCTGGGGTGTTGTAACAGTGCAAGCGTATTCGTAAAATATCAAATCCTCTTGGCAAACGAGATGAGCACTTCATTTGGCTGAAAAAGATACCCTAGTTACAAAGCACTTCATTTGCGAGCAAGACACCCTAGTTACAAAGTTACGACACCCATATTTTATATGTGCTACTGTGTTAGTTGACTCAATACATAAGCATCAAACTCGTTCATCAAAGTTTCGAAAGGTGGTACAATTCTTTCCATGTCCTCTCCGGTGTTAATTGACTGCATACAAGTCTGCTTGTTGCTTGAAGCACCTCTTACTTCATTTGCATTGGTGGAGCGTCAACGGTTGCCTTGACCAGATTTTTCCTTGATCTTTTTGACTTCTTCTCGATTCCACTCTTTAATCTGTTCTCTCTTGGGCGACCTTTCATCCTAATTTGCTGAGGATCTTAAATTACAAGCTCTGTACTTGGCTTAGCTGCGCAGTTAGCATCCATGGCAATTTTGAATATAGGTGTTAGACCATCCATCACTAAATTAAATGCATATTCAGACATGGAGGCTATCTTTGCGAGCTTCATCATCCGATGACTCAGCAAACTATATCTACAATCAATAACATAATGTTATCGAAAACATATATTAAGACATTTCAAATAAAAAGTGTCACTTACCATGATTTTCGTGTGCTTTTATCACAACCTTCAGTATTGCAGTCGAAATCGTCGAATTGGTATTTCATGTCCTTGCACCATCTCTTCAACAAGTATTTATCTGGTAAACGAAATACGTCGCTTTGATGAAGAACCAATAAGGCATGCCTACACAGGTAACCCTTAAACTGAAAGGATCGACACTGGCATTGGACATCCTCAATATTTCTATCGTATGACACGATATATTCTTTGATCATCTCCTTGCCGATTCCATTGACTTCAATCCTTTCATACGACTTTACAGAATATACACAATAGTCATCAGCTTCCTTGATCAATTTAGTATTTGATGAAGCCATTTCAAGGATCTCATTCTAAAATTTTTTGAAAATGCACCTTGTATACCTTCCTGCAGCTTGTCTCTCAAAAGGTGATGATGTCTTTAGGAAAGCAATCGTTTGCAATGTCCTATTATTTTTCTCATTTTTGGCCTTGTACCTTTTCTCCAAGGCATCTTCGTACTTACCTATGAACTCCATTAGTGTAGTCTTCGAATTTATAAACCCATCGAAGAAGTGATTTATGCCCTCGCTCCTTTGTGAAGATGACATCCCTGTATATAATTTTGTCAAAAAAGAAGCGTTGAACGCGAACATGAACCAAAGACAATGACATACAAACCTGCAAGAATGTATCCTTTAGGTAAACTGGGATCCATTTATCCCGACATTCGTAAAGGACATTGAACCAATCTATAGCCTTGCATTCTTTATATTTCTCCATAACATGTGCCCAACTTTCCTCGAATGACTGTATGGTCAATGAATCATATATCGCCTCATCGAAATCAACCATAAATTTGAGATTTGTTGTGCAAATGTGGCCAATCTTTTCAGGTATCTTCTTCAATATATGCCAAAGATAAAATCGATATCGTGTGTTAGGAAAAACTTCTTTAACAGCAGCCTCGATTGCCTTATCTTGATCAGTTATTATGGCAATAGATGCTTGACCACCATTTGCATCCAGCCATGACTGAAAAATTTATTTATATATATCAGCACTCTCATTATATAATAATGCGCAACCAAGCAAGGTGGACTGTCCATGATGGTTGACCCCGATGAATGGACAAAAAGGCATTTGATACCTATTTGTCAAGTAGGTCGAGTCAAAGCTTAAAACATCACTAAAGTATGTGCATGCCAATCTTGACCTTGGATGAATCCAGAAGACAAACCTGAGATGACCATTATCATTGAGGTCTAAGGTATAGAAGAAATTTGGATTTCTGAGTTGCATTTCGGTGAAATGGATTACCATCGACTGAGCGTCTCCTTCTTTCAGCTTAGACTGACGTTCGCGACAAATGAAATTACGAGCATCCTTCTCGGTGAAATCCAATTATCTTCTGCTCCCTTTTCTCCTTGCTATGGCAGAGTATATCTGAGTTGTTGGAACATTCACGGCATGTAAATTGCTGATCTCTACCTTTTCTGGTGTGCTGATCCTCCTATGCGACTGTAGATAACCAGTTGATGTTATGGACATCCCATGGTTATGTTCTAGAGAAACCTCAACCAATATCCACTTACCACTTGTAGCATTCAGTCTTGCTTTTATGGATGCCATGCAATCAACTTTCGCAGTATCCCTATGATTCATGCTCTTCTCTATTTTTCTAGATTTTCCTTGCCTCCAACACGCCAGGTGCTTGAAGCAAAGTTGTTTGTTGTTATTGGCCCTGCTACACACTGTTGTGATTCCAAAACTAACTCTTTTTGTGTATCCATTGTAGAAAGTATATACTTCATCTGCTAAATTGAATTCCATTCCAGTTTGAGGAACTACAGTATCAACCCCTGCTTTTGGAGCGATGGGTGAAGGTGCACGGCCGGGAGTGTGCTCGATTTCTTTCCGATCTATAATTTTAGCATCGTCTGTGAAAATATAGGCACACAGTCATGAACAATGATATCCATAGATTTAGTTATCAATATATCCTGACAAAGCATTAGGACACCAAGGTTAAAAAAATACGACACCTCACTTGAAGAAATACGACAACACAATTAGGCTGTTATGACACCCCAGCTCTCATCGGATGACACCCTAGCTTTAAGGCAATGGCATCTCCGACTTAGGCTCTTATGACACCCCAGCTTTAGCACGACGACACCCTAGCTTTAAGGCGACGACACTCGTTCCGGGACTGTTAAGGCATGGACCGACAACTTAGGCTCTTACGACACCCCAGCTTTAGCGTGACGACACCCCAGCTTTAGCATGATGACACTCGTGCGGAGACTGTTAAGGCGGAGACCGACGACTTAGGCTCTTATGACACCCCAGCTTTAGCACGACGACACCCTAGCTTTAAGGCGACAACACCCGTGCGGGGATTGTTAAGGTGGGGACCGAGGACTTAGGCTCTTACGACACCCTAGCTTTAGAGCGACGACACCCTAGCTTTAAGGCGATGACACCCGTGCGGGGACTGTTAAGGCGGGGATCAACGACTTAGGCTCTTACGACACCTCAGCTTTAGCGCGACGACACCCTAGCTTTAAGACGACGAACCCGTGCTTGGACTGTTAAGGCGGGGACCGACGATTTAGGCTCTTACGATACCCCAGCTTTAGAGCAATGATACCCTAGCTTTAAGGCGACGACACCCATGCAGGGACTGTTAAGGCGGAGACCGACGACTAGGCTCTTACGATACCCCAGCTTTAGCGCGACGATACCCTAGCTTTAAGGCGACGACCCATGTCGGGACTGTTAAGGCGGGGACTGACGACTTAGGCTCTTACGACACCCCAGCTTTAGCGCGACGATACCCTAACTTTAAGGCGACGATACCCGTGCGGGGACTGTTAAGGCGAGGACCGATGACATCCCCGAATTAGGTTGTTATGACACCTCAGCTCTCATCCGATGACACCCTAGCTTTAGCGCAACGACACCCGTGCGGGGACTGTTAAGGCGGGGACCGACGACATCCCTGACTTAGGCTCTTACGACACCCCAGCTCTCATTTAACGACACCCCAGCTCTCATCTGACGATACCCTAGCTTTAAGGCGACGATACCCATTCCGGGACTCTTAAGGTTTAAACTGAGGAGTCGCTCCCCCCACTTCTCCTCTTGGCCCTCCGTAGAATGCCCCTCCCCCCTCGTCTCCTCTTCTTTATATCCATTCCCATGCTCTCTCCATGGTCAATTATAAGCACGGGTGTCGCAGGCTTGTAACAACGGTCTCTTAACAGTAAATTTGGGGTGTCGTAGCTTTTATGACGACACCCTGGAGCACGAGTGTCGTAGGTTTGTAATTAGAGCTATATGGAAAGGAAATAACAGGGAATATAGGCCATCGAAACACTCTGACGAGTTCATAAGTTATACAGTATGACATTCGTGTTACAAAACAGTAAACTCTAAACAGTTATGACTCCCGAATGTCATAACTGTTTTGGTCTAAGGAAGTTACCTGCGCATTAAATGGCTTGGTCACACATTAACTTTCTCTAACGATAAAAAACTGTTGGTGTAATAAAAGAGCTTTACAAAGAAGTGGGAACAAAGACTTTTTACTTCCTGCAAATGACATTTTCTCAAAAAGTTTTCTTTCGACCGGACTCCTCAGAGCGAGGGCTCAGGATCTTGCTCAAACCTTGGACTGATTCCTTAGCATCCGAAAGCCAGAGTGAGGGGGAAGAAAGAGTTTTTCTTGCACAGATGTAATCCAAGAAAAAATGGTGGTAGATGTAGGCTAGAGGGAAAGGGCATTTTCGTCTGCACAATAATTTTAAAATAAAGGTGAAGTGCTTTTAATGGCCGTCACGATCAGAACGTAACATCGTAGCAGAGCCATACCGTTTCACATCGTTAGCCATGTAGGATCCACATGGACCAATCAGGAGAGGCGGTGCAGC
This sequence comes from Calamus simplicifolius, assembly GCA_900491605.1. Taxonomy (NCBI): domain Eukaryota; kingdom Viridiplantae; phylum Streptophyta; class Magnoliopsida; order Arecales; family Arecaceae; genus Calamus; species Calamus simplicifolius. The sequence goes on from UESW01004333.1 coordinate 404,745, forward strand.
CCACGTAGGACTTGCTGCACCGGGGGCGGTGTACAAAGACTTTTCCTTAAAGATAAGCATAAGGAATTAAGAACGTTTTATACGCGCCCCTTTTTTTCGAGAAAAAAAAGGCCAAGCCATGTAAATGATAGAGTTAAATCAGAATGAATTAAGTGGAAGAGTACTTCGAAAGTATTGCATGATCGGTGCATCTTATTAAAATTGAAAGAAAATTTCTATAAAATCGTTGTTAGGCCAGCTATGCTATATGAAATAAAGTGTTGGGCAATACTGAAATAATATGTGAATAAATTAAGTGTAATAAAAATGTGTATGTTAAGATAGATATATGGTAAAACTTTAAAAGATAGAATTGAAAATAAATATATAAGAGAAATGATAAGAGTAGCCCCAATTGAAGATAAAATGAGAGAAAATTGATTACGATAGTTTGACATATACAAAGTAAACCTTGAGATGCTCCAAAAAAAGTGGCCTTTTAATAATCGATAAAAATAATTAAAAAATATAATTATTTATAATTTGAATGTCGATTTGATACTGAATAAAGCAAAGTGGAGGAAGCGGATTTATGTAGCGGACCCCATGTAGTTGGGAAAAGCTTAGATGAGTTGAGTTGAGTTGACTAAAATAAGTGAAATACCAAAGTAATACTTCGAGGCTTGAATCTTAGCAAAGTAATCACGGGATCTAATATATAGGGTATGAAAATGCCCTTGCAATGACATGTTTTCTTAACGTAGTCTTGATAATTTTTTTGTTAAAATTAAAAGTAATTTTTAGAAATCATTAGAAACTAAAGTGGCACTAGAATTTTTTTAAAAATACAAATGAATGAAGTCGAAGTAGATTATATAAAGCATGTTTATAATGGTTAATATACATTGAAGTATAATTAGAATCAATTTCTTTTTAAAAAAATGTTATAATAAACTCATTTTAAATATACAATGAGAATAGGCATATGATATCCTTTATATAATCAACATGAATTTTGGTAAAAATATATATATCTTATCAGATTTTGTCAAAAAAAATAAAAACATTTTATCAACAGAGATCCATACAAGATCTTTATAAGTTTTTTTTTTGGTGTAGTATGGAACATTTTCATAAAACTTCATAATTACAAAGCTCTCCTTTCATATGCATGCTTTTTTTGTATAGAATATTATATTTAGCTTTAAGTTTAGATCCCGTTATATTAAAGTGATTGTTTTTTTTTTTTGTTTCTTAAGATTCTATAACCAATAAAATCTTTTAAAACTCTATAACCCCTTTATGATTATTATGAACTTTAAAATCCTACAACTTATGTAATAAATCTAATCATTTAAAATTCTATAACTCATAACATTAATTCCTATATGCGATCATTTGTAGGTTATGAATTTATTATGTCTTTATATGATTTTTGGCCTTCCAAAACTCTCTTTATAGTGAAAAAAAGAGCATGTTGTGTATGATTCATTAGGAAATTCCCTCTAGATAAGACAAGCTTTGACTAAATGAAATCATAAAATAGCTTAGTGGGTGTCATCATGTCCATCAATAAACTATAGTTTATAATTAAAGAATGAGATTATTGTAAGCACCACATAACAAAAATATTCCCTCACCAACTAATATTCCATGTAGGCGTAGGATTGATTTATTAAAAGTACTAGAATTTTCTAACTTATATGTGTGTACCCGTTATAATGTTTGATCATTAAAACTTAATTTAAAAAATATTTGTAAGTAAAAAAAACCTTTTTTATATAAAAATATTTAATATTTTTTAAAAAAAAATTGATTGGCCAAATGTTAGTCCAAACAAATATTTTTTCTTCGAACATAATCTTGAATATTTTTCTTACTTCAAGAGTGATAGATTAGATATCTACTAACCTTTGGGCATCATATGTACAACCTAATATATTTGTATGCAACCTTTCGATTAGGCATTATTATTTAATAATATCAAAACTATATAAAATTAACATAAGATTCACTAATACCCTCATATTAATAAGGACTTTCTTAACTAAAATTAGAACAATTTTTTTATAATAATGGTTAGTCCAAGAGTGTTTATGTTGGTCCATTTAGTGTTTGTCACCTTACAAACCCTCACATCATTTATGCGATAACCATAATAGAATATATTATCTTATTATATTCTAAAATTATAATTAAATTTTAGACTAAAAACAATTTAGACTATCATCATCTTAATTAATAAGCTCTATCATTAACATAACCTCTATGCAATATAAAGGCACAATCAACATCTAATAATTATATTAATTAAAATGTACCCATAAGTGTAATATATAAGTTGATAAAATCAATTTTATTATAATAAATATTGGCTTTGTAGTGCACATAAGTCTTTCAAAATGATCGTTTAAAAAATAGAACAATTCAAGTAATAATAATGCATATAGTAGTATTTTATTTGTATCTTTTTCTAAACTCATGGTAGTGAAAATTACATACTATACAATTGCATATATGGATTATTGCTCTAGATGATAGGTGGTGTGTTATGTCACAAATTTCTTTGTTTTATATGTTAGACTAATATTCATGCTCATATAAGATGATAAAGCAATGTGTATTCTTGTTAATAATTTCCAAAATACTAACAAACAAAATGTGAGAAACACATAAGCTTAACATGACATGTGATTATAAGATATCTAATCTTGTTTTTTTTTTTTTTTTTTTTTTGGAGCACCATCTCATGTGTGATATAACACTTGTGTAAAGATTAGTTAAAAGATGATATATATATATATATATATATATCAATGATAGTGCAAAGGTGAACTAAAAGTTTAATGAGCTACTATAAATTAATCCCAAAAACTTACATATACTACATAAGTAAAGCAAATATGGCTATAAAATATATCGATATTGATAAGGCCATTTAACAAACCCATGAGCGGTAGTTTGTTTGGAACGACCTCGCAAATCAGGGGATCGATGTTCTGTTGATCGTTCGGTTGAACAGCGAGAGGGCGAGCGAACTCCGGGGCTCCATTCGTTTCAGCGTTTCTTGGGATGGAAGTTGCACCGCTCGTGGGGGCGTTCTATTCGGATCAGATCTGAATAAGGGGGGAGGCGATCCTCGCCGTTGAAGAGGAGGTCTTCTGCTGGTTCCAAGAGGGGGGGAAAAAAGGCTCGTGGCCAGTCCTCCTCGTCCTCATGAGCGTACCCATAACGATGGGCAATACAATTTGTGGCCCTGTTTTTGGAGCCCTTCGGCCTGGCATTTCCTGCTTCCTAAACCCAGTTTGTGGGAAGCCATCGGATCTTTGTTGTGCTGGTGCTGCAATACTCGCTGCGACGGATCTCTCAAATCCAGGAAAGCCAGTGCTGCGCCAGTGTCTTAAGAGAAGGATCGGAAGAGAACCTGCGGACCTCTCCTGAGAAAGCCCACAACATCACTGCTCGATGCAACGCTGTGCTCCCGTTCCCTGGTAGTGATACCAACTGTGGCACCACGTGAAGTAGAGCCCCAATCCAAGCTCCGGAGGCCCCTGAAGCTGGCAGCGAGGGCTGTGATCCTCGTCGCCAGCATCGCCGGGGTGACGATCCCGCTCTCGAGGCGGCGGAGTCGCTGATGGAGGCCGCGGAGGCGAGCCTTCGCCAGTGCGGCACGTTGTCGAGTCGCAGGAAAGAAGATTTTCTCCCATGAAGAGGTCCGAGCCTTCCCCTTCCGAAGTCTCCTCTCTTGGTTCCCGGCATCGCCGGCCGTGATGGAAGATCTGGCCCTGGACGCTTCGCCGGGAGGAGTTCCCAAGCCTGTAGGCGCCCTCTTCTCCAAACGAGAAGGCACACCCCCTCCTCCTCGACGTTCTTCTTCGTCCCTTCTCGAGAGCAAAGAGTGCAACCACCAGGTTGATCGGCAAAACACCATTAAACAATGCACCCAGGGATCCGATCAAAGCACAGCCAATTTGGATGCAGACGAGGACAACAGCCAGCGACTGGATCCTATCGTAGTCCCGAAGCCATGATCAAATCCACGAATACAGCGACGTTAGGGAGTAAGGCATTATCAACGATCCCAGTTGGTGCAAGGAGCGATGCAATGGGGAGGGAGAAGTCAGGAAAGGCTAATCTGAGTTCCCGGTCGGCGAAGGGAGACGTTTGGCCGATGGGTACCTCCAAAAGACGGGGAATTTCGTCTGTCAATGCTACAACCTCTCGTGAAGCATCAATCCTTATCGAATTTTCCGTGTCCGAAGATGCTGGGGATCAACAGCAACAACGCTGGCGCTTTGCTTCTTACCTCCTCGAACCACATATCCCTCATTTACAGAGGCTTCGCTTGATTTCTACCAAATGTGTCACAGAAGTGACCTCCACTATTCCGGAGAGCAAAATAGGAGGCTGCATGATAGTATTCACCTCTGCATGAAGGGAAGACTTCCCTCTCTCTCTCTCTCTCTCTTAAATGTAACTTGATTACAAAACTCCTGTTCTATAGACCACTGACTTGAGCATCGGAGGGTCCCCGCCGGAACTACTGGCCCGGGATTTTTTGCAGGCTTTCAGAGGAAGAAGGCGACCTCTTCGTGTTCTTGAAGGCCCATGGAGACCTCAGTTCACCCAACGCTCATCACAAGTGATTTGGCAGCAACAGATTGGCGCACCAGGTAGGGGGGAAACGCACGTAGTAGACGAACATTCTCCCTACAACTTCTGCAAGGAAGACGATGGTGACAACGCGAGCTCAGGAAGCTTTCACCAGTTGCGCTGAGGGGCACCGCGCAACAGCAAGCCAACCAACTTGATTCCATGGGGGGCAAACCACCAGTGGGTGCAACAGCAAGCCAACCAACTTGATTCCCTGGGGGGCAGGCCACCAGTGGGAGGAAGCGCTCGAGCCCGCGGAAGGAAAACAAGGGTGCCGCAAGAGCTAAGTACGCTTAAGACTATTTCTTTCACTGATACTTAAAAATGTTACGCAGGGAGTTTGACCCTGTATCAGCATTCGAGACCAACCTCGCGTTAGCATCCCAAAGCCCGACCCTGGTCGGCACCAAAAGCCAGAGGCCAGCTCGGCACAAAAGGACAAAGACTGACCCAGCGTTGGCAGCAAAGATCATTGGCGCAAAGAAAAAGGCTCCCGAGCATGGTCCCATCACAGCGACTCTCGGGTCACCCTTTGGGGTTCAAAAGGACCCTGAGCATGGTTCAAACACCCTCAGGTCATCCTTCGGGGTTAAAAGCTCCCGAGCATGGTCCCATCACAGCGACTCTCGGGTCACCCTTCGGGGTTCAAAAGGACCCTGAGCATGGTTCAAACACCCTCAGGTCACCCTTCGGGGTTAAAAAGGCTCCTGACGACTCTCAACTCTCAGGTCACCCTTCGGGGTTAAAAAGGCTCCTGACGACTTTCAACTCTCAGGTCACCCTTCGGGGTTAAAAAGGCTCCTGACGACTTTCAACTCTCAGGTCACCCTTCGGGGTTGAAAAGGCTCCTGATGACTCTCAACTCTCAGGTCACCCTTCGGGGTTAAAAAGGCTCCTGACGACTTTCGACTCTCAGGTCACCCTTCGGGGTTAAAAAGGCTCCTGACGACTTTCAACTCTCAGGTCACCCTCCGAGGTTAAAGGCTCCCGAGCATGGTCCCATCATAGCGACTTTCGGTCACCCTTCGGGGTTCAAAAGGACCCTGAGCATGGTTCAAACACCCTCAGGTCACCCTCCGAGGTTAAAGGCTCCCGAGCATGGTCCCCCACAGCGACTCTCGGGTCACCCTTTGGGGTTTAAAAGGACCCTGAGCATGGTTCAAATACCCTCAGGTCACCCTCCGGGGTTAAAGGCTCCCAAGCATGGTCCCATCACTGCGACTCTCTGGTTACCCTTCGAGGTTCAAAAGGCTCTCGACGACCTCAACTTTGCCTCAGCGGTTTCGTCACAGCCTCAACGGCTTTATCTCAGCCCCAGCGGCTTCAACTCTATATCAGCGGTCAACGGCCAATCGGGTAATACCTTTGTTTAAATTATACACTTGCAACGCATTACTGGTTACTTTCAGCCATCTAGAAGCCCGATTCCGCGTCGGCACTCTAAGCCCGACTCCACGTCGGCACTCTAAGCCCGAGTCTCCCTCGGCACCTAAGCCCGAGTCTTCCCTCGGCACTCTAAGCCCGAGTCTCCTCTCGGCACCTAAGCCCGATTCCATGTCGGCACTCTAAGCCCGAGTCTTCCCTTGGCACTCTAAGCCCGACTCCGCGTCGGCACTCTAAGCCCGACTCCACATCGACACTCTAAGCCTGAGTCTTCCCTCGGCACTCTAAGCCCGAGTCTCCCCTCGGCACTCTAAGCTCGACTCTACGTCGGCACTCTAAGCCCGACTCCGCGTTGGCACTCTAAGCCCGACTCCGCATCGGCACTCAATCCCGACTCTATGTTGGCACTCTAAGGCCGAGTCTTCCCTCGGCACTCTAAGCCCGAGTCTCCCCTCGGCACTCTAAGCCCGAGTCTCCCCTCGGCACCTAAGCCCGACTCCATGTCGGCACTCTAAGCCCGAGTCTCCCCTCGGCACCTAAGCCCGACTCCATGTCGGCACTCTAAGCCCGAGTCTCCCCTCGGCACTCTAAGCCGAGTCTCCCCTCGGCACCTAAGCCCGAGTCTTCCCTCGGCACTCTAAGCTCGAGTCTCCCCTCGGCACCTAAGCCCGATTCCATGTCGGCACTCTAAGCCCGAGTCTCCTCTCGGTACTCTAAGCCCGACTCCGCATCGGCACCCTAAGCCCGATTCCATGTCGGCACTCTAAGCCCGAGTCTCCTCTCGGTACTCTAAGCCCGACTCCGCGTCGGCACCCTAAGCCCGAGTCTCCCCTCGGCACTCTAAGCCCGAGTCTCCCCTCGGCACTCTAAGCCCGAGTCTCCTCTCGGTACCCTAAGCCCGACTCCATGTCGGCACTCTAAGCCCGAGTCTTCCCTCGGCATCTAAGCCCGACTCCGCGTCGGCACTCTAAGCCCGACTCCACGTCGGCACTCTAAGCCCGAGTCTCCCTCGGCACTCTAAGCTCGAGTCTTCCCTCGGCACTCTAAGCTCGACTCTACGTCGGCACTCTAAGCCCGACTCCGTGTCGGCACTCTAAGCCCGACTCTGCATCGGCACTCAATCCTGACTCTATGTCGGCACTCTAAGCCCGAGTCTCCCCTCGGCACTCTAAGCCCGAGTCTCCCTCGGCACCTAAGCCCGACTCCATGTCGGCACTCTAAGCCCGAGTCTCCCCTCGGCACCTAAGCCCGACTCCATGTCGGCACTCTAAGCCCGAGTCTTCCCTTGGCACTCTAAGCCCGAGTCTCCCCTCGGCACCTAAGCCCGAGTCTTCCCTCGGCACTCTAAGCCCGAGTCTTCCCTCGGCACCTAAGCCCGATTCCATGTCGGCACTCTAAGCCGAGTCTCCTCTCGGTACTCTAAGCCCGACTCCGCGTCGGCACCCTAAGCCCGACTCCGCGTCGGCACTCTAAGCCCGACTCCACGTCGGCACTCTAAGCCCGAGTCTCCCTTCGGCACTCTAAGCCCGAGTCTCCCCTCGGCACCCTAAGCCCGATTCCATGTCGGCACTCTAAGCCCGAGTCTCCTCTCGGTACTCTAAGCCCGACTCCGCGTCGGCACCCTAAGCCCGATTCCATGTCGGCACTCTAAGCCCGGGTCTCCTCTCGATACTCTAAGCCCGACTCCGCGTTGGCACCCTAAGCCCGAGTCTCCCCTCGGCACTCTAAGCCCAAGTCTCCTCTCGGTACCTAAGCCCGACTCTATGTCGGCACTCTAAGCCCGAGTCTTCCTCGGCACTCTAAGCCCGACTCCGCGTCGGCACTCTAAGCCCGACTCCACGTCGGCACTCTAAGCCCGAGTCTCCCTCGGCACTCTAAGCCCGAGTCTCCCCTCGGCACTCTAAGCCCGACTCCGCGTCGGCACTCTAAGCCCGACTCCGCATCGGCACTCAATCCCGACTCTATGTCGGCACTCTAAGCCCGAGTCTCCCCTCGGTACCTAAGCCCGACTCCATGTCGGCACTCTAAGCCCGAGTCTCCCCTCGGCACCTAAGCCCGACTCTATGTCGGCACTCTAAGCCCGAGTCTTCCTTCGGCACTCTAAGCCCGAGTCTCCCCTTGGCACTCTAAGCCCGAGTCTCCCCTCGGCACCTAAGCCCGAGTCTTCCCTCGGCACTCTAAGCCCGAGTCTCCCCTCAGCACCTAAGCCCGATTCCATGTCGGCACTCTAAGCCCGAGTCTCCTCTCGGTAATCTAAGCCCGACTCCGCGTCGGCACCCTAAGCCCGATTCCACGTTGGCACTCTAAGCCCGACTCCGCGTCGGCACTCTAAGCCCGACTCCGCATCGGCACTCTAAGCCCGACTCCACGTCGGCACTCTAAGCCCGAGTCTCCCCTCGGCACTCTAAGCTCGACTCTACGTCGGCACTCTAAGCCCGACTCCGCGTCGGCACTCTAAGCCCGACTCCGCATCGGCTCTCAATCCCGACTCTATGTCGGCACTCTAAGCCCGAGTCTTCCCTCGGCACTCTAAGCCCGAGTCTCCCCTCGGCACCTAAGCCCGACTCCATGTCGGCACTCTAAGCCCGAGTCTCCCCTCGGCACCTAAGCCCGAGTCTTCTCTTGGCACTCTAAGCCCGAGTCTCCCCTCGGCACTCTAAGCCCGAGTCTCCCCTCGGCACCTAAGCCCGATTCCACGTTGGCACTCTAAGCCCGAGTCTCCTCTCGGTACCCTAAGCCCGACTCCATGTCGGCACTCTAAGCCCGAGTCTTTCCTCGGCACTCTAAGCCCGACTCCGGTCGGCACTCTAAGCCCGACTCCACGTCGGCACTCTAAGCCCGAGTCTTCCCTCGCACTCTAAGCTCGAGTCTCCCCTCGGCACTCTAAGCTCGACTCTACATCGGTACTCTAAGCCCGACTCCGCGTCGGCACTCTAAGCCCGACTCCGCATCGGCACTCAATCCCGACTCTATGTCGGCACTCTAAGCCCGAGTCTTCCCTCGGCACTCTAAGCCCGAGTCTCCCCTCGGCACTCTAAGCCCGACTCCATGTCGGCACTCTAAGCCCGAGTCTCCCCTCGGCACCTAAGCCCGACTCCATGTCGGCACTCTAAGCCCGAGTCTTCCCTCGGCACTCTAAGCCCGAGTCTCCCCTCGGCACCTAAGCCCGAGTCTTCCCTCGGCACTCTAAGCCCGAGTCTCCCTCGGCACCTAAGCCCGATTCCATGTCGGCACTATAATCCCGAGTCTCCCCTCGGCACCTAAGCCCGACTCCATGTCGGCACTCTAAGCCCGAGTCTTCCCTCGGCACTCTAAGCCCGAGTCTCCCCTCGGCACCTAAGTCCGATTCCATGTCGGCACTCTAAGCCCGAGTCTCCTCTCGGTACTCTAAGCCCGACTCCGCGTCGGCACCCTAAGCCCGATTCCACGTTGGCACTCTAAGCCCGACTCCGCGTCGGCACTCTAAGCCCGACTCCACGTCGGCACTCTAAGCCCGAGTCTCCCCTCGGCACTCTAAGCTCGACTCTACATCGGCACTCTAAGCCCGAGTCTCCCTTCGGCACTCTAAGCTCGACTCTACGTCGGCACTCTAAGCCGACTCCGCATCGGCACTCAATCCCGACTCTATGTCGGCACTCTAAGCCCGAGTCTTCCCTCGGCACTCTAAGCCCGAGTCTCCCTCGGCACCTAAGCCCGACTCCATGTCGGCACTCTAAGCCCGAGTCTCCCTCGGCACCTAAGCCCGAGTCTTCCCTCGGCACTCTAAGCCCGAGTCTCCCCTCGGCACCTAAGCCCGATTCCACGTTGGCACTCTAAGCCCGAGTCTCCTCTCGGTACTCTAAGCCCGACTCCGCGTCGGCACTCTAAGCTCGACTCCGCGTCGGCACTCTAAGCCCGAGTCTCCCCTCGGCACTCTAAGCCCGACTCTACGTCGGCACTCTAAGCCTGACTCCGCGTCGGCACTCTAAGCCCGACTCCGCATCGGCACTCAATCCCGACTCTGTGTCGACACTCAAGCCCGAGTCTCCCCTCGGCACTCTAAGCCCGAGTCTTCCCTCGGCACTCAAGCCCGACTCCATGTCGGCACTCTAAGCCCGAGTCTTCCCTCGGCACTCTAAGCCCGAGTCTTCCCTCGGCACTCTAAGCCCGAGTCTCCGCATCGGCACTTGAAGACCGACTCTGCGTCGGCACTTAGCCCGACTCCGCGTCGGCACTTGAAGACCGACTTCGCGTCGGCCCTTAAGCCCGACTCACGTCGGCACTTGAAGATCGACTTCGCGTCGGCACTTAGCCCGATTTCGCGTCGGCACTTGAAGACCGACTCCACATCGACACTCTAAGCCCGAGTCTCCCTCGGCACTCAAGCCCGAGTCTCCCCTCGGCCCTTAAACCCGACTCAGTGTCAGTACTAGAAGCCCGACTCAGCGTCGGCATCGGAGGCCCGACTTCGTATCAAGTCAAGAAGACCCAAGACAACTCACAGCTGGGAGAAGCCAACTCCCCAACTCACAGTTGACAAGCGCCCCCCACAAAAACATAACATACGATACTTCTGAGTGGCAGGTAATTCATTAAAATTTTATACTTCTTGAGCATGTATATCGTGCATTAACCAAGCTCAAAAAGTGTGGGGGGCATCTGATAAGGCCATTTAACAAACCCATGAGCGGTAGTTTGTTTGGAACGACCCTCGCAAATCAGGGGATCGATGTTCTGTTGATCGTTCGGTTGAACAGCGAGAGGGCGAGCGAACTCCGGGGGCTCCATTCGTTTCGGCGTTTCTTGGGATGGAAGTTGCACCGCTCGTGGGGGCGTTCTATTCGGATCAGATCCGAATAAGGGGGGAGGCGATCCTCGCCGTTGAGGAGGAGGTCTTCTGCTGGTTCCAAGAGGGGGGGAAAAAAGGCTCGTGGCCAGTCCTCCTCGTCCTCATGAGCGTACCCATAACGATGGGCAATACGAATTTGTGGCCCTGTTTTTGGAGCCCTTCGGCCTGGCATTTCCTGCTTCCTAAACCCAGTTTGTGGGAAGCCATCGGATCTTTGTTGTGCTGGTGCTGCAATACTCGCTGCGACGGATCTCTCAAATCCAGGAAAGCCAGTGCTGCGCCAGTGTCTTAAGAGAAGGATCGGAAGAGAACCTGCGGACCTCTCCTGAGAAAGCCCACAACATCACTGCTCGGTGCAACGCTGTGCTCCCGTTCCCTGGTAGTGATACCAACTGCGGCACCACGTGAAGCAGAGCCCCAATCCAAGCTTCGGAGGCCCCTGAAGCTGGCAGCGAGGGCTGTGATCCTCGTCGCCAGCATCACCGGGGTGACGATCCCGCTCTCCGAGGCGGCGGAGTCGCTGATGGAGGCCGCGGAGGCGAGCCTTCGCCAGTGCGGCACGTCGTCGAGTCGCAGGAAAGAAGATTTCCTCCCATGAAGAGGTCTGAGCCTTCCCCTTCCGAAGTCTCCTCTCTTGGTTCCCGGCGTCGCCGGCCGTGATGGAAGATCTGGCCCTGGACGCTTCGCCGGGAGGAGTTCCCAAGCCTGTAGGCGCCCTCTCTCCAAACGAGAAGCACACCCCCTCCTCCTCGACGTTCTTCTTCGTCCCTTCTCGAGAGCAAAGAGTGCAACCACCAGGTTGATCGGCAAAACACCATTAAACAATGCACCCAGGGATCCGATCAAAGCACAACCAATTTGGATGCAGACGAGGACAACAGCCAGCGACTGGATCCTATCGTAGTCCCGAAGCCATGATCGAATCCACGAATACAGCGACGTTAGGGAGTAAGGCATTATCAACGATCCCAGTTGGTGCAAGGAGCGATGCAATGGGGAGGGAGAAGTCAGGAAAGGCTAATCTGAGTTCCTGGTCGGCCGAAGGGAGACGTTTGGCCGATGGGTACCTCCAAAAGACGGGGAATTTTGTCTGTCAATGCTACAACCTCTCGTGAAGCATCAATCCTTATCGAATTTTCCGCGTCCGAAGATGCTGGGGATCAACAGCAACAACGCTGGCGCTTTGCCTCTTACCTCCTCGAACCACATATCCCTCGTTTACAGAGGCTTCGCTTGATTTCTACCAAATGTGTCACAGAAGTGACCTCCACTATTCCAGAGAGCAAAATAGGAGGCTGCATGATAGTATCACCTCTGCATGAAGGGAAGACTTCCCTCTCTCTCTCTCTCTTAAATGTAACTTGATTACAAAACTCCTGTTCTACAGACCACTGACTTGAGTGTCGGAGGGTCCCCGCTGAAACTATCGGTCCGGGATTTTTTGCAGGCTTTCAGAGGAAGAAGGCGACCTCTTCGTGTTCTTGAAGGCCCATGGAGACCTCAGTTCACCCAACGCTCATCACAAGTGATTTGGCAGCAACAGATATGGTTATGGCATAAATTCAAGATAGATTGCCTAGGTTATGGAGACCATAACTTGCTTTCAATGAGCTTTAATCTAAAGTAGAAAAAATACAATGAAGCGGTCAATACTTGCTCCTTCCATGAAGAAATGCTTAAGAAAAATTAAGATAAGAAGAACTCGGGATGGAATCACTTAAAAAGACAGTGGCTAGATAATTTTTAGAGTTATAAATGTGTTGAATTGGATCTTGATCTTAATTCGGGCCATTTTTATATTATTGTGTTTGATCGTGGATCATGCATCATGCCATGCATGATCCATCCCACCTAAGTAGCTTCATTCCCTTCCAAACGTTATCGTCTCCTACGATCCCAGCCCGAATTAATTGCCCGGCAACGTGGCGCCACCACATAGATATACGGTATTAATACAGGAAGACCAATCAGCATCTGCCACGTCGCCTCCACCAGCCACGTAATCCCCTTCCGCCGGGCGACCAGACCGGTCCCCACCCCGGGAAACCCATCCGCTCCGCCCCTCCATTGCCTCCTCCGCCGCCTCCTCCTCCTCCCACCCCCCAGTGGTGACCAGAACCCTCTCCGGGGTGACCGCACCGCCATCTACCCCACGCATTGGATCTCCAACGGACGGCGGCGATTACCCTCTCCTTCTGCGAAGGTGAGTTCGCTTCCCCTTCTTCCATCTCTTCCCCTCCTCCCCATGTACAGCGGCTACACGATCACGGCCACGGCCCTGAGGGCAAAACCGTCATTTTCCTACGCCCCTCTCCCCTTCTTCGCGGACGGCCGCCGAGAGGACTCCGCCTCCTGCGCCCAATCCTTCCTTCATGGTTTCTCCGTAAACCCTAAGTATCTTCTCTATGGCTACTGGTCGAGGCAATCCGCTTTGATCTACTGGTCGCCTTCCAGATCCTTCCTCGCCCGCCAGGTGGCCGCGCGGTGCCGGTTGTCGGCCCTCCGGGATCTCGGTCTCGGCCCGTCGTGCCGCCGGAGCTCCGATGAGAAATGCCGGGAGATGATCGGCCTGCTGACCGAGGTTCGGAGCTGCTGCTACCGTGAGAACTACGGCGCCGGGAAATCGAGAAATGAAGACGGTTGTGATAAAGTCGGCAGCTTGGTTAAGAATTTGAAGAGAGAGGTAGAGATCGAGTCGGTTGATGGGGAGAGTCGGTGGCCTTCCAGGGCAAGGAAGGATGGCTTGAGCTCGGCTCGTTACTCCGAATCGTCGTTGGATTGGTACAGCGGTTCCAAGAGGAAAGAAGGGAAGGGGAGAAGAACTGCTGGTGAGTCTTCGAGGGAATCTGGTAGTGGTAGAGGGGATGTTGCGGAAAGAGAGGTTCGGGAAGATCGGAGGTGTAAGGATGATGCTGGGTCGAAGAGGAGGTATGTGTCGGAGTGTGATGCAGGTCGGGATTCAGTAAAAGAATCGGTGTGTCGGAAAAAAGATGGTAACTTGAAGGCATCGAGTTCGAGAAAGGTCTCTGAATGGGAAATTAGGGATAGAGAGGTGAAAGCTGCCTCCTTGTGGAGTTCACCTTGTGAAACGAGGGAAGACTATGGTTATGAAGAGCAAAATCTTGCTAGGCAAGAAGGATATCGGAGATTTACAAGAATGCCTGAGGTTGGTGAAGATGATGCAAGGAGAGGTTTGAGTTCTAAGAACATGGCTGTCCCAAGGAAGGTTAGCAGGGAAGATGGCTCGAATTCAAATGGAAAGTGGCGTGGCAGAGCAGATCAAAGAGTTGTCGGGCGAGCAGGATGGAAACTCGAGGATAAAGAGGAGAAAGGTGCTTCACGGATGGACAGAAGAGAGAAAGGTGATTTGTCAATCGATCTGGCTCACGAAGCAAGAGAAGAATATGGTTGTGAAGATGAACTGATCGTCAGGAAAAGGGAGTCAAGGGAAGGATCTTGGAAGGTTACTGGAACATCTGATGCATACGAGGATAATGCAAAGAGGGCTTCCAGTTCCAAGAACATGGTTGACGACAGGAGGGCAGGTTGGGAAGTGAGTTCGACTTCAAATAAGCATACTGATCTTGGTCAACGAGTAGTTGGACACACTCAATTGGAAAGAAGATCACAAAAGTCTTGGCAAATGACAGCGGTCCACGACAGCAATATTGAGAGTGACTCCAACTCTCATAGGCATTATGAAGAAATGAGGGTGAGGGACAGGGAGGACAGATATGCTTTAGCTCAACATTTGGTTCATGCATCAAAAGATAAGAGAAGCCAAATGGATGGACTGGTAGTTGGCACAATGGAATCAAATAAGCATCATGAAAGCTGCAGTAATGTTTCTAGGGTCCATACAGGTGATGCTGAAAGGGCCAGCAGTTATCAGAGACTTCTTGAGGCTAGAAAGGATGATCGAGAAGACTATTCGGCTTCAGCTATGAATCTGGTTTGTGAGGCTTGGGACCCATGGAATCCAATCACCCACCAATCCAGTTCAAGAAGACAGTCTGAAAGGAATACCCAAGTTTTTGAAGTTTCAAGGAGTGATACTGAAAGGATTTTTAATTCACAAGAAGTATATAATGCGGGGATAGAGAACGAACATGTCAACTGTGAATACTGTTCAAGAAGAGAATCTGGAAAGGAAACAAACATATCTGAATCCTCAAGAAATGACATTGAAAGGGTTTCCAATTCACAGGAGACATCTAATACAAGTGTAGAACACCTTAGAGGGAAATCTTCATTAACATTGGTTCAGGATAAGATTGAGAAACAAAGAAGCAACCTTTCTGGGGAGAGTTCACGGCCAATGAAAAGGCAAATGGAAATACTGGAAGTTTTGAATGTGGCACCACCTCATTAAACACTTTTACCCATGAGTTAGATGATCAGACTAGTAGAGGTGAGATGCACATAATCAAAGACAGCTTATTAGAGTCTGCTGACCAATCAGACAAGTCCTCTGGATTGTACATTGGAGAGTTTGTCGACAAGCTACAGCTGGAGCTTACAAGTTTAGATGGATTGGACTATGCTTCCAAATATTCTCCTGGAATTCAGATAGAAGAAATACCTAGTCGGACTAGTCATGCAACTACTCGCATCCAATCAAGTTTGCCTGCTTCCGTATCAGAATACAAAGGTGAGAGATATGTACAAGAAGGTGCCAGGACATCTACATCAAGGACAGGGACGAAAGGGCCATCTGATGAAATGTGGGATGTCAGGGGCCTAACTTCCCAGGAAACTTATAGGGCAGAAGAAGCCGAGGAGGGTCCAATAGCTGCTGAAGTTGTGGATTCAACCACTGTTACTGAAGGAACTGAAACTGCTGTTGCTCAAAGATCCCACAGGTCTTTGTGGACCTATGTTGCAGACATAATTAAGTTAAGTTGGGGTCCGCATGCTGAATCTCCCAGTCCAACTCTGCAATATGATGCAAGAAGTTCATCAAATGAATCTCTAAGCAGTGAGGCTTGGTTTTCTGGCAAGGAGCCAGATGATGATGATGAGATCAGCGAGAAAAGAAGTGGAATTTCTAAAGAATCATTGCTGATCAAACGACCTGTTGATGAATCTGATCCCAGGAGGCATGCTGGTCCAAGCCAAGGGCACTCTGAAGTGCCAAAATTTCATAACAGATTAGCAATGTCAGAAGCTGGTGCATCAACCTCAATGGGTATAAGAAAGGCAGGTTCTCTGGCCCAAGGTTTTTCCAGACAAGTAGGATGGACTGAGGGTGAAAAAGGCAGAAAAACTATTCCTTCTAATAATAACAGCTGAACAGCCATCAGTGTTGACAGATGATACAACTTCAGCCATCATAGGAGAAGAAATAACTAATATTGGAAATGTTCAGATGCCTGTGGGTAGATACACTAAGTTGGAAGAAAAGCTTGTAGGAGAGGAATCTCCTGAGTGCAAAGATGGTGAATTGAAGAGGAGGAAACTGCAAAGGAATAAGCAAGTCTTGAAAGAAAGATTTGATGAGTGGGAAGAAGCATATAGACTTGAAAGTGAACAGAGAAAAACTGATGAGTTTTTTATGAGGGAAGCTCTAGGGGAAGCCCAGAAAGCTGCAGATACATGGGAGGTGCCTGTTGGGGCTGTGCTTGTACAGAATGGGAAAATCATTGCTCGTGGCCGTAACCTGTGAGTATGATTTTCACCACATTGTGTTGTTTCTTTCACTCTTCAATTATGAAGGTCAAACTTCAATCAACTTGATTATTTTCATTTAATGTTCAGAGTGGAAGAGCTGAGGGATTCAACTGCACATGCTGAAATGATTTGCATACGTGAAGCTTCAAATCTTCTTCGGACGTGGCGCCTTGCGGTAATCTTATAGTTTTAAATCCTTACCTGCTGATGATATTATTAACAACAATTCTTAGCATTTCAAGATCACTCGCTGTTGATTTAATGGACATTGTGAAGATATTGGTGTATTTCTTGGTTATTTGCCTTTCTTTATGGAAACTGTGGATATATTGCAAGGCTCATTTAGGCATTCATTTTTTTCTTCATCAGTCTATTTGCCCTTCCATAGAGAAATCATCGTACAGATCTTGGAAAGTTAATTTTGACGATAATGCAAGAATGGTCCAGAATTGGAGTATAGTTTTATATATAGTTTTAGATTAAGGATGTGCAAACAGAAAAATATGGATCAGCAGATCTTAAAAACTGAAAGCCTTAAAATCAACTACATTTGAAACTTTTGGTCTTGAAATGGTTTTTATGGAGGTGTGCATGGTCAAGGGTAAATTTTGATGAGAGGGTGAAGTGAACACTCTTCGAGGATTTGTATTATTTACCTTCTGTTGGTGTTCCAAATATGTTGTCTAATGGGTTTTGACACTAGGATATGCAATTTACCTTTCTGTAGAAGAACCATAAGTATATGAATCAGGTTCCTACTACTTGGTTTCACAGATGATTTGTCTGTCAACTAAATTTATGCTGCAATTCACATTAATTTAAACAATGAGCAGTGGTAATCACATCACCGACCAACTATTTCTGGAGAAAAATGATAGCCAGTAATGGTTTTTTCTGAAGCACATGATCATGTATCTGTCATTTCCTGTGAACGGCCTGTAAGTTTTTTGCTAGGATGGAAATGATTGTCATAAGCATCTCCAATAACAAGTCTGCTCCACTTAAGTCATTTTAGTGAATGCTTTGAACCCATGTCTTCTAGTCTCCTATTTGAATCACAAGGTTGCCAGAAATGTAAGTGAACATTTTTTCTTGTAAACCAGTTTTGAATACTGATCTAAAACCATAACCGACCGAAATAATTAAATGCACAAATTCTTCCTATCAGAAATATTAAAAAGTCTACTTATATCGGTCATGTTTGGCGTATCTTATTATATTTACTTACAGTATCGGTCTCCAGGTCTTAAATTATTATAATTAAAATGAATTTGATTATGTTGGGAAAAGGCTTAGATGAGTTGAGTTGAGTTGAGAAATGAATTTGATTATATTGTTGATTACTGGATGTTAATAGTTAAATAGAACCTTGCTTCTCTTTAACATTTAGAATTGGACTCTTGAGGTTGAAATGGTATTAGTGGGCTTGGGTTCTATAATTTACACCCTTCAAATTGGTGTTTCATTATTATGTCTCAATTTGAAAGGACTTTGTTATGTTCCACGTATATACAAGCAAAGTAGATTAATTATTAACATCCACACAGGCAACTTGTCTTATTTACCAACCTTAATGCATAAAATACTGGTTGTTAACTTCTCATTTGCATATCCTTAGTATGCTCATTTTATTTATATATTCTGTCCTAAAGTGTGTTTGCGCATAAGCTCAGCAGCATTGTTTCCATGTATCAGTTGTGTATTACTTTAAATCAAGGATGCATTGCATACCTCGTTTGTACTCTTTGCATGCCCAAGCTTGAGCATGCTTGTTTCTCTAGTTTGAACTTTGTAGTTCTGTCTATTTACAAATAATCGGTGCTGAATATTTTTGATATTATCTGATTGTAAAATATAAACTCTAAGTGTGTGTTTTGCATTTTCTCTATGGTAAAATTTTATTTTTTGGAGCAGACCATGACATTCCTTCTGTTACATAAATATGTAAAAAATTTATTTGTATCAGTTGTTTTAAGTGGGAATTGAGTACCTTTTAGGCAATAGAGTTTTCTCTTAAAGAATGGGCATGATGCCATTACACGGAACTGGATCTCACTTCCAATTGCTGAAATATTCCACATGTTCTTTCTAAAACACTTAATTCAAATATGTATTCTCCTTCTCAGCAAAATGTTTCTTATACAAGTGCTCTGCAGGAAACAACACTTTATGTGACCCTTGAACCATGCCCCATGTGCGCTGGAGGAATCCTTCAAGCTAGAATTGATACCGTGGTATGGGGAGCACCCAACAAGCTACTAGGAGCTGATGGCAGCTGGGTCAGGTGTGCACCTTACATGTTTATTCATTATTTTATTAAAATATACTTGTAAGCAGTCGCAGTTGCCCTCATGATTATTCGTTCGCACAGAACATTCTGATTATGTTGTCATCCAGATTGAATATATTGCAGTTTTTTGCACAATGCTTTGTCTTTGAAGCTCTCATAATAAGTTGTTGCCTGTTGGCACCATGTTGCTCCATACGAAGAGTACTAATGAATTAATGAAGATTCTCTGTTGCCTTCATTTCCTCTCTACCGTGACAAAGGAACTTACTTATTTTTTCATCAAATAGCACTTGTTGAATGATTGAAATAAAATATTACAGGTCGATATTCTTAAATTGTCAGTGTACTTTGTCTTAACTGTTCATGTTAGCTGTTTGTGAACTCCACGTTGTTAATTTATCTGTAGTTTGCTTGATTGGTCAAAATGATGGTAGGTTAAACATCCACGCATTTTACAGGCTTTTCCCTGGGGATGGAGGAAGCAGCAGCTTGGATCCACCAAATCAACAGCTGGACCAGTACACCCCTTCCACCCAAAAATTACAGTAAGGCGTGGTGTTCTTGCAACCGAGTGTTCTGAAGTAATGCAACAATTCTTTCAATCGAGGAGGAAGAAGAATAAAAAGCCAGAAGCATCGCCACCTGGTCCGCCAAAGTTCCTCACCAAGATACATGACATGTTTTCCACTATTTTGCTTGCAGCATTTGAACTGACTTGAGATGTAGGATTGCTGTAATGTGTCTTTAACAAAGGAAATCAAATTCATCTCTGTTTTTGTCTCAGCACATACACCTAAATAATTTTTGCGAGACCCTGGTGTTTTCAAAGAATATAGAGCTCATTTTATGCATGCAATCCTTTATTTAACCGGTTACAGGTAAAGATCGACAGCGTGAGGAAGGATCAAAAATGTTTCTTGTGCTCTTTCGCTGGTGTAGACAGATAATAGTTAATCAAAAGGGCTCAGATGCTCATGCTTTGTCACATGTCAAAATTGCAATATATTTATTGATTGTAAGCTGTTAGATATCTGTGAAGAGTCCAGGTTGGCATTGTGGATATGGAATGGGGCTCTCCACTCTCCTAATGTCAAGAAAAGACTTTGTACATCGCATCCGGTATAATAAGTCCTACGTTAGCTGCAATATTCCTTCTTATTAGCTCATATGTATACGATATTTATTAAAAAAAAATATTAAGATAGCTTTACGATATTTTGATGAAAAAAATTATGACGCTCTAGCACTAAAGAACTTACTGCATCAGAAACAGCGTATAAAGACTTTTCTTAGGGCAGAGCGAGCATGGCGGCCGACGTGGCACAGCCCAACTTGATTGGGTCATGAGCTTAGGAGTAATTCCAGGCCCTTGGCATCATGGTGCAGGACCATCTTAGGCTGCTAACATGACATGATGGCCAACCAAGCCGATCCTCTCTGATTTATAAAAAAACATGATGCTATATCACCTTTCCTTCCCTCGGGTAGGCGGTGGTTCCTTCAAACCAACGCAATCCTAACTAGAAGCCATGACAAACTAGACCCTACTCGGTTTGGAGTTCACCACCTTTGTTTGCTTCAAAATCGACTTTACATCTACCATAGAAAGGTGAATTAGTTCATGTCATGAAATTATTTAAACCAAACCTACATTCATCACCCACAGCTAGAGTATGGTGATCACATCCAAGCAAAAGCATTCCATATGGCTGTTCTCAAGTCCTTTCAATCTCTCACCAAATATAACCACAAATATTGCCCATAAGAGTTGGTGAAACCCTCCTAACACGCACGCGCACAAACACACACACACACACACACAACTAAATGTGAAGTATAAAGCTCAAATATAATCAAACTAACACAATTGGCTCTCTCTCTCTCTGCAGATAATGGACTCAAGACTATATCCAAGAGAAGCCAGTCTCTTATGTAGTTGTTCCTGTGTCCTTTTAATCCATCTCCCGATCCAACCACCTTGCTTCATCTCCAATCCTCACGGCTTTCTCTCGTCTTCATAAACTCACCTTGTTTCATCTCCAATCCTCACGGCTTTTCTCTCGTCTTCATAAACTCAAACATCCACCAATCGACCCACATAAATTCCATTTCCACTCCACGAGTCATTCAACATGGAATCCCTTTGGTGCCTCTGCTTCACTGCCTCTTTTCTTGTCACTCAACTTGGCACCGCCGGCGCACAAGCACCGGCGGCCGCACCCTCCATAAAACCACCACCGGTCACCGCCCCGCCAGCAGCATCAACACCGCCACCCTCCTCGGGCCCGACAAGCTCACCACCTCCGGTCTCTACACCGCCACCACTGCCACCACCGCCGGTGGTGACACCGCCACCAGCATCACCTCCCGTCCCGTTAGCACCCGCATTAACACCGCCACCGGCATTACCGCCGCCACCAGCATTGCCACCTCCACCAGCCATAACTCCGGTGACGCCACCGCCAGTGCCAGCGCCGGTGCCGCCACCAGTTCCAGCCCCGGCTACGCCTCCGGCGATTGCCGTGCCGGCACCAGCACCGTCAATATCGGCACCAGCACCTGCTCCAGCGAAGGGGAAGGGGAAGCACAAGAAGAGAAGGCATAGGAAGAAGCATGCACCGGCACCAGCACCGACAGTGCCGAGCCCGCCGGCACCGATAGCCCCCACGCCACCTGATGCGGAGGACGCAACGGCTCCGGCGCCTCAGCCAATCGATCTGGTGACCCGCACAATTTCTAATCCTATTATCTTCCAAAAGTCGCATAATGTACATAGTACCAGAATTTGGATACGATAACTAATAATAAAAAAAAAAGGTTGCATTTATTTCGGTTTCTAAATAAATAATTATAAAATCTCATTTTCTCTAAACCAAGTTCCATTAAATTTCTTTTTATTTTTTTCCAAAGTTATATGGTCAATCATGTTGTCCCAAACTGGTTTTATAGAAATAATCAAATAAAGTTTTTTTTTTTTTTTTTTTTTTGGGGTAAAATGCAATCCTTTCAGGGTTTTTTTTTTATTTTTTATAGGCCAAATCAACTCCAACAGCACTGTAATCTTCTTTTTATCAACTTGGCGGAGAATTATAGTATCATAAATGGCATCATAATTCTACTTAAGCTTCCAGATTTCGGAGAGTTAAACAGAACTTTTGATCAATCCTAACCACTCTTCTGCTACTTCGTTTTGATTGCAGAACGGGAGCATCACTGCGACGTTTGGAAACGGAGGGGCGCCGCGAAGCTGGGTGGGAACCATATTCGCTGTTTTTATGATGTTGATGGTCTGAAGTTAGCACCCATTTGGGCTCATAGCACTGAGAGTTATCTCCATTGTCGACCACGTAGAAATACCATCTTCATATTTTGTTTGTCCATGCAATACGGCAAGAGAATTTTTTTTCTACTGTCTCCAAACATGAAGGTGGAATTGATTCAATTTCTAGGTATTCTTGATGAGGCCAAATAAATAATAGCCTTGCCAAGGCAAGAGGTAACTTTTCCACTAATGATAGCTGAGATATAAAAAAGACCACATCAAACAGTGACCAGAATTGCAAGGTGACAGTGAGGTCAAGCTCAATTAAGATGGCTCCATCCATGCATCACCAGATCAATGGAAGCCAATAAACTTCACACTAAGGCCACCAACCTCTGGCCATGCATCTAAAGACCACCGCCACCACTAATAGCAGACAAACTACATTAGCGCATCATTTAAATAGTGATCGCAGGACACATCAAAGAAATATCTTCCAATATATCATCTTTTGATCACTCAGACGTGAGATGGTGACAAAAACAGCTAACAGCACCAAAGATGTTAAACAAACGCTAGTCCCTTAAGTTCATCGAATAAATAGTGCCAAGAGTTTTCATCATCGAGCCTGCCGAACAAATACAAGCTGCAAAAGACCTGATTGCAATTTGACCTGTACAGCTGCAACCCCCAAATTTTTGCAACCGTACAGCATCCCTATTAACAAGAAAAAAAAAATCTTAACATTGGATACTGATTCATTTCAGAAGAAGTAATTTCAAGCTAAACTGAATAGCAATAACAAATCCTAGTGAAATATGGGTGGGCTAAATTTCCCAACACCTTAACATTGGATACTGATTTATTTCATAATAAGTAAATTCAGGTTAAACTGAAAGACAATATTAATGTAACAAGATAGGACTAAATTTTCGGACACCATCTGCCATCCTCTTCACTGCTACTATTATAGCGATCAAGAAGATCTACACAAACGTTAACAGCCACCGTTATGAGAAATCACATATAAATCAACGCTCCACACACCATATTCCACAGCGTGTTATCAAGCTCAACCATCCCACTAGAGCAGGATGACACAGCAACGGACAAATCACTGGAACAAAATCCCCATCACCGATCACATTTGTGGCTACTGCGATTGAAAATTTTCCACAATTTTTTGCTTACAAAATTCTGGCCTTTAGCTCAACCTAGCCACCATCAAATCACTATATAATTCAAATTATCAAGAATGATTAGGGAAAAATAATCATGCAAAAAGATACAGATATGCTTGAACTAAGTTCTGAACTGATCGCGGCTTTTCCATATCTTGCAGCAAGACATTGATGCAATGGAATAATAATAGGCTCATCAATAAGTAGAATCCATTATTAGCATATAATCAGACGAGAGACTCCTTAGGCAAGGCCAGGTTACAGGAAGAAGAAAGCTTGGGACAATAGATAAACCAAGGAGAGAATGAAGACAAGCTCAGGGTAGACTTTCGGCTCATCTGATCCTCCATTTTTGCTCCAGTGCACCACATATCCGGTTTAAACAGCATGCTGCACTCAGCGGGTATTCAGAAACTGCAGAGAACAAGGTTGCAAGTTTTAGCTAGAAGATTTGCATCAAACACTTCAATTTAAATAGGAACAACGGTAACAGAGCAATAAGGTTATGAAAGAAGGAATAAAAGAGCATGGTATACTTGTCCCTGAGATTTCAGGGATATCGTTGAGCGCAATCTTCAGGCCTATGTAGACAGGCATGTAACAGTGCTGGCACCATAGATGATAATGCATGATACAGTCTCACATGCCAGCAGGATGATCCTTAATTGATGGTTAAAATAATAACAACTATATAACAAGATTATATTTTCGAAAAGCTTGGGCCAAATTATATTAATATATATTATCATGGTCATGGTATACTAATTGATATACAAAACTAAAAAGTGACAACAAATGATGTTGGGTCAACATATATGTGCCAAAAGAAAGAGGATGTGTATGATACCAAGGAGGACCAGGCAGGGTATCATGTAGCATACTACAGTAGTCACTGATACTTTACAATTTGATTGTACGTTAACTTATTAAGTGAGATGAAAACTTACTTGATATAAAATCATCAATATATTCTTTATCGATCACTCCATGAGCCATGGCACCGACCTGAACACACGGTCCAATAAAGTAATATGTTTAAATAATACGACAATAATAAGCCTCTTCATTTAAAAGTTTTATCATCATTCGCACATACCACAAAAACAAGGCCGGCATCGTCACTTGCAGCAGCAACATAACTTTTCAAATCAACCAACTTTTCTGAGCTATAAGAGAGGCCTACAAAGAAAGAAGAGTGGTTAGGATTCATGCATAACAACAATCAATATTTAAAAAATCATGGAACAAATCTCACCTATTTTCCGGGAATTGGCAGGCAAGTGGCGTGTAACAGGATTTTTTATAACATTAAGAAGTTTCTCACGCTTGCCAACAGCAGTTATACTCAATTTTTGAAGTAATTGCACTGCAAAAACAAAAAGAAAGTGTCACTACTTATGGATTTGGATAATATTAATACGGACATTTATCAAGTTTTAGAAGAATAAAAAATAGTTTTCTTGTAACTTACACATGAGACCAGAGAAACGCTTGAATGTACGGGGGATGCGTACATATGGTTTAATTTCAAAAAGCACTCCTTTGTCAGTTTTTACATAAACAGCCTTCAGTCTCCCAGCCTTTGTTACTGGGCTATCAAAAATTGCAAGAAGTGCCTGATGCAGTCATCAGTTTGACATGGAAGTGGTTAAGATCAAGTGAAGTCAACAAAAGTTATGGCCCAAAGTGAATTAGAGTCATGTAAAAGAAGTACCGAGTCAGATTCAAAATTTTGTAAGCTTTACAAGAAAACCAGACAATTTACTGTCAGAAACTACATATTACAGCATGTATGAAATTGAATTTTCTTTTCACAGAAAAAACTGCTTTGTTCTGTATTATTTTCTTTGATTAATAAATGCTCATACCACCAAAACAGGAAACTTACCTCTCCACATCTTGAACTAGTCGCACTTGAAAATGCAAAGATTCTAATAATCTGAAGTAATAATTTTCTGCGACAGATCCTTATTGATAATTGGGCTGTCAGGGAACCTCTAATAACAGTTCATTGCAAGGTAGGTTGAAGCCACACCATTTCATGAGCTGCTACTTTGAGGGGATATTCATAAAGCTTGATATTTTCTCAACTCAACTCAACTCATCTAAGCCTTTTCCCAACTACATAGGGTTGGCTACATGAATCTGCTTCCTTCACTCTGCTCTATTCAGGACCAAGTCAACATTTAAATTACAAATAGTTATATCTTTTTTAATTATTTCTGCTCATGTTAGTTTAGGCCTATCTCTACCTCTATCCTTACCATGAATTGTTAAAAGATCACTCTTTCTAACTGAAGCATCTAAAAGTCTACGTTGTATATGTCCAAACCATCGTAATCGATTTTCTCTCATTTTATCTTCAATTGGGGCTACTTCTATCATTTCTCTTATATGTTAATTTATAATTCTATCTTTTAAAGTTTTACCACATATCCATCTTAACATAAGCATTTTTGTTACACTTAATTTATTCACATATTATTTCAATATTGTCCAACACTCTGTTCCATATGTTCTATATAGTATAGCTGGCCTAATACTTCCGAAGCACTCCTCCACTTAATCCATCCTGCTTTAACTCTATGATTCACATCTTCACCTATTTCACCTCCTTGCTGGATAATTGATCATAAATACCTAAAGTTTTCATAAAAATGAAGCTTGATATTTTCTACTGTCTAAATTGACAAGTATGTGAAGAAAATGTAATAAGCATGAGATATGGGCTGTTGCATCAATATAATATGCAGACACAAAGGAACATAATTTCAAGAAGATTAAAAATGCAAGCTAAAAACAACAGCATCAAGAAATCAGCAAACCTGGTGAATAATATCTGGCCTATAATCAGCAGGATTGCGGTTCTGCTTCCTTAAATAGTTCGCATGCTCATCTGAGTTCAGAATGTGGAATGTCTGAACATGAAGAAAAGAAAATTAAAAAGTTACCTCAAAAAAAAAAAACAAACAATTGATTTCAAAGTTACACAATCCACGCACATGGTGATAACATCTAGTGAGCAACAAAGATAAATATTTATCTACCTTAAAACCCATCATAAGCATCTAACTAGTTGACGCGTAGCAAACAACTGTAGTTTTTGGGCACCATGAGTCTTTTTGGCTTTCTACTCGCATTATTAAATCGATGCTAAGACCGGGAGACCAAAAACAAATCTACCTAGCGACCTCTACGGATGCTTTCCCAAGGAACCATGAGACTAACACTAATAAAGCCTTAACTAAACCCAAGAGCAAAATCCTACTCAACAAGCCCTAGAGCAAAATCCCAATATCAAAAATCCTACTTTAACCTTAGAACAGAAATCCCAACCTGCTAGCAATTTTTGTTTGCCTTTCCAACTCTGGTAACCAGAAACCACAGTTCTAATCAGACCCAAAATCCGAACCTACTAGCAATTGCAAAAAAAATCCAGCTTGAACCCCAAGAATCACCAAAATAGCGATTCTCGCTCACCTTCCTTCCTTCGGCGACCAAGAACCACAGTGCAAATCAATCCCAGAATTATAATTAGCCACTAAAGAAAAAGCCTAACCCCAAAAATCCAACCTTGAACCCTGTAAACCAGCTCAAGAGCCATTTCCGCTTACCTTCCCGACTTTGCCGACCTCCAGGGATGCCTTCAAGAGGACGAAGATGACGCCGGGCTTCTTCGCCCCCTCGACGGGGGCCACAACGGGGATCCCCGCCATCAGCTCCACAGCCTCCTCCGCCCTCCTCTCGTTCTCAGCCTCCTCTGTCTCCCCTCCATTCCCCGCCTCCTCTTCTTTCACTCCCTCCTCCTCCTCTTCCTCCTCCGCTTCCAGGACCTCATCTTTCTCCTCTTCTACCACTTCTTCCACTCTCCTCTTTTTGTTCTTTCGCCCCTTCACGGCGTTCGGGCGAACCATCTCTGCTCCTCCTCCACTCCCTCGCCTTCTCTCCTACTGGCTCTCCTCCGCTCGCGCGACTTCCGTGGGAGGCTTGGAAAGGGTTTAGGGTTTTGAAGAAGCCGAAGAGAACGCAAGCGAGGGGGCAAAAGGGGAGAGCGGGAGATTATATATCGAGGCTTCTATTGAATCATTCGCCGTCCATTTAGATCGTTAGCCCATGATTAATAGCGATAATTTCTTTCCCTTTTACTTCGATTTTTTTTTTTTTTGGGTACGATCGGATGGTCACGTTCTAGTGCACGTCCGATAAATTAGAAAATAAAATTCATTTTAATACAATTGGATTTGGGTCATCCAGCTTCCAAATCTAAAATCATGATAGGTCATTAACACCATCCAGTCAATCATAGAATTGGCTTATGATAAACATGGTGAATATGGGCTCTATGAGTCTTCTTAAGGATAGACCATATATCGAAAAGAACAGAATTGGTAGGAACCTAAGAGCGATAGTCCTATCAAAGTCATCTTATAACAGTAAGCGAGTCCCCCTCAATAAAAGGCTATGGGCATGAAGAATTTGAGTGGCATAGATAATACTTACCAAAGCAGCGTAGAGCTCAGCCAAAGGAACAGAAAAATCAAGGAGTTTGAAACCATCCGCTGCCAGCATCACTCCATCAATCTCTCGGATAATAAAAGCCGAGTCAATGAATCTTCCTCGAACACTTTCATCGAAATTGATTTTGACAAACCCTGGAAGAAGGGCTCCTAAGAGATAAAGACCATTTACCGATCCGCTATCCAGATAGCAAAGGAGCCCCAGTGGCAAGAACTGTCAGAATCAAGAGCATTGTAGTGGAGTGAAAATTCCGCAGATGAAGATATGGCTTTCCTCGCAATCTTATAAGGAGATGTAGTTTCGTTAGTGAAGATAAGCTTATTTCTTGATAACCAAATCTGTAGGCTGTAATAGCCCAAATAGATCGTTGCTGCTGAATATCCCTCCGAATGTCACACAAAAAAGTAGTCCTTCATAAAACATTTCTATCCTCTCTAGGATGATATCCCATAATTTGCCAGATCTGACATGCTTTAGAACAGATAAAGATGGCATGATTAATAGTCTCCCCCTTCTATCCACATAATGGGCAAGTAGCTTGGATTGACAGACCCCTCTGAGCTAGCTGGAAGCATGTAGGAAGGTATTCCCACATAAGCTTTCAAATAAAGAGCTAAATCCTGAGGTGAATGGAAAGTTTCCAGATTCATTTAGCATCCTTCGAATGCTGAGTCTATGGCCTAAACAACTTCATGAGATCCCTATTAGGAGCACTAGGAAGGCATGATCAAAATTATTAAAAAAAAGGAGAGGTAGGTTAATAGAAATTAAAGATAAAAAAGTTATCTACAAGTGGAATTAATAAAATATTTTATAGTTTTATAAATTTTATAATTTTATAATTTAAATATTTTTTATATTTATATTTATATTTTTTTTAATTTTTCATGAAATGATGCCGACTAAATAATTATAGTTCTGTGAATTATTTTTAATTAAGAATTGAAAGCCTCCTATGATTGTGAGGTTAGATATAATAAATATGTTATAGCATGTATATAGCATAAATGTACGTAGGGTTAAAAGTTAGTTGAGTTGAGTCCTATCATGGCCGTAGCCCAACCTTTTATTGGGTTTAAGTTCAAAATTTTTTGAAAATCAAACTTGAGCTCAACTTAAGTTTAAACCCAAACCTAAGTCAAAACATAATTGGCTCGGCTCATAATAAATTATTTGGGCTAAAAAAATAAACTAATAAAATAATTTTTAATTTTTAAATACTTATATAAAAAATTTAAATAATTACATTTAATCATTTAAAAAATTTGATGTGATATGAATAATTATGTTAAAAATTTGATATAAAAATTTAAAAAGCCTGCTATATTTGAATATTTTAAAATTGGATTTGAGCCAAAATCAAGGCTTGACCAAGGATCAATGCTTTAAGTTTTTATGGGCTAGAATTTGAACCAAATCAAATAATGGCTTAAGCTCAATCTGAATATTTTTCGAGCTTTAATTTTAAGCACAGATACAATTCAAATTGGTTTGAATTTAGCCCATACTTCACAGGGAAGGGAGTGTAGCATTTAGGTAGTGTTTGAAATAGGGGATAAGAAAAGATATTTCTGGGATATCCTCTCTTATTCCCAAAAGCCATAACTATAAGAAATAGCAGAGAATAAAGTTAATCAAAGGGATAATCCATGGTTAACCAATAAAGTTAACCAAAGGGATAATCCATGGTTAACCATGGGATATCCCCTCAATTTATTCCCTAGAAAATGTAGGAATAACTGGTTATCCCTCCAAATAAGAGTAAAAAAAGGTTATCCTATGGATTTACCTTTTTGCATTTGATATGATCAATGGGATAGCTAAGGAATATCTCTAGGGATAGCCAGAGGATAAACTCTATCCCGTACACTTATCCATAGATTATATTTTTCCTACCAAACACTATCTTAATGAACGTTCAACGGATATTCCTTTGGATGATGACATCCGACCATAAGCGGACACTAAAAGCTAAAGGAGTTAAAAACGTACAATTTTTAAAATTTAGATGATGATTAATCTTCTCCTGTGACCAACAAAGAGGAAAATGAGGAATATTCCAAAAAGAAAGGAGAACTGAAACATTCTGGTATAGTTATTTAGGCTATTCACTTACTTTTGTCCCGGATTCCACTAGCTTGCTCCATTGATACCAAGTCCAGCATAGCAGGATATTAGACTATAAATGTTGGTGGTAAATCCAAAGGCTTAGCTTGGATGGATGGCCTTTTTGAGAGTCCATGTCTCTTGTATATAAAAGATGTTGATATTGGATAGTACCTGCATTTTAGTATTTAATAGAAACAACACAATATGTGCCCTCAAACTCTCTAAGGTTTCAAGAAAGATAATTAGACACATTAAAAAATTAATATAGCTCTTAACACATGCTTCACTTCAACTCCCAGTAAGCAAATCACAGTTAGGATGCCAACAATGAAAGAATGCAACCATAATTGCTTTATTTGTACTCTTGAATCTTCTATTGCCTTAATGAAAGAAGAGAATGATTGCTGCAATACATTTCATACAATAGAAAAAGTTAAGGATACTGGCAATCAGGATGCCATGCAATGCAAATTGCCAGCTCCGAACATTGTGTTGAACCTTTGGGTTGGCATCTTTGAATGTTACTTTGTCTTGCTTTTAAGCAACATCTATACATTCTAGGGAGGGCAACCATGTCCCCTTTAAGCTTTTGGGTCAGACACCTTTCAAAGGAACCTAGGCTTTATTCTGAGGACCAACAAGAGAAACATTTCAGAATCATGAGTCCCCCCTCCCCTTTTGTTCCCAGAACAAGTTACAAGCAACAACCACCACTTCCAAATGCTGCTCCTGGTCTGACTGCAATCACACCCACCATTCCCACTTCTTTCAATCACTTCATTCTCAATGTTGTCCATTAGAATCATCTGTATTATTTCCTATTTTATCTGATGGACATAAAAGAGTTCATCACTGAGGTGTTTTATATGTGGCCTCAAATAAATAGTGCACAAAAAAGAATAAATAATAATTAGAAATAGTTTAATCAAAAAAAATGAAAGGGGATAGTATGGTAGTTCAAGTCTTGCAAAAATTGTGCTCTTCTAAAAGTAATTGTACTTCTTTCTATTTTAGGTTCTCTAACATTCTGTTGGATTTCTTGAGCTATTTAAAAAATAAAAATAGCTAATAAGTTGTCTGCCATCTTCTTTAGCATAGAGTATGTGTTTATAAAAAAATAATAATGATAGCTTATAGCTATTGATGAGGGGTAAAATTATCATTGCGTCAATACTTGTACAAACGACAAAAAGGTTGACATCATTCTCGATTTTTTTGGCCCACCGACTATCATGACTCGACGATGCCGAAGTATTCTATGCCTCGGTCAAACCGAGCTATCCTTCTGCTTCAATCAGACCGAATCATTCATATACCTCGACAGATCCGAGCTATCCTCCTGCTTCGGTCAGACCGAATCATCCATATGCCTCGGCAGATCCGAGCGATCCTCTTGCCTCAACAGAGCAGAGCTGTTCATGTTCCTCGACAGAGCCGAACTATCCTCATATACCTCGGTCAGACCAAGGTATTCATATGCCTCGGCGGAGCTGAACTATTCATGTTCCTCGGCAGAATCAAGGAACCTTGAACCTCTGCGGAACCAAGCTATCCCCGTGCCTAGCCCAGGTGCATTCACCACCAACCGTCATGATGAATCCTCCATATGATGAACAGTTCCGATCGCTCGATCAAGGTCGGATGCAACAAATTTAGATTCATGATGATGATTTATCGAAATTCCTGCCACATAAGCCCCTAACAACCTTGAGCGGAAAATTAGGCTAATAATATTAGAAGTGGCCTAGAGCCTATAAAATCACTGAATCTCGAGGCACCAGCTAACCTTTCTGATCGTTGATTCTCTAACTAACTAGATTCGGAAGCTACCAGCCTCATAACAAACTTGATTTGAATCTGATTCGAATCTTGACGGTTTCGGACCCCTATAACATGTCTAAGGAATCAGGTGATCGCCTGTCATCACACCTGCAACCTATAAATACCCTTGTCCTAAAGCTCTTTAGGTACGCTTATGCTCACACTCTCACTGAAAAACTCTATTAAAGCTCAATCAGAGCTCGGAGCTCTCGAGAGGCCATTTTCTTGAGGGATTCTTCTGCGAGAGCATTCTCTTCACATTTGCTTGCTGTGAATCTTTACTGACTTGGGCGTCGGAGGGTCTTCCGCAGAAGGCCACCCGACATTCTCTGCATAAGAACTATCTTGTAGGTTCCACCCGAACAAGAGATCAGCGTCCAGATCAGGAGTTAGACCGCACCCAAGTTGAAGAGCGGATTTCTGCAGCAACAGATTGGCGCTAGAGAAAGGGCCTCAAGTCCCATAAACTTGTGATTCATGAGACAAGGTTCGAGATCAGAAGAAGAACTCCTCAATGGCCAATCGGAAGAGAGCCAATTCTGATGCTCAGGATCAAACTACCTCTCAGAAGCCTGATTCTATAAACAGTGTAGCGCCTCCGCTACCGCCATCGGCCGAGACTCCTTCGCCGCCGACTACCGCAGTGACTCAAGACCAGTTTGCTACGCTAGTTCAATAGGTTCAAGCTCTGACCCAGCTGGTCTAGGGGCTCCATGGAGCTCCCCGCCCAGCTATCCCTGCTCCGTTGGCGATCTCTTCTTCTAACCCGCCTGAGGCCGCAGGTCATCCTCATCGACCCGCAGGAGCTAGACCAGCGCCGCAATGGGCTGGGGGGAAGAGCCTACCTAGATCTCGGCGAGCTCGCTCTTTCTCTCCGGTGTCTCTCATGATTCAACACCACTGTCGTGCTCCCCTCGGCCAGTCCCTCCTGCCACTCGGGATGAAGAGATCTAGCGGCAAATGCAGGAGATGCATTGAGAATGGCGTCAAGAGTTGGACGTCGCCAAATAGGCCCCTCCGTCCCAATCGAAGGCGGAACAGGGTATCCCTTTCTCTAAGGAGATCATGTGGAAAGTGATCCCTCCTCATGTCAAGCTTCCCACCATTAAGCCGTATCACGGATCCAATGATCCCGATGACCACCTGAGTAGCTTCAGATCCATCATGATGTTCCACGGAGCATCAGATGCGATCCTGTACCAAGCCTTCCCCTCTACCCTTAGAGGATCCGTCAGGACCTAGTTTAATAGCCTGAAGACAGGTTCCATTCATTCTTTCGATGAGCTGAACCACCTATTCATCAGCCAGATCGTCAGTAGCCATCACCATCGATGGAGATCTGATTCCCTCTCCGAGGCCAAGCAGCGGGAGGGGGAATCCATAAAGAATTATCTTGGCCGATTTAACACGGCCATATTGAAGGTGTACCACCTCAACCATGAGGTGACCATGTTTGCTCTGGCAAGTGGGGTGTCGAAAGAAGGCGACTTCTACCTAGCTTTGGAAGTCAATTATCCAAAAAGTCTCTCCGATATGATGGCCTTAGTGGACAAGTATGCCAGAGTTGAGGAGTCACGGAGATCGACCCGAGTCGAGCAATCAAAGGAGGCAAAAGGCTCAGAAAAGCACCGATCCTTTCGCCATGCAAGCCCACCTCATCGCCAGAGAGCTCCTCCACCACCACCTCGAGATCATACCCGGAGCCCAACTCGAAGGTTCGACCAGTACATCCCACTCACCGTGCCTAGGGTGCAAATATTAATGAAGATTGAGTGTCAGCTCCCTCGACCACCACCACTTCGAGGGAACAGGACCCGAAGGGATATGACCAAATATTGTCAATTTCATCGAAACCACGGGCACGACACCGAGGAGTGCTGGTAGCTTCGAAATGAGATTGAGCAACTCATCCGATGGGGTAGGCTAGATCGGTTTAGGAGAGCCCCTGAGCCGAACAATGAAGGAGATCACCAGCTTGAACCTCGCCAGCCCCCTCCATCGAACCCTCCAGTCATTGGCAATGTCAATATGATAGCGATGAACAGCTCCGAATCAATCTTGACTTGATAGAAGAAGTCAGAGAGAAGGCCCAAATCCGAATTGCAACCTCTCAACAAAGAGTAGCTCGCTATCATTCCTTCCGAGTCAAAGAAAAATCCTTCATTCTTGATGGTCTTGTGCTCTGCAAGGCATCCATCTCTGAACCATTGAGCAGGGGAAGCTGTCTCCAAATTGGAAAGGCCCCTATTAAGTTGCGGAGGTCATCAAGCTCGGCCCTTACAAACTCCAGGATCTAGACGAAAAATCCATTCCTCGAACCTAAAATTCGGACAAACTTTGAAAATATCGTCAATAAAGTATGCACTCACCAAACCCAATCTATTTACGATAACAAGATTTCACACTGTTCATGTTCGGAGCAATCTCTCCCAAAATCTTTGATAAGAGGCAGGTTTCATCCAACTGCTGGCCTACGGGTCCTTCAACAAAGACTCGATATGTCTGAGGACCCTCAGTATGGCTGAGGGCCGAGCTAAATATCAACAAAGACTCAGTATGTCCAAGAACCCTCAGTATGGCTGAGGGCCCAGCTAAATATCAACAAAGACTCAATATGTCCGAGCAATCTCAGTATGGCTAAGGGCCGAGCTAAATATCAACAAAGACTGGATATGTCCGAGCACTCTCAGTATGGCTGAGGGCCGAGCTAAATATCAACAAAGACTCGGTATGTTCGAGCATCCTCAATATGGTTGAGGGCCGAGCTAAATATCAACAAAGACTCGGTATGTCCGAGCACCCTTAGTATGGCTGAGGGCCGAGCTAAATATCAACAAAGACTCGGTATATCTGAGCACCCTCAGTATGGCTGAGGGCTGAACTAAATATCAACAAATATTTGGTATAACCGAATACCATCGGCATATTCGAAGGCTGAGTGATTTCTCCATACCTTTGCCATGCCAAGTAAAACGTAATCTTTTTTTCAGCCTCTGCAGGACCGAGTGATTTCCCAAGCCTCGGCATAACCAGGCTATGCCGACGAACTGAGTCAAAGCTTTCGGAGGTACTCGGCATGGCCGAACTCCCGTCAAAGGCTAGCAAGGCCGCCCAGTCCTTGCCCTAGCCTAAGGAAAATAGTATGCTTTACCTTTAAAGTGCCAATATAATCTGACACATGTCGGCAGGCTTAAACCAAACCAAACGGCGAAGAGTTAAATCTCTAAAACATCCCTGACTTGCAAATATCGGATGTGGCCGTTCTTCTTGACAAAGGGATGTCCTAATGGCTATTCGCATATCTCGGCAAGACCGAGCCTCACCCCGCATCCTCCGATCCAATGTATACAATAAATTTGCACACCGAAAAAAATGCAAAAAAAAAATACAATGAAAAAAAATTGCACTTCACAAAATAGAAGCAACACCATAAATTAGCTACATGTGCAAAGAGAAAAAGTTCTTTTATTACAAACATTTCTTTACAGTCTTTCAAGGCATTACAAGTGCATTGCAGCATAGAAAATATACAAAAAGCAACAGAAAATGCTCAATCATTTAGACTATGATAAAACCGTCCAGATACGATTGACATAGGAAAAGGAAAAAAAGCTTACTCTGAGGATCGAAAGAACTAAGCCCGACAGCAAAGAGGGCATCTTCCGACTAAAGAGCACTAGCCGAGAATACTCGACCGCTACGAAGGGTTGCCAAATCCTTCTTCTCTTATCTAGACAACTCTAGATGCGCTTTTGGGTCCTTCATATAGCTTGTCCATACCAAAGGAAAATCAGAATCGATATTTTTCTCGATAATGAAGAATCAAGACTTCCACTCTTTTATGGATGATGGATTGTCCGATATCATCTTAAATGATTTCTGGGGCCTGATATAAGGCCACTCAAAGTTCCTTTCGGAAACCAAATTGTAACAGACTTGAAACAAAAAAAGAGTCGCCGTTACCCCAACACGACTGCATATTGAGATGAACCCAATGAGGTTGTGCCAGCTATTTGGAGCCACCATCGTCGGACATATGTTGTAGAACCTCATTATCTCTTTCACCAACGGGTGAAGGGAAAATTGGAGGCCCGCTCTTAAGCTTTCTTCATAAAAAAACACCCAGCACTCCGGTCACATTGAAACCCTCTGCTAAACCTTCGACGGCATAGAGTGACGTCTTGAGGAATCTTGTACCTTTGACGTATCATGTCCAAATCCTCACGAGTTATCTCGAAAGCCATATCGCTCGGGCCCTTCATGTCGCCGAATTGAAAGGCAAACCTCAGATGGAATCGCAAGGGTTTTGAGGAGCAAAATCTTCGGGAAAGAAACAAGAAAGCATTGCAGAAAGGAATAGCGCTGCTCTAACCCTTGTTTTCTTTAAAAATTGCCTTGGAAGGAAGGTACGATATCTTCGAAAAAAAATCCCTAGACGCTCAAGTTGCCATCGCAAGTACCGTAAGCGTAGGGACTCGCCAAGTGGCACCTCCCCGATCGTCGCTTACGAATAATGAGGGGTTTTTTCGCTTCATCCATCGAGAAAAATGATGAAATGATGACGCGACATTTATGAGACCATCATTACACGCCCCTCTGAATCCTTTCGTCCGAATGAAGTTATCCAAGACTCTACTCTCTATATCCGAACTTACACTTCGGACTAGGGAGTGGGAGGCATGTGATGAGGGATAAAGTTATTATTGCGCCAATACTTGTGCATACAATAAAAAAGTTGACATCATTCTTGATTTTTTAGCCCACCAGTTGTCATGACTCGACGATACCGAAGTATTCTATGCCTGGTCAAACCGAGCTATCCTTCTGCTTTGGTTAGACCGAATCATCCATATGCCTCGGCAGATCCGAGCTATCCTTCTGCTTTGGTCAGACCGAATTACCCATATGCCTCGGCAGATCCAAGCTATCCTCTTGCCTCGGTGGAGCTGAGCTGTTCATGTTCCTCAGTAGAGCCTAGCTATCCTCATATACCTCGGCCAGACCAAGGTATTCATATGCCTCGGTGGAGCCAAGCTATTCATGTTCCTCAGTAGAACCGAGGAACCCCCAAACCTCTGTAGAACCGAGCTATCCCCATGCCTAGCCCAGACGCATTCACCACCAACCATCACGATGAATCCTCCATACGATAAACGGTTCTGATCGCTCGATCAAGGTCAAATACGAAAAATTCAATTCATGATGATGATTTATTTAAATTCCCACCACATAGGCTCCTAACAACTTTGAGCGAAAAATTAGGCCAATAATATCGGAAGTGGCCTAGAGCCTATAAAATCATCAAATCTCGAGTCACCAGCTAACCTCCTTCCTGATCGTTGATTCTCTAACTAATCAGATTCGGAAGCTACCAGCCTCATAACAAACTTGATTTGAATCTAATTTGAATCTTGATGGTTTCGGACCCCCTGTGACACGTCCAAGGAATCAGGTGATTGCCTGTCATTATACTTGCAATCTGTAAATGCCCTTGTCCTAATGCTCTTCAGGTACGCTTATGCTCATACTTTCATTGAAAAACTCCATTAAAGCTCAAGCAGAGCTCGGAGTTCTCGAGAGGCCATTTTCTTGAGGGACTCTTCTGCGAGAGCTTTCTCCCCATATCTACTTGCTGTAAATCTCCACTGACTTGGGTATCGAAGGATCTTTCGTAGAGGGCCATCCCCAACACTCTCTACGTGAGGACTGTCTTGCAGGTTCTATTCAGGCAAGAGATTGGTATTCAGATCCGGAGTTGAACCGCACTCGAGTTGGAAAGCGGATTTCTGCAACATCTATAATTTAGGGAGTGAATGAGCATGGTTATGATAGCACTCCTCCATTAATTTACCTGGCTAATTATAAAGTATGAAATAATAGGACAGCTACATGAGTCAAAATTCAATAAAAATACTAATAGTAAAATATAAATCAAATATATTAAAATTCTAAATTGAATTCATTGACTGAGAGAATTCACACAATATGCCAGCATGGATGAGAGGGGAGCACATTGTGGATTCTACCGATCTCATTGAGTGTGTTTTGTTGGGTAATTATACTTTTTTTATTATATGAATAAATGAAAGGATTCGTGAAGAACTAAGATTCAACAAAATGAGAAAAAAATGTTTTATAAAGCATGACAAAAATGTTTGAAGTAATTGAATTTTGAGGATGCCAACTTTGTTAAGTATATTGGACTCTATAGTTACATTGTATTTGTTCAAATAAAATGTAATATGCTTCTAGAAACAATATGAATAATTAAAAATACATGCCTTTAAATGCATCATAAATTTAAATATTCTTAAGAAAAAAAAACTTTAATAAGTGAGGACTAGCTCTTCCTCTTGACAAGGATTTTTATCTTTTGTTTGTCACAATATTTTGGTTCAACAATATGAATCATAAATCAATAACTAATTTTCAATGAGTTTTGCTATAGTTCTTGAGAGCTTTCATTCTAGCTAATTTAAGCTGAGAAATATACTTGATATTATTTTAACAAAAAACAATTTAAAAGTTCAAGTACAATCCAAAGAATGAAAATAGACTCTATTTTTGCTGCAAAGATTAGTGGTTTGAGTTGGTATATTCCATGCACAACAAGTAATGAGTTAAATGAAATTTAAATTTAAGTTAAAGATTATTTAAATTTAAAATGGGGTCAATCTAAATGTTGATTTCAGATGTGCCTAAGATTGATATATCTCACATGCTTGTAGAAAAACAATCATCTCAATAGCTATTTAAATAAGATCTTAGAATTAAAGAGATAATTTATGTTTTCATATTATGTTTGTGCCGTATCAAAGCTAAAGTATAATAATATATGGATCAACACAAATATGACACGATTATTACATAGATAATGTGGCACTGCATACATAACTTGTTTAATAAATAAAGAGTATTAGATTGATACGATACAATCTGCTCAAAAAGAATAGACATCCTGCTTAACATAAATAGACCTTATCTGATCAATTAAATATGATATATTCAATATGTTATTAATTAAATATATTTTAAATGAATCATTTTCGGATTGACATATCGACTCACGATATAACATGATTATTTTGATTATAATTGAATTGATATATTTATATATTATTTTATATCATAATTAAATTAATATATTTATGATATGAACTTAATCCAATCCCACTTATTTCGTGTTGGATTTTCGATTGTATTCAATTTTGTTGTTTCTATTTAAAATTGAGTTTCATCTTAAACAACTATTGCGAGGGATTTTTAGTAGTTGTTTATCTTTAGGTATGGAGGGCTTAGAAAAGGGCCTCAACCTTTGTGATGATCATTTAAAAAAAAAAAATTTATTAGCCACTTGCCATATAATGCTTAATTATAGAATACTCAAAAGAAAAAAATAGAAATAAAATAAAATAGAATAAAAATTAAATAACAAGAAGAGAGAGAGAAAAAAAAAAAAACCGAACGGCCCCGTTCAACGAAGAGGGCTGGTTCTCATTTAGGTCTTGAAAAGCTGCTCGATCTAAATCTTTTCACTGTTTTCCTTCTTCCCCTCCCGTCATCGATCATCAACCCCTCTCTCTCCTCTCTGTCTCTGGACTAGCGGCACGGTCGGTCGCCGCCCACTCCTCCGCCGCTGGCGCCTAAACCACTGTCACCGGCAGCCATCTTCTCCGCTGCCGTTAGATTGATCCAGAGGCACAGGTCAGTCATCGTTCTTGATTTTCGTGGAGTTCTTTCCTGAAAATACGTAGATTTTTTGCAAGAATTCATACAAAACCTGTTCTTTTTTTCTTGCTTAGCCTTCGTATTTTTTGTTCGAGTGCAAGATTGGATCGAAACTGCTTCTCGATTTGTTTGGTTGGGGTTTTGGTCGAGAGATTACTCCTCTTTACATCGCTACGGTGATTTTTAGCTCGAGATGCGTTATGAGTAATGTATGGCGGCGCTTGATCTTGTTAGTTTTGAGTAATGCTGGGATTGTTCGAATTTTCAGTGTAACAATGGTACTTAGATTAGCCTTTTTGTTGATAGGAAGGTTAAGAGACCTAAAATATGAGGTCTTTTAATAGGTTTCTTGGATGTAGGGAGACAAGGGGTTGAGACGCAATATTAGCTGGCCAAAATTTGGACGTTAATTGGGTTTCTATCAGAAGGCACACTTGCTGATCTTTACGAATGTGATCAATAGTTTGGGAAAAGGAATGTTCTAGGATTTTTATCATTAGCAGTCCTGGGAAACATTGGATCATTGAAGGTAGTAGAAAAAAGAGATGAAAGAGCACATTTATGTCGTTTTCAGCTTGGTTTTCTTCGGTTGCATACAGTGGGAAGATTAGGAATGGCCTGGGATAACATGGAAAAGAAGGATGGTAGTATCAGTTTGCAGCTGGGCTTTGAGACATATCTGGCAGGGATTCTTGCTATGGAGTAAGAAAATGATTGATAGAACAGAGGAAGAGAACTGATGGTGCGGTGGAGGACAAAGAATTATGATGAATATTAGAAAAAAGGTAGAGATAGATCGAAAATAAGATGAAAGGAAGTGATAAAGAAAAACTTAGAATTTTTGCATCTTATAAAAATTATGACTTAGAACAGAGCCGAACAAAGAAAAAAAAGATTCATATAGTCGATCCTATTTAGTTTGGGATTAAGGTTTTGTTGTTATTGTTGTTGCTGTATTTAATTTGGATGAATAGACCAAGCAAGCATTGTTGGACCTTTTTTTTTTATTTCAACGTTTAATTTTGGTTAGGAATTGTTGTTGCTGTATTTAATTTGGATGAATAGACCAAGCAAGCATTGTTGGACCTTTTTTTTTATTTCAACGTTTAATTTTGGTTAGGAATTGTAGCGTTTAGTGTCCTGGCCTTTGTGTTGTATAGGCTTGTCCAGTTAGCTTATTTTGTTCTATTGTAGTGGTGAACTATCCAGTAGCAAAGATACTGCATAACGCTGTTAATCTCATAATTGAAAAGTTGTCCAGGCTTTGTAGTGAATGTTTCTAAAGGACTGATCAAATGAATGGTTTTACAAGAGTCAAGAGATTTAAAAATGGTTGAGTTGAAATCCGTGGCATATGGGTTATGTTGTAGTTAGTGTTAGTTGATTCAGAAGTGGGAGTGCAGACCTTTAAGATGTTTGGTAAAGAAGAATAGGTAGAGGGAGGAGAATTTAGAGCATTCAACTCATATTATGTCAGTTGCTATTAGTTAGCCCATGTCGTAACATTATATGGTGTTGAACTAAAGAATAAGTTTTTGAATGTCATGCACCATATCACATGGGTGGTGAGTGATTTTTCAACAAAACAATCCTTTATGCTGCAGTATGGATGCTTATAGATGTGATTAACAAAGATTGTGAAATGGCAAACTATTAGGCTGGCTATAACTTGACATACGTACACAGACATGACAATGCTTTGGAGGCTCTATATGCTAAGTTGATGAGTTTGCATATTGGCAATGCTCTTGATTAGCCTTTGCACCCAAAGATAATAGAAACTCATTCATAATAAATTGTTCCGTGTTGAAAATAACATCTCTATTAGGTTTATGGAATAGTCAGTTGCTGTGTCTTGTCCATGTACCAATCAGCCTGCATTAACTTTAAGGCTTCTAACTTTTATTTATACAGTTAGTTTTCTAATTATTGCTTGAATACTTAAAATATGAATATAAGGTTTTCTTGTGACATCATGACTTGATTCATGCATTCTGTTGCTCTATGCTTATGCAATGTTTGACTAATATTATACCTGACAATTGGTACACCATTCTCATTTGCTTCTTTAATTAGTAGTTGCAGTTGCATTCTTAGGAAAAAGGTTTAACTGTTCAAGTTGCATTATTATGCACTGATCAATAAATTTTTCAGTCAAGTACTATTAAACCGCAACAGAAAGTAGTGACAGTCTTTTAAAAGTTTGACGGGCAATTTTTACTGTTTAGAATGTTATCAGGAATTTGAATTTTACTCTAGCCATTTGTCATTTTTTTAATCATTGCTGGTAGTATTAGCTGTTTATGATTGAGGAAATGTTGATAATCTGTCACGCAATTTTGCTGATTCATTATTTTTTCAGACATATAAATACAAGGTTCTGGACTTGCTTTATCAAATTTTGGTGAAGAAAATAAGCTGCAGGCGACATTTTTGTCTGCCATATTACCACATTTCCTGGCTGTTCAATGTGATTTCTTGTCCCAGCATGACAAAATCATAGGCTTGGCTTCAGTCAGCCTTAAGGAAAAACCAACATGCGGCTTTCCTCATCTCTCCATGAACTGCCAACATTCTCTCAACTAAATCCTGTACAGGGTGACCTTGACCTTAAAACTGATGGAAGTTATGCCCGTGCGAAACCTCTCCGTGCTCTACAAAGAGAGGATGCTGCCGGATCTAGCTTTTCAAAGGAGAAGTCCTCTCCGTCAACCCCAACTAAAAGAAGGAAATGGATATGGGTAGCTGTAGGTGTTATCACCGTTCCCCTATTATTTTTATTCATTTACATATGTTCAAGATATTTTAGGACTTATTTGTCACATGAAGCATCAGAGTATTATGTCATACTTGATTGCGGAAGTACTGGCACTCGAGTTTATGTCTATGAGTGGTCTGTTAATCGAAATAAAGGCCAGTTAGATTTACCTATTGTCTTGAGATCATTACCTGAAGGTACTCAAAGAAAATTTAGTGCACAGAGTGGCCGTGCGTACCAGCGTATGGAAACAGAGCCTGGTTTTCATAAACTTGTCCACAATGAAACTGGGTTGAGGGCTGCAATAATGCCACTTCTTCGGTGGGCTGAGAAACAGATACCCAAGCATGCTCACGGAAATGCCTCTCTCTTTCTATATGCGACAGCTGGGGTTCGTAGGCTACCAAGTTCTGATTCAGAGTGGCTTCTGGACAAGGCATGGAATATTTTGAAAAATTCATCATTTTACTGTAAGAGGGATTGGATTAAGATCATAAGTGGCATGGAGGAAGCATATTATGGATGGATAGCTCTTAATCATCATATGGGTATGCTAGGTTCCTCGCCAACTAAAAAGACATTTGGTGCACTTGATCTGGGTGGTTCATCTTTGCAAGTTACATTTGAGACTGAGAAGCTGCTGCATGATGAAAGTAGCATAAATGTGAGAATTGGAGCTGTGAGCCATTACTTAAGTGCATATTCTCTATCTGGCTATGGGCTAAATGATGCATTTGACAAATCTGTAAGCCATCTTCTCAAAAGGTTTTCAGGAACTGCTGCTGCTGGCTTAAATAATGGGAAAATTGAGCTTAGGCATCCATGTTTGCAGACTGGGTACAGAGAGGAGTATAGTTGTTCTCATTGTGCTGCAATTAGTCAAGAAGGAAGTCCTCTGATCGGAGGGAGAGTCAGTTCGGGTCATCCTGGAATGGTTATCGATCTGATTGGTGCTCCTAATTGGGAAGAGTGTAGTGCACTTGCAAGAATAGCAGTCAATCTATCTGAGTGGTCTAGTACAAGTTCTGCAGTTGATTGTAAACTCAAACCATGTGCTCTCAATGATAATTTACCACATCCACGTGGACAATTCAATGCCATGTCTGGTTTCTTTGTGGTCTTTCGGTTTTTTAACTTGACTTCTGAAGCTACGCTTGATGATATGTTAAAACTGGGTAAGGAATTTTGTGGAAAAACATGGGAAGTTGCAAAGAACAGTGTTGTTCCACAACCTTTCATAGAACAGTATTGCTTTAGGGCACCATACATTGCCTTGCTGTTAAGAGAGGGATTGCAGGTCAAAGATAACCAAGTGATTATTGGTTCCGGCAGTATTACTTGGACGCTAGGAGTTGCATTGTCAGAGGCTGGACATGCATTGTCCAGCAGAATTGATCTTCAGAGCTATAGAATATTGCATACAGATATAAATCCAACTTATGTTCTTCTCATACTTTTGATGTCAATTGTACTCTTACTTTGTGTGCTATCATGTGTTAACAAATGGACCCCAAGATTTATCCGGAGATCATATCTCCCACTTTTTAGGCATAACAGTGCAACCAACTCCGTTCTCAGTAAATCATCTCCTTTCCTTTTCCAACGGTGGAGTCCCATAAATTCAGGTATGCTTTTCTGGTAGCAATTTCACTTGCCATTTTGTGATAAATACTTGGTTTATATGAAATTTTCTGAATTTGTTTCATGCATTGAGGCCTTTGGTTTTCTTTGCATGTTCAATTATAATTTATATCCGTTTAAAAACATTTTCTGAAGAAAAAGGGATAAAGTTTGAGTTTATTATCCATCTCTCTTAATGCTAACTAAGAGTTCTGGCCAATCTTGATTTCACTATCTGAAGATGAGCAGTGGGGTGCGCATCAAGTAACAGCTGGGTTGGTGGATGAAATAAATTCATTACCTCTTTCATTTTGAATGGTTTTCTTCTGCTCTGTTATATGAGCAAAATCATTTTTTTCTGCCCTAGGAATATGATAAAAGTTAGTGGTAGAATCAAGTCCACTTTGTATCAAGGAAATCTGATTTATCCATCTATGAATAGGTCTTCTCTGAAACTGCCGGACTCTTTTCTAACCAGCCAACTGAACTGTCATTATAGATTAACCATTTTTGGTTCATATATGATGATCGAAACATAAATGTCTTGTCGTCAGGTTTCCTGCAAAGCCTTTCCTCGCCCAAGGTTACCTTAACTAATTGATAGGCTCTGATTCTTAATGGTTGACATCAAGTTGATGACTTGTCACAGAACTTAATTCAATCCTTGTATGGATCTTCCTAGTTTTTA
Source organism: Calamus simplicifolius (assembly GCA_900491605.1). Classification (NCBI taxonomy): domain Eukaryota; kingdom Viridiplantae; phylum Streptophyta; class Magnoliopsida; order Arecales; family Arecaceae; genus Calamus; species Calamus simplicifolius. The sequence continues at coordinate 449,233 of UESW01004333.1, forward strand.
TTTATTCCGAGGAAGTCCTCATGTTAATGCAGAAAGGCTTCAATGATTATGATCATGATGACGATGACGACGATTGCTTATCATGAGATGATTGGGTTTCTTTAAAAACAAAATTGCATTTATAGTTTCAAAATTAGATGTTGAATGCCAAATGTTTTAATAAAGCTTCAAAATTTTAGGGTAATCAAAAATAGATTTAGACAGTGAGGAGATTGTATAAAGTTTAGAATATGTTAGGCATTTATGTTCCAAAAAAATTATATTCGTTATCGGATCAAAAGTAAAGTTAATTCAGAGCAGATTTTATGACTTGTGCTGATCACAAGTAATCGTACAGGCTTCATCAGCATCTCCTCAGGGTAAGCATGGACATGGGTGTACATGGAATGAACATGAGGCTTTACACACTAACATGGTACAGCTAAAACATGGCAACAAATAAGTGTATATTATTCACATGCTATATTATTCACCACATTAATTATTTGTGTACTATATTTGTGGAATCATTATATTAATTGATTATGTTTTGGTTATGTGGATTCTTCATGAAATGTTTTGATGAGTCTAAAACCTGCTCCCATCATACTTGACCAAGGAGACAGTGAGACAAGCATCTAGTATACCAACAAACACAGATTCTTCCCCTTCACTGAAACTGTCCTTATGAGGCAGCATTTATAAAAGAAGTAGCGTGTATCTATAACTTGCCTTAGTGTGTCAAGAGAACATAATAATGATATTTACATAGAAGCATGGATTAACTTAAATTATGATGGGGGTCCATTCAGCCATCATGTGGTAAGACGAGTCAGCTGGGAGTCTACAGTCATGTCCAGTAAAGTTATCATGTTGGAGAAGTCAGTGTCAGTCTGGAGTCAATTTGGTATCTCAATTCAAATTGCGTTTGTTTTAAGTCAGGGGTGTTTGGACATCAGTTCTGTTGTAGAGACAGCTTCCCTCAAAGAGAAGCAACCTGATTGTTGTTCCTCTCTCTCTCTCTGTCCTCTTTATGTCCTCACAAATATCTTAAATAATTCTATTGAATCTATCCTGAGTAGTGTCTGTTGGCTTGTTCTTTTTACACTGGTTGAGAAGATTCAGATCTAAAATGATCTGGACTCTACCAAATCAGAATTATAAGACAACTTATAATTAAGCTATAAATAGGGACATATATGTGTGAGCTCTAGGTGAATTGTCAGGTTTGCAGCTACCCATGTAGTCCTCTTGGTGGCCATCAAGCCTGGGACCCTTGTGTGCAGTAGGCACACCTGGGGAGTGGGGTTGCCAGGGTGCCAGGACTTGGACCAGCTAGCCAGCTAGGCATCCATTTCTTACTGTAGCCCTGCCCCGAAGTATCAAAAGTTCATCTCATTTATTAGTTTGCTCCTATATTCTTCTTTTCTTTACACAAACAATTTTTCTGTCTTGCCAAGTGCTCTGCCTGTTGAGATGTCCTTTTATTTTCATTCTGCAATTACAACGAGCAATATAGAACGTACTTGCAACTATGATGGCCAAAACAAGGTTTGGTAATTTTTTTTGAATTTTTCCTTTCAGGTGATGGAAGAGTAAAGACACCACTTAGTCCTACTGTTTCTGGCTCTGAGCAGCATCCTTTTGGCATGGGATATGGATTTGGCGGTAGCAACATTCAGCTTATGGAATCTCCTTTGCCCCCACCAGGTGTCTCTCATAGTTATTCCTCTGGGAGCTTAGGGCAGATGCAGTTTGGCAATGGAATGGGATCCTTCTGGCCGCCTCACAGGGGTCAGACAACTCTTTCAAGCCGAAGATCACAGTCCAGAGAAGACCTCAATGCTTCATTGGCGGAAGCCCATATGGCAAAGGTTTAGCATATCTGTGCTGCTGACAGGCTGGTACGGACCCTTAATTTTTCACAGTTCATGTACAATAGCATCAAATTATGATTTGCCTTACCTGTTTAAAAACATTTCTGTCATGCTCTTCCGAATTAGAGCTTCCTGGAATTCAAGATTTACCGTAGTACTGGTTACTGCCATTATCTCTTGATAGTATGTTAAGCACACCGTGAGACATAGGGTGTTTGATTTGTTTTCAGGACTTGAGATCCTCATAGGTTGTATTATATTTTTAATCGTTTCTATGGAAGCAGGTACGAGATTGTAACAAATCAAAATCTGCAAGACGATGTGCCCACCTGCATCACTGCAGCATATTCTACAATCCATTTTGAGTCCCGGGTGCTTGCGGTCCCCTTCAATTTTGTTTTTTCTGATGCGGCGGAGTTTCAGCAGGATGCCTCCTATTCCTTTTTTATTTTTACAACACAGTAAATTGCTTGTTTCTCTTGATTGCTAATAGATTTTGTTTTTTTTTTTGTTTTAATATTACTAACAGTCATTCTTTATCATCTAGTTGTCAGTACATTGGTGAATGCTTTCACACATCACCGCCAATTCGATCGCATGGGGTAACAAGCATGAAGGTTTTATGTGTCTTTGTTTCCTTCTATTGGATATGCAAGGATTCTTATCCATGGATTAGGTTGGAAAAATTATGTTCAGCCACAAATATCTAGGCAAGCCAGCTACCTAGCTAACTACAAGAAGATAATATCTTCCATTCAAATTACCCTTTTTTGATGTGAACAGTAAATTGCACGGCTGCTTATTTTATTATTATAGTAAATGCTGTTATAGAATTTCCAAGAACAGCATCACAACAGAAAATCAAATGCCAGATCTTTTATTCTAAAGGAGGATTTTTATTTCTTCGTTAGTATCAGAATGTTATTATATTTCATCACTTTTGAATCTTGTTTTGTTGTTTTCTCTCCCTAACCAATCTTATTTCGGTGAGAAAAGGCTTTGGACAACGGCAGGGGTGATGACAACAAAAATGAAGCAATAAAGCATTTGAATTCTAAATTGTTTTCTTCCAAAAGAGGCACAGGATTGCTGACATTGAAACCTCATTATATCATTACTTTTTTTGGCTGGCCTGTTTGTCCTCTGTATAACCAGGCAATTAGAAAATAAAAAAAATCTAGTTTAACAATAATTTGGCTTTACGGATCTTTAGTGTGAAAATGGTAATGCCAACGAACTTAATGGGTGGTCAAATGGCGTTACCACTTGTGTGTCTGTATTGCCGATACGCATGGAGGTGTGTTGATTCTTATATTAATCATAGGCCACTGCAATATAAATTAGTTCTATTTCAAGGCAAAGTTATTGTTGCTATTGTTTTACCAACTCGAGAGGAAACTACATGTCATTGGAGTAAGCCACATTCTTTGCACCAAGTTTTTCTTCCGTATGGTCGCCTTAACAATTTTTCCAACGTCTCTTTTTGGGATGCTCCGAGAATGAAGCAGAAATTGTCTCTTAGTTTTGCTAGATGTGTTTGATTCAGAGTTGCTTTTGTCAGGCTGAAATTTATTTGGCCTGTCAAATTTCATGACTTCCATTTTAAAATGAAAATACAGATTATGTAAACTTCTCTATTTGTCATGTGGACACTATTAATGATAAATGCTTTTACCTGATCATCACAAATACTTCAAAATTTTTATTTGATCATCGCTAAGTTCAATTCATATCCAAGCGATTAAAAAATTATTAATTATTTTGATTATTTAACTAGACGTTTAAGGAGTTGTGTTTTTTAAAATTTTTAGTTTATTGCATCAAATTGAACTTATATCACATCGAATTGAATCTCAAATAAATTATATCTTGTTCTCTTTTATCTCTTTATTTTGTTCGGTTAGTTAGGAGTTTGAGGAGTTATATCTTTTAGTATTAAGTCTTTGAGGACTTATATTCCTTTAGTATTAAATCTTAGTTTGCTTCATTAAATTTTAATCTTTTTACATTTAATTCATTTCTAGCTTATATGGGGTTCTTCGTTTATGATGTAATCTTTGACGGGGTTAACTTGCACTTGGGTTAAAACAATCCAAACTGACGGGAAAAAAAATCCCTTTTTTAAGTCACCAAAGCATGTATGTTTTGCACTGAATCAAACAAAGAGCCTCCTCCATGGTGTAATCTCTGTGATCAGTAATAATTTGTTATCTACTCTATATTGCAGTGATGTCTAGCGTGCTGTCAGAGATGATCCAGTGGATTTGGTTAAACCATATTGGATTTACTTACATTTCTTCTCGAAAGGGTCTATGCATGACGGTATTGCTCAACTTGGGTCAAAGGCAGTTGTCTATGACAGCGCAATAGGAAGAAGAACAGAAGAAGATTAAATAAGATTCTAAGAAGAAGATCAGATAAGATTCTAAGAAGTGCAATTGCGTATCAACTATTTTGCATCAGCGGAAAATGCCACGGAGCACCTATATCACCCACTCTATGTGCACTCGTTAATATATTGGATATACTTGGCTCCTGTTGTCTGCGTGATGTGTTACTTGAAACAAAAGAAAAGCTTATGAGGTTGCAGTATTTTGGTAAGAGACTTGATGAAGTCTCCTGTGCAAAGACGGTGGCCTAGTTTTATATTCTGACCATCGTTCAATGTTTTTGAAGCTCATGAGATCTAAACTTCTCTAAGGAAGCAAGAGACTTCCATTGAGTTTCTTAATTTTTTAACTTTATGGCCTATCATATAAAGTGGTTCTTTTGATAGGAACTATAAGTGTTAACGTCCGGTCACCAATAACGATCATCAGAGGGCTCCGTGAGGGGCTTCGTGGGGTTGTAGATGAAGCTTTCCTTCTCTGCAGAGGACCTGCAAGAAGTCCCGGGGCTAAAAGTTTCGATGGAGACCCTTCGACGGACAAGTTATCGACTGGAGTCATAGTCGTGAGCTTGGAAAAACTCGTCGAAAAAGGTTCAGAGATTGGAATGTTCTCTGTGTGTTAAGAGTGCATTACCTTGCCTAAGATTCCTCTTACCCTTTTTATGGACCTTTCGTCTTCGTCCGAGGGTCAGCCATGTGGAGTTCCATGGGAGAGACTATCTACTAAACTCATGGTGATTACGTGAGCTTGGAGACGATTGGTGGGTCTGGTCTTGTCAGACACGCGGGCCAAGTGATTGTGGGCCTGGTCCCATCGAGCGTGTGGGTAAGATGGTAGGTGGGCATGGTTCCATCAAATGCGTGGATTAGGTGGTAGGTGGGCCTGATCCCATCGGATGCATGGGTTAGATGGTTGGTGTGCCTGGCTCACGTTGGGGGCCATGTAGGCACCACGGCTCGTTCAAGAGTTGATGTGGAGGTTGGTGCTGTAGCCAGTGTCGAGGCCGATTACGAAGCAAGAACCACCTTGAGAAAGGGCCGTTTGAAGAAGTGGGGGTCGTTGAGGAGCAAGACCGCTTTGGAGAGGAGGGGCCACCGAGGTCGGCTTGGAGAAGCGGGGGCTGCTTTGGAGAGAAGGGGCCACCGAGGTTGCCTTGGAGAAGCGGAGGCCGCTGAGGAGCGGGGCCGCTTTGGAGAAGAGAGGCCGCCAAGTCCGCCTTGGAGAAGCGGGGGCCGCTGAGAAGCGGGACCACTTCTTTTGGTCTCTACCATTAGTTAACTCTGGCTGTTAATGCTTACGTGGAACTACCAGCCACATCAGATGCTCCCCCGCTTCTGAGCTTAAGTAGTCACACGCTCGTTGACCCTTGAGTGAAAGGAGCGCAAAAATTTGTTATCATTATTGGTTTCGCGTGCCATTAATTATCAGAGGTGGGGGCACATCTTTCTGAGGCGAGGTCTCTTCGAAGTCCATCCATAGTTAAGGAGAAGCACGGAAAGTGAAGCCGATTTTGGGCGCACCGAGAGAATATCTCTTGAGGGACGAAAAAGTCGGGCGTTATCATTAAGCCATCATTCTCCATGTCCCATCATTGTTCATAGATCCCGCTCCCTGTGTGGAACTAAGGCGCCATATCTTGGGTGAAGGGGGATTGTTGACAGCTGAGGTTGTCTTCAATCACGGGCGACTGCGTGGGAGCGGGATGATTCAAAAACTCTGCATAAAATCGTCTTGTCTGCCCCTTCACGCTCATTGCGCCTTAGTCATCCTCCTTGTTTTCATCTCAGAGTCTTGAACCCATAGAGTCCCAAACCTTTCATTCTCCCTTCTCGATACCAAGTCATTCTTCTCTCGTCTCCTTTCTCCTTTATCTTCTTCTTCTTTTATCTTTTTCATCCATGGATTGTCATGCTGTTAGGGAGGGCAAGAGGCTCGTAGTGAGTCCCCCTCCATCCTTGGAAGAGGAGGAGGAGGTTCCTTTGATACGTCGCCAACGTCGGCCGGTCGGTGGTGTCACCATCTATGACCGTCCGATGGTGGCTGTCCAACCTCCATCCCGAGCGTCTCTGTCTAGGGTGCCCCCGCCTAGGGTACCTTCACCTAGGGCAGTCCCACCATCCTCAGTTCATCCAACCCCCTCTGGTTGCCACCTCTGACCTGGTAGGACCGGAGGAGACGGCCTCCACCATGACCCTTGAGGAGGTAGAAGACCTTAGGGTTAGGTATAGGGTTTCCAGCGCCAACCACCTTTCTGTCTTTGGACCCGAGGACAGGGTGAACTTTGACCAACCTAGTCGGGTAGCCCTATACGAGGTGTTTTTCAAGTGTGGGCTTCGCCTTCTCTTTCACTCATTTGTCCTCAACCTGCTAGACAGGTATGAACTCGTTCCAGCGAAGTTGACTCCGAACTCGGTTCGAATCATCTGCGCCTTTGTCGTCCTCTGTTGCCTTCATGGCTCGAAAGCCAGGATTTCTCTGTTTCGAGCCTTCTATAAGCTCCGCCACCACAGTGAAGACGGGTGATGAATTTTTACCTCTAGGCCCCGAAGGACCCTACCAAGCCTTCTATAAGCTCCGCCACCACAGTGAAGACGGGTGATGGATTTTTACCTCTAGGCCCCGAAGGACCCTACCACTTAACCTCCCTTCCAAAGTCATAGGATGGAAATTTCGTTTCCTATTCGCCCATGTAGATGGAGTGAGGATGAATTGAAAGAATCCTGATGTCGGCCCCAACAAAAACTCCATCGTGGATGAGAGGGACCGAGAGTTCTTTGATTGCTTGACGTCCTCCGAAATCCCACCCTGCAAGGAGTTGTTGGCCGAGGCCAGCTTATAAGAGGCCGATTTGGCCCCGGTGGTTAGTGAGCGCGAGATCCCGCTCTTCTCATTCTCTTTGCCTATTCATTTTTCTTTTCTGACCGTCGGTTCCTGACGCAACAATGAAGTTGCCCACCGAGCGATTGAAGGCGGCAGCTCGGAGGAGGAGGGAGGAGGCCGGCGAGGTGGTGAGGCCGGCCAAGAAGTCTCGGTCTAAGGCCCAGGGCGAGCTAGCCTAGGCCTCCGCGGCTTCCGTAGAGACCGCTTTCGTGGAGGAGCTAAGGGAGAGTGTCCCGGCCGAGTCGCCAATGAGAGGAGATGTCCCCGCCATGACCGAGGTAGGACCGAAGAGAAGGGGCAAGTTGGCCCAGGTGGAAGAGGCCAGGGATGGGCCTCCGGCTCCTACTGAGCTAGCGGAGGTGGTTGACATGGAGACCGAGGACGAAACCCCGGTCCCCACCGGATCGACGGAGGTGGCCAACTCGGGGGCCGAGGGTGGACATCCAGCCCCTCCCAAGCCGGAGGCGGGAGGGATCGCCCCAGAGGCCGGAGGTGAAGAGAGACTGGCAGACGATGGTGGGACAGAGCTAACAACTCCACTACTGTCACTCGGCCGGGGGTCCAGTGCCAAAGAACTGCAACAGCCACTGAGGTTCTTGGCTATGGATAGCAGGCGACTGGCAGAGCGCCTGCTGGAGAGGATCCACCTGCCGAGGTTTCGCGAGCAGCTCAATTGTGAGCCCGTCTCTAGGATCCTCGACGCGACATAGTTGTCGGTGCTCCAAGTAACTTTCCTTCGCACCATTCTTCTTCCCGTCAGTTTAATCTAAGCTTTGACTAACTCCTTGACCTTTGCAGATAGCCAATGAGGTTCTCACCCTCCGGAATGCCATGGTCCGGACCGGTGATGCAGTCGCGCACTCCCAGGAGCGGGTGGCCAAGTATTGAGCTCGGTGCAGAGAGGTGGCCGAGAAACTAGCCGAGGCTCAGGCCTGGGAAGCGGCCCTGACCGACAAGCTTCGGGCCGCCAAGGCCACCTGCGCCGACTTGGAGACTCACTTTCGGGAGGCTGAAGGAAAGGCAGCGAGCAAGTTTGACAGGTCCTTGGCAGCCGAGGCCAAGTGGGTGGAGGCCATAGCGAGACTGGCACTGGCCGACGAGCAGCTGGAGGAGCTGGCACGGGAGCTGGGCGGCGTTGAGGATCGGGCCGAGGCAGCTGAGGCCAACACCCGTGCAGCCGAGGAGAGGGCCGCCTTGGCAGAGTCAAATGCCTGAAAGGCCAAAGAGAAAAGGGCCGATGTCGAGGCTCGAGCCTAGGACGCCGAGGCCCGGGCCAAAGAAGCTGGGGACCGAGCCTAGGACACCGGGACCCGGGCTTAAAATGCCGTTGAACAATACAAGAGTTCTTCGGCATTCGACCGAAAGGTGGAAGAGCTAGGTCTCGACTCCTATCTTCAAGTCTTCAACAATAGCAAGGAGAAGATCACCCAGATCTTCGGGGTCGACAACCTCGATGCCATCAAACCCAAAGACCCGAACAACGAGGAGTCGAATGAGGACAACGCCAACAGTGAATCGGGGCCCACCGAGCCGTAGACCCTTAGGCCTTTATCTGTTTTGTTCTTTTTCAATTGTAATTGGCCTTGAGTCAGCTTTTGTATTTCATTTTATTATTAATGAAAAAGAACTTTTCCCTATATCAATCCACTTAGCTTTTGTAGTGGCTCCATTTCTTTGTGGTAGTGCACCGGTCTTGACCTTTAGGCTCGACAGGAAGTGATTGGAGTCCTCCCAACGATCTGGCTGGGATCTATATGAACTCGTAACGTCGGCCGAGTCCTTAACCCCTTAGGCATTTGTCGGGATGACTATAGGGTGCCGGTATCAGCTAAGGAACGCTTAGGCAAGCTTGGAAGTTTTTAGAACTGCCTCGGGGATTTCGTGTGCCGGCCCAAGAGGCGACTCGAGCGTGGATCGAAATTGTTGGGGTCTTGAACCACCTCGGAAGCATTTCCTTGCCGGGTCGAGTGGTGACCCACTAGTTGTGAGGCTGCCGAGCTCCTTTAGAACCGCCTCGAAGGTTTCGTGTGCCGACTCAAGGGATGACTCGAACGGGAATAAAACTATCGGGGTCTTGAACTGCCTCGGGGGTGTCTCCATGCCGGACCGAGTGGTGACCCGTTAGTCGTGAGGCCATCGAGCTCCTTTAGAACCGCCTCGGAGTTTCGTGTGCCAGCCTGAGGGGCGACTCAAGCATGGATCAGAACTATTGGGTATTGAACCGCCTCGGAGGCATCTCCTTGCCGGACTGAGTAGTGACCCATTAGTCTTAAGGTCGTTGAGCTCATTTGGAACCATCTTGGGAGTTTCGTGTGCCGGCCCGAGGGGCGACTCGAACAGGAATGGAACTATCAGGGTCTTGAACCGCCTCGAGAGCATCTCCACGTCGGATCGAGTGGTGACCCGTTAGTTGCGAGGCCATCGAGCTCCTTTAGAACCACCTTGGCGACTTGAATGAGAACAAAAATGTTGGGGTCTTGAACCACCTCGGGGGCATCTCCACATCGGACTGAGTGGTGACCCATTAGTCGCAAGGTCGTCGAGCTCCTTTAGAACTGCCTCGGGGGTTTTATGTGCCAGCCCGAGGGGCAACTCGAATGGGAACGAAACTGTTGGGGTCTTGAACCACCTTGGGGGCATCTTCATGCCGGACCGAATGGTGACCCGTTAGTCGTGAGGCCGCCAAGCTCCTTTAGTCGACAAGTCCTCAGCTTCGGAGATGAGTCAGATATAGTATTTAGAATCCCTTTTATTATTATCAGCCGAGGGGATATATTATTGATAATATCGACAGAGGTTATCCGTATTCTATGTACGGGAGATAGGCCGTCCATCGAGTCCTTCAATCCGATACGCTACTTGGTGAAGTAGTTCGGTGACCTGGTAGGGCCCTTCCCAGTTCGGAGATAGTTTGTCCCCCTCCGTTGGTTTGGAAACTTTGGCCTTTCTGAGGACTAGATCTCTAGGATTAAACATCCTAGGACGGACCTGGGCGTTGTAATATTTGGTCGCTCATTGGTAGAATGTGGCCATTCTGAGCCATGCCCTGTCACACACCTCGTCGATGAGGTCAAGGTTGACCCTTAGCTTAGCGGGGTTGTCCTTTTCATTGTATGATTCCACTTGGAGGCTTGGGAGGCCGATCTCAACAGGGATGGCCACCTTGGATCCGAAGATGAGACTGAAGGGGGTCTCTCATATCGGGGCCCTTGAAGTCGTGTGATACGCTCACTGCACGCTTGGGAGCTCTTCCACCCATTTACCTTTAGACCCATCCAACCGAGTTCTAAGCCCTCAGAGGATGGTCTGATTCATGACCTCGGCTTCCCCATTGGTTTGTGGATGGCCACGAAGGATGATCCGATTCATGACCTCACAAGGCCACCTTGGAGGAGTGGGGGCCACTGAGGAGCGGAGCAACTTTGAAGAAGAGGGACTACTGAGGCCGCCTTGGAGAAGCGAGGGCCGCTGAGGAGCGAGGCTGCTTTGGAAAGGAGGGGCTGCCGAGACCGCCTTGGAGAAGCGGAGGCCGCTGAGGAGCGGGTATGCTTTGGAGAAGAGGGGCCGCCGAGGCCGTCTTGGAGAAGCGGGAGCCGCTGAGGAGCGAGCCGTTTCTTTTGGTCTTTGCCGTCAGTTAACTCTGACTGTTAATGCCTACGTGGCGCTACTAGCCACATTAGTAAGCATTCAGTCTTCTTCGTTGTTTTGGTAGCTCAAATGCAGCTCATCAACAAAGTCACTCCGTTTTCTTCATTCGAATTCGTATGGCATCCAATACATTGCTAAATTTATGGTATCTTTTTAATTATTGGCTATAATGCACATGCAAGGATGCATTAACAATTTTTTTCCTCAAAAAAATTATTTAAAATTCATTTATTATATTATATTCTTAATTTTTTGTGATGACTAGTAAATTATTATAATTATAAAATTACTTTGAACTTATAAAAATCTCTACTTTTAGAAAAGTTTTTTTTGGTAGATGGATGATCACACTAATTTAGTGCGAGTCATTCTAGATACATCCGAATACAAAATTTGCAACAAAATAGGAGGGCAGAGGTCACCCATCCTCTATATCCTATAACCAACATGCTGAGCCACAGCAGCCGCCGCCTAGTCAGCCGCCGTATTGGCTTCACGGAAAACATGTCGGATCTGGGCAGTATCTACTTCCTGAAGGATGGACTATATATCCTTGAGAATCGGATTAGTGGGGGCTTTAGGAATACTCTCCTTCCATAACCACTGAATGACCGTCATAGAATCACCCTCGATCACTAGCCTATGTGCATGAAGAATCTGAGAAGCATAGGTAATACCAGCCCATGTAGCATAAAGCTCGATCATAGGGATAGAGGAATCAAGGGTACCAAATCCGCCCGCCGCCAGCATATCACCTTGAGGCCCACGAATGATAAAGTCAATTTACCGGATACTCCCATCAAAGTTGATTTTGATGAACCCTAGAGGGGGGGCTCCCAGAAAATGAAAACCGTACGCCGGTTCGCTGCCGAAGTAGCAGGGGAACCCCAGAGGCTAGAGGTGTCATAACCAACTGATTGAATAGCACAAGCACAATCTGCAACCAGAGATCTAATCTTCCTCACTAGCTGATGTGAAGAAATAAAATCCTCTGAGAATATAATCTGGTTCCTCGTTAACCAAATCTGGTAAGCCATGCCACCCAAAGACCACATTTATGCTGAGGAACCATTCGGAGATCCTTAAAAAAGAGAGGATGTGGGGAACCATAAGCATCCACTCTATAACTATAGCCCATCAAGTACCAAATCTGTCTAGCTCTTGGACATTTGAAGATAGCATGGTTGGTAGACTCATCCTCCAAACCGCATAGGGGGCAGATCGGCTGGATAGACGCACCCCTACGAGAGAGCAGGGCACTCGTCGGAAGGCAGTCCTAAAGAAGATTTTAGATAAAAAGCTGAACCCTGGGAAGAGTGGGGAGCGACCAGATCCACACAGCATCATTCATTTCCTGGGGCTGAGGCCTAAAGATCTTCATAAGGTCCCTGAAAGGGGCCCTAGAGAAGGAGGATCTCTGCCATAGCCTAACGTTAGCCGAGGGACCAGAGATAAGGGGAATCGAGAGAGTCCTCACCAAAGAGACTGGTCACCGTGGGGGTATGCCAGGAGGGGGAATCTGATGAAATCAAATCTTTAACCCTCAAGTCGGTGGGGACGTCAATACTAATAAATGAGGGCTACCGAGATAGAGAGATCTCAAAAATCCAAGCATCCTGGATAGCGTCAATAGAATGACCATCACCAATCATTCAAGAGATATTCTTCATGATAGAGTCACCAAACTGACACACCTCCTTCCAAAAGGAGGAACACCCTCGGGGCGGCGTTATGTACTCTCTAGACTTCTAATCACCATATCTCGCACGCATCACGGAGCTCCAAAGACATTGCAGCTCCAGGAGGAACCGTGATGCATGTCTGGCCAATAGAGCTTGATGCCTGACCATCAGGGATTAAATCCCGAGACCACCTTCTTGAATTGGCATACAGATCATGTCCCAAGATAGAAGGTGAATACCATGCCCATCTTGCATGAAAGCCCATTGTTGGAAGTTTATTGAAAAATTATATATCCCAATCCTTTTGATTTTGATGATTACTAAAAGCCATTGAGTACATTAAAAGATGTAATGAGTTTATTTAAATGAGCAATAAATTTATTTTGAACAATCAATGAGAATGTTAAAGTTTGACTTTAATCATTTTGAAAGTAACTTTAAGCTCAATGTTTAAACTTTCAAAAAGAAATTTTATAATAATCAATGAGTTTTTGGAATACTTCTTGAATTAATTCTTAATGTCAATTTTATTGAATTCAAGTCAAAAAATGAATTAAAATGAATCTGGAACGATTTTAATGTCAATCAGAAAAGTTTCTGATTTTTGATACGTTCCGGAGCCGACTCTTGAGTTTCAGAGTCGACTCCACTCAGAGTACAGAAATGTCTATCTGTCTCGAGTCGACCCACGTAATTTCACGAGTCGACCCCTGATTTGTCGAGCCGACTCCATGACTGTGCGAGTCGACTCCGCTCAGACACCAGAAGAGTATTTTTCTGAGCACTTCGCGAGTCGACCCCAACCTTTCATGAGTCGACCCCCGACTTTCAGGAGTCGACACTTTACTTTTGGTGAGTCGACCCCTAACTTTCTAAACATTTCTATTTTTAGTAAGACGAGCTCGAGCCGACTCGGGAAAAGCATGAGTCGACTCCAGCAAATCTGGGCAAAATTTTTACGGATGCCAACTCAGCTCCAACGGTAAGTTTTTTGATTAACGGCTATTTTTCTTTGTCTCTAACGGCTATATTCTTGCAGAATCTATAAATAGAGAAGCTTTTCAAATCAAAAAGAGACATAGAGAGAGATATTTATTTCAAAGAAAAAGAAAAGAAAAATAAAAAAAGAGCTTAGCTGAAAAAATCCGTGATTCAAAATAGAGTGAAAGAAAAGTGTGAAATCAAAGGAAGCTCCATCTGTGCTCAAGCTCTACAATCCAAGGAAGCTTCAGAAGAAATCCAAGTGCATCTCAAGTGATTTCCACTCAAAGAAAAGAGGAAAAGCCCAAATCAACTCCAACACTCATTCCGTGGAGAATCCGTGCTGAGGCCGATTCTACACCTCAAAGGAGTTGAAGAAAAGAAGAAAAGCTCAAAGCCAACCAACTGCAAATCAGGCTTATCTAAACTCTATTCTTACTTTTGTTAATCTGCTCATTAAGGAGCATTGTAACTAAACAAACATATTTCTATTATTTGTGTCTAGTTCAATCTGGGGGATTGAACTAGTGGAGGTAGTCTTACCTCAAGCTTGGTAAGCTTGTTAGGGTTTTTGTGCTGGTAAGCCCTTGGGTTCGTTGTGAAAACGTTTTGTGCTGGTAAGCCCGTGTAAAACCGGCTGGGTTCGTTGTGATCCCGGGAAAACAACAAGTTTGAGTTGTGAGCTTGTAAAACAACTCGGCTGTAATCTAGGAGATTATAGTGTGGACCCAAGTGAATCTTGGGAGTGGACGTAGGTGTTGGATTGCACCGAACCACTATAAAACCTTGTGTTTGCCGTGCTCATTTGTCTCTCACTCTATCTCTCTTATATTTCTGTTTGTGCATTGCTTATAAGTTAATTTCTCTCACTTGCACATCTTGAGTTAATTTGTTTAAAACATTTAAAAGTCTTAAATTTTTAAGAACCCAATTCACCCCCCCTCTTGGGTTGCCATCTGGGCCAACAATTGGTATCAGAGCAAGTGCTCATTTAGAATTTGATCTCACGATCAAGGGCTAAAGATCCTTATGGCAACACAAAGTGGTTCATGTTTTGCTGAAGGTCATTCTACGAATAGACCTCCTTTATTTAATGGAACCAACTATTCATATTGGAAAGCTAGAATGAGAATATTCATTCAAGCTTCTGACTATGAATTATGGGGAGTAATAATAAATGGACCTAGTACACCCACACACGTAGTAGATGGCACTATTGTTCCTAAGCCCGAAAGGGATTGGAATGATAATGATAGGAGAATGGCACAACTAAATGCTAAAGCCATTAACATTTTGTATTGTTCCTTAGACTCTAATGAATTCAACCGAATCTCAACATGTAATTCCGCAAAAGAAATTTGGGATAGGTTGGAAATAACACATGAAGGAACAAACCAAGTAAAAGAATCAAAGATAAATATTTTGGTTCATAAATATGAATTATTTACCATGGAACAAAATGAAACCATCACATGCATGTTCACTAGATTCACTGATATTGTGAATGGTTTGAAAAGTCTTGGAAAAGTATATACTAACTCTGAGCTTGTTCGCAAAATTCTTAGGTCACTTCCAAGGACTTGGGAAGCCAAGGTGACAGCCATACAAGAAGCCAAAGATCTGAACATCCTACCATTGGAAGAGCTTCTTGGTTCGCTAATGACTCATGAGCTTCAAGTTAAACAACATGTCAATGAGGATGAGTCAAGAAAGAAGAAGACCATCGCCCTCAAAGCTGCGGAAAAGGAAGTAAGCAGCAGCGATGATGAAGATGATGATGATGAGACAGCCCTCCTTGCAAGGAAATTCAAGAAGTTTATGCAAAGAAGGAGGCCCTTCCACAAGAAGAGATTTGATCAAAAATGGAAGGAGAAAAAGAAAAGGATAAGAAAAAGGAAAAGGACAAAGAGAAAGAGCCCTTAGTATGTTATGAATGTAAAAAGCCAGGGCATTTTAGATATGACTGTCCTTTACTTAAGAAGGCCTACAAGAAAAAGAAAAAGGCCTATGGCAACTTGGACTGACAGTGAAGAGTCTTCTTCCGAAGAAGAAGAACAAAAAGAAGTTGCAAATGTTTGCTTCATGGCGGACGACAACGAAGAGGTAAGTACCGAAACCCCCGATGATGAATTTACTTTTGATGAAATGTTTGAAGCTTTAATGAATTGATGATTGATTTCAAGGCTTTGAAAAAGAAACACAAATCTTTGAAAACTGAAAACTTAAATTTAATTAAAGAGAAAAATGAATTAAATCTTGTAGTTAAAGATTTAAAAGATAAAATGGAAACACTTCTTAATGAAAAGAATGATTGTGTTCATAAGATTGATTTGATAAAATCTGAAATGAAAATCTAATTAAAGAAAAGAATCAATCTCTAATGAAAATGATTTTCTAAAGAAAGATGTTAAAAAGTATAAAGACATTGTTGAGAAATTTACTCTAAGCTAAACTAAATATGATTTTAGATAGTCAAAAAGCAGTTTTTGACAAAGCAGGTTTAGGGTATAACACATTAAGAAAACAAAAATCATTAAAAATATTTTGTAAAAGCTAACCAAAGTAATATTACTTGTTTTAAATGTAATCAAAAAGGACATAAATCTTTTGAGTGCAAAACAATAAGTAATAATGAAAAATTAAACACTAAAGGAAAGAAAATTTGGGTTCCGAAAGGAACAATTTTTATTGCTACTAACCATGAAGGACCCAAGAAAGCTTGGGTACCTAAACATAAAGTTTAAATTATGTTGCAGGAATGTCTTGTAGCCAAAAGATCAAAGAAAAAGTGGTACCTTGATAGTGGCTGCTCAAGACATATGACGGGTGACAAAGATGAATTCATCACCCTGGAAGAAAAGAAAGGTGGAGTTGTTACGTTTGGCGATAATGGTAAAGGTCAAATTATGGGCCTTGGTAAAGTTCGTATAACTCCATCTACATTTATTGATAATGTACTTTATGTTGATGGTTTGAAGCATAATCTAATTAGTATCCAATTATGTGATAAAAACTTTAATGTTTCATTTAAATCTTCTATATGCACTGTAACTAATTCTATTGATAATAGCATTGTATTTACTGGTTATAGACATGGCAATGTTTACTTGGTTGATCTAGAAAAATTATCTTTGAGTGATCATTGCTTGATTGCTGACAATGCTAATAAATGAAATTAGTTGGTTGTGGCATCGTAGATTAGGTCATGCAAGCACACACCTTATTTCAAAATTAATTAAAATGGATTTAGTTAAAGGCTTACCTAAACTAGATTTTGAAAACAACAAAATATGTGATGCATGTCAATTTGGAAAACAAACTAGAAGTTCTTTCAAATCTAAAAATATTGTTTCAACTTCTAGGGCATTAGAGCTACTTCACATGGACCTTTTTGGACCAACTAGAACCACAAGTCTAGGAGGAAAGAAATATGGTCTAGTGATTGTAGATGATTATTCTAGATATACTTGGGTAATGTTTTTAGCTCACAAAGATGAGACTTTCTCGATATTCCTGAAATTCTTCAAGAAAGTCACAAATGAGAAAAACACTACCATAGTATCTCTAAGAAGTGATCATGGAACTGAATTTGAAAATCACTTATTTGAAAGTTTCTGCACTGAAAATGGTATTAATCATAATTTTTCAGCCCCTAGGACTCCACAGCAAAATGGTGTAGTTGAAAGGAAAAATAGGACTCTAGAAGACATGGCCCGTACCATGCTATGCGAAAGTAACCTACCAAAGTACTTTTGGGCGGAAGCTATTAACACAGCATGCTACATCTTAAATCGAGCCCTAATAAGACCAATCTTAAAGAAAACACCTTATGAATTATGGAATGAAAGAAAACCCAATATAAAATACTTTCATGCATTTGGATGTAAATGTTTTATTCATAATAATGGTAAAAACAATTTAGGCAAATTTGATGCTAAATCTGATGAAGGAATATTCTTAGGATATTCAACAACTAGTAAAGCTTATAGAGTATTTAACAAGAAAACCTTAGTAGTTGAAGAATCCATTCATATAGTTTTCGATGAGTCTTTAGCATCTAGTTCTGAAAAGCTTGATGATGAGGAAGATACAAACATAATTGAAAAAGATCTTGAAAAACTTAATATTGAAGTATCTTCAGATCATGAGCAAGAAGCTAAAGATGATGATTCACATAAGGACGATGATGTCAATATTGATCATAATGATATAGATCTTCCAAGAGACTGGAGATATGCTCATAGTCATCCCAAGGAATTGATTATAGGTGATCCATCTCAAGGAATAAGAACTAGATCATATGAGAAATATTAGTAATCATCTTGCATTTGTATCACAAATTGAACCTAAAACTATTGAAGAAGCTGAAAAAGATAATAATTGGATGTTAGCAATGCAAGAAGAATTAAATCAATTTACAAGAAATAATGTATGGACTTTAGTTGAAAGACCTAAAAATCATTCAGTTATAGGATCAAAATGGATATTAGAAATAAACTAGATGAAAATGGCATAGTAATTAGAAACAAAGCTAGATTGGTTGCAAAAGGATATAATCAAGAAGAAGGTATTGATTTTGATGAAACCTTTGCGCCAGTAGCTAGATTAGAAGCCATTAGGCTATTACTTGCATTTGCATGTCATATGAATTTTAACTTATTTCAAATGGATGTAAAAAGCGCATTTTTAAATGGATTTATAAATGAAGAAGTTTATGTAGAACAACCACCAGGTTTTGAAGATCACGAATTTTCAAATCACGTTTTTAAATTGCACAAAGCTTTATATGGTTTGAAACAAGCACCTAGAGCTTGGTATGATAGATTAAGTAAATTCTTAATTGAAAATGATTTTATAAGAGGAAATGTTGATAAAACTTTGTTTTTGAAAAGAAAAGTAAAGATTTATTGTAGTACAAATATACGTTGATGACATTATTTTTGGTGCTACTAACAATTCTCTATGTCAAGATTTGCCAAGTTGATGCAGGGAGAATTTGAGATGAGCATGATGGGAGAACTCAACTTCTTCCTTGGACTCCAAATCAAACAAAGCAAAGAGGGAATCTTCATCAACCAAACAAAATACACAAGAGAATCCTAAAGAAGTTTGGTATGGAATCAATGAAACCCCTCGGAACACCAATGAGTCCTTCATGCAAGCTGGACAAAGATGAAGAAGGTAAAAAGGTTGATCAAAATATTATCGAGGTATAATCGGATCCCTACTTTATTTAACTGCAAGTAGACCAGATATTATGTTTCTGTATGTTTATGTGCTAGATTTCAGTCAGAACCTAAAGAATCACATTTAATTGCTGTTAAAAGAATACTAAGATATGTAAGTGGAACAAAAAATGTAGGTTTATGGTATTCTAGAGACTCCACATTAAATCTAATTGCATACTCTGATTCTGATTATGCTGGATGTAAATTAGATAGAAAAAGCACAAGTGGTGCATGCCAATTCTTAGGAAGTAACTTAATCTCATGGTTTAGCAAAAAGCAAAATTCAGTTGCATTATCAACTACTGAAGCTGAATATGTAGCGGCTGGAAGTTGCTGTGCGCAAATCCTATGGATTAAGCGACAACTTGAAGACTATGGTATCACACTTAATAAGACACCCATAAAATGTGATAACACAAGCGCAATCAATTTAACTAAAAATCCAATTCAACATTCAAGAACAAAACACATAGAAATTAGATATCATTTTATAAGAGAACATGTAAAAATAAGAAATATGTCTTGATATGTTAACACTGAAGAACAATTAGCTGACATATTTACAAAACCTTTAAATGAAGAGAGATTCTGTTATCTTAGAGGAGAGTTAGGGATTTGTGATCCATTAGAATGAATTTGAAACCCCTAAGGAAATTTTATCTAAGATTCCTTCAAATCTTTGATCTTTAAGGAAATCTTATCTAGAATTCATATCTAATTGATCCACTCATATTCAATGATTATTTTATCAATTTTATGATCAAATTCCGGACACATTTCAGAAATTTCATGTTTTTGCTCTGAAATGGTCTCGGAGCCGACTCGGTGCGTATCGGAGTCGACTCCTGGTTTCGACTGAAACTCTCGGGTCGACCCCTCCTCGGCGCGAGTCGACTCCAAGTCGGGATGGTTTTCTGTGACTGTCCGGAGTCGACCCCTGGCTTTGCGCGAGCCGACTCGAAGTGGTCCCAGGTTGATTTATCTAGGGCAGAGTCGACTCGCCGTTCATTTCAAACTTTCAATCTTCAAAATACTCTCTCCAAATATCTCCAACCTTCCAAACTTCCAAAATCCCTGATTATTACTTCCAATCGACCAATGGCACCCAAAACTAGAGGTTCTAGTCTTGCTGCGGGCGGTATGAAGGAAGAGAGCCGTGAGGAAGACGGTGAGGCGTCCGGTGCGTGAGCCTTCTCCAAGCACGGATTCCACTTCTCATCTTCAACCCCCATGCTTCTCCTGCTGCTACTACTTCCCAGGTAGATCGTTTAGCAGATAGAATCATAACAACGGGTAGAAAGGTGGATTTTGAATTATTTGAAGCAGAGGGATTTTTATTGGGAGACAATTGATGAGATGGGATGGGAGAAAGATATGTTCACTGGATTGCCCACCTATCCCTCTCTAGTTAAAGGAGTTTTATAAGAATTTGTCTAGAGGAGATCATGGTCTATTAGCACAGTGAGAGGAAATAGGATCTCTGTAACTGTTGAGCTTCTTTCTAGACTTTTGGATTACCCTTATCTGGCACTGCCACTTTTCTTCAGAAGACCGTAGTCCCGCTCTTGCTAGATTATTAAATCGGGATGTTGTCGGATTTGAAGAGGTTTTTGCCAACCAACTTTCATTAGAACTGAGATTATTACATAACATTTGCAGTAGGATACTCTTTCCAAAGATAGGAAGATTTGATTATGTATCGGAAAGAGATATCTTTGTGATGGATGCCATTGTCACGGGCAAACCTATAAACCTTCCCAGTATGATACTTTGGTACATTGCAGACTGTGGAGGAAAAAGAAAGTCTAGCCTGCCCTATGGAATGATTCTCACCAAGATTTTTCTGAGCCAAGGAGTTGTGATTTCTGACAATGAGCCAATGAGGAATCTGAGACATACAGACTTTTATAGCTTGGCCACCATTCATCGAATGGTTTTATCAAGAAAAATGGAAATGGGAGAGGAAAGGACTGATAGAAGAGAGAGCTACAGATGTTGAGGCTGCAGGACCTTCAGTCAGACATCCTTCACCTGCACCTCCGAGCCCTTCTACTTCTGCCCCTGCTCCAGCCCCCGCTCCATTATTTGATCAAGCTTCATCATCTTCTGCCGGTTTCTCAGATCTACAACTAAAGCAACTCAAAGTTCTATTTGATGATCAATCTGAAAACTTAAATCTGAATTTGAGAATAAGTTCATGAATTTGAAGGAGACTCTATATTCATTGGATGATCGTATCACTAAGATGAGTCTACTCTCAGCTCTTCTTCGGTATCTTTAAGTGGAGATCTCAAAAATATATTTGAAGAACTTAAAGATATTTGCGGAGATGGAGACCTACTCTAGTGCAATGCGGAGCTTCAAGACAAGATTTTGACTGCTTGCACTTTTGTAGATGAAAGATTAAAAGATTATGTAAAAATCCAATCTGATGGAATGAAGAACATAGTAGATCATTTAACTAGGATTGTAAGAACTCATTTCTGATATTAGATTTCAATCCTTGCTATGTACTGAAATTAATGTAATGTTTACATTTTGATATCAATGTATTAGATTTTGATGTATTAGACTCTTTGATGAAATGAAATATCAATTTTGATTACTCAATGTATTCTTTCTATCAACGAATGAATGAATGTTTATACTTCTCTACCTTTTTGTTGATAACAAAAAAGGGGGAGAGTTTTATAGTTTTATGATTGTAAATGCATATGAGAAAATCAAGTTAATCAATGAGATAAACAATGGGATATTTATTTAAGTTTCATAGGGGGAGCTACCTCATTCAGGGGGAGCCTAAGCCTAACTATGAAAACAAAATAAATTCACTAATCAATCATGCATAAACTCAATGTTTTTGTCATCATCAAAAAGGGGGAGATTGTTGGAAGTTATTGAAAAATTATATACCCCAATCCTTTTGATTTTGATGATTACTAAAAGCCATTGAGTACATTAAAAGATGTAATGAGTTTATTTAAATGAGCAATAAATTTATTTTGAACAATCAATGAGAATGTTAAAGTTTGACTTTAATCATTTTTGAAAGTAACTTTAAGCTCAATGTTTAAACTTTCAAAAAGAAATTTTATAATTCATGTTTTAATCAATGAGTTTTTGGAATACTTCTTGAATTAATTCTTAATGTCAATTTATTGAATTCAAGTCAAAAAATGAATTAAAATGAATCTGGAACGATTTTAATGTCAATCAGAAAAGTTTCTGATTTTTGATACGTTCCGGAGCCGACTCTTGAGTTTCAGAGTCGACTCCACTCAGAGAACAGAAATGTCTATCTGTCTCGAGTCGACCCACGTAATTTCATGAGTCGACCCCCGATTTGTCGAGCCGACTCCATGACTGTGCGAGTCGACTCCGCTCAGACACCAGAAGAGTGTTTTTCTGAGCACTTCGCGAGTCGACCCCAACCTTTCATGAGTCGACCCCCGACTTTCAGGAGTCGACACTTTACTTTTGGTGAGTCGACCCCATGACTTTCTAAACATTTCTATTTTTAGTAAGACGAGCTCGAGCCGACTCGGGAAAAGCATGAGTCGACTCCAGCAAATCTGGGCGAAATTTTTACGGATGCCAACTCAGCTCCAACGGTAAGTTTTTTGATTAACGGCTATTTTTCTTTGTCTCTAACGACTATATTCTTGCAGAATCTATAAATAGAGAAGCTGTTTTCAAATCAAAAGAGACATAGAGAGAGATATTTATTTCAAAGAAAAAGAAAGGAAAAATCGAAAAACAGAGCGTTAGCTAAAAAATCCGTGATTCAAAATAGAGTGAAAGAAAGAGTGTGAAATCAAAGGAAGCTCCATCTGTGCTCAAGCTCTACTATCCAAGGAAGCTTCAGAAGAAATCCAAGTGCATCTCAAGTGATTTCTACCACTCAAAGAAAAGAGGAAAAGCCCAAATCAACTCCAACACTCATTCCGTGGAGAATCCGTGCTGAGGTCGATTCTACACCTCAAAGGAGTTGAAGAAAAGAAGAAAAGCTCAAAGCCAACCAACTGCAAATCAGGCTTATCTAAACTCTATTCTTACTTTTGTTAATCTGCTCATTAAGGAGCATTGTAACTAAACAAACATATTTCTATTATTTGTGTCTAGTTCAATCTGGGGGATTGAACTAGTGGAGGTAGTCTTACCTCGGTACAAGCTTGGTATAGCTTATGTTAGGGTTTTTGTGCTGGTAAGCCCGTGTAAAACCGGCTGGGTTCGTTGTGATCCTGTTAAAAACAACGAGTTGGGTTTTGTGCTGGTAAGCCCGTGTAAAACCGGCTGGGTTCGTTGTGATCCCGAAAAACAACAAGTTTGAGTTGTGAGCTTGTAAAACAACTCGGCTGTAATCAAGGAAGATTATAGTGTGGACCCAAGTGAATCTTGGGAGTGGACATAGGTGTGGATTGCACCGAACCACTATAAAACCTTGTGTTTGCCGTGCTCATTTGTCTCTCACTCTATCTCTCTTATATTTCTGTTTGTGCATTGCTTATAAGTTAATTTCTCTCACTTGCACATCTTGAGTTAATTTGTTTAAAACATTTCTAAAAGTCTTAAATTTTTAAGAACCCAATTCACCCCCCCCTCTTGGGTTGCCATCTGGGCCAACACCCATAGAAAATTTCTAAAACATCTCTCAATCCTCCTCAGGCAAGTAGTCGGGATGGCCGCATTCGAAAGCATATAGAGCAAAAGGGATGAAAGGACCGATCGGATAATGGTAACCCTTGCCATCATAGATAAACCAGTGACATGCCAACCCTCCATACACTGACGAACCCGCCTCTCAAGATCCACATAGTCAGAACAACGGGGTCGTCTACCGGTCATGGGGATCCCTAAATACATAAACCGATCAGTCTGAGTAGAGATACCCAGCCGATTGATAATAGCTTCTCTGGTGGATCTGAAGTCTTCAGGCTGAAGCAGATAGAAGACTTATGAAGGTTGACCTTCTGACCCGAAGCCTGACAATAACTCTAAACAATGGAATCAAAGGAAGCGCAATATCAGAAGAGGCCTGACCCAGAAGGATGCAATCATCGGCAAACAAAAGATGAGAGATGGAAGGGCCCTCATCCCCTACCATAAAAGAGACAATCCTTCGATTTTGCTGAGCCTGATGAAAAGCTCGAGAAAGATCATCCGCAGCCAAGATGAACAAAAGGGGGGATAAAGGGCACCCCTGACGTAATCCCACAGAAGAATGGAAAAACTCGGTCAGGCTCCCATTAATAATCAGAGAGAAAGAAGGCCTTTGGATACAAGCCATAACCCACTCAATAAACATCTCATCAAAACCAAACTCCTGAAGGGAACTATGCAAGAAGGCCCAACTCAGTCTATCATAAGCTCTCTCCATATCGAGCTAAACAGCCATAAGACACCGTCTGGCAGGGGCTCTATGGAGAACATGCATAAACTCCTGGGTGATGAGGACATTGTCCGAGATAGAACGTCCTTTAATAAATGCCTCATGTTCCATAAAAATAAGACGAGGAATCACTGCCCGGAGGCGACTAGCTAAGAGCCGAGCATATACCTTGTACAAAGTAGTGCATAGACTGATCGGCCTAAAATGCTGAGGTAGAGAAGCATCCGAGCGCTTGGGCACAAGAGCAATAAGAGTTCGATTCCAATCCACATGAATATGCTTAGATTGGAAAACAATCTGGATAGCTTGAACCACCTCCTCCCCAACAATATCCCAATAGTGGCGGAAAAAGAAAGGCGGAAACCTATCAGGCCCCGGGGCCTTATCCGGATCAAGCTCCCACAGGGCCCGACGAACCTCCTCCACATAGATCGGCCTGACAAGCATGGCGTTATCCGAAGAGGAAACCTTCCTGGAATCAGATACCTGAATAACCGGAGCCCCATCACCAGTTGATTCTGACCATCTAGACTGAAAGAAATGAAGAAGCTGAGACCGGATAGAATGAATATCCTTCTGATAATTTCCCTCAGCATCAGCTAACCTTCGAATCCTATTAGCTACCCGCCGCTTCAGAGTAGCCTAGTGGAAGAATCTGATATTACGGTCCCCTTCACGGATCCACTGAACCCTGGACCTCTGCCTCCAATATAACTCCTGCTGCTGAAGAAGGGAGTGGTGATGAGCAAGATTCTCTCACAACAAGGAGAGATCATAATCCAATAGAAATCCATCCTGGTCCTCCTTCGTCTGAAGGGCACTTATAACAGCTTCAGCCTGCTCTACTTGCCTAACCAATCCCAACCTCCAGTCTATTCCATCTGGAAAGTCTACGACTGGCTAGCATAAGATGGCAAGATAACTGATAAACAGCATTACCCCTGATAGGAAGGTGCCAAATCTGAGAGATGATAGTCCGAGCAGCAGAATGGAATGTCCAGAACTGCTCAAATCTAAACGGTTTCCTCTGTTGCAGATCAGCCTCCGTGGATATTAAAATAGGACAATGATCCGAGGCGATCCTAGGGAGGTGAGTAACAGTGACAGCAGGGTACTTATGGAGCCATTGAGCTGTGGCCAAAGATCTATCTATGCTCTCCCAGACACGCGCTGTCCACTGCTGGTTATTACACCAAGTAAATTGGGGCCCTGAATACCCCAGATCCATCAGCCCAGTAGACCCGATGAATGACCTAAATTCAGTAATATCAGCTGAGCTAGTGACTCTCCTGCCCCCTCTCTTCTCACTAGCCTCGGTGATACAATTAAAGTCACCAGCAATAATAGAAGGAATCCCTTGGGCAAGGAGGGAAGTCAGCTCGGACCAAAGAACCCGTCTCTCGCGGTAATCCGTACTGGCATAGACTGTCGATAGGAACCAAGGGTCAGAAGTCCCTTCAGAAACAACAAGGCCGATCTGCTAATTACACTGATGAAATGCATCAATCATGACAGCAGAGTCACACCAAATAGCCAAAATACCTCCAGATAGCCCCATAGCCTTCACCGCGTAGGAAGACCGGGTCCGGGCAATCTGTCTCCGAAACCGCACCAAACTGTCTCCCGATAGCCTGGTTTCTAAAAGGACACATGTATCAAAATTATATAGCTACATCAATCTACCAAAAGAGGAACAAACGAGGGCTTATTAGCACCTGTTACATTCCAAATTAAGATCTTCATTAATTAACTGGAGGTAGCTGGGACCCTCTCCTGGTCCTCTGCCATAAAATTATCAGAATGGTGCCACAATGTACCATCCTCAGAATTCAGAATAGAACAATCCTGCAGGACATCTGAATCAACAACAATATCAACTGAACCCTGGCCCAAGAGGACTTCAGAAGGTGCCTCACAATCCTGGTCAACAGGCCTATCAGGGTTGGCCATCTCCACCTCCCGACCTTTAACCTGGCAACAGGGGGGTTGGGGCAATCTAAGCAAAGAAGGAATGATATCCACTATACCTTTGATAATATTGCCCTTGCCTTTTCCTTTTCTCTTATCCAGTTTGGAGATAGACCTGGGAGGCAGGCTATCAACTGGCCTAGCCCGTTTGAGGGGGCCCAAAAACATTTCCCTATTCTCCAAATGGCTACCTTCAGTGGAAGCCAAAGCCAAAGAGGCAAAAGGGTTAATAGAAACCAGGGATTGGGGCAAATCAGATTCAGAGGCCCCAACCTGATGCATCTTCAGCTTCCTCCTTTCTGAACCTTTAAAAACGGCACGCGCTTGTAGAACCGGCACGGCCACCATAGAAGAGGATTCCTTCTCCCCTCCCTCCTTATCCAACTTTAGCTTCCCTCTATCTGGACCTTTCAAACTGGCACGCACCTGAAGAACCGGCACGGCCATGGAAGCAGGGGCTTCCTTCTCCCCTCCCACCTCTTGACAGACCGAAGCAACCTTCACAGACCCAGGGGGATGTCTGCGTCATACCTTTGACGGAGCCTTCCAACCCTCCTCCATGCTCAAATTCACTGCTTCCAGCTGAGGAACAAAGCTGGGAGCTGAGACGGTCGAAGGTGACTTAACCTGGGGACCTGCAGCACTCCTTCGTTGACGAACCGCAGCTGTCCACGGCTCAAAAACAAAGCTGCTGGCTGAATCCTCCGCCTTAGCCATGGCCACCAGCAAGCACAAACCATCCAAATGCAAAGACCCGCATTTCAGACAAATCCCCTCCATAGATTTGAAGACATACTTGTGCCAAAAAGGTCCCCGAATCCCCTGAACCCTGGTCCCAGGCCGAAGAGGACGACGCAGATCAACACGGACCGCCACCCTTGCGAAGCCTCTCCTGTTCTTGGACAACGTAGCAGCATCCGCACAACAAAAGATCCCCGCTGGCTCCGAGATATCTCTAAGAATGTCCTCCTTCGAGAACTCCATTGGAAGGTTGGGCATCCTTATCCAAAGCAGTGCAGAGGAGATGGAATTCTTAGCCGGAAAGAATTCCGGACACCAAGCTTCAGTCCCAATGATCTGTCCATTGATCACCCATGGGCGGCTGAGGACAAGATCGCATGCCACCGGATTTTCAAAGTGGAAGATGTGGCAGCGAAAAGCCAGGGAAACTGGGACGATGACACCGATAATTCCAGCACGTCTGAACTCTCTGATGTAGGCATCAGCCGACACCCATTTGAGGAAGGAGTGGGCAATAATAGCCCTCTACTGCCACCCCACCGTCTCCTCTTCCAGCACCGACATCGGGACCCGAACAACTTTCGAGAATCTGGTCTCCAACCTCGCCACCTCTGCCGGAAAGGGAGACGAAGAAACCCATTTAAACCCAAACTCCGGAGCCCTTCTCCTGGGAACTCGATCCTCCTAAGTCCCAATGGAAGCCATAGGAAGATAGGGGATGACGGGACGAAGGACAGAGGAGAAGCACACAGCAAGGCGACGAAGATCGCCGAAGATCGGGGAGAGAGATAGCCAGAACACTAATCTTAAAGCACAACAACAGAGAAGCACCTGAGAATGGCTCACACGATTTTTAAAGCTCGATTTCCTGTTTGAGTCGACGGTAAAGTTTCTTTCAGAGTTCAACAACATTAGAATCTATCTTTGTGTGTATGTATCTAGAGTTGAGTTTTATTACAAGAAATGAAAATTAAATCAGTGGAATATGGTTGATTTCTAAATGATGCTAGCGTTTAGATTAGGATTAAAGTAAGGGTTTATGAAAATTCCTTTTAATATGAGGTTTCATAAGGCGATGATTTCTACGAATTTGAGAATAAAAATAAGTATATTTTTATTTTTTGAATCGGCCTTCTTTTCTCTACAACAGACGTCTGTCCAAACTTCAAAAGCTTGGCTTGGTCATGGGTTGGCGTCAAATCCTGTTGGCAAAGTAAAAGTCATGGACTATGGTCCAATCCAGTTGGTAAAGCAAAGTAAAGACGGTCCAACACATTTGCACACAGGGACAGCGTAAATAAAAAGAAAAAGTGCACGTTTAATGCATGCAAAGTTGATGGGATGAATGTCTACCAATATTCTGAAATTCTAATAATAAAACTATGCTTCAGTGTCCAAAAATTTTTATCACCATCCATGGTGGGACCCGATCAGACTTCCAACAAAAGCAAGCGTTAAGGAGTTCCAATCGAGTCCTTCTTTGCTTGGTTTTGTTATAGAAATCAAGGCGGATCCAGATCCAAACAAATGTTAAGCTTAAAATTAATATCAAATATTAATAGATTTTTCAGGGCTGAAGGGTCAGTTGTTTGCGACTGAAGGTCATAGCTTCCTTGACATCTTGATTTCTATGACTGAGTTGCAAGCTGCATGGGCTGGCATCATTCATGCGGTCTGTACCTTGCGATCTAGTCGGATGGTTATTGAGAGAGATTCTCTTACGATTATCCGCTGGATCAGACAAGATGCTGATTGTTGTTCTCCATAAAACCCCCTAATCAGGGATATATAGGCTGCTCTCCAATCTACATGTGCTCCGATAATTCTCATGTTTATAGGGAAGCCAATGCTGCAGCCGATTGGATCGCCTCGACTATAGCCCACCATTCAAGTTAGTGAGAATGGCATAATGGTGATCCATATCATGTCATTTTGCAACAAATTATATACTCTGATATTTGGACTTGACTTATTTTTAGAGTGATATGATCGCTCGCATGTAACAAAAAAAAAAATATTAACAGATTTTAAAGTTGCTTTTTTTTTTCGACCAACTTACGTACAAGGACTGGATTAACTCTCTCCAGAAAAATCATCAATATTAAAATTAAAAAAACAAAAAGAAAGAAGAAATGGAGAAGCAGCGGACTTAGAATATCATAACTCCCACATAAAATACAATCAACAGTGTGACGTCAAGCTGACTCAATAATAAATGTCATAGCAAGTTAAGAAATATACTCAAAATTATCAACAACAATTCACTCATTCATCCAAACGAAATGCAACCCTTTCATGTGTTCATTAATGCAAAAACATAGGTCCATGGAAACATTTATCACAAAAAGAAAAGGAAGCAAGGGAGTTAATACATAATCTTCTTACTTGGAATAAGATTGAGCATGCTCGTTTTACCTAACAATTAGCATGACACGTATTTGACTTCTTTTACAGGTGAGGTGGCTGATCCAGCATCGTCAGAATAAACGGTAGCGGCGCCTGACGGAGACCCCCTCGGCCTTTGAAGCCCCCTCAGCCTCGGATATCAGCATCGGCCTCGCTAGGCACCAGACTTGACTCACTCTTCGCATCTCCAAAATGTCATTCAACTTTTCAGCTTCACCTCGCATCGGGTCAACTCCGACCATCGAGGTCCCGGGGCCCTCTCGGCCTCGAACTGCATGAACAGTATCTCAACCTCCGAGACCCTCCCGGCCTCGGACTGCATGAATAGTATCTCAACCTCAATGACCCTCCCGGCCTCGGACTGCATGAACTGTATCTCAACCTTCGAGACTCTCCCGGCCTCGGATTGCATGAATAGTATCTCAACCTCCGAGACCCCCCAGCCTCGGACTCTATGAACAGTGCTTAGTACGTGGTCTGGCCCTTGAGCCCAGCAATCTATAGCCTCGGGCCACCTGGCATGCCCACGTGGTCCGCTGCACATCCGTAGCAGCGTGCGGCCATACCTCATAACGGTGTATGGTCCATTGCATGTCTGCGACTGTGCATGACCATACCCCGTTACAGCGTACGATTCACCACCCGCCTGCAACTGCGCGCGGTCACATCCTACAATGGCGCGCACCCGACACAACTACAGCCGCCAGACACCTGTGAAGCCGTACTGGCAGATAATGCAGGACGCCTCCGACACGCACGGTGACGGTATGACCTGTCACTGTCAGCCTCACCTTTTTGTTCGTTATTGGACAGGGTGTCTCGAAATCAGCGATCTTCTAGAACGAAAAGGTGGATCTACAAACAGGTATAAAAGCGCACACTCTCACTGCAAGTAAGGATCCCAAAACTCGGGTTTTCTAGCTTCTTTCCACTAGCTAAACCCCAACTTTCTAGCTTCCTTTCGCTAATTAGTTCTCGTCTGTTCCTGGGTGACTAACTTGAGTGTCGGAGGGTCCCCACCGGAGCATCCGGTCTCTGGAGACTTTTCTTGCAGGAGTCCAGCGAGGAGGACATCCGTTTTCCCAACGTCTGAAGAAAGTGACTCGGCGTCAACAGCTTAGCGCGCCAGGAAGGGGGGAGGGTAAGAGAAAGATTTCGAACTAGCAATA
Source organism: Calamus simplicifolius (assembly GCA_900491605.1). NCBI lineage: Eukaryota > Viridiplantae > Streptophyta > Magnoliopsida > Arecales > Arecaceae > Calamus > Calamus simplicifolius. The sequence continues at coordinate 479,571 of UESW01004333.1, forward strand.
TACAACCTCTCTCTCTCCGAGCTCTTGAGCCATGGTGACGACCCGTGCGAAAGAGGTCTCCGCCAGCTACACTGAGGGGCAGCGTCAAGGAGCCGATCTGCTGGCGGTTGGCCCCTCAGCTCCCCCAGCCGGTGTCCCTGCACCGCCACGTCCTCAGGTGGCTGGACCTTCCGCTCCCCCGATCGATGTCTCTGCGCCTCCTCCGCAGCAGCTCCAGGAAGATCGGCTTGCCGTCCTAGCCACGCAAGTCAAGTCCTTGGCGGCGGTGGTTCAAGGTCTACAGCACCAGCAGGCGGCTGCGCAGCTACCGGAGCCATTCCCATCGGTTCCAGGGGTGGTGCAACCCAGCCAACATTCCTCTTGGAGGAGATCTCCTGTCCTGGAAGCTCGCCACCGCCATACTTCGCCCAAGCCTCACCGCTGGGAGCCTCTAAGAGACCCCGATCGCCTTCTCATCACGCTAGTGTTTCTCCCAAGCGGCGGCACGAGAGGGAGGTGGAGCGCCCTCATCGACATCGCGGTCACTCTCCCCATCCTTAGAGTCCTCGGGGGAGGGGTCCTTCGATGGCAGGATGGCCCGTCGAGCCGAGCGTCGGCTCAACGAGTACAACCAGTGGTTAGAGGAACTCATCCGCTGAATCACTCACCTGCCAGAGGCGGACTATGACAGCCGACCTCCGCTGTCCCGCCGTATCATGGAAGAGCCCATCTCCACCCGGTTTCGTCTCCCTCAGCTGGATCCATATGACGGGACCACGGATCCCCTGGACCACCTAGAAAGTTACAAGGTTCTTATGCAGGTCTAGGGGGCGATCGATTCGCTCATGTGCATCGCCTTCCCTGCCACCCTAAAGAAAGCTGCCCGAGCCTTGTACTCTCGCTTGCCGCTGCAGAGTATTGATTCTTTTTGTCAGCTGGAAAGGGCCTTCTTAGCCCATTTTGATGCCTGCTGGAAGATTCCAAGGGTAGCTGACAACCTCTTCTCTGTCCAGCAGAGGAGCGGCGAGTCCCTACGAGACTACGTCGCTTGGTTCAAGGAGGCAGCCCTGGAGGTCTATAATCTTAAGGACTCAGTGGCCACTTTGGCCTTGAAGCGAGGGCTCCACCCATCTCGCTTCGCATATTCCCTTGACAAGAAGCCGTCCAGCTCCTACGCCAAACTCTTGACCCGGGCCCAGAAGTATATCCGTGCCGACGAGGCTGATTCCTCTCGGCGCGAGGCTAGCAGGAGTGTCCTCAAGAAGCCGACTCGCCCTGAGCCTACTGAAGTCCGACCCAGGAGGCCCGAGCCTCTCCACCGACCATACAACCATCCTCGAGCTCCTGCATAGAGGGACAGTCCTTACACCCCTGTGCTTGCTCCCATCTCCCACATCTTGCTGGAGATAGAGGGCGAGTCGTACCTGCCACGCCCTCCTTCACTGAACCTAAAGATTCCCCACAACAAGAATTTGTACTGCCGCTACCACCGAGGTCATGGCCATGACACCGACAACTATCGCCAGCTGAAGAAGGCGATAGAGGATCTTATCCAGCGTGGCCACATGGGGAAGTTCGTTAAAGGAACAACCTGGATGCTCCTGGTCCATCGGCGCCTCCGCCACCGGTGATCGACAATGCTTCAACTGAGAAGACGGTGGCGATGATTTCCTGGGGGGCAGGTGGCCCGCCCAAGAGGTCAAGGAGGGAGGGGGAGTTAGATCCTGTAATCCCTTTTTCCAAAAGGGACTTAGAGGGGGTGGTAAATAAAAATGATGATAGCATCGTCGTGTCCATGTCGATCACTAAACATCCTGTAAAAAGAATTCTGGTCGATAGTGGGAGCTCGATGGATGTTTTGAATTATGATGCTTTTGTTCATATGAACCTATCACCCGACCTGCTTCGGCCTATCGCCACGCCCCTGATGGGGTTCACTGGAGATTTCGTGAAGGTCGAGGGGGAGATCACTCTTCCTGTCATGGCTGGCATGGCCCCGCGCCAAAGTATAGTCTTCATGAGCTTCCTGGTGGTCTGGGTACCCCTCGCCTATAATGCTATCCTCGGAAGACCTGGGCTTAATCTTTTGGACGCTGTCATCTCCACTAAGAGGCTCCTCGTGAGGTTTCCCACCAGTGAAGGAGTCGGGGAGATGCGGGGGGAGCAGAACCCGCTTCCACTTTGCTGCCACATGGCCCCTAGTCCATAGGGAGTGATGCCTGCACCAGCACCAGAAGCACTGGACCCCTGGGACCTGGAGAGAAGAGGAGAGATGGTCGAGCGCCTGTTGGCCTTCCCTCTTGGGGAGGACCCAGCAAAGACGATCCAGATCGGAGCCCTGCTCCCGAAGGAAGCCCGCAGCCAGCTCCTTGCTTTCTTGCGAGCCAACGCCGATGTCTTTGCCTGGTCGGCGTCTGACATGCCAGGAATTCCGGAAGAAATGATCACCCACCAGCTCAACGTCAAGCCAGAGTGCCAACCCATTCAGTAGAAGAAGAGGAGCTTTGCCCCTGACAGACAGAAGGCCGTGGATGAGGAGGTGCGAAAGTTGTTGGCAGCTGATCATATTCGTGAGGTGCACTACCCCAACTGGTTGGCAAACGTCGTCATGGTCCGCAAGGCCAGTGGGAGTTGGAGGATGTGCATTGACTTCACCGACCTTAACAAGATGTATCCCAAGGACAGCTTCCCGCTACCTAGGATCGACCAGTTGGTGGACGCTACGTCCGGCCACGAAACTCTTAGCTTCATGGACGCATTCTCGGGATACAACCAAATAATGATGGACCCGGCTAATGAAGAGGCCACCTCCTTTGTTACTGAAAAAGGGATTTACTGCTACAAGGTGATGCCGTTTGGGCTGAAGAATGTCGGGGCCACCTATCAGAGGCTGATGAATAAGGTCTTTGAGGACCAGATCGGGCATAATATGGAGGTGTATGTGGACGATATGCTGACCAAGAGCACCCACACTGCCGATCACGTCGCCGATCTTGCGGAGACCTTCAACAACCTGCGCCAGTACCGGATGAGGCTGAACCCCCGCAAGTGTGCCTTCGGGGTTGCAGTAGGCAAGTTTTTGGGCTTTATGGTAACTCAGCGGGGGATCGAAGCCAATCCTGACAATATCCGTCATTTTGGATATGAGACCCCCAGCTAATAAAAAGGAGGTGCAGTGCCTAACCGGAAAGGTGGCGGCCTTGAGTCGCTTCATGTCAAGATCGGTAGAAAGGTGCCTACCATTCTTTAAGGCGCTGCGCAAGGTCAACAGCTTCGAGTGGACAAAGGAGTGCCAGGATGCCTTCGAGGAGTTGTAGCAATTTCTATCCACTCCCCCGCTGTTGTCCAAGCCGAGGGGCGAGGAGGAGCTCTTTCTGTATCTTGCAGCCTCCCCCGAGGCCGTCAGTTCTGTGCTCGTGTGTATGGATGCTAACGGAGTGCAGAAGCCGGTTTACTACACCAGCAAGGTGCTTCATGATGCCGAGACCAGATATTCTAGGACCGAGAAGATCATCTTCGCCCTGGTGATCTCTGCCCAGCGCTTCCGACCCTATTTCCAAGCTCATCCCATCGTGGTGCTCACGGACTAACCTCTTTAGACCATCTTGTCCCATCCTGACACCTCTGGTCGGCTAGCCAAGTGGGCCATCAAGCTGAGCGAGTTTGACTTATCTATCCGGCCAAGGTCTGCCATGAAGTCCTAAGTGTTAGTTGATTTCTTGGTCGAGTGCACTTGGGCCGAGGAGTGTTTGGAGGAATCGCGTCCGGAGGCGCGCATGGAGTCCTCCTCAGCCGAGGAAGCAGGAAAGGAAGACTGGATCTTGCACGTGGATAGAGCAGCAAATTCCCAGGAAAGTGGAGCCGAGCTCATCCTTGCGAGTCCCGAGGAGGAGGTGGTGGAGTATGCCCTTCAGTTTCTATTTCCAGCCACTAATAACCAGGCGGAGTATAAAGTCCTGTTGGCAGGGATGAAGCTGGCTGAGGAACTCGGTGTGGAGCGTCTGAGGGCCTTCACGGACTCCCAGCTTGTCTCCGGGCAGGTTGCTAGGGAGTATGAAGCCAGAGACCCAACCATGTCTCGTTACTTGAGCAAGGTGCAATCTTGAGCCACTCGGTTCTCTTACTTCCGCATCTGCTATATCCCTCGAGCAAAGAATGCTAGGACCGACGCATTGTCTCATTTGGCCACCTCGACCGACGGGACCCTGGGAAGGACGTATGTGGAGCACCTGCAGACCCCAAGCATTGAAGATGCAGATGAAGCACTACCGGTCGAGCAAGGGCCCTCCTGGATGGACGCCTATCTATGATATATGACCGACGACACTCTCCTTGAGGACCCTGCTGAGGCCAGACTGCTCAGGCGGCGGGCCTCGAAGTTCCTGATGATGGACAGAAAGCTTTATCGGAGATCATTTTCATACCCAGTCCTCAAGTGCGTCGGACCAACCGAAGCTGACTACATTTTACGGAAAATCCATGAGGGCATCTGCGGGAGTCATCTGGGGGGCAAAGCCCTAGCTTACAAAGCCCTGCGACAGGGGCACTACTGGCTGATCATGAGGGAGGACGCAGCCAAACTTGTTAAGAAGTGTGATAGATGCCAGCGCCATGCCAATATTCAACGGTAGCCGACATCTTAGCTAACCCCTCTGGTGGTGCCTTAGCCCTTCGCCCAGTGGGGTATGGACATCTTGGGACCATTCCCTCCAGCCTTCGGACAATGCAAGTTCCTCCTGGTGGCCATCGATCACTTCACCAAGTGGATTAGGTCGAAACCCTTGCTAAGATCACTAAGAGCAAGGTGAGATCCTTCTTTTGTAAGTCTATCATATGTCGGTTCGGGTTACCACACACTCTGGTCACCAACAACGACCGGCAGTTCGACAACGCACCCTTCCGAGGATTCTGCACCGAACTCGGCATCCATCAGAGATTCACTTCCATCGGACACCCTCAAACCAATGGAGTGGCCGAGGTGACCAATCGCATCATTCTCCAAGGACTGAAAACCCGACTGGATGTGTTGACCCAATTGATGATTTTGATGATTAACAAAACTATTTGAGTATAACTATTGGAGGCTCTAATGATTTTGATTAAGTGTTTCAGATTATAAGACTATTGAATGATCAAAATCAGGAGTTACATCGTGTTCTGGATCGAATCTAATGTCTAGGTAAGATTGCAGACATTAGAGTCGACTCCGAGAATCACAGAGCCGACTCCGGAACTGGCACGGAAGTTAGAGTCGACTCCGAGACTGTTAGAGTCGACTCTCACAGAAGAAGCAGAACGTCGATTTTTCTGGCCCCGACCTAGAGTCGACTCCGGGTAAGTTAGAGTCGACTCCAGAAAAGTTTCTTGTCGACCCCAGAAAAGTCAGAGACGACTCCAGAAATATCGTTTTAAAGTGCTTCGAGTTAGAGCCGACTCCAGAAAAGTTAGAGTCGACTCCAACCCACCTGGAATGAAAAATCAAATTGCCAGATCAGCTCTAACGGTAATATTTCTATTTTACCTTATTTCTAACGGATATATTTTGCTACAAGGTACACTCCAACGGATAGTTTTCTTCCAAAAATGGCTTGAAAGAAATCTATAAAAAGGGAAGACTATTGTTCAAAAAAAAAAAGAAAAAAAAAGAGAAAATAGAAATCGGAAATAGAGAAATCCATTTCAAAAATCCAAAAAGAGAGAGCCTGAATCTCAAGAGGAAAACCTTCTAGCTCAAATCCACTCCACTCCAAAAAGCTCAAGAGGAATCCAAGGCATTCAAATCAAGTTTTGGTGGATTTCCCAACTTGGAGAAAGAAGTTCAGCTTCTTGCTTTTCAACCCTTCTCAACTGCTTCAACTGTGAAGAATCGGAGCTGAGGCTTGATTCAACCCAGCAAGGAGAAGAAGAAAAGAAGAAAAGAAGAAAAGCTCAAAAGCCAACCATCTACAAATCAGGCTTTTCTAAACTTGTTATTTTATTTGATTATCTGCTCATTAAGGAGCTTTGTATTTGAAAAACATATTTCATTTGTTTGTATCTAGTTCAATCTGGGGGATTGAACTAGTGGAGGTAGTCTTACCTCGGTTCAAGCTTGGTTAAGCTTGTGTTAGGGTTTTTGTGCTGGTGAGCCCTTGAAAACCAGCTGGGTTCGTTGTGCGCCCGGAAAACAACAAGTTTGAGTTGTGAGCTTGTAAAACAACTCTGCTGTAATCAGGTTGATTATAGTGTGGACCCAAGTGAATCTTGGGAGTGGACGTAGGTGTTGGATACACCGAACCACTATAAAATCTTTTGTGTTTGCCGTGTTCTATTGACTCTATCTCTATCTCTATTTTATTCACTGCACTTTATAGTTACTTTGCATTTGCCTTCATTAATCTCAAGCAAACTATTTTAAAAAGGCTAATTTTTTAAAGAACCCAATTCACCCCCCCCCCTCTTGGGTTGTCATCTGGGCCAACAATTGGTATCAGAGCTAGTGCTCATTAGATTTTGATCACACGATCAAGAGCTAAAGTTCCAAATGGCAACACAAGTTGGATCATTTGCTGAAGGTCATTCTACGAATAGACCTCCACTTTTTAATGGCTCAAATTATTCTTATTGGAAAGCTAGAATGAGGATATTCATTCAAGCTTCTGATTATGAGCTTTGGGGTGTTATAATAATGGACCTAGTACACCCACACATGTTATTGATGGCACTATTGTTCCTAAGCCCGAAAGGGACTGGAATGATAATGATAGGAAGATGGCACAGCTTAACGCTAAAGCCATGAATGTATTATATTGCTCATTAGACGCTAATGAATTTAATAGAATCTCCACTTGTAATTCCGCAAAGGAGATTTGGGATAGATTAGAGGTTACCCATGAGGGTACCAACCAAGTAAAGAATCTAAAATTAATATTCTTGTTCATAAATATGAATTATTTAGCATGGAACAATCTGAAACCATTGCATGCATGTACACTAGATTTACAGATATTGTAAATGGTTTGAAAAGTCTTGGTAAGACATATACTAACTCTGAACTTGTTCGAAAAATTCTTAGGTCATTACCAAGATCATGGGAAGCAAAAATGACTGCAATCCAAGAAGCTAAGGACCTCAACACTTTACCCTTAGAGGAGCTTCTAGGATCTCTTATGACCCATGAGCTGACTATGAAGCAGCATGTGAGGAGGACACAAAGAAGAAGAAAATGATTGCCCTCAAAGCTGCAAAAGAAGAAGAGAGCAGCAGATGATGATGATGATGATGAGACTGCTCTCTTAGCAAAGAAATTTAAAAGATTTATGAGGAGAAAGAAACCCTTCCACAAGAAAAAATTTGGAGCTAAGTGGGAAGGAGAAAAGGATAAAAATAAGGACAAGGACAAAGAAAAAGAGAAAGACCCCTTGACTTGCTATGAATGTAATAAACCGGGGCACTTTAGGAATGAATGTCCAAAATTGAAGAAAGCCTACAAAAAGAAAAAGAAGGCTTATGTGGCGACATGGAGTGACAGCGAGGAATCTTCTTCCGAAGAAGAAGAACAAAAGGAAGTCGCAAACGTATGTTTCATGGCGGACGACAATGATGAGGTAAGTTCCGACAACCCTTGCGATGAATTTGCTTTTGATGAACTTTTTGATGCTTTTAATGAACTTGTTAGTGATTTCAAGTTTTGAAAAAGAAATACAAGATTTTGAAAAATGAAAATTTAACTTTCATTCAAGAAAAGGAAAATCTTAATAATGAATTAAGAAACTTAAATCTGAAAATGAATTTTAATAAAAGAAAAAGAATCAATCTCTAATGAAAATGATAAACTAAAGAAGGAGGTTGAAAATATAAAAGTATTGTTGATAAATTTACTTAAGTTCAAAAAATTTATTGTTAATAGTCAAAAGCTATTTTGACAAAGCGGATTAGGATATAGGCCTAATTTGAAACAAAAATTTGTCAAAAATATTTTTTAAAAAGGAACAAAGTAATATTACATGCTTTACTGTAATCAAGAAAGGACATAAATTTTTGAATGCAATTTTAAGAAAATAGATAAAAATAAATAGTAAAGGGAAGAAAATATGGGTTCCGAAAGGAACAATATTTGTTGCTACTAACCATGAAGGACCCAAGAAAGCTTGGGTACCTAAACATAAGTCTGATTTTATTGCAGGAATGTCTTGTGGCCAAGAGATCAAAAAGAAAGTGGTATCTTGATAGTGGCTGCTCAAGACATATGACGGGTGACAAAGAAGAATTCATCACCCTTGAAGAAAAGAGAGGAGGAGTTGTTACATTTGGCGACAATGGCAAAGGCCAAATCTTGGGGTTTGGTAACATTCAAATAACTCCCTCCACACATATTGAAATGTACTTTATGTTGATGGTTTAAAGCATAACTTAATTAGTATAAGTCAATTATGTGACAAAGGTTTTAAAGTATCTTTTGAATCTTCTTTATGCACAGTAGCTAATCCCATTGATAATAGCATTGTTTTTATTGGAAATAGAAATGGCAATGTATACTTGATTGACTTAGACAATTTGTCTACTAATAATCATTGCTTAGTTGCTAATAATGCTAATATGAATGAGATTGGTTGGTTGTGGCATCGAAGATTAGGTCACGCAAGCACACACCTGATTTCAAAACTAATTAGAATGGATTTAGTAAAAGGTCTACCTAAATTAGATTTTGAAAATAACAAAATATGTGATGCATGTCAGTTTGGAAAACAAACAAGAAGTTCTTTTAAATCTAAAAATATTGTTTCAACTTCTAGGCCATTAGAGCTACTTCACATGGACCTTTTTGGACCAACTAGAACCACAAGTCTAGGAGGAAAGAAATATGGTCTTGTGATAGTAGATGATTACTCTAGATTCACTTGGGTAATGTTTTTAGCTCACAAAGATGAGACTTTCTCGATATTCATGAAATTCTTCAAGAAAGTAACAAATGAGAAAAACACTACCATAGTGTCTCTAAGAAGTGATCATGGAACTGAATTTGAAAATCACTTATTTGAAAGTTTTTGCAATGAAAATGGTATTAATCATAATTTTTCTGCACCTAGGACCCCACAACAAAATGGTGTAGTTGAAAGGAAAAATAGGACTCTAGAAGACATGGCCCGTACCATGCTATGTGAAAGTAAACTCCCGAAATACTTTTGGGCGGAAGCTATTAACACAGCATGTTACATCCTAAATAGAGCCTTAATAAGACCTATTTTAAAGAAAACACCTTACGAATTATGGCATGATAGAAAACCCAACATTAAATATTTTCATGCATTTGGTTGTAAATGTTTTATTCATAATAATGGTAAAAACAACTTAGGTAAATTTGATGCAAAATCTGATGAAGGAATATTCTTAGGTTATTCAACAACTAGTAAAGCATATAGAGTATTCAATAAAGGAAGCTAATTGTTGAAGAATCTATTCATGTAATTTTTGATGAATCTTTAACATCAAGTTCCAAAAGGATTGATGATGAGGAAGATACAAACATTCTCGAAAATAATCTTGAAAAACTTAATATTGATGTATCTTCAGATCATGAACAAGAAGTTAAAGATAATGATTCACCTAATGCTGATGATATTAATACTAATCATAATGATATAGATCTACCAAGAGATTGGAGATACGCTTATAGTCATCCCAAGGAATTGATTATAGGTGATCCATCTCAAGGAATAAGAACTAGATCATCTATGAGAAATATTAGTAATCACCTTGCATTTGTTTCTCAAATTGAACCTAAAACCATTGAAGAAGCTGAAAAAGATAATAATTGGATGCTAGCTATGCAAGAAGAATTAAACCAATTCACTAGAAATAATGTATGGACATTAGTAGAAAGACCTAAAGATCATTCTGTTATAGGATCAAAATGGGTTTTTAGAAATAAACTAGATGAAAATGGCATAGTAATTAGAAACAAAGCTAGATTAGTTGCAAAAGGATATAATCAAGAAGAAGGTATTGATTTTGATGAAACCTTTGCACCTGTAGCTAGATTAGAAGCCATTAGGCTATTACTAGCATTTGCATGTCACATGAACATTAATTTATTTCAAATGGATGTCAAAAGTGCATTTTTAAATGGATTAATAAATGAAGAAGTATATGTAGAACAACCACCAGGTTTTGAAGATCACGAATTTTCAAATCACGTTTTTAAATTGCACAAGGCATTATATGGTTTGAAACAAGCACCTAGAGCTTGGTATGATAGACTAAGTAAATTTTTGATTGAAAATGATTTTACAAGAGGAAATGTTGATAAAACATTGTTTTTGAAAAGAAAAGATAAAGATTTACTTGTAGTTCAAATTTATGTTGATGACATTGTATTTGGTGCTACTAACAATCTTCTATGTCAAGAGTTTGCTAAGTTAATGCAGGGAGAATTTGAAATGAGCATGATGGGAGAACTCAATTTCTTCCTTGGACTCCAAATCAAACAAAGCAAAGAGGGTATCTTTATCAACCAAACAAAGTACACAAGAGAAATTCTAAAGAAGTTTGGTATGGAATCAATAAAACCCCTCGGAACACCAATGAGTCCTTCATGCAAGCTGGACAAAGATGAAGAAGGTAAGAAGGTTGATCAAAAATATTATCGAGGTATAATCGGATCCCTACTTTACTTAACTGCAAGTAGACCAGACATTATGTTTGCTGTTTGCTTATGTGCTAGATTTCAGTCTGAACCTAAAGAATCACATTTAATTGCTGTTAAAAGAATACTAAGATACTTAAGTGGAACAAAAAATGTAGGTTTATGGTATTCTAGAGACTCAACATTAAATCTGATTGCTTATTCTGATTCTGATTATGCTGGATGTAAGTTAGATAGAAAAAGCACAAGTGGTGCATGCCAATTTTTAGGAAGTAACTTAATCTCATGGTTTAGCAAAAAGCAAAATTCGGTTGCATTATCTACTGCTGAAGCAGAATATGTTGCAGCTGGAAGTTGCTGTGCTCAAATCCTATGGATTAAGAGACAACTTGAAGACTATGGTATCACACTTGATAAGACACCTATAAGATGTGATAATACAAGTGCAATAAATCTAACTAAAAATCCAATTCAACACTCAAGAACAAAGCATATTGAAATAAGATATCACTTTATAAGAGAACATGTTGCTAATAATGAAATTTGTCTTGATTATGTGAATACTGAAGAACAACTGGCAGATATATTAACAAAACCCTTAAGTGAAGAGAGATTTTGTTATCTTAGAGGAGAATTAGGAGTTTGTGATCCTTTGGAATAGTTTTCTGAAACTCTTAAGGACATCTATCTAGATTTCATCAATTTCTTGAAAAATATCGATATTCAATAAGGAAATCTATCTAGATCTTGATTCATTGTTTCCCCAATTGCTAAGGAACATTTATCTAGAATTTGATGATTAATTTGAATAGTTTCAAACCCTTGAAACTTGATTTTTTATCTCTGAAACTGTTAGAGTCGACTCTGACAGTTTGTGGAGTCGACACCTTAGTTTTTGATGTTCTGTCTGGGCAATTAGAGCCGACTCTGGCTTTTATAGAGCGACTCTAATTCGAGCGCTGACAGATTTTCTGGTTCGGAGCCGACACTCAGTTTTCGGGAGTCGACTCTAAGTCGAGCTAGGTCAAAAATAAAAAGGCGGAGTCGACCCCAAATCATTCCATCCGTCTCCTAAAACCTCTCCAAAAAGCTCTAAAGCCTTTCCAACTTCCCCAATCTTCTCAAAGCCTTTGATTAAACTCTCCAATCTTCTCAATGGCACCTAAGAGGCGTGGTTTCATCGGTGGAGCGTCCGTTCCCACAAGGCGACGCACTATTCGGAGGCAACCCTCGCCTTCCTCCTCTTCGGCCACTCAAGAAGATTCTCCTCCTTCACCCTCTTCACCCAAAGTTGATTACTTAGCTGGTAAGACCATTACAATTGGAAGAAAGGTGAATTTTGATTTCTTTGAGTCGGAAGGATTCACTATAGGAAGAAGTTTGAAAGAAATGGGGTGGGAAAAGATCTGTTCATTAGATATCCCCACATATCCAGCCTTAGTGAGAGAGTTTTACAATGGTTTAAGTAGAGAAGAAGGCGGATTAATCAGTATAGTAAGAGGAACAAGAGTCACAATAACCACTGAAATACTTGGGAATTTATTGGAAATGCCCACAATCGGTTTAATGGAATATCAATCTGAGGATAGAAGTGGAGCATTGACAAGAATGCTAGGGAGAGATGTAACTGAGTTTGAGGAAATCTATGCAAATCAATTAAATCTGGAACTCAGGCTACTGCATAACATCTGTGGAAGAATTTTGTTTCCGAAAATTGGTATATTTGAGTATGTCTCGGAGCGAGACGTTCTTTTGATGGATTGCATAATTACTGGGAGGCCAGTCAACTTAGCTGGCATGATGATTGGATATATGGCAGAGGCGGCTACAAAGAAAAGATCTACACTGCCATATGGTATGATTTTGACTTTAATCTTTAGAAGCCAAGGTGTGCTTATTATGGAGAATGAACCCCTAAGAAAATTGAGGCACACTGACTATTATAGCATCTCTACTATTTATCGGATGGGCTTCAAGAAGTTGAATGGTGTTTGGATGAAAGGAGGTAGAGAGGAAAGAGCTGAAAGAGATAGAGCAGAAGAAACCAGAGTAGAAGACATCCCTGGACCATCCACTGCGGGACCATCTGTCCCTGATCCATCTATTGTGGGACCATCTTCAGCTGGACCTTCAGAGGCCGGACCTAGTACCATTTCCTCTCCTCCACATCAGTCTATTACTGCTTCTGGGAGATTCTCTGATGAACAGATTGGTCAGCTGAGAGCTTTGCTTGCTGAGTATGATAGTCAGAGATCTCATGAAATTATTCAATTAAAAGAAGACTTTAATCAGTTGAAGGAAGAACTTAATTTGAGACTAGACATGATCTCCTTTTCCATAAGCAATTTTGTTGAATCCTTTGGTGCTGAACTTCACAAAATCTTTGAAAGGATGGAAGGCATTGCTGATGGGTCGGGATCTTATGTTCATGCAACTGGTCAACTGAAGAAGAACATTGACCTTGCAGTCTCACAAATTGAAGCTTGCCTTAAAAATTTTAAGAAATCCCAAAAAGATGATGTAATGGAAATCATAGGTCATTTGAAGAAAATTGTATTCAAACATATCTGACCTTGATTTTGATTTTGATAGTTTGTATTTAGGAATTTTTGAGTATCTAATGTATTTCACTTTGGAATGTACTTATGTAATGTTTCTCACTTATGAAATGCAATTATATTTTTTAAAATCTGTCTATGATTGACGGCTTGAATCCCTAAGTCTTATTAACTTTCTTTATCTAATACTCTTCTTATTGCTGATAACAAAAAAGGGGGAGAGATAGTTGAATATGCAAAGAAAGAAAGATTGAATATGAATATTGAATATGAATATGCAAAGAAAGAAAAACTTGAAAATTTTAATGAAAGATGGTTGTATATGCATAAAGAAAGAAAGGGGGAGAAATGATTGTTTATGCAAGATAACTTGAAATCTTAATCAGTTAAAATTCGATGCTTAAATATAGGGGGAGCTATTCAATGCAGGGGGAGCTTAACAAAAAGCTCAATTGCAATTTTCTGCACTTTTAGATTAAATATTAATAATTGATGAATTATATTGAACTCATGCACAATTTTAAAAGTTTACTTTGAATATTGGCATCAAATCCTTCATTAAAAATATTTTAAGTTTCAAAATGACTATAATCTTTAGTTCGAATGAATTTTTGAATGCATATACTCAAAGTTTTTGTTATCATCAAAAAGGGGGAGATTGTTGACCCAATTGATGATTTTGATGATTAACAAAACTATTTGAGTAACTATTGAAGGCTCTAATGATTTTGATTAAGTGTTTCAGATTATAAGACTATTGAATGATCAAAATCAGGAGTTACATCGTTCTGGATCGAATCTAATGTCTAGGTAAGATTGCAGACATTAGAGTCGACTCCAAGAATCACAGAGCCGACTCCGAATCTGGCACGGAAGTTAGAGTCGACTCCGAGACTGTTAGAGCCGACTCTCACAGAAGAAACAGAATGTCAATTTTTCTGGCCCCGACCTAGAGTCGACTCCGGGTAAGTTAGAGTCGACTCCAGAAAAGTTTCTTGTCGACCCCAGAAAAGTCAGAGACGACTCCAGAAATAACGTTTTAAAGTGCTTCGAGTTAGAGCCGACTCCAGAAAAGTTAGAGTCGACTCCAACCCACCTGGAACGAAAAATCAAATTGCCAGATCAGCTCTAACGGTAATATTTCTATTTTACCTTATTTCTAACGGATATATTTTGCTACAAGGTACACTCCAACAGATAGTTTTCTTCCAAAAATGGCTTGAAAGAAATCTATAAAAAGGGAAGACTATCATTCAAAAAAAAAAAAAGAATGAAAAAAGAGAGAAATACGGAAATTCGGAAATAGAGAAATCCCATTTCAAAAATCCGAAAAAGAGAGAGCCTGAATCTCAAGAGGAAAACCTTCTAGCTCAAATCCACTCCACTCCAAAAAGCTCAAGAGGAATCCAAGGCATTCAAATTAAGTTTTTGGTGGATTTCCCAACTTGGAGAAAGAAGTTCAGCTTCTTGCTTTTCAACCCTTCTCAACTGCTTCAACTGTGAAGAATCGGAGCTGAGGCTTGATTCAACCCAGCAAGGAGAAGAAGAAAAGAAGAAAAGAAGAAAAGCTCAAAAGCCAACCATCTACAAATTAGGCTTTTCTAAACTTGTTATTTTATTTGATTATCTGCTCATTAAGGAGCTTTGTAATTGAAAAATATATTTCATTTGTTTGTATCTAGTTCAATCTGGAGGATTGAACTAGTGGAGGTAGTCTTACCTCGGTTCAAGCTTGGTTAAGCTTGTGTTAGGGTTTTTGTGCTGGTGAGCCCTTGAAAACCAGCTGGGTTCGTTGTGCGCCCGGAAAAACAACAAGTTTGAGTTGTGAGCTTGTAAAACAACTCTGCTGTAATCAGGTTGATTATAGTGTGGACCCAAGTGAATCTTGAGAGTGGACGTAGGTGTTGGATACACCGAACCACTATAAAATCTTTTGTGTTTGCCGTGTTCTATTGACTCTATCTCTATCTCTATTTTATTCACTGCACTTTATAGTTACTTTGCATTTGCCTTCATTAATCTCAAGCAAACTATTTTAAAAAGGCTAATTTTTTTAAAAGAACCCAATTCACCCCCCCCCCCTCTTGGGTTGTCATCTGGGCCAACAGGATGATTGCAAGGGACGGTGGGTGGAGGAGCTTCACAATGTGCTATGGGCATACCATACAGCGCTACGAGCCCCCACCGGAGAGACCTCGTTCAGCCTGGTCTTTGGGTCCGAGGCTGTCATTTTGGTGGAGATAGGCTCCCCGAGTCCTCAGGTGGAGTCATATAGTGAGGAAGACAACCCGAATCGGCTGCGAGCCAACCTTGACCTGGTGGAGGAGGTGCGAGACCGAGCGCGGCTCCGGATGGTGGTCTATCGACAACGAGCTGCTAAGTATTACAACACCCGCGTGCGCCCCAAGACTTTCCTGCCGGGAGACCTGATCCTTCGACAAGCCGAAGTCTCAAAGCCGATGGAGGGAGGCAAGCTAGCTCCGAACTGGGAGGGGCCCTACCAGATCACCGAACACTCCGTCACGGAGCATACAAGATTGAAGAGCTGGATGGGAAGCCGCTCCCTCGAACGTGGAATGCTGACAACCTTCGTCGGTATTATCAGTAGTGTATTTCCTTCTTACATTAAATGCCATGCTTGTATTCTTTTAGGCTTTTGTCCCTCATTTCATATTAATAAACTTGAGTTCTAGTATCTCAGTTTTTTAACTGAAAGCCCAGGGCCAGCCAAGCATAAAGCCAGTGTACCACTGGCAGAGCATGTACCATTGGCTCTCAACAATAAGCCCGACCCCGGTCGGCACCAAAAGCCCAAGGCCAGCTCAGCACTGAAAGCCCTGGGCCAACCAGGCACAAAGCCCAGTGTACCACTGGCCGATAGAGCGATGTACCATCGGCTCTCAACAACAAGCCCACCCCGGTCGGCACCAAAAGCCTGAGGCCAGCTCAGCACTGAAAGCCCTGGGCCAGCCAGGCATAAAGCCCAGTGTACCACTGGCAAAGCGATGTACCATCGGCTCTCAACAACAAGCCCGACCCTGGTCGGCACCAAAATCCCGAGGCCAGCTCAGCACTGAAAGCCCTAGGCCAGTCAGGCACAAAGCCCAGTGTACCCCTGGCAGAGCGATGTACCATTGGCTCTTAACAACAAGCCCACCCCGGTTGGCACCAAAAGCCTGAGGCCAGCTCGGTATTGAAAGCCCTGGGCCAGCCAGGCACAAAGCCCAGTGTACCACTGGCAGAGTGATGTACCATTGGCTCTCAACAACAAGCCCGACCCCGGTCGGCACCAAAATCCCGAGGCCAGCTCGGCACTGAAAGCAATGGGCCAGCCAGGCACAAAGCCTAGTGTACCACTGGCAGAGCGATGTACCATCGGCTCTCAACAACAAGCCCAACCTCGGTCGGTACCAAAAGCCCGAGGCTAGCTCGACACTGAAAGCCTTGGGTCAGCCAGGCACAAATCTCAGTGTACCACTGGCAGAGCGATGTACCATCGGCTCTCAACAACAAGCCCGATCCCGGTCAACACCAAAAGCCCAAGGCCAGCTCGGCACTAAAAGCCCTGGGCCAGCCAGGCACAAAGCCCAGTGTACCATTGGCAAAGCAATGTACCATCGGCTCTCAACAATAAGCCCGACTCCGGTCAGCACCAAAAGCCCAAGGCCAGCTCGGCACTGAAAGCCCTAGGCCAGCTAGGCACAAAGCCCAATGTACCACTGGTAGAGTGATGTACCATCGGCTTTCAATAACAAGCCGACCCCGATTGGCAATAAAAGCCCGAGGCCAGCTCGGCACTGAAATCCCTGGGCCAGCCAGGCACAAAGCCCAGTGAACCACGGGCAGAGCGATATACCATTGGCCCCTAGAAGCCTAAGTTTACCTTGGCCCCTCCTAGCCCGATGCTCCATCGGTCTCGAAAGCCCGGATCTGCCTCGACCTTCCGAGTCTGATGCTTCCTCAACCCCCAGAAGCCCATCTCCCTTGGCTCCAGGATCCGATCATACATGGCTAAGTTGAGGTTATTCGGGAATGAATTAAAGGTTGCTCCTCGGCACCGACGAAGCCCCTAAGGGTCCCACGTCAGCAACCAAGGGACTTGGAGTAGAGGTTACAGTTGGATAAAGACAATTTTCATTGAAGGAAAAATTGGACTTCATTAATTGGAAGTGTTTACAAAATGCCGACCAAGTCGGACTTGCAAAAAATGAAAAAGTACAACTTAAAGCTCATGGTTCGGCCGGCATGGGCTCGTCATCAAATGAGACAACTTCGGAAAGACACTCCGGCTCGACCTCAAGGGCCTAAGGGAGGTTCAGGTCTCGGACTACTTTTTCCTTTCCGCACTGGAACCCTTGGAGATACGCGTCCACCGAAGCTTCGGCCATCTCTTCCTTATAGCGCTCGGATGCCCTGAACTCTTCTATGGCCCTGGCGGCCCTGACCTCGATAGCTGCCTCCACCTCAGCGGCTCGAGCCCCTTTCTCTGCAGCTAGAGACGCTGCCGCTGCCCTCTCGGCCTCTTGGGCGCGACCCACTTCCTCCTCGGTCTTCTTTGCCCTCTCCTTGGCCTCGTCCACCCGATTCTTGGCCGCCTGAATGGCTGCGGTCAATTCGGCAATGTGCAGGTCTCTTGCTGCACCGGTGCCTTCGGCCTCCATCAGCTGGTTGAGTGCCACCCGCAAATGGTTGGCGTCAGCCTCTGCCCGACTCTCGGCCACCTTTATCTCATCGGCTCGGGCAACCCTGGCCGATTCCAGGGCCCTCTCGGCCGCCTCGGCTCGAGCACGAGCTTCTTCAGCCTCCTGCTGGGCCTCCTGCATGAGAGTCTTTCCCCATGGATGACCTCCCTTGTAGCCGCCAGGGAGTTCGCAAGCTGCATGCAAGCCTCATATCAAAAAAAAAAGGGAGAAAGGAGAAGAGAAATATAAAGGCAAGGGGCTGCAAGACTACTCACTTTGACCAAGGCCGCGTAGGACTCTCGGAAGAACGTAGCCACCCTCAAATGGCTAAGTTCTTCCTGGACCTCGGGAATGATGACTGGTGAGATAAGCCGCTCCGCCCAGTGCCCATTGTTCAAAATGGAGTTTTTTGGCGGCCTCGGTCTGACTCCATTTCCTCCAACAGCCTCGGCGGTTTCGGACTCGGCGCGTGGAGGGCTGCTTGTTGGTGTCCGCTCAGGGGGTGGACTTGCTACCCCTGACGATCCCTCACCCCAGCTCCTTGTTGCCTCGGCGGGGGCTGGTCCGCTGGGAGTAGGGGGCTCCTCCGCTGTAGCCGGCTCCTCTGTGGCCGGCTCCTCCATCGTTGCCCCCTCAGCCACTGCCCTTTCTGGTGGGGTGTCGGCCGTCAGATCAATCTCCGGATCGGTCGGAGGCTCTTGAGGTGCGGGCGGCTCGGGCACCTGCACTATTGGACGTTTTGAGGCCGGTGTTTGCTGCCCCTCGCTCGGCCCCCCTTGGGCCCTCCTCTTGGCCGTGGCCCTCTTGAGTTTACAGGTCGAGACCTTCATAGCTGTACAGCATCAGTCGGGGTCAGTAAAAAAAAATGAACGAAACAAGAAGAATACTTGACTAACTATGGAGGTGACTTACTCACCACGGTGGAGATGAGACCCGCCGACTGGAGGTTCTCCTCTGTTAGAAGCAGGTTGTACCGAGGGATGTCGATAGTCAACAACTGCCCCAACGCTTCTTTGTCTCTAAGAAGGATGTCGGAATTTATGTTACCTCGGAGGTCGGGGTCCCCCCACCGGGGCTTAACCTGGTCCAGATTGACAAAGAAAAATCGGGATTTCCATCCCTTGACGGAAGTAGAAAGAAGAAGTTTGAGGAGTCGGCCGGGTCGAGGTTGGAACAGCCGCCAACCCTTTTGAGTCCGAAGGATGTAGAAAGAGCGAAAGAGGGAGATTCGGGGGTATGTGGAGGTGATGGCAAAGGACGATGAAGGCACAAACGGTCCGAAGGGAGTTTGGGACCAGTTGAGATGGGGTCAAGGAGTAATACTCGAGGAGGTTAATAAAAAAAGAGGAAAGGGTAGACGGAGACCCACCCTCAGAGACATTTCATAAATGGCCACTTGGCCAGGTCGAGAAGAAATCACTCTATCATCGGGAGTCGAAAGAAAGAGCCCGACATCCCGAGGGATTTGGTAACGGGCCCGGATGTTCGCCAAATCCTGGCCTGTTACCGTGGAGGTGGTTCCTTCTGGGGATTCTGCCCCCACTCTCGAGGAGGTGCTGGCCCCTGTTCGACATCTCCTCGATGAGGCCCTGCCAGCCACCATCAGACGTCTCCCTGCATGAGCCCCGCTGGCGACCTATCGCTGACCCAGAGAGGCGTGGTCCTCCGAATCAAAGGACCACTCAAGAGGAGGTGAAGGAGAAGGGGAGGAGAAGCTCAAAGCCTCTCAGAAGAAGAACGATCCTCCGAATCGTCCTCTGAGGTCCAGGAGTGGGAACTCATTGCTAGAAGAAGAAACAGAGAGGTCTAAAAGAGATGAAGAGCTAACCTGAGGAAGAAAATGGTGTACGTAGGCTCTCAGATTGCAGGGAAGGTCAGGAGGTAGAAGTTCAGAGGAAGAAGACAACAATAGCAGGAGTAGTGTGGCCAGATTCAACCCACTCCTGGGTTTTTATTAAGTTTTAAATCGTCTCGCCTCGTCTCATCAGCCGCGTGGACCCCTACCATAGGCTGAGTTGCCTCGGCGATTGCTCAGTGCGTGATACGATCCGCCTCCAGCCAATGATGGGACACCTCTGACGTCATCGTTATGATGGGCAATGATGGTGCCAGCTTTTCTCATGGACTTCGAAAGATCAACCTTTCCTCGAGGATGATTGCGGCAGATTGGGTGGACGGTAGTGGCCGCCCCTTCACATCCCTCATGTCACCCGCATAAAGTCATTACAACGCCCAGAGACACGTGTCCGGGGGCAGTTCGCAAAGGACGGGGATCAGCCGTTGGGGAGGTGACACCCCTTTCACCTTACTGGGGTGGGCCCGTTTCGTCTCAGGGTGAGGGGGCATCTGATATGGCTGATCCAGCACCATTAGAATAAACGGTAGCGGCGCCTGACAGAGACCCCCTTGGCCTCGGATATCAACATCGGCCTCGCCAGGCACCAGACTTGACTCACTCTTCGCATCTCCAAAATGTCATTCAACTTTCCAGCTTCACCTCGCATTGGGTCAACTTCGACCATCGAGGTCCCAGGGCCCCCTCGGCCTCAGACTGCATGAACAGTATCTCAACCTCCAAGACCATCCCGGCCTTGGACTGCATGAACAGTATCTCAACCTCCGAGACCCCCCCGGGCCTCGGATTCTATGAACAGTGCTCGGTACGTGGTCTGACCCTTGAGCCCAGCAATTTATAGCCTTGGGCCACCTGGCATGCCCACGTGGTCCGCCGTACATCCGTAGCAGCGTGTGGCCATACCTCATAACGGCGTATGGTCCATCGTACGTCTGCGACTGTGCATGACCATACCCCGTTATAGCGTACGATTCACCACCCGCCTACAACTGCGCGCGGTCACATCCTACAATGGCGTGCACCCGGCACAACTACAGCCGCCAGACACCTGTGAAGTCGTACTCGCAGGTAACACAGGACGCCTCCGACACGCATGGTGATGGTACGACCCATCACTATCAGCCTCACCTTTTTGTCCGTTATTGGATGGGGTATCTCGAAATTAGCGATCTTCTGGAACGAAAAGGTGGATCTACAAACAGGTATAAAAGCGCACACTCTCACTGTAAGTAAGGATCTCAGAACTTGGATTTTCTAGCTTCTTCCCACTAGCTAAACCCCAACTTTCTAGCTTCCTTCCGTTAGTTAGTTCTCGTCTGTTCCCGGGCGACTAACTTGAGCGTCGAAGGGTCCCCACCGGAACATCCGATCTTCGGGGACTTTTCTTGCAGGAGTCCAGTGAGGAGGACATCCGTTTTCCCGGCGTATGAAGAAAGTGACTCGGCGTCAACAATAACTCCCACATAAAATACAATCAATAATGTGACTTCAAGCTGACTCAATAATAAATGTCATAGCAAGTTAAGAAATATACTGAAAATTATCAACAACAATTCACTCATTCATCCAAACGAAATGCAACCCTTTCATGTGTTCATTAATGCAAAAGCATAGGTCCATGGAAACATTTATCACAAAAAGAAAAGGAAGCAAGGGAGTTAATACATAATCTTCTTACTTGGAATAAGATTGAGTATGCTCGTTTTACCTAACAATTAGCAGGACACGTATTTGACTCTTTTACGGGTGAGGTTTCCACCTGCTGCATTTGACTTCGTTTGCAGGCAGCTGTACCAGGCCAGTGTCATCTAATTTTGGTGACTCAAGATCACCACTGGTATGTCCCTCTCGCAACGAGAACACATCATTGTAACGCATTGGGCATTGGAAGATTTTTTCCCTTCGTTTCCTGCCGTATGTGTGAAGCAAACTCTATTTGCTGGATGGAAATTAGACATTCTTCATGAATGCGTTTTTAGTGAACTAAAAATTCACGCATGAAGACAACTTGTGAATGATTAATTTTTCAAGAACTTCATTGCTTGTGTATTTTACCACCAATGACATTCATTTGCAGCAGAGTTCCATGCTCACCTAACCCCCAGCAAGAAAGGAATTAAAACAATCTTTCGTATACTTTCTACTCCCAAGTCATGGGATAATCAATTTCCTATTTTTTTAGGGATGTGGTTTGGTGGTTGTAATCATTATCATGATAACAAATATCCTAAATTTGTTAGGATAATTTGTTATTAACTTGATATGATATATAGTTGAATGGTTAAGTGGTTGAAACAAAATTTTCCTTTCTATGGAACCACACAACCTCCTTTCATATATAAAAGGAAAGAGATACCTCCTTCGAAAAATATGCCTAACTCCTCCTTTTTCTCTCTTTTGGATGCCTAACACCCACTTTCTCTCTCTAAAATATCCTTTCTCTCTCTAGCATGTCTCTCTTGAAGGATTGAAAGCTTCTCTCTCTTGAAGGATTGAAAGCTCCTCTCTCTCACAGAAGGATTGAAAGCTCCTCTCTCTCATCCCTCTTTTTGGTTTGATCAAGATTTGATCTTGATCAAAAAATTATTTTCTTTAATAGAATCTTGATCAAGAAATATTTTCTCTCTTGATTAATCAAGATTTGATCTTGATCAAGGAATTATTCTCTTTCTTGATTTGGAAAATCATTTAAACCGTTCCAAAAATCTTCGCATGGATCATTGTTAGAGTTCGAACACGTGGACGGCTAGTGGTAAATCGTTTACCGACTTCATCAGGCTTCATCCTCAATAAAAAAATAATTATTATTAAATCATGTGTTATTTCTTGATAACTAAATTTGTTCCATGAGGATCTAAGGATCTTGAGCTTTGAGAATTAAATTTTATTTATTTATATCTTTTACTGTGTGATATATGAATTTGATTCATATAAAATATGTAATTTCCATCATATCCTACCTAGCGAGATAAACTTCTGCAGTAGGCCACTTTTGACAAGTAAATAATCTCCACCTTGTCATCCAACTTTTTTTAAAAAAAAATCCCTTCCCTCACAAATAAGGATAAAAAAAACACATATCTCAAAAGCTACCAATAAGAAAATGGGAGAAGGATTCGTGGAAGACATCTCAAGGATGTGTTCTTTTCTGTTACATTTTTATCCGTGGGAAAACCAGCACAGGAGAGCAAAAAGCTTATTCTTGAGCCTTATGTTTCTGAAATTGATTTCTTGATATGATGGAATACATTGAATTGGTATTACCTTAGTTTTGGCTTTAATCATATTAAACAATAAAGTATCATATGAAACAAAATAAGCTCAAACACTCTCTGGGATAATGACTTCTTCGAGATGATTAGCCACCTTGAAACAATATATGGCCACTTATAAACAAAGACACAACAACACCATTAATTTTAAAAAAGAGGAGGGGCGGGGGAGGAGGGGAACTAATCAAATACCAATTTAAATAATCATATACCAATTTAAATAAGGAATAAAGCCAATTACAAAATCAGTTATTTGTTAATCCAGAACTTTATCCAGATAAACTAAACACAAACCTCACCAGCATATCTGAGACAACGGAACCTTCAAATAAATCTTAATATAAAAATTAGTATTTCACCTATTTCTCATCAGAATGATTAAATAAATAAACCTGTTCTCGTGTTTGGTGTCAGTTTGGTCAAGTGCATTAAGTATTATCATGCTGAATTTCATCCAAGAATTTGTGACCAAGAATAATAGTAGTATCATAAGATCATTCTTTTCCATGTGCTTTACTACAGGCAGCTGGGTTTGGGCTTTGAAAATAGTAATGGGCCTGCTAGGTCATAGCCCAATGGGCTGGATGGGCCATGAGACAGCGGGGTTAATGGGTTGGGCTTCTTTTGAAAATGGATGTTGGGATGGGTAAAATAATTTTTGGGCTTAAGCTTTGAGGTGATTAAGTATGGGTTAGCAGGAATATTTTTGTAAATATCATTAAGTGATAAAGATTAGCAATATTAAAAAAAATTAAATCTTGCATTCAAAAATAGTTATTTATGTTTAATTATAGGGGATCGTTGTCTGATTGTCTTATAGTGAAGATAGTATTGGAGTAGCGATATGAGGCATGAGTTTTACATTTTACTGTTCTGCAATATATTTTTATGACTTGCATAACTGCATATATTATATTTTATTATTTGTTTTGTCTACATAATTTGGAATGAGAATTATGGATTATTATGGATATACACGCACAGGGTGGTATATTATTTTGTTATAAATGATTTTTGGTTTCAATTCGAGATTATGAATTTTGATATTCTAGATTTGGTATGACTTAGTATTCTGAAGGTGGTATGACGTGGCTTGGTATACAGGAGGTAGTATGGTGTAGCTTAGTTGAGGAATATGGGCTGGAGCTATGATGTGGTATGATGTGGCTTGGTATTTTGGTGATGGTATGGTGTAGCTTGGTATCTTGGAGAGGGCATATTGTAGCTTGGTATCTTGAAGGTGGTATAGTCTGGATTGGTGATATAGTAGCTTGGTATTCTGAAGGTTGTATAGTATGACTTGGTATTCTAGTAGTGAGGATTTGTATCACCGCTCCCCTAAACTATTGGTACGTGGTACTAATTCTGGCAGTGAGGATTGGTGCCTTCATTTGCCTAGATTGGTGGCCTAGAGAAAGGCATATAGGTCGAAGAAGCATAGGTAGAATAAAGTCATGACAGCCAATATGGATAAGTTTATTATGCTGGTATTAATATACAAACCAACCTGAATGGGAGAAGTATGGCCAGGTTAGGATGTTGATGCATAATATTATGCTCGGAGTGTTAGTATGTACCAACAGTATTGTTTCGTGACGCATGCTTACTAAAGAAGTGGCTTGTTTAGTAGATGCCTTACATGTTGTGGCAAGAGGGGCAGTGAATGTATTATATCCTAAGTGAGGGCAACTTGCTTACTGATGTGATGCGTATGGGTACATGGATGGTTCGGTTGCTATATTTGGTTTGGCTATCGTTGTGGTTACATGGATGGTTTGGATGTGGTTATGGTTACGTGGATGATTTGGATGTGGCTGTAGTCGTATAGATAGTTTGGATATGGTCGCAGTTATTTGGATATTGTGGCTATCTTGATGCTCTGGTATGGTTATCTTGAATTTGTTGGTTTGGCCGTGGATATAGTTATCTTGTGAATGGTTGGTATTCATTCTGATATGTCGATTTTATTGGCTTCTTGGATAGTTATATATATTATGATATATTTTGATCAAGCATATTTTGGCTATATTAAACTATTTTATTGGCATGTTCATGATAGTAAGTATAGAAGTTCTATTGACTTTTTAGCTCATCCCAATCTTTTTTTTTTTTGGTTGCTGCAATGAGGAGAATGTTTAGTTGATAAATCAGTATCTTGGGAATACACTTTAAGAGTAAGGATAGTTTGAGGCTTCTTTTCATTTTTGAATTGATCAATTGAAAATGCAAGTAAAGGATTAACAACTTGATATGGAAAGTGATATATTTGAATTTTAGTTTCTACAATTGCATTTTACATATGTTGAGGTTTGGCGAGCCTTGCATGCTTTTTGAGGTTTGATTTAAAAGTATGCAATTATGTCGCAATGCTTGTAGATCAGGTTTAGAATTAGGGTTCACAATAATAGCAACCATGATCAATATGTAAGTATATTATATTCATATAATAAGCATCCAATAAATATTTATTTATTTAAAAACTATATACTTTCAAAAGTAACCAATTACCACTTACATCATGTTTAAAATCTTTAATTCAGTTTCATCATCTCTTATTAAATCTTATTTATAATCAATTCAACATGTTTATCAATTTATCATAAGTAATAATCATAACAGTCATGGTTAATATGTAAGTATGTTATATTCATACAATAAATATCGTAGGATGATAAATATTTATTTATTAAAAAATATGATAAATTTCAGAAGGGAACAATCACCACTTCATGCTTAGAATCTCTCATTAAATCTTTTTCGTAATCAATTTAACATTTTCATCAATTCATCATGAGTAATAAATAATTAATATTAAATATAAGCATGATAATTATAACAATATGTAAGCATGTTATATTGATATAATAAGCATTATAGGATAATAAATATTTATTTATTTTAAAATATAATAAATTTTAGAAGTAATCAATCACTATTTATTTTTTTAGATAAAATTACTAAAACTAATCTTCACTTAAAGCCCTATTTACAAAAGATTTTTTTAAAGTAAGTAGATTTCCTACTATTAATAAGATACCAATCTCCTAAAATAATTAAACTTTCTAATTTAATAGGATACTAACTAATTTAATAGAAAACAAAGAGATAAGCATCTATTAAATATTTAAAAAAATTCTTGACTTTTAAAGCAAATTCAAATAAGCTTTCCAATTTTAATAGGATATTGATTCGTTTAAGGAAACTAAAGAAATAAATATCATAGATTAATTATTCATAAACCAATTTTTTTTTACTTTTTATTTAAGATACGGGTCTCCTAAATAAATAGATTTCTTAGTTTTAGTAAGATTATAGTTTTTTTAAGAAAACTAAAAAAATAAATATCTATTAAATATATATCTTAAAACTAGATTATTGATTTTCTACTCTTTATAAAATACTAATATCTTAAAACAAATAAACTTTCAGTTGCAGTAGGATTTTGATTTTTTTAAAAAAAATTAAAAAAATTAAATATCATACTTTTGGCTCCTAAAGCAAATACATTTTTTATGTTTTATAAGATACCATGTCTTAAATAAAAAAACTTTCTAATTTGGTGACATTCTGACTTCTTAAGAAAATTAAAGAGATAAATGTGTATTAAGTATATATTCTTAACTCTTAAATCAAATAAATTTTATACCAATCTCATAAAACAAATGAATTTTCAAGTTTTTATAGGATTCTGATATCTTAAAAAACCTAATAAGATAAATATTAATTTAAATATTTTAAAATATATTTTGATTCAAAACTAACTTCTAACTTATCTAACATAATTTTAAAATATAAAAATTTGGATTGAAACATAAAAAATAGTTCTTAATTATCTTCAATGATATTTTTGCAATCTACTTCAAGTTCACCATCGGTGTTTTTTAAATTTATCATAACTTCTTCGATTAAGATTTAATTTGATTAATTTAAAATGTGTTAGAAAGCTAACTCAATGTCAAACATTATGAATATAATTTAATAAAAATTTTAATTATATATTTTTATATTTTTAAAATTTAATTTAATTTAATTATATTTTAATTTAAAATGACTTAGTCTAAAAAGGCTAAGTCTTACAAGAAGACTAACTTAGGGCAAAAAAAAAAAAAGGTTAAGGGAAGAGACCTGGCGACGAGAGAGACGGAGTGCACGGTAAAACTGATCCTCCTATTATTGCTACCATCGGCGAAGCCTTACCGGCGATGGCATCGCATCGAAAAGCGAAGGAAGGTTCCCTCTAAAGCAACTTGATAAGGGATAAAATCATCATTACGTTAATATTCATGCACGTATCAAAAATGTTAGAATCACTTTTGATTTTTGCCTGTGTTCGAAAAAAGATAAAATCTTTTCATCTCGATAGGACCGAGCCATCTCTCCATCCTCGAGCCGAGCTACTCCCTCGTCTTGGTAGGATCGAGCCGTCTCTCTATCGTGACAGAGCCAAGCTACTTCCTCATCTTGGGGAGGCTGAACCATTCTCATACCTAGACAAACCCAGAATAGCCAAAAGCCAAATATAACCCTCTGGCCATGTCAGCTCTAATCGCCTCATAAGGGAATCAAACTTATAACAAAATAATCAAATCTCAAAGCTTCGAATCAGCCTTTTCAGCCGTCGATCTTCGTAACAAATATGATTCGAATCTCGTCAGCATCGTAACAAACTTGATTTGAATCAGATTCCTATCATTCTGGTTCCCTATTTTCTAAGACACATTCGAAGAGTCAGGTGAACAAATATATTGAGACAGTTTATAAATACCTTTTCCTAAACTCTTTTAGGTATGCTCACTTTTTCACTAAAAAAAACTTCATTGAAGCTCAAGTAGGGCTTCTTGACTCCTTGACATTACAAGGGGAAAAAAATATTGTGACGCCCAAATGCATCGCAATTGCGTCGCTAAACATGCTATTGCACGCAATAGCGACGCAATGACGGCGTCGCTCAGATGTCCATTGCAATCTTCATTTATCGCAATTGCGTCGCAATATTGCGACTCTCTGCGATGCAACAATGCGTCGCAATATTGCGACGCATCCAAATGCATCACTAAATTTAAAACTAATTTTTAATATTTAAATTTATTATTAAATATTACGATGCATTCAATTGCGTCGCAATATTGCGATGCATTTAGTTGCGTCACAATATTTAATAATAATATTTTAGATATAATAGCGATGCAATTTGAGTCGCTAATGCATCGCTATTAAAATTTTTTTTAAATTATTGCGATGCCAGGTCATTGCATCGCAATATTTAATAATAATATTTTGAAAATATTAACGATGTAATTTCAGTCGCTAATGCGTCGCTAATTAAATTTTTGTAAAAAAAATAAAATATTAAAAATTAAAACGGTTAATACAATTTCGTTACATTTAAATATTGATAGAAATATTCTTCACTCATATTGATCCAAACAATAATCATTCAATTTCTAAAAATAATTAATATATTAAAATTTTAAAGTTTTCATGTACAACATATAAAAAGAAAAAAAAATACATCAAGAATCTGAGCGATCACGTGGAGGCTGAAGACCCTACGATAAGCGGCTAACCATATCCTACAAATGACGCATCTGATCTCGCACATCTACAAGCTCCTGATCCAGGCCTCGCATACGCTGCTCGAACTTGTGCTCGACCTCCTGCCGAACCTCCTGACGAACGTCCTGCCGAACCTCCTCCGCAATAGATCTCCGAATGTCGTCTAAACGCTCGGCAGGAATATCATCAGAAAATCGCGAGCTGGAGGCCTAATGGGAAAAATATGAAGAAGCTCTAGTGCCCAGACCATAGACCTTGCGGTCTCGCGGTTGGGCACCAACAGCCTCCAAAAACACACGCCGACTGTCCTCTGCTGAGAGTTCGACGGGCGTCTCCCCATCAATGGAGTCGACCTGCGATGCCTGGGAGCGAAGCTCCTCGACTCGTGTCTTTGAATTATAAAATCAACAATAAATGAGTTAATAAATTTCTCGAAATAAAATTTTTGAAATTAAACAAATACTACATAAAGCTAATTTCTTACCGCAACCTCCCATGATCGCATGTCGACCCAGGAACCGTCCCTCCTGGTGTATGTCGCCCTGAATAGACGAAACTCACCAGGATCTCTGCCCTCCTGCTCAGACTATAACAATAAAAAAATTGATATTAATACAAATATTTATAAATAACTAAATTAGTAATTAAATTATTTATGTTTTCTTATCATACAGCGTTTGTGCTCCTAAATCGAAATGGAGCCCGAAGTATGGCGGGAGAGACCCGTGCCAAGACCGCCCTTCTCGGATCGGCGGTTCGTGTTGGCTGATGCGGACCTCCTGCGCCAGCCATCGGACTGCCAGGCCTGTTTCCACTCGTGCCAAATACCCTGTGGTACATGCGTAGGACACTGACCCGATGACCTCCAACGATGAAGCATGTCGGAGTATCGGCGTCCCGTAAGAGCCTCCCATGCTGCCCTAATGGCATCATGGCTGGCAGGGTCCCACGTAAACTTTTCTGCATTAAAATAAATAGTTAGTTTCAGAATTTATTAAGATTAAGAAATTTTATATCAGTGATAAATTGTATTTAATAAGTTTACCTGAAACTCAGAAAAATAAAACTCCCTCATGGCTGGAGATATGTGGTGCCAATCGTAGCCACTGGGATCTGCACGCCTCTGAAATACGGCACTGATGTGGCTGGATACATGATCCTGCTCAATAAATCTATTAAAAAATGCATATTTATAAGTAATTGACTTAAAAACATAAACATATATTTTTAATTAGTATATACTTACAGCCCATGAGCATCAAGTCGAAGTATGGTGCGGCCGATGGTGGAAGAACTCTCGGAGGTATGTGCCAATCGGCTGGATGGTAATACTAATGCAGGATCACCGCCGACTGCTGGAAAGATCGAAGGCTGTGCGATGTGTGGAGATCCGAACTCTCCATCTCCAAAGCTCATGTGATCTGATGCAGCAGGGCTACATCCCTGCTCACTCCGTATGTCGTCGGTAGATCTACCTCTGTCCGTCATACTGAAAATACTAAAGATTCATGCAATTAAATTATGATTAATGATTGACTATGTAAAAATTTACCACTTATAAAATAAAGTTGAATTAAAAAAAACCTCTATGTTTAATTGGTGTCATTTGTTTCGTGAAATATTGGTTCAACATCCGATGCCGTATCGGACTGCGATTCAGTTTTATTATCATCGGAAGAAACCGAACATTTGCATCCGCAATTTCTTGGACATCACCATTTGGATCTCTAAGTGATGTTTCAGGAGCCCTTGTGTCGTCCTCAATTGCATGCATTTCCATCTCATCCTCTTGAAATGCAGGGCACTCGGCTGATTGACTTGATGAACTCTCCTCTAATAAGATTGTTGAACATGGGACAATTTTAGAAACAACCCACCAATCTCGCTTGTCGTTGCGCAAACTTGGATATCCGCAGTAAAACACTTGCTGAGCTTGGGATGCAAGGATGAATGGATCATATTTCTGCAATCTTCATCGATGGTTCACTTCAACCAAATTGTAGTCGTTATGAACCCTTTTGCCCACAAGAACTGTCGGATCGAACCAATCGCAACGAAACAATATGGTTTATTTCACAGGCCAACCGGGATATTCAACTTCAACCACCTCTACTAACTTTCCGTAATAATCCTGCATATTTGCTCCAACACTTTCTCTTTTAACACACACGCCCCAGTTCTGCGTGCCTCTTGAAGCTGCTAATCGTTCAATTTGAAATTTGAACCTATTAACAAAATAGCCAGTAGAGATTGTTACGGTCTTCAATGGCCATTGCGATAGACATTTAATAAAAATATTGTCGGTTGGGGACCATGGACCGTTTACCTATAAATTAATAAGCTATTCACAACCAATTCAAAAAATTAAAGCCATTATTGAAATTGATTGAGTGATACTACTCACAAATTCATAAAACCAGTAAGCGAACTCCGTTTCTAACTTCTGTCCAATTGCAAATTGACTGATGTCAGGATTCATCTGTCGTTGTCTATCACAATACATCCTTATGAGATGATAAGGATTAAAACTGATGTTAGCAATTAAATATTATGGTATATTGTAATTTAAATTAGAAGTTCCAATTAAGCATTGAAGTATACACTTACCAATATATGGATCGACTTCTCTACAATTCATTAGGATATAATAATGTGCTGCATTATACTCCATATCGCTAAGATTTTTTGACTTCTGCCCCCCAAATGAATGGCCAATACCTTTAAAAATTGATATTCTACCGTCATTATGTTCTCCTTCGTCCACACATACGTCATCGTTACGACCAAGAATTTGGCTCCTCGTGTGGACATGACCCTCAAAGTAATGCGAGGCAAAAGCTGAACTTCTTCGACCAAGTGTGCATTGCATATAGAACCTTCAACCCTTGCCTTATTACGCATATTATTTTTTAACTTCTTAAGGTACCTATATGTAAAGTTGAGAAAAAAAATTAACAAATTTTCTCGCAATGAAATAATATTTGAAATGTCAATATGTCTTAATGATGTATATATTTACCTCTCGGAAGGATACATCCAGCGATACTGCACGGGACCAGCTATGCTCGCTTCATATGGCAAGTGAACCGATAAATGCTCCATTAAGTCAAAAAACTGAGAGGAAATATTCGCTCCAACTTGCATAAAATAATTAAAATTTTTTTCTCAAGCCTTTCCATGGATGCAGAAGTAATGACTGTGGCAGACAACTCCTTGAAGAACAAGCTGAGCTCTGTCAATGCCTTTCAGACATGTTGCGGAAGCAACTCACGAAAAGCTATAGGCAATAACCGTTGCATGAAAATATGACAGTCGTGACTCTTCATGCCGAACAACTTGAGCTTATGCATGTCCACACACCTACCGATATTTGAGGCATAACCATCTGAAAATTTTAACCCTCTAAGCCAGTTACATAAAACTTCTCATGAATTTCTGTCAAGAGTGTAACAGGCTTTAGGATAGGTCCCGTCGGTACTCCTCCTCAAATCACCTCTTCTGCAATACTGATTAAGTTCTTCTCTTGACTTTGCAGTGTCTTTTGTTTTTCCCGAGTTGTTTAGCACCGTGTTAAATATATTATCAAAAAAAATTTTCTTGATATGCATAACATCCAATTGTGCCGGATAAGATTTGTACTCCAATAATGCAAATCCCAAAATATACTCCACTTCTTCCGGTTATGTTCTTTACATATACGGCCATTTATTCTATCTACATCTGGTTCCCAAGCATACCTCAACCCCAAATGCTCTATAGTATCAAATATATCCATGCCGGACCTAACCGGTTCGGCAAATTTTGTGACTGCTTTGTTCTTTCGGAAGGCGATCAAGTTATGCCTGTAAGGATGATTTGGGGGCAAGAACTTCCTATGATTATCAAACCATGACTGCTTACCACTCTTCTGCAATGTAAATGCATCCGAATCATACATGCAATGAGGGCATGCCAGATATCCAGCAGTGCTCCAACCAGACAACATTGCATATGCCGGAAAGTCACTTATTGTCCACATCAAAGCAACTCTCATGATGAAATTCTATTTCATAGAAATGTCGTAGGCTACAACTCTTTTTCCCACAACATTTTCAATTCGGCCACCAACGGTTGCAGGAAGACATCAATCTTTTCCTTTGGATTTGATGGTCCTAGAACCAAAACTGTCAAAAACATTGTAGTCTCTTTCATGCACTTCCATGGAGGAAGGTTATATACAGTCAGTATCACAGGCCAACATGAATACTGTTGCCCCGCTTGACCGAATGGTTGGAAGCCATCGGTACAAAGACCTAATCTCACATTCCTTATATCTTCAGCGAAATCAGGATGATTTTCATTGAAATGCTTCCAAGCTTTTGAATCTAATGGATGCCGCATTTCATCCTCTTTAGATTCATGTTCGGCATGCTATCTCATATCAGCAGTTGTAGCCTCAGATCTGTATAATCTCTACAGGCGTGGAGTCAGAGGAAAGTAATGCATCCTCTTATAAGAAACACTTTTCCTCCTACTTGTACTAGCTCCCCCTTCGCCATTTTTGTACCTCGATTGCCCACAAATCTTACACCATCTCAGCTCCGAGTCTTCACCCCAATATATCATACAATTGTTCAAGCAACAATCGATCTTATTAACCGGGAGCCCAAGCCCACGCAACAACTTCTTCGTTGAGTAAAAACTGTATGCTACAACATTATCATTTGGCAAAATTTCCTTGATTAACCCAGCTACAGAATTAAACACCTTTTCTGATAATCGATGTCCTACCTTAATATTCAGCAACCGAGCAGCCATAGACAACTGAGAATGACCCTCACAACCAGGATATAATTCTTGATTTGCAGCACACAACATATCATAAAATTGATGTGCATCTGGATTTGGTTCTTCCATAAATGTATTCTGATTGAATTCATTACCTGATGCATTCATCACCATTTCTTCATATGTGTTTAGATTCACAAATGGTTCATCAACGGGAATTGACACTTGTTGGCTTGTAACAACTGCTGGAATTTCCTCTAGTTCACCATGACAGTACCAAACATCATAATCAGGAACAAACCCCTTTTTACACAGATGCACCTTAACAGTTTCGACATCTCTGTAGGCTTTATTCTGACACCTGTGATAGTTGCATGGGCACCTAATCCTAGGCCCATCCATCCATTCAGGTTGGCTACATGCAAATGCGATAAATTCTTCCAATCCATTCAGAAAATCTGGATTAAGCAAGCCATCTTTTATCGTTGCATACATCCACGAGTGAGCCCCGCTCATTTTTGACCGACTTATACAATTTTTGGTAAACCATTAAAGGAAACCACATTATAAAACTATATTAGCATTACTAAATATATAACTAAATTATTTCTTTTACACAACTAAGGTTAATAACAACCATTTAAATAATTTATAACTAAACCAATTTTTTTTAGACAACTAAGGTCCCTACTCTGCAAGGCCCGGCCACGGCTACGATCCTTGGCATGCTAGCAAGGACCGAGGCACAGGTTCATGCCAGGCTAATGCTAGGGCTTGAGTTCGGGTCGGGCCGCAAGGCGGTCCGTTTAATCATGAGACTTCACAAGCATTCAAGTGTCCTAAATTAATTTCACCTTCACTCCATGTCTAAAAGGTAAGGCCCTATCCCATTCAAGAATATTTTTTATGATATGTTATTCTGCTATTAATTATCATCAATCGGTTATGTTGAAATTTCAGCAGCATTTCTCCATATGTTCTCCTAAATGTGTGGCATATATGCCATACTAAGAGAACGTATGAGCAAATACAAACCGCAATCTCACCCAACGATGATTAATAGCAGATTAACATATCGCAAAAAATATTCTCAAACTGTCCACCAGGATAATTTGAGAATTTGCAAGACTAAGTCTTACAAATTCTTAAACGGGTCTAAAGGTTATAGTGCTGTGATTAATAATATGGAAATCCGAAGACAATCGAACTTATGCTTGTTATTCTTAACTTCTTGTCAATTATACATATATAGGAATAGTGTTCTATATATATAGTCACTGACTTCTTAAGATTATTATGTCGAATATAAATGTTTGTGAAGACTAAAATATAAATCATTGAAACTACTAATTTATTGCTGAAAATTAAATAATAATACAATAAGACTTTCTATCTAGCATTACATAATTTAATGCATCATTCAATTTGAAGCAGAATGTAAATAATCAAGACATAACAATTGTAAATAACTACAAATGCATAAATATTATTGCATAAACAGCTATAAAGAAATGAAAAGCTACGACTGCAATTTTGAAATTACATAATCTAAAGAGTTATGGTTAATGAGCTAAATTAGTTGACCTAAATAGCTAAGCTAATTCAGCTCGACCTATCTAAAGAGTTTTGATTGATGATCTAAAGAGATAAGGTTGATGGTCTAAAATCAGCTTACTTGAGAAGTTAAAACTGATAAGCTAAATTAATTGACCTAAATAGCTACGATTTATGAGTTTAATCAGTTGATTTAAAGAGTCATGATTGATGAGCTAAATCAGTCTATCCAAAGAGCTACGACTAATGACATAAATTAATTAATTTATAACTAATCTAATAAAAAAATAGATTAGTAGTCATATTTTTTAAATATTTGTCATCAAATTATTTGAAAATATTTTTAAAAATAATAAAATATAATAGAATCTAAATTTTTTGTGTTAATTTTTTTTCATGAGTGTTAAATTTTTTTTTTTGAAGGGGCCGGGGGGTAGGGAAAACCCCCCTAGCTGTTACTTTTTTTAAAAAAAATTAAGTTGCCCATGTTTTAAAAATATATTTATATTTTTTTATATTTGTCATCAAATTATTTGAAAATATTTTTAAAAATAATAAAATATGATAGAATCTAATTTTTTTGTTAATTTTTTTTATGAGTGTTATTTTTTTTTTTAATTGAAGGGGCCGGGGGTGGGGAAAAGCCCCCTAGCTGTTACTTTTTTTTTTTTGGTCTGGCCAGGCCACGGCTGGCCACGACAGCGGCCGTGGCCGAAGAAGACGAACAGGAGAGAGGTGGGGAAAACCCCCCCAAAAACTTTTTTTTTTTCCGGTGGCCTGGCTACCGTGGCCAGGCCACGTCGGCCACAGCAGAGGCCATGGTCGTAAAAGACGAAGGGGGGTGGGGAAAACCCCCTTCCAAACTGTAAATTTTTTTTTGATGGCCTGGCCACCGTGGCCGTAGAAGACGAAGGGGGGTGGGGAAAACCCCCCCCAAACTGTAGTTTTTTTGGTGACCTGGCCATCGTGGCTAGGCCACGACAGCGGCCGTGGCCGAAGAAAACGAACGGGAGGGGGGTGGGGAAAACCCCCCATTAATATTTTTTTTTCGGTGGCCTGGCCACCGTGGCCAGGCCATGGCCGGCCACGGCAGTGACCGTGGCCGGAGAAGACGGCCACGGCCGTGGCCGTGACCGTAGAAGATGAAGGGGGGTGGGGAAACCCCCCCCCCCAAACTGTAAATTTTTTTTGGTGGCCAGGCCACGGCAGCGGCCGTGGCCGGAGAAGACGACCACGGTAGCGGCCGTGGCCGGAGATGACGGCCATGGCCGTGGCCATGGCCGTGGCCATGGCTGTGGCCATGGCCGCAGAAGATGGCCACGGCCGTGGCCGTGGTCGGAACCTATTTTTTTTAAAAAAAACAATTTAGGAGGAGGGGGGGCTTACCTCGGTCGCGAGGGGACACCGTCGGAGTGGGGGAAGCTTCCGCTGGGGGAGATGACGGGGGGAGCCGGAGGAGCGGACGGACGGCGGCGGCTAGGGTAGGAATAGAAGAAGAAGAGAAGGGAAGGGGGGGCCGGCCCGACCAAGCATTAAATAGTGGTGATTAGCGACGCAATTTATGCGTCGCTAATCACTCGCTATTTTTTTTAATTTTATTATGGATTAGCGACGCAATAATGCATCGCTAATCCATTGCTAATTTGGGTTTTTTATTATTTTATGTAAAATTTAGCGATGCAACTAATTGCGTCGCTAATGAGTCGCTAACTTGGCGCCAATGTCTGGCAAAAAAATAATTTTTATTTTTTAGGAAATTGTATCGCAAATGCGTCGTAATATTTTTAAATATTTATAACTGATAAAATTTATATTTTTTGAAAATAATTGAGACGCAAATATTGCGTAGCAATATTTTTTTTAAATTTTTTAATTACATTTATTTTTCTAAAAAACATTGCGACGCAATACATGCGTCGCAATATTAAAAATTATTTTCTTCAGAAAAATTATTTTTATTTTCTAGGAAACTGCATCGTTAATGCGTCGCAATATTTTTTTAATACTTATAACTAATAAAAATTATATTTTCTGAAAATAATTACGACGCATATATTGTGTCGCAATATTTTTTTAATTTTTTATTACATTCATTTTTCTTAAAAACATTGCGATGAAATAAATGCGTCGCAATATTAAAAATTATTTTCTTTGGAAAAATTATTTTTATTTTCTAGGAAATTACATCGCAAATGCGTCGCAATATTTTTTAAATATTTATAACTGATAAAATTTATATTTTCTGAAAATAATTATGACGTAAATAATGCGTCGCAATGTTTTTTTTAAATTTTTTTAATTACATTTATTTTTCTAAAAAACATTGCGACGCAATACATGCATCACAATATTAAAAATTGTTTTCTTCGAAAAAATTATTTTTTAGGAAACTACGTCGCTAATGCATCGCAATATTTTTTTAATAATTATAACTGATAAAAATTATATTTTCTAAAAATAATTACGATGCACATATTGCGTCGCAATGTTTTTTTAAAATTTTTTTATTACTATTATTTTTCTTAAAAATATTGCAATGCAATAAATGCGTCGCAATATTAAAAAATATTTTATCTCAAAAAATTATTTTTATTTTCTTGGAAATTGCATCGACCGATCGGATTGATCGGCGACGATCCGACGGTTACCATCGATCCAAGCATGATCCCGATCGGCCACGATCGATCCCGGACTGTTGCGATCGGTCCGAGATCGCTGACGATCTGACGGTTGCGATCGATCCAAGCCCTGATCCCGATCGGCCACGACCAATCTCGGACTGTGGCGATCGGTCTGATCGCCAATGATCCGACGGTTGCGATCGATCCAAGCCCTGATCGATCCCGGTTGGCGATGAACGATCTCGGACCGTCGCGATTGATCCGATAGGCGATGACTTAACGGTTGCGATCGATCCAAGCCGTGATCCCGATCGGCCATGACTGATCCCGGACCGTTGCAATCAGTCCGAGATCACCGATGATCCGACGGTTGTGATCAATCAAAGTCCTGATCCCGATCGGCTATGACCGATCTCGGACCGTGGCGATCGGTCCGATCGGCGACGATCCGATGGTTGCGATCGATCCAAGCCGTGATCCCGATCGGCCACGACCGATCTCGTACCGTGGCGATCGGTCCGAAATCTTCAAAGATCCGACGGTTGCGATCGATCCAAGTCCTGATCCTGATCGGCCACGACCGATCTCGAACCGTGGCGATCAGTCCGATCGCCGATGATCCAACGGTTGCGATCGATCCAAGCCATGATCCCGATCGACCACGACCAATCTCGAACCATGGCGATTGGTCCGATCGGCAATGATCCGATGGTTGCGATCGATACAAGTCGTGATCCCGATCGGCCATGACCAATCTCAGACCGTGGCGATCGGTTCAATCGCCGACAATCCGATGGTTGCGATCGATCCAAGCCGTGATCCTGATCGGCCACGACCGATCTCGGACTGTGGCAATCGGTCCGATCGGCGACGATCCGATGGTTGCGATCGATCCAAGCCCTAATTGATCCCGGTCGGTGATGAACGATCTAGGACCGTCGCGATCGATCTGATAGGCGACGATCTGACGTTGCGATCGATCCAAGCCATGATCCCGATCGGCCACGACCGATCCCGGACCATTGCGATCGGTCCGAGATCGCCGACGATCCGACGGTTGCGATCGATCAAAGTCCTGATCCTGATTGGCCACGACTGGTCTCGGACCGTGGCGATCAGTCCGATCGGCAACAATCCGACGGTTGCAATCGATCTAAGCCGTGATCCCGATCGGCCACGACTGATCTCAGACCATGGCGATCGGTCCGATCGCCGACGATCCAATGGTTGCAATCGATCCAAGCCGTGATCTCGATCAGCCACGACCGATCTCAGACCATGGCGATCTGTCGATCGGCGACGATCCAACAATTGCAATCGATCCAAGCCCTGATCCCAATCGGCCACGACCGATCTCGGACCATTGTGATCGGTCCAATCGGCGACGATCCGACGGTTGCGATCGATCCAAGCCGTGATCCCGATCGTCCACGATCGTTCTTGGACCGTGGCGATCGGTCCAATCAGCGACGATCCGACGGTTGTGATCGATCCAAGCCGTGATCCCGATCGGCCACGACCAATTCCGGACCGTTGCAATTGGTCCGAGATCGCCGACGATCCGACGGTTGCGATCGATCAAAGTCCTAATCCTGATCGGCCACGACAAATCTCGGACCGTGGCGATCAGTCCGATCGCCGACGATCCGACGGTTGCGATCAATCAAGTCCTGATCCCGATCGGCCACGACCGATCTCGAACCGTGGCGATCGGTCCGATCGCCGACGATCCGACGGTTGCCATCGATCCAAGCCCTGATCTCGATCGGCCATGACCGATCTCGGACCGTGGCGATCGATCCGATCGGCGATGATCCGACGGTTGCGATTGATCCAAACCTTGATCGATCCCGGTCGGCGATGAATGATCTTGGACCATCGCGATCTATCTGATCGGTGACGATCTGACGGTTGCGATCGATCCAAGCCATGATCCCGATCGGCCATGACCGATCCCGAACCATTGCGATCGGTCCAAGATCACCGAAGATCCGACGGTTGCGATCGATCCAAGTCATGATCCTGATCGGCCATGACTGATCTTGGACCGTGGCGATCGGTCCGATCGCCGACGATCCAACGGTTGTGATCAATCCAAGCCCTGATCCCGATCAGCCACGACCGATCTCGGACTATGGCGATCGGTCCGATCGCCGACGATCTGACGGTTGCGATCGATCCAAGCTGTGATCCCGATCGGCCACGACCGATCTCGGACCGTGGCGATCGGTCCAATCGGCGATGATCCGACGGTTGCGATCAATCCAAGCCCTGATCCCGATCGGCCATGACCGATCTCGGATCGTGGCGATCGGTTCGATCGCCGACGATCCAATGGTTGTGATCGATCCAAGTCCTCATCGATCCCGGTCGGCGATGAACGATACCGGACCATCGCGATCGATCTGATAGGCGATGATCTGACGGTTGCGATCGATCCATGCCGTGATCCCGATCGGCCATGACCGATCCCGAACCGTTGCAATCAGTCCGAGATCGCCGATGATCCGATGGTTAAGATCGATCAAAGTCCTGATCCCGATCGACCACGACAGATCTTGGACCATGGCGATCGGTCCGATCAGCGTCGATCTGACGATTGCAATCGATCCAAGCCGTGATCCGATCGGCCATGACCGATCTCAGATCGTGGCGATTGGTCGATCGCCGACGATCCGACGGTTGTGATCGATCCAAGCTGTGATCCCGATCGGCCACGACCGATCCCGGACTATTGCGATCGGTTCGAGATCGCTGACAATCTGACGGTTGCGATCGATCCAAGCCCTGATCCCGATCGACCATGATGATCTCGGACCGTGGCGATCGGTCTGATCACCGACGATCCGACGATTGCGATCGATCCAAGCCGTGATCCCGATTGGCCATGACCGATCTCGGACCATGGCGATTGGTCCAATCGGCGACGATCCGACGGTTGCGATCGATCCAAGCCATGATCCCGATCGTTCATGATCGATCTCGGACCGTGGCAATCGGACCGATCGGCAACGATCCAACGGTTGCCATCGATCCAAGCCCTGATCTCGATCGGCCACGACCGATATCGGACCGCGGCGATCGATCCGATCGGCGACGATCTGACGGTTGCGATCGATCCAAGCCCTGATCCCGATCGGCCACGATCGATCTCGGACCGATCGCTATTTAACATAATTATTTTTTAAAAAAAACATTGCGACGCAAAGGGTTGCGTCGTGATTTTTTAATATAATAATTATATTATATAAAAATTAATTTTATTTAAAATAATTGCAACGCAACAAGTGTGTCACTAAATTAAAACATAATTTTTCTAATTTTCTGGTTTATTGCGTCGCTAATGCATCGTTATTTAACATAATTAATTCTTTAAAAAATATTGGACGCACTGAGTTGCATTGCAATATTTTTTTCTCATAATTATATTTTATAAAATTTATTTTATTTAAAATAATTACGATGTAATTATTGCATCGCTAAATTAAAAATAATTTTTCTAATTTTTTGGTTTATTGCGTCGCTAATGCGTCACTATTTAATATAATTAAATTTTTTAAAAACATTGCGACGCACTGAGTTGCATCGCAATTATTTTTTCTCATATTTATACTTTATAAAAATTAATTTTATTTAAAATAATTGTGATGCAGTTAGTGCATCGCTAAATTAAAAATAATTTTTTTAATTTTCTGGTTTATTGCATCGCTAATGCGTCGCTATTTAACATATTTAATTTTTTTAAAAATATTGCAACGCATTGAGTTGCATCGCAATATTTTTTTCTTATATTTATATTTAAAAATTAATTTTATTTAAATTATTTGCAATGCAATTGATGTGTCGCTAAATTAAAAATAATTTTTATAATTTTCTGATTTATTGCATCGCTAATGCGTCGCTATTTAACATATTTAATTATTTTAAAAACATTGCGACGCATTGAGTTGTGTCACAATATTTTTTTCCCATATTTATATTTTATAAAAAATTAATTTAAAAATATTACGACACATTATTTACGTCACTAAATAAAAAAATTAAATTTTTTTGATTTTCTAGTTTATTGAGTCGCTAATGCGTTGCTAATTGCGTCACAATGTTTTGTTGTCACGGAGGCGTCGCAAAGTGGTCGCAATTTAGCGACGCAATGATGCGTCGCTAAATTTACGTCGCTATTTCAATGTTTTCTTGTAGTGTGAGAGACCATTCTAGAGGCACTTTTCTGCGAGAGCCTTCTCCTCATATTTTCTTGTTGTGAATCACCACTGGCTTAAGCATCGGAAGGTCTTCCGCAGAGGGCCGCCCCCAATACTTGTTACGTGAGGACTGTCTTGCAGGTCCATCCAGATGAGAGATTAGCATCCGGTTCTGAATGTGGGCTGCATCCGAATCAAAAAAATGGATTTCTATGGCAACATAACTTATCGTTTGGAAGGGAAAAAATCCGAAGCCTCTAATTTAAATTCTTAATGATACTATATTTGCTAGGGACTTATATGTAGAATTTTCTTGCATTAAATTTGAAATCTCATCGGAACAAAGAAAATTTGTCGTAGTCTTGTGTATGAAACTCTTTCTATCGGAAACTAGTCAAAGTTAAAAACCTGACCATGGTATGTTACTTGCTAGGGTCTTATGAGCAAAATTCCCTTTCAAATTTGAATTGGTATCGGCAATTTTGTTGCCGAGATTAGTTTAAAATATTTTGCATACGACACCTTGTGGATGTTTGAATATAAAATCACTATTTGAACTAAGTCACTGCATCTGGGCTGCCGGAACTAGTTATCATTGGAAGCTTTGGTAGGAATGTCCCCATCTAACATAAATATTATGTTAATGTTATCTTATTAAACTTTGATGATAATCCTTCATGAACACTATTATGATAGATATTTTATAGATAAGTAAATATTTTAAATGCATTCTCTCTTTCGACTAGTCTCGAATTTATAATAAAAAATAAGATTTTGCTACAATGCTATCTCAAAAACTATGATACCTTTTCTCTAGGTAGTTCATTTATTCATGGACATCACCAAGTAGTTTAGAGGGAAAATACCTATTGGAAATATCATAATTAAAAAGAAAAAAAAAGGGAAACTTTGTGCATCTCTTCTATTGATTAAATGCTGCTTTAAATAAAAATCAATCCTCTCTAGAATGAAGGGCAACAAATGGATTTCAAACCACTGTAAAACTAGGTGAGGCCTCTGCTAAAGTGAAGGCAGATTAGTCATTGGCAATGACTAGCAAAGGTGTTGACTTTGATGCCAAAAGTGAGGGAATTTATGATGGTAGAGTTATCAACAGGAGCAACTAAAACCATGGACCGAACCTTAGAAGATGTAGAGGGCCTTGCAAGGATCATAAGAGGAGTTGGATGAAGTAGAGGAAGGTTGAGGATAAGGCACTAAGAATTAGTATCATTATCAAAGGCAAAGCTTGGGTGATGGTGATCATGGCTTG
The DNA here is from genome assembly GCA_900491605.1 of Calamus simplicifolius. Classification (NCBI taxonomy): domain Eukaryota; kingdom Viridiplantae; phylum Streptophyta; class Magnoliopsida; order Arecales; family Arecaceae; genus Calamus; species Calamus simplicifolius. The sequence continues at coordinate 522,511 of UESW01004333.1, forward strand.
AATGTTAGAGATGCAAAGGGCCTCATGAATTCATACCAATTGAGTGAAAAAGAGAAGGGGTCAGAGATAGGGTACCAAGCAACAGTAACAATAAATGTTAAAGTTAGATCTAGAATTATCATTATAATTTGTTGGGTAATGGGTAAAATAGGTTTAAATACTCTAATGAGCCTTGAAAGTTCATCACCTTCCTTTAAGGTGTGAATGAGAAATTATTAAGATATTTAGTGTACTTTTTTGACTACCTAAAACAAATAAGATACTTACCAATTTTAGTCTTATATGATATATAAGAGTTTCATTGTTAGATCCAATACTCTGAACGAAGTATAATTGTTATTTTTTTTTTCTTTTATCCAAACGAGATAAATCTTGTTACCTTCCTTTTTTTTTTTTTTCTTATCCAAACGAAAGAGAGTTAAATTCTCATATAATAATCCACCCCACCGTTCGCTAGCAACTGCCTGTGAGCTGGAGATGGCACGTAATCGTAGCTATGTCATTTGACCTACATGGTCTCTTTGGTCAAAATAGGAAGAGAGGTAACCAGATCATCCCGAAAAACGAGCGAGCGGCGGTAACCTCACCGGTCCAAATCCTATCCCTACTCGTAACTACATTCACCCTAGAAGCAATCAAATCTCCGCCGTCCGACTCAAACGCGGCCACCCAATCAGACGGTTAAAACGGGGTTCATCAGGACCCGTCCGATGGAACGTGAAGGGGATCGGCACTGACCGGAACCAAGCGATCGGCGTGGGACACCGATCCAGCGGCTACGATGGATGAACCAACGGCCGGGGTGGTTTATATTTATAGGGCACGACTCACCGCCGCTTACTCCCTTATAATCAAACGAAGCCTCCGAGACTCTCCCATTCTTTCATTGCCTCTCTCCGCTCGCGACCTCTCCACAGGTAGGCGTCGTATAGACGAAGAGAGAAAAACCGATTCCTCCCTCCATCCCTCGTCTCTATCCCTCCTCCCCTCTCGTTATTGTCTTCGCGCTCGCTTCGCTAGCAAGCTACCGCCGGCTCGGAGCCCTCGATCCGGGCGAATTCAGGCCGCCAGATCCGTCCGCCGCCGGGCGATCGAGGATTAGGCCTCCATCTCTGCTTCGAATCGTTGGTTTTTGGGAGGAGAAGAAGACGGAAAGGGGTTTGGCGTAAAAATCTTTGTTTTCTCCTCCCCTTCCTTTGATGGGTAGATGAAAAGGGTCCGGGAGGAGGCGTTCATGGGTTCCCAGTTGAAGCGGCCCAACATATCTCGAGCGGATCCGTGAGTTTTCTCTTCTTCTTAGGGTTTACGTCTTGCGGTCGGACTCTCTTTCCTTTCCGATCTTTCTCTTAGTTCTGCTTTATATGGATTTTTTTATCGTCTCGATTAGCGATAAACCGTCGATAATCACGATTTTTACCCGGTTCATTCGATTTTGTGAGATTTTTAGGTTTTTAAATATTCTTCTTCATGCAGGAAGATTTGAGTTTGTCTGTGTACGTGCTTTTTTTTCGTCACATATATATATATATATATATATGTACATATACATATATATATATATATATATATATGTGTGTGTGTGTGTGTGTGTGTATATGTATTTATCCATATACATACATATACATACATACATACATATATACATATATATATATATATATATACATACATACATGGGATATTCTGAACTCCGACTAATATGCGGTCCAGTGATTTTTTCCCTCTGATGTATGATTTTTGAAAGTTTCAGTTTTGTTGGGATTATCGTTTTTGGTATGAAGAATCAGATGCCGGAAAGGAATATTTTTTTTTTTCTTTCTGAAACGTTGTTTTCTTTTATTGCTGGGGTAGATTTTTGTTCGTTACATGGAAATTTTGCAATATGGGTTTCGATCTGGTGTGATCCAATTGATTTCGGTGGTCTTGTTGAAGGTCCGGGATAACCCACATGGCGCCGGTGCCAGCCGCCGGTAGCGCTCCGAAACTGACGACGCACGATGCCCTAGCCTATTTGAAGGATGTGAAGGATATATTTCAGGACAAAAGGGGAAAATATGATGAATTTCTTGAGGTCATGAAGGACTTTAAGGGCCAAAGGTTCAACTTCTGTAACCTTCTGATATTTTTATTTTAATTTTTCCCCTTCTTTAAGTTTAATTATTTTTCGTCTGATGCAATTGAAACAGGATTGATACGAACGGGGTTATTACGAGGGTGAAGGAACTGTTTAAGGGGCATCGGGAGCTGATCCTAGGCTTCAATACTTTCTTGCCAAAGGGGCTTCCTGAGGAAAAGAGGCCTGTCGAATTTGAAGAGGCCATTAATTTTGTAAACAAAATCAAGGTGTATATTTTTATTTTTATTTTGTGATAACCTGCCGACAGTTTTTTCTGGGGCTATCTCTCAATCCATTACTTCTTCCTGCAGAATCGTTTCCAGAACCAAGAGGCTGTTTATAAGTCATTCTTGGATATCCTGAATATGTATAGGAGGGAGAGGAAATCCATCCATGAGGTCTACCAAGAGGTGTTTTCCTTGTCTTCCCATGTTACCTTTTAGAGTGAAAGGTTCTATGCTTTGAACGGTCTGGATTCTCCCTTTTTTATTTTTTAGGTAGCTGTTCTCTTTCACGAACACGAGGATCTACTGGAGGAGTTCACACACTTTCTGCCTGATGCCTCAGCAACATTGGCTCCACAACATGTACCAACTACTAAAGGTTTTATACGTGGTGGGGATGATAGGAGCTATGTGATACCTACAATGAGGCATGCTCATGATAAGGTATATCTGAGGAATTTTATTTTTAGAATTCTGTGTTTACTATAATTCTTCCAAGTTCATTATAATCAGAATAAATTGCTTTTAATTAAAAAAAATCATGTACTTGTATATTGCCAAATCCTCTCTGTGAATACTAAAATCATTCAACGAAGATGATATATCCCACATTTATTAAGCTCTGAGCTAATTTTTTTTGATATGTGGGTAGCTCTGCGAATATGCTGATATACTTGACCAGATCAACCTGTTGGGGGAGCTAACTTGTTGCCATATGATGAGTTTGCAGAAGGAAAGAGCTTATAACTCACATGCTGATCGTGACCTCAGCGTTGACTGCCCCAAGCCAGATTATTGCTATTGACACATTACGATGAGCACCTCTCTAATTCCTGACCTGAATATTCTTTGCCATTACTACCAACTGCCACTTTCAACTCCACCTTTTTTGTCACACCAATATCATTATTCATAAGCACTAGACTTTATAATATCAAGCATTGCTTCACTTGTATCATTGGTGTTGTCTTGGGTTGCTTCCTAAAAAGGACCAAGAATTGTGCAGATAATTAACCATAGGTACAAAAGGTTTCATGCGATGACGATTAAAATGAATGTATCAACGTTTTTGGGATCAAAATCTAACCTATAAAGGAATCCTTGATAACTTGGATAATTGAATGAACTTTTATTTTTTATTTTTTATTTTTTGGTTGGGGGGGGGGGGTGACATTGTGATAAATGATTAAGTTTGTATAGAAGTCTATTTAATTGAAGGTGACAGACTTCAACCAAAATTGGACTGCTTGTAATTCACCTTTAGTGTTTTAAAAGAGGAAAGGTCTGTAGTTGCTGTATAATAAATGGATGACATCCTTCAAAATTAAGGCCTGTCGAATTTGAAGAGGCCATCCTATTGTAATTTGCCATTTTATGAACTGCAGTCATCAAACTCATGTTTTCAATAAACTGCATATATCTAATTTGTTCAACTGCCTGACTTGAATCTAGTTATTGTCCCTTTTTCTGCTAGCTTATCATATCATCATGAGTTCCAATACTCCACTAGTTTTGCTTGTAAGAGTATGCCTTTTCTTTTACACTTTCTTATTGCCACTCAATTCCTTCTGAAAACTTGTGTTGGCTGTCATTTTTAGATTCGTGATATCCTTGCCAAGTATCCAGATCTTATGGATGGTTTCAATGAATTTTTGGCTCATTGTGAGAACATAGGTAAGCTTATAATTTTTCGCTGTTATGTGGAGAAGTTTTAAGTCGGTTGATGTAGTATCTAAGTGAGACCTTTTTTCTGCAGATGGATTTCTCGCTGGTGTGTTCAATAAAAAAAGTATGTGAAAATCTTATTTTTCAATTTCCTGTACTTTTAGATGAAATCATCTATCTTCTTTCTCCACTGGAATTTGTCAGTGGCATTAGATGATGGTTGATGTTAGGGTGTTTCATTAAAATTTTTGTGCATTAAGTTTATAATATAATTGTGTTGTTTTATACTAACAGCATCACTGTGGAATGAAGGACATGTGGCCAAACCAGTTAAGCTAGAGGATAGAGACAGAGACAGGGACCGTGAAAGGGATGAGAGGGAGAGAGACCGTGAAAGGGAAAGAGATAAAGAAAGGGAAAGACTTGACAAAGGTGCTGCCTATAATGCTAAAGACATGGCATCTCACAAAACTCCTTTGTACTCGAACAAAGAAAAATATAATGCATGCAAACCAATTTCGGAGCTTGACCTCTCGAACTGTCCGCGATGTACTCCTAGTTACCGTCTTCTGCCAAAAACTGTGAATATTACTTCCACCCTTGTGCCTTTCTTGTAAAACTACATCTCTTCACCTGCCTTATTTTTTCTCTGTTGCTTGCCAGCATCCAATTTATCCTTCAAGCCACAGGACTGGGCTGGGTACATCGGTGCTGAATGATGTCTGGGTATCGGTGACTTCTGGAAGTGAGGATTATTCTTTTAAGCACATGCGCAAAAACCAATATGAAGAAAGCCTATTTAGATGTGAAGATGACAGGTGCTCCTTTGTTCCTTTCTATTGAAAATATCATATTGTGAGATCTATGGCTGAAATAGAAATTCTTTAATTTAGCATCCATTTCCTCTTTATATATCAGACAATTGTTTTTCTTTATCTGCCTTTTTTCCTCTTTATCTATTTCTGTTAACCATAGAATTTTTTTTTATTATTAGGACTTGTATAGGTTACTTGATAATTATTGTATATAAAGGTGCAGAATTCTTTGTCTATACGGTATTTTTTTATGTGCCTTTTTTTAATTGTGGGATTCTTTTAGGTTTGAGCTGGATATGTTACTGGAGTATGTGAATGTGACTACAAAGCGGGTTGAGGAATTGCTAGAAAAGATTCAGGACAATACATTCAAACCAGAGAATCCAATTCGCATTGAAGACCATTTTACTCGTTAGTATTTATTTCTAATGGAAAAAACAGTTTCCTTTTGTTTGTTTTTCCTTTTTGCTTAGACATAGTGTTGTTATTCATATATTGATTTTCCCTGTCCCCTTGAATAGCATTAAACCTGCAATGCATCGAAAGATTATACGATGATCATGGTTTGGATGTGATGGATGTTCTACGAAAAAATGCTAGTCTTGCATTGCCTGTCATCTTAACTCGTCTGAAGCAAAAGCAAGAGGAATGGTCAAGATGTCGGGCAGATTTCAATAAAGTTTGGGCTGAAATATATTCGAAAAACTATCACAAATCATTGGACCATCGTAGTTTCTATTTCAAACAACAAGACACAAAGAGCTTGAGCACGAAAGGTATGTAAATTTTTTAATATCATATTAACATCACAAATTTTTGATCTGGTAGTAAGTATTTTATGTTTAATTGTTCATGGAATGCTTCATGAAGGCAACTTCTGAAAATAAAATTTATTCCATCTGTAATGTTAGACTATTGTTAATATCGATAAGAATAGAAATATAGTTTTATGTGTGTTGGCTAATATTACATTTTTTTTTCCATTGTATATTTTGGTAATATATCCACAATGTTATTCATTGCACAGCTTTGTTGGCTGAGATTAAAGAAATTAATGAGAAGAAGCGGAAAGAGGATGATGTGCTTCTTGCTATTGCCGCGGGAAATCAGCGGCCTATAGTCCCCAATATGGAATTTGAGTATGTGGATTCGGATCTTCATGAAGACTTGTATCAGATCATCAAGTATTCATGTAGAGAAGTTTGTACTTCTTCGGACCAATTGGACAAAGTAATGAGGATATGGACAAGCTTTTTGGAGCTGATGTTGGGTTTTCAACCTTGGCCTCAAGGTGCAGAGGATACTGAGGAACTGCTGCTGCTGGCTTAAATAATGGGAAAATTGAGCTTAGGCATCCATGTTTGCAGACTGGGTACAGAGAGGAGTATAGTTGTTCTCATTGTGCTGCAATTAGTCAAGAAGGAAGTCCTCTGATCGGGGAGAGACAGTTCGGGTCATCCTGGAATGGTTATCGATCTGATTGGTGCTCCTAATTGGGAAGAGTGTAGTGCACTTGCAAGAATAGCAGTCAATCTATCTGAGTGGTCTAGTACAAGTTCTGCAGTTGATTGTAAACTCAAACCTTGTGCTCTCAGTGATAATTTACCACATCCACGTGGACAATTCTATGCCATGTCTGGTTTCTTTGTGGTCTTTCGGTTTTTTAACTTGACTTCTGAGGCTACGCTTGATGATATGTTAAAACTGGGTAAGGAATTTTGTGGAAAAACATGGGAAGTTGCAAAGAACAGTGTTGTTCCACAACCTTTCATAGAACAGTATTGCTTTAGGGCACCATACATTGCCTTGCTGTTAAGAGAGGGATTGCAGGTCAAAGATAACCAAGTGGTTATTGGTTCCGGCAGTATTACTTGGACGCTAGGAGTTGCATTGTCAGAGGCTGGACATGCATTGTCCAGCAGAATTGATCTTCAGAGCTATAGAATATTGCATACAGATATAAATCCAACTTATGTTCTTCTCATACTTTTGATGTCAATTGTACTCTTACTTTGTGTGCTATCATGTGTTAACAAATGGACCCCAAGATTTATCCGGAGATCATATCTCCCACTTTTTAGGCATAACAGTGCAACCAACTCCGTTCTCAGTAAATCATCTCCTTTCCTTTTCCAACGGTGGAGTCCCATAAATTCAGGTATGCTTTTCTGGTAGCAATTTCACTTGCCATTTTGTGATAAATACTTGGTTTATATGAAATTTTCTGAACTTGTTTCATGCATTGAGGCCTTTGGTTTTCTTTGCATGTTCAATTATAATTTATACCTGTTTAAAAACATTTTCTGAAGAAAAAGGGATCAAGTTTGAGTTTCTTATCCATCTCTCTTAATGCTAACTAAGAGTTGTGGCCAATCTTGATTTCACTATCTGAAGATGAGCAGTGGGGTGCGCATCAAGTAACAGCTGGGTTGGTGGATGAAATAAATTCATTACCTCTTTCATTTTGAATGGTTTTCTTCTGCTCTGTTATATGAGCAAAATCATTTTTTCTGCCCTAGGAATAGGATAAAAGTTAGTGGTAGAATCAAGTCCACTTTGTATCAAGGAAATCTGATTTATCCATCTATGAATAGGTCTTCTCTGAAACTGTCGGACTCTTTTCTAACCAGCCAACTGAACTGTCATTATAGATTAACATTTTTGGTTCATATATGATGATCGAAACATAAATGTCTTGTCGTCAGGTTTCCTGCAAAGCCTTTCCTCGTCCAAGGTTACCTTAACTAACAGTTAGGCTCTCATTCTTAATGGTTGACATCAAGTTGATGACTTGTCACAGAACTTAATTCAATCCTTGTATGGATCTTCCTAGTTTTTATTTATTCCGAGGAAGTCATCATGTTAATGCAGAAAGGCTTCAATGATTATGATCATGATGATGACGACGATGATTGCTTATCAGATGATTGGTTTCTTTAAAAACAAAATTGCATTTATAGTTTCAAAATTAGATGTTGAATGCCAAATGTTTTAATAAAGCCTCAAAATTTTAGGGCAATCAAAAATAGAATTAGGAAGTGAGGAGATTGTATAAAGTTTAGAATATGTTAGGCATTTATGTTCCAAAAAAATTATATTCGTTATCGGATCAAAAGTAAAGTTAATTCAGAGCAGATTTCATGACTTGTGCTGATCACAATTAATCGTACAGGCTTCATCAGCATCTCCTCAGGGTAAGCATGGACATGGGTGTACATGGAATGAACATGAGGCTGTACACACTAACATGGTACAGCTAAAACATGGCAATAAATAAGTGTATATTATTACCTGCTATATTATTCACCACATTAATTATTTGTGTACTATATTTGTGGAATCTTATATTAATTGATTATGTTTTGGTTATGTGGATTCTTCATGAAATGTTTTGATGAGTCTAAAACCTGCTCCCATCATATTCGACCAAGGAGACAGTGAGACAAGCATCTAGACCAACAAACATGGATTCTTCCCCTTCACTGAAACTGTCCTTATGAGGCAGCATTTATAAAAGAAGTAGCGTGTATCTATAACTTGCCTTAGTGTGTCAAGAGAACATAATAATGATATTTACATAGAAGCATGGATTAACTTAAATTATGATGGGGTCCATTCAGCCATCATGTGGTAAGACGAGTCAGCTGGGAGTTACAGTCAAGTCCAGTAAAGTTATCATGTTGGAGAAGTCAGTGTCAGTCTGGAGTCAATTTGGTATCTCAATTCAAATTGCGTTTGTTTTAAGTCAGGGGTGTTTGGACATCAGTTCTGTTGTGGAGACAGCTTCCCTCAAAGAGAAGCAACCTGATTGTTGTTCCTCTCTCTCTCTGTCCTCTTTATGTCCTCACAAATATCTTAAATAATTCTATTGAATCTATCCTGAATAGTGTCTGTTGGCTTGTTCTTTTTACACTGGTTGAGAAGATTCAGATCTAAAATGATCTGGACTCTACCAAATCAGAATTAGAAGACAACTTATAATTAAGCTATAAATAGGGACATATATGTGTGAGCTCTAGGTGAATTGTCAGGTTTGCAGCTACCCATGTAGTCCTCTTGGTGGCCATCAAGCCTGGGACCCTTGTGTGCAGTAGGCACACCTGGGGAGTGGGGTTGCCAGGGTGCCAGGACTTGGACCAGCTAGCCAGCTAGGCATCCATTTCTTACTGTAGCCCTGCCCCGAAGTATCAAAAGTTCATCTCATTTATTAGTTTGCTCCTATATTCTTCTTTTCTTTACACAAACAATTTTTCTGTCTTGCCAAGTGCTCTGCCTGTTGAGGTGTCCTTTTATTTTCATTCTGCAATTACCACGAGCAATATAGAACATACTTGCAACTACCATGGCCAAAACAAGGTTTGGTAATTTTTTTTGATTTTTCCTTTCAGGTGATGGAAGAGTAAAGACACCACTTAGTCCTACTGTTTCTGGCTCTGAGCAGCATCCTTTTGGCATGGGATATGGATTTGGCGGTAGCAACATTCAGCTTATGGAATCTCCTTTGCCCCCACCAGGTGTCTCTCATAGTTATTCCTCTGGGAGCTTAGGGCAGATGCAGTTTGGCAATGGAATGGGATCCTTCTGGCCGCCTCACAGGGGTCAGACAACTCTTTCAAGCCGAAGATCAGTCCAGAGAAGACCTCAATGCTTCATTGGCGGGAGCCCATATGGCAAAGGTTTAGCATATCTGTGCTGCTGACAGGCTGGTACGGACCCTTAATTTTTCACAGTTCATGTACAATAGCATCAAATTATGATTTGCCTTACCTGTTTAAAAACATTTCTGTCATGCTCTTCCGAATTAGAGCTTCCTCGGAATTCAAGATTTACCATAGTACTGGTTACTGCCATTATCTCTTGATAGTATATGTTAAGCACACCGTGAGACATAGGGTGTTTGATTTGTTTTCAAGGACTTGAGATACTCATAGGTTGTATTATATTTTTAATCGTTTCTATGGAAGCAGGTACGAGATTGTAACAAATCAAAATCTGCAAGACGATGTGCCCACCTGCATCACTGCAGCATATTCTACAATCCATTTTGAGTCCCGGGTGCTTGCGGTCCCCTTCAATTTTGTTTTTTTCTGATGCGGCGGAGTTTCAGCAGGATGCCTCCTGTTCCTTTTTTATTTTTACAACACAGTAAATTGCTTGTTTCTCTTGATTGCTAATAGATTTTTTTTTTTTTTGTTTTAATATTACTAACAGTCATTCTTTATCATCTAGTTGTCAGTACATTGGTGAATGCTTTCACACATCACAGCCAATTCGATCGCATGGGGTAACAAGCATGAAGGTTTATGTGTCTTTGTTTCCTTCTATTGGATACTGCAAGGATTCTTATCCATGGATTAGGTTGGAAAAATTATGTTCAGCCACAAACATCTAGGCAAGCCCTTCCATTCAAATTAGCCTTTTTTGATGTGAACAGTAAATTGCACGGCTGCTTATTTTATTATTATAGTAAATGTTATAGAATTTACAAGAACAGCATCAGAATTTCCAAGAACAGCATCACAACAGAAAATCAAATGCCAGATCTTTTATTCTAAAGGAGGATTTTTATTTCTTCGTTAGTATCAGAATGTTAGAACATTTGAATTCTAAATTGTTTTCTTCCAAAGGAAGCACAGGATGGCTGACATTGAAACCTCATTATATCATTACTTTTTTATGGCTGGCCCGTTTGTCCTCTGTGTAACCAAGCAATTAGAAAATAAAAAAAAATAGTTTAACAATAATTTGGCTTTACGAATCTTTAGTGTGAAAAAAAAAAAAAATCTAGTTTAACAATAATTTGGCTTTACGAATCTTTAGTGTGAAAATGGTAATGCCAACGAACTTAATGGGTGGTCAAATGGCGTTACCACTTGTGTGTCTGTATTGCCGATACTAATGGAGGTGTGTTGATTCTTATATTAATCATAGGCCACTGCAATATAAATTAGTTCTATTTCAAGGCAAAGTTATTGTTGCTATTCTTTGCACCAAGTTTTTTTTCCCCGTATGGTTGCCTTAACAATTTTTCCAACGTCTCCTTTTGGGATGCTCCGGGAATGAAGCAGAAATTGTCTCTTAGTTTTGCTAGATGTGTTTGCTTTTGTCAGGCAGAAATTTATTTGGCCTGTCAAATTTCATGACTTCTATTTTAAAATGAAAATACAGATTATGTAAACTTCTCTATTTGTCATGTGGACACTATTAATGATAAATGCTTTTACCCGATCATCATAAGTACTTCAAAATTTTTATTTGATCATCACTAAGTTCAATTCATGTCCAAGCGATTGAAAAATTATTAATTAGTTTGATTATTTACTAGACGTTTAAGGAGTTATGTTTTTTTGAATTTTTAGTTTATTGCATCAAATTGAACTTATATCACATCGAATTGAGTCTCAAATGAATTGTATCTTGTTCTCTTTTTATCTCTTTATTTTGTTCGGTTAGTTAGGAGTTTGAGGAGTTATATCTTTTAGTATTAAGTCTTTGAGGACTTATATTCCTTTTGTATTAAATCTTAGTTTGCTTCATTAAATTTCAATCCTTTTACATTTAATTCATTTGTAGCTTATGTAGGGTTCTTCGTTTATGATATAGACACCAATATAAATGATAAAAGCTTCTATTTATATTGATTATTTAATATCCAAGTCTTTGTTCATTGCATTAATTTCAATTTTTTTGGATTAAATTTGGTTTTAGATGAATTGTACTATTTTTCTCAATGATGTCTTTTTGTCTCGATTGGTTGGTTTTAAAAATTATGCTCCTTCAATATCAAGCCTTTGTTCATTATATCAAATTCTATTTTTTTCATATTTAATTCATTTATAATTGATGCAGGGTTCTCTATTTAATTCATAAAAATTAATATTAATGATGAAGGCTTCTATTTGTTCATCATTAAATTTTATTACTATATTTCAATTAAATTTTTATTACTTATTAATTATTTTTTATTAAAAAAGATTAATTATTTTGATTGATTGACTTAAAATTTAATGAGTTGAACAAGTTTGATTCATTGCACAAATTCCTTGGTTCTCGTATTAAATCCACAATCTAATAATCAGATTTTTTTCCCTCCATTATGCCTCTCAGTTCTAGTTAGTTGACCTAAAATTTTAGGAGTTATGCTTTTTCAGTATCAAAGTCTTAGCTAACTGCATCAAATTAATTATTTTTGTATTAAATTTATTTCCAAATAAATTAATTCTTTTTTCTCTCTCTCCATTATGTCTCTTTACTCTGAAATGTTATTTGGAAATTTAAACATTTATATCCCTTATCTGAATCTTGATTCAGTAAATTAAATTCATTTTAGTTGGAAAAAAAAGAAGAGCAAACTTCTCATAAAATGTTATATAACTATAGTTGGTTTGATCATTATTGCTTAAAAATTTCAAACTATTTTCTTTAATCTTGCACAATTGCAGCATCATGATGCTAATTGTAATCTAAGACTCTAATGGCATACATGGTGGCTTATAGACATTTAAATATTAGATACTTTACATGACAAATGTTGGTGTCTATGGGAGACAATTTGTCAAATCATCTTCATTGCCAGGTCCAAATTGGCATGACCTCAACCCTACCTAACCCATCACCACATCAGGCTTTTTGACCAGTGGAGCATTTCAGATCCTTACAAATTCCAAAATTGTCTATCTTGGGCTTGTAGCCATTGCATCATATAACGCTTTATAATGAGTTCTGAGACCAAGGTTAACTTGCACTTGGGTTAAAACAATCCAAACTGACGGAAAAATTCCTTTTTTAAGTCACCAAAGCAGGTATGTTTTGCACTGAATCAAACAAAGAGCCTCCTCCTTAGTGTAATCTCTCTGATCAGTAATAATTTGTTATCTACTCTATATTGCAGTGATGTCTAGCGTGCTGTCAGAGATGATCTAGTGGATTTAGTTAAACCATATTGGATTTACTTACATTTCTTCTCGAAAGGATCCATGTATATCAGTATTGCTCAACTTGGGTCAAAGGCAGTTGTCTATGACAGCGCAATAGTAAGAAGAACAGAAGAAGATTAAATAAGATTCTAAGAAGAACAGAAGAAGATTAAATAAGATTCTAAGAAGAAGAACAGAAGAAGATTAGATAAGATTCTAAGAAGTGCAATTGCGTATCAACTATTTTGCATCAGCGGAAAATGCCACGGAGCACCTATATCACCCACTCTATGTGCACTCGTTAATATATTGGATATACTTGGCTCCTGTTGTCTACGTGATGTGTTACTTGAAACAGAAGAAAAGCTTGTGAGGTTGCAGTTTTTGGTATTTTGGTAAGAGACTTGATGAAGTCTCCTATGCAAAGACGGTGGCCTAGTTTTATTGGGGGGCTCTGTGGGGTTGTAGATGAAGCTTTCCTTCTCTGCAGAGGACCTGCAAGAAGTCCCGGGGGGGCTAGAAGTTTCGATGGAGACCTTGTAACGGACAAGTTATCGATGGGAGTCATAGTCGTGAGCTTGGAAAAACTCGTCGAAAAAGGTTCAGAGATTGGAATGTTCTCTGTGTGTTAAGAGTGCATTACCTTGCCTAAGATCCCTCTTACCCTTTTTATGGACCCTTCGTCTTCGTCCGAGGGTCAGCCACGTGGAGTTTCATGGAGAGACTATATGCTAAACTTATGGTAATTACGTGAGCTTGAAAATGATTGGTAGGTGGGCCTGATCTCATCGGATGCATGGGTTAGATGGTTGGTGTGCCTGGCTCACGTGGGGGGCGATGTAGGCACCACGGCTTGTTTAAGAGTTGATGTGGAGGTTGGTGCTGCTGATTACGAAGCAAGAACCACCTTGAGAAAGGAACGCCTTGAAGAAGTGGGGGCTGTTGAGGAGCAGGACCGCTTTGGAGAGGAGGGGCGAGGTCGGTTTGGAGGAGCGGGGCCGCTTTGGAGAGAATGCCGCTTTGGAGAGAAGGGGCCACTGAGGTTGCCTTGGAGAAGCGAAGGCCACTGAGGAGCGGGGCCGCTTTGGAGAAGAGAGGTCTCCAAGTCCGCCTTGGAGAAGCGGGGGCCGCTGAGAAGCCTGTGTGGAACTGAGGCGCCATATCTCGGGCGAAGGGGGGATTGTTGATAGTTGGAGGTTGTCTTCAATCACGGGCGGCTGCATGGGAGCGGATGATTCAAAAACTCTGCATAAAATCATCTGCCTGCCCCTTCACGCTCATTGCGCCTTAGTCATCCTCCTTGTTTTCATCTCAGAGTCTTGAACCCATAGAGTCCCAAACCTTTCATTCTCCTTCTCGACACCAAGTCATTCGTCTATCATCTCCTTTCTCCTTTGTCTTCTTCTTCTTTTATCTTTTTCATCCATGGATTGTCATGCTGTTAGGGAGGGCAAGAGGCCCCTCCATCCTTGGAAGAGGAGGAGGAGGTTCCTTTGATACGTCGCCAACGTCGGCCGATCGGTGGTGTCATCATCTATGACCGTCCGATGGTGGCTGTCCAACCTCCATCCCGAGCGTCTCTATCTAGGGTGCCCCCGCCTAGGGTACCTTCACCTAGGGCAGTCCCACCATCCTCAGTTCGTCCAACCCCCCTCTGGTTGCCACCTCTGACCTGGTAGGACCGAAGGAGACGGCCTCCACCATGACCCTTCGACGGAGACCCTTCGACGGGCAAGTTATCGACTGGAGTCATAGTCGTGAGCTTGGAAAAACTCGTTGAAAAAAGTCCAGAGATTGGAATGTTCTCTGTGTGTTAAGAGTGCATTACCTTGCCTAAGATCCCTCTTACCCTTTTTATGGACCCTTCGTCTTCGTCCGAGGGTCAGCCACGTGGAGTTTCATGGGAGAGACTATATGCTAAACTTATGGTGATTACGTGAGCTTGAAAATGATTGGTGGGCCTGGTCTTGTCAGACACGCGGGCCAAGTGGTTGGTGGGCCTAGTCCCATCGAGCGCGTGAGTCAGATGGTAGGTGGCCATCGTCCCATCAAGTGCGTGGGATAGGTGGAAGGTGGGCCTGATCCCATCGGATAAATTGGTCAGACGGTTGGTGTGCCTGGCTCACGTGGGGACCACGTAGGCACCACGGCTCGTTCAAGAGTTGATGTGGAGGTTGGTGATGCAGCCAGTGCCGAGGCCGATTACGAAGCAAGAACCACCTTGAGAAAGGGCTGCCTTGAAGAAGCGGAGGCTGCTGAGGAGCGGAACTGTTTTGGAGAGGAGGGGCCATCGAGGTTGGCTTGGAGAAGTGGGGGCCGCTGAGAAGCAGGGCCGCTTTGGAGAGAAGGGGCCACCGAGGCTGCCTTGGAGAAGCGGAGGCCGCTGAGGAGCGGGGCCACTTTGGAGAAGAGAGGCCGCCAAGCCTGCCTTGGAGAAGTGGGGGCCACTGAGAAGTGGGACCGCTTCTTTTGGTCTCTGCCATTAGTTAACTCTGGTTGTTAACGTGGGCTACCAGCCACATCAGATGCTCTCCCGCTTCTAAGCTTAAGTGGTCACGCGCTCGTTGACCCTTGAGTGAAAGGAGCGCAAAAATTTGTTATCATTATTGGTTTCACATGCGATTAATCATCAAAGGCGGGTGTTGACCCAATTATTGATTTTAATGATTAACAAAAGCCATGAGTATATTCACATTGTTTCTGACAAATTTATGGAGTGTTTCAGGTATTAAGAAAGTTTAACAATTCAAATATCACTCAAAATTGATTTTAAGATGAGTTTCAAATTGTAATTTTCAAAAGTTCAAACCTTGGAGTCGACACCTGTAAGTTAGGAGTCGACACATGGGCGTATCATAACAGTTCTTAAAATTCGGCACGGTCTGGAGTCGACACCCAGAGTTTCAGAGCCGACTCCAACCTGAGACACCGAAAAGCGTATTCTGTTTCAGTTTTCGGGAGCCGACACCTAGATTTCGGGAGCCGACACTTACAGTCTCTGGAGCCGACTCTAACATGAGTATAGAGAGTGTGTTATTTTGAGCATTTCTGGAGCCGACACCTTATGGATTCCGGAGTCGACACCCGAAAGAGGCGAGCCGACACTCAACTTTTTCAGAGCCGACTCCTCAACGAACTTTTACTTTCTATTTTTTGATACTCGTCATGGAGTCGACACCTGAAAAGTTGGAGCCGACTCTAACCTGTCAGGAATGGACTTTTTATCTGTCAGAACAGACTCAACGGTAAGATTTCTTCTCATCTAACCTCTAACGGCTATTTTCTTTGTGTAGAAGAATCCAAACATCTCCAACGACTAGTTTTCCCACCTAAATTTGAATTAAGAGATCTATAAAAAGGGAAAAGAAGAAAAAGAAAAAAAAAGAGGAGACAGACTAAAAAAAATCTGAAAGATCTCAAGGAAGAAAACACAGAGGAAAAACTCAAAGAGCAAATCCATCAATCTCAAAGAGTCCAAAGGAGAGATCCAAAAGCTTTTCAAGAGAAAATCAAGGAGATTTCCACCCCAAGAAGAAAGAGAGCAAAAATCCCCAAATCCTCATCTTTTCATCCGAGCTTGCTGTGAAGAATCTGAGCTGAGTCCCGATTCAATCCTTCAAGAGAAAAGAGGAAAAGAAGAAAAGCACACATTCAACGAGCTTCAATCAGGCTTTTCTAACCTTGTCTATTTAAATTGAATATTTGCTCATTTAAGGAGCTATCTTGTGTTGTAAAACTTCATTTTTATTATTGTTTGCTAGTTCAATCAAGGGATTGAATTAGTTGAGGTACTATACCTCGGAACAAGCTAAGGACAGCTTGTGTTTTGGGTTGTGTGTTGGTGAGCCCGAAAAACCAGCTGGGTTCATTATGATCCCGGTGAAACAATAAGTTTTGAGTTGTGAGCTTGCAAAACAACTCGGCTGTAATCAAAGAGATTATAGTGTGGACCCAAGTGCTACTTGGGAGTGGATGTAGGTATTGGTTACACCAAACCACTATAAAATCTGCGTGTTTATAGTGTCTTGATTTCTCTCTCTCTTCTTTAACTGCCTGCGCTCAGCTTCGATTAACTTCATTCACTTACATTCTTTGGCATCATTCTATCTAATTCGAAATAGAATTTAAATTTTTAAAGAACCTAATTCACCCCCCCCTCTTGGGTTGCCATCTGGACCAACAATTGGTATCAGAGCTAGTGCTCACTTCCTGTTTGATCCAACGATCTAGAGCTAAAGATCCAAATGGCAGCTCAAGCTGGATCTTCATTCGCCGAAGATCATTCTACTAATAGACCCCATTTGTTTAATGATTCCAACTATTCATATTAGAAAGCAAGAATGAGGATATTCATTCAAGCTTCAGATTATAAATTATGGAGTATCATAATTAATGGACCTAGCACACCCACACACATAATTGATGGTTCTATTGTTCCTAAGCCTGAAAGGGATTGGAATGATAATGATAGAAAAATGGCTCAGCTCAATGCTAAGGCCATGAATGTTTTATATTGTTCCTTAGATGCAAATGAATTTAATCGTATCTCTACATGTAATTCTACAAAAGAAATATGGGATAGATTAGAGGTTACTCATGAGGGTACAAATCAAGTTAAAGAATCTAAGATTAATATTCTTGTTCATAAGTATGAATTGTTTAGCATGGAACAAACTGAAACTATAGCCTGCATGTATACTAGATTCATCGATATTGTAAATGGTCTAAAAAGTCTTGGTAAGACCTACACTAACTCTGAATTGGTTCGTAAAATTCTTAGGTCACTTCCAAGGACATGGAAAGCAAAGGTGACAGCAATCCAAGAAGCCAAGGACCTCAACACTTTACCTTTGGAGGAGCTACTTGGATCACTTATGATCCATGAGTTAACCATGAAGCAGCACATAGAGGAAGAAGTTCAAAAGAAGAAAACTATAGCTCTTAAGGCTGCAGAAATTGAGGAAAGCTCTTCTTGCTAGAAAGTTCAAGAAATTCATGAGAAGAAGGAAACCTTTCAGAAAAGGAAATCAGGAATTAAGATGGAAGGTGAAAAAGATAAAGAAAAGGACAAGGACAAAGACAAAGAGAAAAACCCCCTAATTTGCTATGAGTGTAAGAAACCGGAGCACTTTAGATATGATTGTCCTCAACTAAAAAAAGACATACAAGAAGAAGAAAAATGCATACATTGCAACATGGAGGGACAACGATGAATCCTCTTCCGAGGAGGAAAAAAGGAAGTTGCAAACATCTATCTTATGGCAAATGAGGATGATGAGGTAAGTACTGAAGCTAAAGACTTTACTTTTGAAGAATTGTTTGAAGCATTCAATGAACTAGTTGATAATTTTAAAGCTTTGAAAAAGAAAAATAAATCTTTAAAAAATGATAATTTAAATCTTGTCAAAGAAAAGGATAATCTTACTCATGATGTTGAAAAATTGAAATCAGAAAATGAAGTTTTGATTGAAAAAAAAGAATCAATTTCCAATGAAAATGATAGATTAAAGAATGAAGTTGATAAATATAAAAATATAGTTGATAAATTTATATATGGTTCTGAAAAACTTAATGTATTATTGAGTAATCAAAGAGCTATATTTGATAAGGTTGGATTAGGTTATAGGCCTAACATAAAACAAAAGTATGTCAAAAACTTCTTTAGAAAAGAATAAGATAAAAATGAAGTTTCATATCATTATTGTAACAAAAAGGGACACAAAGCCTTTGAATGTAATTTTAAGAAAATTAATAAGAATTTAAGTAGTAAAGGAAAGAAAATATGGGTTCCAAGAGGAACAATCTTTATTGCTACTAATAATGAAGGACCCAAGAAGGCTTGGGTACCTAAATATAAGACTTGATCATTTTGCAGGAGTGTCTTGTGGCCAAAAGATCAAAGCGAAAGTGGTATCTCGATAGTGGCTGCTCAAGACACATGACGGGTGACAAGGATCAATTCATCACCCTTGAAAGCAAAAAAGGAGGAGTTGTTACGTTTGATGACAATGGCAAAGGCCAAATCATGGGGTTTGGTAAAATTCAAATAACTCCCTCCACATTTATTGAAAATGTCTTATATGTTAATGGTTTAAAGCATAATCTAATTAGTATTAGCCAATTGTATGATAAAGGTTTCAAAGTATCATTTGAAGCTTCTATTTGCACTGTTTCTAATCCCATTGATAATAGCATTATATTTATTGGAAACAGAAATGGCAATGTATACTTGATTGGTTTAGACAATTTATCTACTAGTAATCATTGCTTAGTTGCCAATAATGCTATTATGAATGAGATTGGATGACTGTGACATCGTAGATTAGGTCATGCAAGCACACACCTAATTTCAAAATTAATTAGAATTGATTTAGTAAAAGACATTCCACAATTAGATTTTGAAAGTAACAAAGTTTGTGATGCATGTCAATTTGAAAGACAAACAAGAAATTCATTCAAATCTAAAAATGTTATTTCTACTTCTAGGCCACTGGAGCTACTTCACATAGATCTCTTTGAACCTACTAGAACTACTAGTCTAGGAGGAAAGAAATATGGTCTTGTGATAGTAGATGATTATTCTAGATACACTTAGGTATTGTTTTTGGCTCATAAGGATAGACTTTCTTAATATTTCTGAAGTTTTTCAAGAAAGTCACTAATGAGAAAAACAACACCATAGTATCTCTTAGAAGTGATCATGGCACAAAATTTGAAAATCATTTGTTTAAAAAATTATGCACTGAACATGGCATTCATCATAATTTTTCCGCACCTAGGACACCACAACAAAATGGAGTTGTAGAAAGAAAAAATAGAACTTTAGAAGACATGGCCTGTACCATGCTATGCAAAAGCCAACTACCAAAATACTTTTGGGCGGAAGTCATAAACACAGCATGTTACATTCTTAATAGAGCCTTAGTTAGGACGATTCTTAAGAAAACTCCTTATGAATTATGGAATAATAGAAAACTAAACATTAGTTATTTTCATACATTTGGTTGTAAATGTTTTATTCATAATAATGGTAAAGATAATCTTAGAAAATTTGATGCAAAATCTGATGAAGGCATATTCTTAGGGTATTCTACAACTAGTAAAGCCTATAGAGTATTTAACAAGAAATCATTAATTGTGGAAGAATCTATTCATGTAGTTTTTGATGAATCTTTAGCATCAAGTTCAGACAAGATTGATGATGAGGAAGATACAAACATATTAGAAAGAGACATTGAAAAATTAAATATAGATGTATCTTCAGATCATGAACAAGAAGCTAAAGATGATGATTCACATTGATGTTATTGATACTAATCATAATGAGGTAGATCTTCCTAGAGATTAGAGATATGCTTATGGTCATCCAAAGGAATTGATTATAGGTGATCCATCTCAAGGAGTAAGAACTAGGTCATCTATGAGGAATATCAATAGTCATCTTGCATTTGTATTTTAAATTGAACCAAAAACTGTTGAAGAAGCTGAAAAAGATAGTAATTGGATGCTAGCTATGCAAGAAGAATTAAATCAATTTACTAGGAATAATGTATGGTCCTTAGTTGATAGACCTAAAGATCATTCAGTCATAGGATGATCTAAATGGGTATTTAGAAATAAATTGGATGAAAATGGCATAGTAATTAGAAATAAAGCTAGATTAGTTGCAAAAAGATATAATCAAGAAGAAGGAATTCATTTTGATGAAACTTTTGCGCCTGTAGCTAGATTAGAAGCAATTAGATTACTACTTGTATTTGCATATCATATGAACATAAATTTATTTCAAATGGATGTTAAAAGTGTATTTTTAAATGATTTTATAAATGAGGAAGTTTTTGTGGAACAACCACCTGGTTTTGAAGATCATAAATTTTCAAATCATGTTTTTAAATTGCACAAAGCACTATTTGGTTTAAAACAAGCACCTAGAGCTTGGTATGATAGGTTAAGCAAATTTCTGATTGAAAATGATTTCACTAGAGGAAATGTAGACAAAAAATTTTTTTGAAAAGAAAAGATAGATTTATTAGTAGTACAAATATATGTAGATGATATTGTATTCGGTGCTACTAACAATTTCTTGTGTCAAGAGTTTGCTAAGTTAATGCAGGGTGAATTTGAAATGATCCTAATGGAAGAACTCAACTTCTTCCTAGGACTTCAAATCAAGCAAAGCAAAGAAGGGATTTTCATTAACCAAACAAAGTATACAAAGGAAATTCTCAAGAAGTTTGGAATTGAATCAATCAAACCCCTTGGAACACCTATGAGTCCTTCATGCAAATTAGACAAAGATGAAGACGGTAAGAAAGTAGATCAAAAATACTATAGAGGTATGATCGGATCACTACTTTATTTAACGGCAAGTAGACCTGATATTATGTTTGCTGTTTGCTTATGTGCTAGATATCAATCTGAACCTAAAGAATCACATTTAATTGCTGTAAAAAGAATACTAAGATACTTTTTTTTTGGTTACAGACAGGCGATCACACCACTCTGGCGCGAGTCAAACCCGAAGCATCTGAGTACAAAATTTGCTGTAATAAGATAGGACAAGGTATCCCAGTATGCCAAATCCACCAGCCAGGGTTGCGAGCGACAGCAGAAGCAACATAATCAGCAGCAGCATTGGCTTCCCGATAGATATGCTGAATCTAAAAAGCACTAGTAGACTAAAGAGTGACTAAAATGTCTCTAATCAGAGGATTAAGGCAAGAATAGGAGTCCCCCTCCCGCGTAATCCATCTGATAATTGTAAGTGAGTCACCCTCAATAATCAGCCGACGATAGCCCAAATGCCGTACAGCATGTGTGATACCAGCCCATGCCGCCTGTAGCTCAGCCATAGGAACCGAAATGTCGATAGAGCTGTGACCGCCAACTGCTAGTAACTGCCCATTCGACCCTCGGATGACAAACCCAGATCCAGCAGAACGATCAGAGACAGAGCCATCAAAGTTCACTTTGACATAACCCGGAGGTGGGGACACCCAAGAGATGAAAACCGTGGTCCAGTTCGCTGCCAAAGCAGCAGGGGAGTCCCAGTGGCCAGGTCTGTCAGTGTGAACACTAAGGTAACAACGAGTGTACTCCTTTGCATGAGAGAGAGCACGATGGATGATCGCCTGAGGAGAGACCGTCTCCTCAGCAAAGACAATCTTATTCCTGGTCAACCAAATATGATAAGCCACGTAGGCAGATAATACACCCTGAGAATAAGATCCGTACTGAGAAGGCGATCGAAGAGCATTCAAGAAGGAGAGCCGGATTGGTCCATCCTCCAGCATCCATGGGTTAAAATGGATCATCTGCCATATCTGAGATGCACGAGAACATAAGAATAGAACATGGTCAATAGATTCATCCTGCATCCTGCATATCGGACAGAGAGGTAATATGGAGAGGCCCCGATCAGCCAGAAGAGAACAAGTAGGTAAGCGATCCCACTTAATCTTCCACAAGAATAGTTGAATTCTTGGGTGAACAGGCAGTCTCCATATCCAAGCAACATCTCTAAGACCTACGGCTGAGAACGGAAGCGGGCCACCAAATCTTTAGTAGGAGCACAAGGAAGACAGGATCGGCACCACAGCCTTTGATCCAGCCCTGCAGAAATAGGAAAAGGCATGGCCAGAATCCGATGAGCAAGCTCCGCTTCGAATAACCGAAGAACCATGGTAGTGTTCCAAGCAGCACTCTCCTGTCTGATCAGAGAAGAGACATACAATGTGGGATCTACTTCAGGGCTTATAAAAGTCGGCCATCGAGATAAGGGAAGATCAGCTATCCAAGAGTCCTGAACGACATCAACTGACATCCTATCCCCTATCATCCAGTGAATATCAGTCATGACTGTCGAGGCGGCCCGGCAGATGGCACGCCATAAACAGGAACATCCACGAGGGATACTAACTTCCAAACCCAAAGTCCAACCACCATATCTACCACGCATGACTGTATTCCATAAACAATGAGGGTCCAACAGGAATCTGGAAGCATGCCTTGCAATGATAGCCTCGCGACGGAGCACCAGGGACTGAATCCCCAACCCACCCTCACTTATCGGCAAACAGACCATGTCCCAGGCCAATAAATGAATACCATGATCTTCCTGCATAGATGCCCACAAGAAATCCCGAATACGTCTCTCTAGCCTACGAAGGAAGATAGTCGGGATCAGAGTATTGGATAACAAATAGATAGGGAACGATGTGAGGATAGCACGGATTAAAGTGATATGCCCCATCATAGAAAGGCCCGACACCTGCCACCGGTCAACCTAGTAGAGATCTAACGCTCAAGGTCCCCAAAGTCCTGCTGCGTGGGCCAACGTCCCGTAAGAGGGGTTCCTAGGTAGGTCAGGCGATCTGAGACAGTCAAAATCTACTAAGATACTTGAGTGGAACTAAAAATGTAGGTTTATGGTATTCTAGAGACTCACCACTAAATTTGATTGCTTATTCTGATTCTGATTATGCTGGATGTAAATTAGATAGAAAGAGTACAAGTGGAGCATGTCAATTTTTAGGAAGTAACTTAATCTATTGGTTTAGCAAAAAGCAAAATTTGGTTGCATTATCAACTGCTGAAGTAGAATATGTTGCAGCTAGAAGTTGCTGTGTTCAAATCCTTTGGATTAAGCGACAACTTGAAGATTACGGCAAAACACTTGATAAAACTCTTATTAGATGTGATAATACAAGTACAATCAATTTAACTAAGAATCCAATCCAACATTCAAGAACTAAACACATTGAAATTAGATATCACTTCATTAGAGAACATGTAGCTAATGGTGAAATTTATCTTGACTATGTTAGTACTGAAGAACAATTAGCTGACATATTTACTAAACCTTTGAGTGAAGAGAGATTCTGTTATCTTAGAGGTGAATTAGGAATTTGTGATCCTTTGGAATGATTTTGAAACTCTTAAGGAAGGTTTATCTAAATTTTCATCAATTTCTTGAGATTTCTCTCATAATTTTAAGGACAATTTATCTAGACATTTGAGTAATTTGATTCATCATATTCCAAAGATTTTATCAAAATTTATTGAATTTATTTCGACTAGTTTCGGATGCATGAAACTCTATTATTTTTCTCTGAAACTGTCTGTGAAGTCGATACCTCAATTTGTGGAGTCGACACCTTGTCTGTGTCGCTCTCTGTCTGGGACCTTGGAGCCAACACCCGATTAAGCGGAGCCGACTCCAGTTCGAGCGCTAACTGTGTTAGCGACTTGGAGTCGACACCCGACTTTACGGGAGTCGACACCTGGTAGCCCCAAATTGATTTTATTATGGCAGAGTCGACACCTTCTCATTTCCAATCATTTCCAAACATTATCCAAAACCTCTCCAAACCTCCCAAAGCCTAAACTCCCTCAAATCAACCATTCCCTAAGATTTCTATGGCACCTAAGCGTAGGGGATCGGTCCTTTGTGCTCCCGTAACCACCCAGATACGTATGGCTTGGCGTCCCATCCATGAGCCATCCCCAAGCGATGATTCTTCTTCAACCCATTCGAATAACCCTAGCCACTCCTCTCCTTAGGGATACCCTTGCGGGGCGTGTGATTACTATGGGAAGGAAAGTGGATTTTGATTTCTTTGAGATCGAGGGCTTTTCTATTGGAAGACAGATTAAAGAGCTCGGCTGGGACAAGGTATGTTCTTTGGATGTTCCCACTTATCCAGCCTTAGTTAAAGAATTTTACTTTAATTTATCAAGGGGAGATGGTGGGATAATCAGTTCTGTAAGAGGGAAGAGAGTTCATCTTACATTTCAAAGTTTAGGAAATCTTTTGAGCATCCCTGTCACTGGGCTTGTAGCTGACATTCACAGTGAAAGATCTGATGCATTGTCAAGGATGTTAGGTAGAGAAGTAACTGAATTTGAAGAAGTAAGGGCTAATCAGTTGCCCTTGGAGCTTAGATTATTGCACATATGTAGTAGGATCTTATTCCCCAAGACTGGTAGTTTTGAGTATGTCTCAGAACGAGACATTGTGGTTATGGACAGTGTCTTGATGGGTCAGCCGAGTAATCTTGCTGGGATGATGATATGGTATATGGCTGAGGCCGGGGGCAAAAAGAGATCTTCTTTGCCTTATGGGATGATTTTAACTATAGTTTTTAGAAGTCAAGGTATTGTGATTTCTGATAATGAGTCATCAAAGAATCTTAGACACACAGATTATTATAGCTTGGCTACGATGCACAAGATGAGGTTCGTAAAAGTGAATGGTCAATGGGAGAGAAAAGGCCATCTGGATGAGAGAGCCGCTGAGATTAGGACTTCTGCACCATCTGAGGTTGGTCCATCAGTGAGACATCCTTCACCAGAGCCTAACAGATTTTCACCACCTCCAGTTCCTGCTCCAGCTCCTGTACCGACACCTATGCCTGCTTCAATTCCAAGTGCTTCTGGTTTTTCTGATTTACAATTAGTGCAATTGAAGACTTTGTTGGCAGGACATGAAGAGAAGATGAATAATAGTTTTGAAAGTAGACTTTTGAGTTTAAAAGAATCTTTCCACTCCTTAGAAGACAAAGTGAACCAAATTGGATCCTCTCTTGGAACTTCTTCTGAAGTCCTAAAATGTGATTTAATGAATATTTTTGATAAGATCAAGGACATTGCTGGTGATTCTGACACATATTCTAGAAGCAATGTAGAGCTACAAGAAAATATAAACAATGCAGCTGACTTGGTTCAAAGAAGCTTAAATGATTTTATGAAGATTCAAAAGGAAGGAATGGAAAAGATCTTAGAAGGACTGAAGAAACGCTTCAGTTTTGGATTTTAAAGTTTTAGTTTGTTTTACACTTTGTTGTAATAGAATATTTTGATGTAATGTTTTGATAGAATGTTTTGATAAAATGAAACTTATGTAGTGAAATCTTTTGATGCAATGAAATTTCTTTGAATTAATATTGTCTTATTCAATGAGTTAACTTGTGGTTGAATGTTAAGCTAAATTGTATCTTATCTTAACCTTTTTGTTGATAACAAAAAAGGGGGAGAGAAGATATTGTATATGCATTATTATGCACTTAAATAATTTGATTAAGTTGTTTATTGCATGAATTTTTTTAAGGGAGATAAATGAAATTAAGGGGGAGAGAAATGAAATTTCAAAATAAGGAGAGAAAATTTCATTTTGAGTTTCATAGGGGAGCTACCTCATTCAGGGGGAGCTTAACTATGATAACTTATTCCTATCGTAAAACTCTTTAATTAATCATGCATATACTCAATGTTCTTGTCATCATCAAAAAGGGGAAGATTGTTGACCCAATTATTGATTTTGATGATTAACAAAAGCCATGAGTATATTTACATTGTTTCTGACAAATTTATGGAGTGTTTCAGGTATTAAGAAAGTTTAACAATTCAAATATCACTCAAAATTGATTTTAAGATGAGTTTCAAATTGTAATTTTTAAAAGTTCAGACCTTGGAGTCGATACCTGTAAGTCAGGAGTTGACACATGGGCGTATCAGAATAGTTCTCAAAATTTGGCATGGTCTGGAGTCGACACCCAGAGTTTCGAAGCCGACTCCAACCTGAGACACCGAAAAGCGTATTCTGTTTTAGTTTCCGGAGACGACACCAAGTTTTCGAGAGCCGACACCTAGATTTCGGGAGCCGATACTTACAGTCTCTGGAGCTGACTCTAACCTGAGAATAGAGAGTGTGTTATTTTGAGCATTTCTGGAGCCGACACCTTATGGATTCCGGAGTCGACACCCGAAAGCGGCGAGCCGACACTCAACTTTTTTGGAGCCGACTCCTCAACGAACTTTTACTTTCTATTTTTGGATACTCTCATGGAGCCGACACCTGAAAAGTTGGAGCCGACTCCAACCTGTCAGGAACGAACTTTTTATCTGTCAGAACGGACTCCAATGGTAAGATTTCTTCTCACCTAACCTCTAACGGCTATTTTCTTTGTGTGTAGAAGAATCCAAACATCTCCAACGGCTAGTTTTCCCACCTAAACCTGGATTAAGAGATCTATAAAAAGGGAAAAGAAGAAAAAGAAAAAAAGAGAAGAGACAGACTAAAAAAAAATCCAAAAGATCTCAAGGAAAAAAAACACAGAGGAAAAACTCAAAAAGCAAATCCATCAATCTCAAAGAGTCCAAAGGAAAGATCCAAAAGCTTTTCAAGAGAAAATCAAGGAGATTTCCACCCCAAGAAGAAAGAGAGCAAAAATCCCCAAATCCTCATATTCTCATCCGAGCTTGCTGTGAAGAATCTAAGCTGAGGCCCGATTCAATCCTTTAAGAGAAAAGAGGAAAAGAAGAAAAGAAAGAAAAGCACACATCAACGAGCTTCAATCAGGCTTTTCTAACCTTATCTATTTAAATTAAATATTTGCTCATTTAAGGAGCTATCTTGTGTTGTAAAACTTTACTTTTATTATTGTTTGCTAGTTTAATCAAGGGATTGAATTAGTGGAGGTACTATACCTTGAGACAAGCTAAGGACAGCTTGTGTTTTGGGTTGTGTGCTGGTGAGCCCGAAAAACCATCTGGGTTCGTTGTGATCCCGGTGAAACAACAAGTTTTGAGTTGTGAGCTTGCAAAACAACTCGGCTATAATCAAGGAGATTATAGTGTGGACCCAAATGCTACTTGGGAGCGGACGTAGGTGTTGGTTACACCGAACCACTATAAAATATGCATGTTTGTAGTGTCTTGATTTCTCTCTCTCTCTTCTTTAACTGCCTGAGCTCAGCTTTGATTAACTCCATTCACTTGCATTCTTTGGCATCATTCTATCTAATTCGAAACAAAATTTAAATTTTTAAAGAACCCAATTCACCCCCCCCTCTTGGGTTGCCATCTGGGCCAACAGCGGGGGCGCATCTTTTTGAGGTGAGGCCTCTTCGAAGTCCATCCATAGTTAAGGAGAAGTGCAAAAAGTGAAGCCGATTTTGGGCGCACCGAGAGAATATCTCTCGAGGAACGAAAAAGTCGGGCGTTATCATTAAGCCATCATTCTCCACGTCCCATCATTGTTCATAGATCCTGCTCCCTGTGTGGAACTGAGGCACCATATCTCGGGCGAAGGGGGGATTGTTGACAGCTGGAGGTTGTCTTCAATCATGGATGGCTGCGTGGTAACGCATCGAGCGGGATGATTCAAAAACTCTGCATAAAATCGTCTCGCCTGCCCCTTCGCGCTCATTGCGCCTTAGTCATCCTCCTTGTTGTTTTCATCTCAGAGTCCTGAACCCATAGAGTCCCAAACCTTTTATTCTCCCTTCTCGACACCAAGTCAGTCTTCTGTCGTCTCCTTCCTCGTTTGTCTTCTTCTTTTATCTTTTTTGTTCATGGATTGTCATGCCGTTAGGGAGGGCAAGAGGCCCGTAGTGAGTTCCCCTCCATCCTTGGAAGAGGAGGAGGAGGTTCCTCTGATACGCCGCCAACGTCGGCCGATCGGTGGTGTCACCATCTATGACCGTCCAATGGTGGCCGTCCAACCTCCATCCCAAGCTCCGTCTAGGGTGCCTCTGCCTAGGGTACCTTCGCCTAGGGCAGTCCCACCATCCTCAGTTCATCCAACCCCCCCCTCTGGTTGCCACCTCTGACCTGGTAGGGCCGGAGGAGACAGCCTCCACCATGACCCTTGAGGAGGTAGAAGACCTTAGGGTTAGGTATAGGGTTTTCAGCGCCATCCACCTTTCTGCCCTTGGACCCGAGGAGAGGGTGAACTCTGACCAGTCCGGTCGGGTAGCCCTATATGAGGAGTTCTTCAAGTGTGGGCTCTGCCTTCTCTTTCACTCATTTGTCCTCAACCTGCTAGACAAGTATGAACTTGTTCCAGCGAAGTTGACTCCGAACTCAGTTCGGATCATCTGCGCCTTTGTCGTCCTTTGTTGCCTTCATGGCTCGGAAGCCAGGATTTCTCTGTTTTGGGCCTTCTATAAGCTCCGCCACCACAATGAAGACAGGTGATGGATTTTTACCTCTAGGCCCCGAAGGATCCTACCACTTAACCTTCCTTCCAAAGTCATAGGATGGAAATTCCGTTTCCTATTCGCCCATGTAGATGGAGTGAGGATGAGTTGAAAGAATCATGACGTTGGCCCCAACAAAAACTCCATCGTGGGTGAGAGGGACGAGAGCTCTTTGATTGCTTGACGTCCTCCGAAATCCCACCCTGCAAGGAGTTGTTGGCTGAGGCCAGCCTATAAGAGGCTAGTTTGGCCCCGGTGATTAGTGAGCGCGAGATCCTGCTCTTCTCATTCTCTTTGCCTATTCATTTTTCTTTTCTGACTGTCGGTTCCTGACGCAACAATGAAGTTGCCCGCCAAGCGATTGAAGGCGGCAGCTCGGAGGAGGAGGGAGGAGGCCGACGAGGTTGTGAGGTCGGCCAAGAAGTCTCGGTTGAAGGCCCAGGGCGAGCTGGCCTAGGCCTCTGCGGCTTCCATAGAGACCGCTTTCATGGAGGAGCTGAGGGAGAGTGTCCCGGCTGAGTTGCCGATGAGAGGAGATGTCCCCGCCATGACCGAGGCAGGACCGAAGAGAAGGGGCAAGTCGGCCCAGGCGAAAGAGGCCAAGGATGGGCCTTCGGCTCCTACTGAGCCAGCGGAGGTGGTCGACATGGAGACCGAGGACAAAACACTGGTCCCCATCGGATCGACTGAGGTGGCCAACTCGGGGACCGAGGGTGGACATCCAGCCCCTCCTGAGCAGGAGGCGGAAGGGATCGCCCTAGAGGCCGGAGGTGAAGAGAGACTGGCAGCCGATGGTGGGACGGAGCCGACAACTCCACTACTGTCACTCGGCCGGGGGTCCAGTGTTGAAGAACTGCAACAACCATCGAGGTTCTCGGTTATGGACAGCATGCGACTGGTAGAGCGCCTGCTGGAGAGGATCCACTTGCTGGTTCCGCGAGCAGCTCAATTGCGAGCCCGTCTTTAGGATCCTCGACGCGACATACTTTGTCGGTGCTCCAGGTAACTTTCCTTCGCACCATTCTTCTTCTCGTTAGTTTAATCTAAGCTTTGACTAACTCCTTGACCTTTGCAGATAGCCAATGAGGTTCTGACCCTCCGGAATGCCATGGTCCGGACCGGTGATGCAGTCGCGCACTCCCAGGAGCGGGTAGCCAAGTATTGAGCTCGGTGCAGAGAGGTGGCCAAGAAACTGGCCGAGGCTCAGCCTAGGAAGCGGCCCTGACCGACAAGCTTCGGGCTACCAAGGCCGCCTGCGCCGACTTGGAGACTCACTTTCGGGAGGCTGAAGGAAAGGCGGCGACCAAGTTTGACAAGTCCCTGGCAGCAGAGGCCAAGTGGGTGGAGGCCATAGCAACACTGGCGCTGGCCGACGAGCAGCTGGAGGAGCTGGCGCGGGAGCTGGGCGGCGTTGAGGATTGGGCCAAGGCAGCTAAGGCCGACACCCATGCCGCCGAGGAGAGGGCCACCCTGGTAGAGTCAGATGCCCGAAAGGCCAAAGAGAGAAGGGCCGATGTCGAGGCTCGAGCCCAAGATGCCGAGGCCCGGGCCAAAGAAGCTGGGGACCGAGCCTAGGACGTCGGAACCCGAGCTCAAAATGTCATTGAACGATACAAGAGTTCTTCGGCATTCGACCGGAAGGTGGAAGAGCTGGGTCTCGACTCCTATCTTCAAGGCTTCAACAATTGCAAGGAGAAGATCGCCCAGATCTTCGGGGTCGACAACCTCGACACCATCAAACCCAAAGACCCGAACGACGAGGAGTCGAATGAGGACGACGCCGACAGCGAACCGGGGCCCATCGAGCCGTAGACCCTTAGGCCTTTATCTGTTTTGTTCTTTTTCAATTGTAATTGGCCTTGAGTCAGCTTTTGTATTCCATTTTATTATTAATGAAAAAGAACTTTTCCCTATATCAATCCACTTAGCTTTTGTAGTGGCTCCATTTCTTTGTGGTAGTGCACCGGTCTCGACCTTTAGGCTCGGCAGCAAGTGATTGGAGTCCTCCTGACGATCTGGCTGGGATCTGTATGAACTCGTAACGTCGGCCAAGTCCTTAACCCCTTAGGCATTTGTCGGGATGACTATAGGGTGCCGGTATCAGCTAAGGAATGCTTAGGCAAGCTTGAAAGTTTTTCAGAACCGCCTCGGGGATTTCGTGTGCCGGCCCGAGAGGCGACTCGAGTGTGCATCGAAACTGTTGGGGTCTTGAACCGCCTTGGGAGCATTTCCTTGCCAGGCCGAGTGGTGACCCACTAGTCATGAGGCCGCCGAGCTCCTTTAGAACCACCTCGAAGGTTTCGTGTGCCGGCCCAAGGGGTGACTCGAACAGGAACGAAACTGTCGGGGTCTTGAACCGCCTCGAGGGCGTCTCCATGCCAGACCGAGTGGTGACCCGTTAGTCGTGAGGCCGTCGAGCTCCTTTAGAACCGCCTTGGAGGTTTCATGTGTCAGCCTGAGAGGCGACTCGAGTATGGATCAGAACTGTCGGGGTCTTGAACCGCCTCAGGGGCATCTCCTTGCCGGACTGAGTTGTGACCCACTAGTCGTAAGGCCATTGAGCTCCTTTGGAATCACCTCGGGAGTTTCGTGTGCCAGCCCGAGGGGCGACTCGAACGGG
Organism: Calamus simplicifolius; assembly: GCA_900491605.1. Lineage (NCBI taxonomy): Eukaryota > Viridiplantae > Streptophyta > Magnoliopsida > Arecales > Arecaceae > Calamus > Calamus simplicifolius. The sequence goes on from UESW01004333.1 coordinate 553,847, forward strand.
AATGGAACTGTCGGGGTCTTGAACCGCCTCGAGAGCATCTCCACATCGGATTGAGTGGTGACCCGTTAGTTGCGAGGCCATTGAACTCCTTTAGAACCACCTTGGCGACTCGAACGAGAACAAAACGGTTGGGGTCTTGAACCACCTCGGGGGCATCTCCACGTCAAACCGAGTGGTGACCCATTAGTCACAAGGTAGCCGAGCTCCTTTAGAACTGCCTTGGGGGTTTCATGTGCCGGCCCGAGGGGCAACTCAAATGGAAACAAATTGTTGGGGTCTTGAACCGCCTTGGGGGCATCTTCACGCCGGACCGAGTGGTGACCCGTTAGTCGTGAGGCCACCAAGCTCCTTTAGTCGACAAGTCCTCGGCTTCAGAGATGAGTCAGATATAGTATTTAGAATCCCTTTTATTATTATCAGCCGAGGGAGATGGGCTGTCCATCGAGTCCTTCAATCCGATACGCTCCTTGGTGAAGTACTTCGGTGACCCGGTGCCGGTAGGGCCCTTCCCAGTTTGAAGACAGTTTGTCCCCCTCTGTTGGTTTGGATACTTTGGCCTTTTTGAGGACTAGATCTCCAGGATGAAACGTCCTAGGACGGACCCGGGCGTTGTAATATTTGGTCGCTCATTGGAAGAATGTGGCCATTCTGAGCCGTGCCATGTCGCACGCCTCGTCGATGAGCTCAAGGTTGACCCTTAGCTGAGCGGGGTTGTCCTTTTCTGTGTATGATTCCACTTGGAGGCTTGGGAGGCCGATCTCAACAGGGATGGCCACCTCGGATTCAAAGACGAGACTGAAGGGGTCTTTCCTATTGGAGCCCTTGAAGTCGTGTGATACACTCACTGCACGCTTGGGAGCTCTTCTACCCATCTGCCTTTAGACCCATCCAACTGGGTTCTAAGCCCTCAGAGGATGGTTCGATTCATGACCTCGGCTTTCCTGTTGGTTTGCGGATGGCCGACGAAGGATGGTCCGATTCATGACCTCGCAAGGCCGCCTTGGAGGAGTGGGAGCCACTGAGGAGCAGGGCAGCTTTGAAGAAGAGGGACTGTCGAGGCCACCTTGGAGAAGCGGGGGTCGCTGAGGAGCGAGGCCGCTTTGGAAAGGAGGGGCCGCCGAGACCGTCTTGAAGAAGCGGAGGCCGCTGAGGAGCGGGTATGCTTTGGAGAAGAGGGGCCGCCGAGGCCGTCTTGGAGAAGCGGAGGCCGCTGAGGAGTAGGGCCGCTTCTTTTGGTCTTTACCGTCAGTTAACTCTGACTGTTAACGCCTACGTGGCGCTACCAGCCACATTAGTAAGCATTCAGTCTTCTTCGTTGTTTTGGTAGCCCAAATGCAGCTCATTAACAAAGTCACTCTGCTTTCTTCGTTCAAATTCGTATGGCATCCAATACATTGCTAAATTTACGGTATCTTTTTAATTATTGGTTATAATGCACATGCAAGGATGCATTAACAATTTTTTTCCTCAAAAAAACTGTTTAAAATTCATTTATTATATTATATTCTTTTTTTTTTTGTGATGACTAGTAAATTATTATAATTATAAAATTACTTTGAACTTATAAAAATCTCTACTTTTAGAAAAGTTTCTTTCAGAGTTCAACAACAATAGAATCTCTCTTTGTGTGTATGTATCTAGAGTTGAGTTTTATTGCAAAAAATAAAAATTAAATCAGTGGAACATGGTCATCTTCTAAATGATGCTAGCGTTTAGATTAGGATTAAAGTAAGGGTTTACAAAAATTCTTTTTAATATGAGGTTTCATAAGGCATAATTTCTATGAATTTTTTAATAAAAATAAGTATTTTTATTTTTTGAATCAGCCTTCTTTTCTCTAGAAAAAAATCTCTACTTTTAGAAAAGTTTCTTTCAGAGTTCAACAACAATAGAATCTCTCTTTGTGTGTATATATCTAGAGTTGAGTTTTATTGCAAGAAATGAAAATTAAATCAGTGGAACATGATCATCTTCTAAATGATGCTAGCGTTTAGATTAGGATTGAAGTAAGGGTTTACGAAAATTCTTTTTAATATGAGTTTTCTCTACAACAGACGTCTGTCCAAACTTCAAAAGCTTGGCTTGGTTATGGGTTAGGGTCAAATCCTGTTGGCAAAGTAAAAGTCATTGACTATGGTCCAATCCAGTTGGTAAAGCAAAGTAAAGACGGTCCAACACATTTGCACACAGGGACAGCGCAAATAAAAAGAAAAAGTGCACGTTTAATGCATGCAAAGTTGATGGGATGAATGTCTACCAATATTCTGAAATTCTAATAATAAAACTATGCTTCAGTGTCCAAAATTTTTTATCACCATCCTTGGTGGGACCCGATCAGACTTCCAACAAAAGCAAGCGTTAAGGAGTTCCAATCGAGTCCTTCTTTGCTTGGTTTTGTTATAGAAATCAAGGCGGATCCAGATCCAAACAAATGTTAAGCTCAAAATTAATATCAAATATTAATAGATTTTAAAGTTGTTTTTTTTTTCCGACCAACTTACGTACAAGGACTCGATTAACTTTCTCTCCAGAAAAATCATCAATATTAAAATTGAAAAAACAAAAAGAAAGAAGAAATGGAGAAGTAGCAGACTTAGAATATCATAACTCCCACATAAAATACAATCAACAGTGTGACTTCAAGCTGACTCAATAATAAATATCATAGCAAGTTAATAAATATACTGAAAATTATCAACAACAATTCACTCATTCATCCAAACGAAATGCAACCCTTTCATGTGTTCATTAATGCAAAAGCATAGGTCCATGGAAACATTTATCACAAAAAGAAAAGGAAGCAAGGGAGTTAATACATAATCTTCTTACTTGGAATAAGATTGAGTATGCTCGTTTTACCTAACAATTAGCAGGACACGTATTTGACCTCTTTTACGGGTGAGGTTTCCACCTGCTGCATTTGACTTCGTTTGCAGGCAGCTGTACCAGGCCAGTGTCATCTAATTTTGGTGACTCAAGATCACCACTGGTATGTCCCTCTCGCAACGAGAACACATCATTGTAACGCATTGGGCATTGGAAGATTTTTTCCCTTCGTTTCCTGCCGTATGTGTGAAGCAAACTCTATTTGCTGGATGGAAATTAGACATTCCTTGGCTGTTCATAAATGCGTTTTTAGTGAACTAAAAATTCACGCATGAAGACAACTTGTGAATGATTAATTTTTCCTAATGTGATTTATGTTCGGTTTAATAAAGAACTTCATTGCTTGCGTATTTTACCACCAATGACATTCATTTGCAGCAGAGTTGCATGCTCACATAACCCCCAGCAAGAAAGGAATTAAAACAATCTTTCATATACTTTCTACTCCCAAGTCATGAGATAATCAAATGAGGGTACCTTAAAATGAGCACAGAAGAAGCAATCCTTGAAAAAAACAAAAGGAAAATGCATGGGAACTCTTGGGTCCATGAGTTAATGTATAGAGAGTCTGCAATATTTAGCATATCTTCCCTCAATGAACATATCTTCCACCAATAAACAATACCTGTCATGGATATCCTGTTAGTATGTGCCCTACATCCAATCGGATTAGATGCTAGTTTGTATACATTTCTTTATTAATGCAAATCAAATTTATTGGTTTCTTTATCTATCCGGATGTAATTTATATATATATATTAGATATATTTAACCTATGACATAAAGTCCAAAAGAATGCGAACTGTACATATGGAATTTGTAATAGAGATTACAAATTATGAAATCCAAAATTGCGTTCGATCCTTTAAACTTTCTTAGTCGATGCATAGACAGGATTAGACACTGTCGAACGCCGATGAGACTAGCACACATTGCATATCTTCACCCTTGTGGTGAGCAGCTGATCTTGCAAGCTGAAGTATGAAGATACTTGGATAAGGTGTGTAGATGTTCATTATTGTAACGATGCATTGGATAACCTACACAGAGATCCCATATAGATATTCTATATAGTGTCGATGGTTGATCTCTGATGACGGTGGTGCGAGTGATCCTTTGACTTGAGATCTTCATTGCACCTCATGTGTAGAATATCATGCTTTGATGACATGCAAACGTCGCTCTAGCCACGGATGGCAAATATGGTGTCGATTAGGTATGACATGAAGCATATGAAGGTGGTATTTGATCAAGACAGGATTCGTCTCCCTTGATAAAAAGGGTTATATCCCACGGCCACTTGATGGATTAAATTGACCACTAAATCCTTACAAGGTTGAGTTGGGATTCGAAATGGTTTCGAAGTTCTAATTTATATGAGTCAATTTTTTTTAGATCAAGTAAACAAAGATCAATTACATGGTTGACACATTCCATACCACTGATTGATCTGAGATGTGTGACAAAGGGATTGAATCATACGTTAACCGTTCATGGACAGGTATTGATAACCATGTCAACAAAACTCTTAACGCTTGGGTGGTCATGATGCTTTGCTAGAGTCACTCATAATCTATAATCATGGAATCTTTGACTTAGTCAAGGAGTTGATTTGGTTAAAGAATTGACTTAGACAAAGTGATGGCCAAGTCATCCTTAGGGTCAATATTAGGGACATGATTATTACCAACGTGTCAAGAGATCTAATGGGTCACATGCATTAAGAAGATTTTGGATGAAGTTAAAATGAAATTAAGTTGGACTTAATTCAAATTAGATGACCAATTAATTAGGATTGGGTTTGACACAATCTTAATGAGAGAACATGAAATTAATGAATAGGATTTATCATAGAGAAAAGAATTTTATGTTCAAAAGAGAGACCTTTTGTACATATGATGTACATATGAAATCCATTAATTAGGCATGATCCATGTGATGGATGGCTTAAATTAATTGAGATTAATAATATGGTATTTAATTGGGTCCATATGATGGCATGATTTGATTCGTGAAAACCCAGTTGAGCCGAGGGCTGAGATTGTGTCATGTGGAGGATGGATCCATGCCCATGTGATGGACATGACCCATCTTCACGTCATGGAGGAGGAAACCCCATGATTTGGGACGTCATCATGAAGCCAAATGCAAGGTTGCGACGTTGGTTTTATGTGATAACCAATTTTCTATTTTTTAGGGATGTGGTTTAGTGGTTGTAATCCTAATATTATCATGATAACAAATATCCTAAATTTATTAGGATAATTTATTATTAACTTGATATGGTTGAATGGTTAGGTGGTTGAAACAAAATCTTCCTTTTTATGGAACCACACAACCTCCTTTTCATGTATAAAAGGAGAGATATACCCCCTTCAAGAGACACGCCTAACTCCTCCTTTTTCTCTCTTTTGGATGCCTAACACCCACTTTCTCTTTCTAAAATGTCTTTTCTCTCTCTAGGATGTCCCTCTCTCTTGAAGGGTTGAAAGGTCATCTCTCTCTCACGTTCCTCTTTATGGGTTGTTGAAGGAAGGCTTTGTCGGTTGATCAAGATTTGATCTTGATCAATAAATCTTTCATTTCTTGATTGATCAAGATTTGATCTTGATCAAAAAATTATTTTCTTTGATAGATCAAGATTTGATCTTGATCAAGAAATATTTTCTCTCTTGATTATCAAGATTTGATCTCGATCAAGGAATTATTCTCTCTCTTAATTTGGAAAATCAATTGAAAAGAAAAGAAGCGCTAGCACCAAGGTTATCATCCAATCCTAGGAGGACATAATCCAAAGATTTTTGTGTGGATCATCGTTAGAGGCCGGACACATGGACGGCTAGTGGTAAATCGTTTACCGGCTTCATCAGGCTTCATCCCCAATAAAGGACACATGTATGATTTATTATTAAATCATGTGTTATTTCTTGATAACTAAATTTGTTCCCCGACGATTTTGAGCTTTGAAAATTAAATTCGTATTTATTTTTATCTTCCGCTACGTGATATATGAATTTGATTCATATAAAATATACGAATTTCCATCATATCCTACCTCACACACCACCATAACTTTTATTTATATTAGTGAGAGCTTGAGATAAACTTCTACAGTAGGCCACTTTTGACAAGTAAATAATCTCAACTTTGTCATCCAACTTTTTTTTAAAAAAAAAATTCCCTTCCCTCACAAATGAGGATAAAAAAAACACATTTCTCAAAAGCTACCAATAAGAAAATGGGAGAAGGATACGTGCAAGACATCTCAAGGATGTGTTCTTTTCTGCTTTATTTTTATCTCTGTCGGAAAACCAGCATGGGAGAGCAAAAAGCTTATTCTTGAGCCTTATGTTTCTGAAATTGATTTCTTGATATGATGGAATACATTGAATTTGTATTACCTTAGTTTTGGCTTTAATCATATTAGACAATAAAGTATCATATAAAACAAAATAAGCTCAAACACTCTCTGGGATAATGACTTCTTCGAGATGATTAGCCACCTTGAAATAATATATGGCCACTCATAAACAAAGACACAACAACACCATTAATTTTAAAAAAGAGGGGGGCGGAGGAGGAGGGGAACTAATCAAATACCAATTTAAATAAGGAATAAGTAACAATTAGCCAATTACAAAATCAGTTATTTGTTAATCCAGAACTTTATTCAGATAAACTAAACACAAACCTCACCAGTATATCAGAGACAACAAAAACCTTTAAATAAATCTTAATCTAAAAATTAGTATTTCACCTATTTCTCATCAGAATGATAAATAAATAAACCTATTCTTGTGTTTGGTGTCAGTTTGGTCAAGTGCATTAAGTATTATCATGCTGAATTTCATCCAAGAATTTGTGGCCAAGAATAATAGTAGTATCATAAGATCACTCTTTTCCATGTGTTTTACTACAGGCAGCTAGGTTTGGGCCTTTGAAAATAGTAATGGGCCTGCTAGGTATAGCCCAATGGGCTGGATGGGCCATGGGACAGCCGGGTTAATGGGTTGGGCTTCTTTTGAAAATGGATGTTGGGCTGGGTAAAACAATTTTTGGGCTTAAGCTTTGAGGTGATTAAGTATGGATTAGCAGGAATATTTTTTGTAAATATCATTAAGTGATAAAGATTAGCAATATTAAAAAAATGATTAAATCTTGGATTCAAAAATAGTTATTTATGTTTAATTATAAGGGATCGTTGTCTGATTGTCTTATAGTGAAGATAGTATTGGAGTAGCGATATGAGGCATGAGTTTTACATTTTACTGTTATGACTTGCATAATTGTATATATTATATTTTATTATTGGTTTTGTCTACATAATTTGAAATGAGAATTATGGATTATTATGAATATATATATATATACACAGGGTGGTATATTATTTTGTTATAAATGGTTTTTGGTTTCGATTCGGGATTATGAATTTTGGTATTCTAGATTTGGTATGGCTTAGCATTCTGAAGGTGGTATGATGTGGCTTGGTATTCAGGAGATAGTATGGTGTAGCTTAGTTGAGGAATATGGGCTAGAGCTATGATGTGGTATGATGTGGCTTAGTATTTTAATGATGGTATGGTGTAGCTTAGTATCTTGGAGATGGTATATTGTAGCTTGGTATCTTGAAGGTGGTATAGTCTGGATTGGTGATATAGTATGGCTTGGTATTCTGAAGGTTGTATAGTATGTCTTGGTATTCTAGTAGTGAGGATTTGTGTCATCGCTCGCCTAGACTATTGGTACGTGGTACTAATTCTGGCATTGAGGATTGGTGCCCTTATTTGCCTAGACTGGCAGCCCAGAGAAAGGCATATAAGTCGAGGAAGCATAGGTAGAATAAAGTCATGACAGCCAATATGGATGAGTTTATTACACTGGGTATTAATATACAAACCAACTTGAACAGGAGAAGTATGGCCTGGTTAGGATGTTGATGCGTAATATTATGCTCGGAGTTTTAGTATGTACCAACAGTACTGTTTCATGACGCATGCTTACTAAAGAAGGGGCTTGTTTAGTAGATGCCTTACATGTTGTGGCAAAGGGGGCAGTGAATGTATTATATCCCAAGTGAGGGCAACTTGCTTAGTAATGTCATGCGTATGGGTACATGGATGGTTCGGTTGCTATATTTGGTTTGGCTATCGTTGTGGTTACATGGATGGTTTAGATGTGGTTATGGTTACGTGGATGATTTGGATGTGGTTGCAGTCGCATAGATAGTTTGGATATGGTCGCACTTATCTGGATATTGTGGCTATCTTGATCCTCTGGTATGGTTATCTTGAATTTGTTGGTTTGGATGTGGATATAGTTATCTTGTAAATGGTTGGTATTCATTCTGATATGTCAATTTTATTGGCTTCTTGGATAGTTTATATATTATGATATCTTCTGATCAAGCATATTTTGGCTATATTAAACTATTTTATTGGCATGTTCACGATGGTAAGTATAGAAGTTCTATTGACTTTTTAGCTCATCCCATTCTTTTTTTTTTTTTTTTTTGCTGCAATGAGGAAAATGTTTAGTTGATAAACCAGTATCTTGGGAATACACTTTAAGAGTAAGGATAGTTAGAGGCTTCTTTTCATTTTTGAATTGATCAATTAAAAAGGCAAGTAAAGGATTAACAACTTGATATGGAAAGAGATATATTTGAATTTTAGTTTCTACAATTGCATTTTATATATGTTGAGGTTTGGTGAGCCTTGCGTACTCTTTGAGGTCTGATTTAAAAGTATGTCGTCATGTCGCAATGCCCGTAAATTAGGTTTAGAAGTAGGGTTCACAACAATAGCAATCATTATCAATATATAAGTATATTATATTCATATAATAAACATCATAGGATGATAATATTTATTTATTTAAAAACACAATACTTTCAAAAGTAGCCAATTACTATTTACATCAGGTTTAGAATCTTTAATTCAGTTTCATCATCTCTTATTAAATCTTATTTATAATCAATTCAACATGTTTATCAATTTATCATAAGTAATAATCATAATAATTGTTGCCGCCAACTCACTTATGATGAACGTCGAATGGGCTAGGATCGTGGTGAGCGTAGAAAAGTCGTCGTCTTCCTTCTAGAGCCTGCAAAAAAGGTCCCGGGCCGGTATTTCCGGTGGGGACCCTCCGATGCCCAAGTCAGCGAGTCGTGAAACAGGGAGATTATGTGTGGAATTTAACAGAGGAAGCCTGAGAGAGAGAGTCCCTTCGCATGGAGCTAGGGTCCTCTTTTTATACCTGCCGGGGATCCCGTTTACCTCGTTCTGTTGGAACCATCGAATTTTCCCTGTTGTGATGTTTCCTCGAACGGCAAGTCGTTGGGTTATTGCTGGATAAGGACCGCTTATAGCGGTAACTGCCGATCAAGCTAACACTTGCCCGTGCTTTCGGCGAACGAGGTGCTCGGCAGTAAACCTTAGATCACGGGATCCATTGTATGAGACTGGTCATTGAAGGCCGACGCTGGGAGTCGGCGATGGAGGCCGTCGCTGGATGCCGGCGCTAGAGGCCAGAGCCAGTCTTAGCGCTGGGCCGACGCTGGTGGCCGACGCTGAAGGCCGACGCTGGATGCCAGCACTGGAGGCCGGGGCCAAAGTCTTAGCGCTGGGCCGACGATGGTGGCCGACGCTGGTGGCCGACGCTGAAGGCCGACGCTGGATGCCAGCGCTGGAGGCCGGAGCCAAAGTCTTAGCGCTGGGACCGATGCTGAAGGCCGACGCTAGAGGCCCCATGAAAGGGGTTTTGCTGTCACATCATTGCTTTCAAAAACCGTGCAAAAGATAATACTACCCAGAGGAAGTGGCCAGCCGTATCAAATGCCCCCCCGCCCCTGAGATGGGTGAGCGTTCACTTACCCGCGAAAGGGGTGTTAATATCCTCTAGGCGGCCGGCTTTCGCGTCATTATTTCGCCTTTGTTGGGATTAGAGAGGATTTCCCTTGGGCAGCGTTACGAAAAGGCGAGCGGTATCATTGTGATAAAGTTAATGCCTCCCTTTTTATCGGTGGTCTTTTCGAGTTTCTCACGTTGGCAGGCCATCGAAACGCCTCCCAATTGAAGATGGACGCATGGTTAGATCGGACGATTGTGGGGTAACCTGAAATGGCATTATGAGGGAAAATCGTCCTTATCTTTCCATCCTCCCCATTTCTTGCGCTGCTGCCCCCTTTCGAGTCCGCAAGCGTCCATTTGTCTCCTGTGTTCATCCTCTTCCGTGCTCTGTTTTTGGCTCGAGTTTTCCAGGTTAGTTCCTATGGTTTCATCACCTTCCTGCTCCATCTCTGGTTCTTGGGGGGGTTCCCACAACCCTTCTCAGACTTCCGATTCCTTACCAAGTCAATGGTCTACCCCTTCCCCTAACCGTTCTTCATCGGAGCAGCGGCCAGTCAGTCGTCCCCTAACCGGGAGTCGTCCGGCCGGTGGGCAGATTTTCGTCCGGAGCCATTCGATGGCTGCCGGTCCTTCTAGGGTTGCCAAGGAGTCCCCCGAGGGGACTGCTTCCGCTATGTCTGCTCAAGACATAGTAAACCTAAAAGCCAGGTATAGCTTCCCGTTGGACCTTCATTTGTTCCACCCTTCCCCCACTGACAGGGTAACTTCTTCCCGTTCCGAAAGGGTTGCTTTGTACGGAGCCTTTTTTAAGGCTGGGCTTCGGTTGCCTATCCACCCTTTTATTCTCAACCTCCTAGATCGATACTCTTTGACTCCCTCCCAGTTAGTTCCCAATTAAATCTGGACCATCGTCGATTTTCTGGTACTCTGCCACTTGCAAGGCATTGAGGCCAGTATCTCTTTGTTTCGCAGCTTTTACACCCTTCGCAAGCAATCGGGTTGGTGGTCCTTCACCCCTAGGTCTAATAGGATCCTCAAATTGTGCCTTCCTACTTCCGTCAAAGGGTGGAAGGACAAATTCTTCTTTGCCGACATCGGTGGGGTTCGTGGAAGCTGGGGGATACCCAACATTGACGCTAATAGGGATCCCTCCATCCTTCCACGAGATCGGATGGCATTTGGGCAGCTTCTGACTGCCGACATCCCTCGGTGTAATATGCTTTTAGCCGAGGAGAACCTTCGTCTTGCTGGTTTAATTCCCGCGAGGGGTGAGCACTTGATCACTCGCCTCTCTTCTCCTCCCTTTGCTTTTCTTCTTTTTCTTTTCCTCTTCCCCTTTTTCTTTTTTCTTTCTTTTTTAACTACCCTTCGCCTGTGTAGGGATGACGTCGTCGCTTCATGAGCTCAAGCAAGCGGCCTCCAGGAAGAGGAAGGTTACAGGGGACGTGCCCTCTGCCCAAAGAAGAGCTATTGCTAAAGTCCCGAGGAGGACCGACGCTGGAAGGGCCAACGCAGAGAGGGCCGACACTGGAGGGGCTAAAGTCGTGAAGCCCCTACGTGCAAAGGTTTTGAAAAAGGGCGGCCCTAAAAAGGCCGACGCTGGTGAGGTCGAGGCCAAGGGGGCCAGAACTGCGGAACCCTCGCATACATGCGAGGCGGCCAAGGCCCAAGGCGACGAACCCGCCGTGACAGAAGTTGGGGCCGAGACCGGCAAGGAGGTAGAAACAAGCCATCTAGAGGGAAGATCCATAGCTTCAACTCCTCGGTTATTCTGCTCGACCCTTCTTCTGAGAGGATTGCAAGGGCGCCATCGCCCTCGCCTAAGGCCGTAGAGACGGAACAAGCTCCTGCGGGAGTAGCGATGATACCAGCAGCTGTTCTGCCTCCCATGGGGGCGATAGCTGAAGCGCCTCCACCAGCTAAGGGGTCGGAGGCGGCAAGTTTAGAGGCGGAATCTGCCTCTGTAGGCCCAATGCCAAGGGAAGAGAGGGGCGTCGATCCTTCCTTCCAGTCGCTGTTGGCAAATCACAGCCACTGGACTGAACGGACCCTGGAGGAAGCCATGGTGGTTGAGTTGCAAGAGTTTCTCCGGGGTCAGGGGAGAGTCACCTTCTTCCGCAAAGCATCGGTGGCGCATCTCTGGGTGAGATTTTGCTCCTTTGTCTTTTTTTTTTTTTCTCACCTTGACATTTCCTTCAGGCCTTGAACTCTCTAGTCGCCCTGAAGAACCTCTGGACACTGAGCGATACCGCCATCGAACAAGCGCGGGAGGAGATGTTGTCCCTCCAAGTCAAGGCGGAAAAGACGGCAATGGCTCTGGAGGATACTCGGGCCACCCTAAAGGGTGAAATCGATGTCACCCAGCTAAGAGCTGAGAAGGCTGAGTATGCGCTGGAGGTTGCTCAGCGCCGCGCAGCCAATGAGCTGGATAATGCTCAGGTGGCAGAGGAAAAACAGAAAGTAGCCGAGGAGAACCAAAGGGCAGCCGAAGAGAAGCTGAAGGTGGCAGAATTGAAGGTGCGTGTTTTGAAGACCCAATTAAGTTCTGCCTCCGTTGAGACAAATGTGGCCAAAGAGGCCATTCGTCAGTGCATAACCAAAATTGCAGATCTGGAGGCGGCAGTGACAGAGGCCCAGAGGGGGGCCATTGAGTCCGAGAAAAGAGCTCTCGAGGCTGAAAAAAGAGTTGTCGAGGCCGTAGAAGATTTTAAAAAGTCTAAAGCCTTCGACAAGGAGGTGGCCGAGTCAGCGGCGCTTGCTTATGACGCCGGCTTTCAAGACTGCAAGGATAAATCCAGGAGCTCTACGACCTAGAGGACATTGAGGGACTGAAGCCTGATGACGTTCCTGAGGATGATGTCCCGGCCCTGGATGACCCTTAATAGCTTTTAGTTTCTCTTTTTGTATCAATCTGTGCCTGACTTGAGTCGGCAACTTTGTAGCCTTTTAGCTATCAATGATATATATATATATATATATATATATATATATATATATTTACTGTGCACCTTTGGTCATAATCAACTTCAGCTGAGTCAGCTTTAGTGCCGACGCAGGGCGCCAGTGCCTAATGTGCTGACATAGACCAGTCTTTGGCGCCAACACTGAGTTGGTCTTTGTTGCCGATGCTGGGCGCCAGTCTTTGGCTGCCGGAGCGGATCCGGTCTTTGGTGCCAACGCAGAGTTGGTCTTTGTTGCCGACGATGGGCGCCGGTCTTTGGATGCTGGAATGGATCTGGTCTTTGGTGCCAACGCAGAGTTGGTCTTTGTTTCCGACGCTGGGCGTCGGTCTTTGGATGCCGGAACGGATCCGATCTTTGATGCCAATGCGGAGTTGGTCTTTGTTGCCGACGCTGGGCGTCGGTCTTTGGCTGCCGGAGCGGATCCGGTCTTTGGTGCCAACGCGGAGTTGGTCTTTGTTGCCGACGCTGGGCGCCGGTCTTTGGATGCCGGAACGGATCCGGACTTTGGTGCCAACGCGGAGTTGGTCTTTGTTGCCGACGCTGGGCGCCGATCTTTGGATGCCGGAACGGATCCGGTCTTTGGTGCCAACGCGGAGTTGGTCTTTGTTGCCGACGCTGGGCGTCGGTCTTTGGCTGCCGGAACGGATCCGGTCTTTGGTGCCAACGCGGAGTTGGTCTTTGTTGCCGATGCTGGGCACCGGTCTTTGGATGCCGGAACGGATCCGGTCTTCGGTGCCAATGCGGAGTTGGTCTTTGTTGCCGACGCTGGGCGCCGGTCTTTGGATGCCGGAACAGATCCGGTCTTTGGTGCCAACATACTCATCCGAAAGTAAGTGAACATGGTGATCATTCATTTATCAAATAGATTCAAATTAACGATGATAGCGTTCTATTGGTAGTACCGGCGTAAGTTGTCGGCGTTCCAAGTGCGAGGGAGCGGTTTCCCGTCTAGCTCTTCGACTTTGTACGCCCCATGGTGTAGTACCTTCTTGACACGGTATGGTCCTTCCCATTTTGGTGCCAGCTTGCCCCCCTCCGTCGGCTTTGATATTTCAGCTTTTCGCAGAACGAGGTCTCCAGGACGAAATGTCTTGGGTCGCACCCGAGCGTTGTAGTACTTTGCCGCTCGCTGATGGAACGCTGCCATGCGAAGCTGTGCTTGGTCTCGCAATTCTTCCACCAAATCCAGATCAGCCCTCAGCTGGTTTGAGTTGCTTTCTTCGTGGTATAATTCCATCCGGGGACTGGGAGCTCCTATTTCCACTGGGATGATCGCCTTGGTCCCAAAGACCAAGCTGAAAGGGGTTTCCCCAGTAGGTGCTCGCGGCGTTGTGTGGTAGGCCCACAGCACACTGGAAAGTTCTTCCACCCAGCGTCCTTTGCAGCTATCTAGCCGAGCCCTGAGTCCTTGGAGGATGATGCGATTGGTCACCTCGGCTGCGCCGTTGGTTTGGGGATGCCCTACTGAAGTGAATCGATGATGGATGCCCAGGCCATCACAGAATTCCCGGAAGGCCATGTTATCAAACTGTCGACCGTTGTCTGTAACGAGGGTGTGCGGTAGCCCGAACCAGCACACTACAGACTTCCAGAAGAAAGTCTTTATTTTGGCTTCTGTGATCTTGGCAAGAGCTTCCGCCTCGATCCACTTAGTAAAATGGTCGACGGCCACCACTAGGAACTTGCGTTGTCCAGAGGCAGGAGGGAACGGTCCTAGGATGTCCATGCCCCACTTTGCAAAGGGCCATGGTGCAGCTTGTAACATCCTGAAAACCTTGTAATCTATGGCATTTTCAGTTGAAATGAAAGTCATAAAGTTTTTTGAAATATGGGTGTGTTGGCCTTTTGATAAATGTAAAGAGAAGAAATTTTGGAGTAAATAAGTATATTTCTAAATGTTAATGAGTCTGATTTGAGAAATTGAGAGACTTAAGTTTTAATGGGTTTAAATCACAAGAAAAATCAAGTTTAGTTTGAGTTTTATCCTAAAATGACATTTTTAGTGGTTGGAGTCGACCCTAATCAGAGTGGAGTCGACTCCGGCACGGTTTTAAACTTTCGGCACGCTTAGGAGTCGACCCCTGTAGAGCTGAGTCGACCCCTACTTTTCTGGAGTCGACCCCTATTTCTGTTGGAGCCGACTCCCAATCTGTTCGAGCCGACTCCAAGACGGCAGGTTTTTCTGAGTTAAATCTTGAGAAATTCATATTTAATCCATTTCAAGTCCGATTTGGATGCCGTTTGAACCGTTGAATTTCTAAAATCGAGTTCTTCAAGCTGGTAAAGTCTTTTCTTAGAAATATTACATAAAAGTATCGATTTAAGTAAAAAATGGTGATCTGGGCTATAAATCGATTAAAAAAATGCTATATCAGGGGCAAAATGGGAAAAGGCTCCGATGTCAATTGTTAATTGTGTTAAGGGAAACTTGGGAAAGAAAATCTAAGGGCAAAATATCATGGTTATAAGTGAGCCACGTGTTTTCCAAAAAGCGTGCGTTAAGAGAGTTTGAGGGCAAAAGGGAGATTTGGCATGCCTTAACCCTTAAGTTTCCAATGACTTGGTCCCCAAGTCATTAGAGAAAAAGGGAAACGTGGGTTCAGCCAGAGAAAAGAAAGAAAAAAAGAAAGAAAGAAAGAAGAGGAGAAAAGAGAGGAAAGGAAGAAGAAGAAGAAGAAAAAGGAGGAAGAAAGAGAAAGGGAAAGGGAAGCTTGGGGGTTTGTGCTCGACTCCAGGTAAGCTATAGCTTCCCTAGATCTTGTATGACTTTAGATTTTCTTAGATTAGTATATTTTGAGGTAATAGTAGAAGTAATCTTGAGTAGATATAGGATGAAAGAAAATAATGAGATATTAGAGGATAGATCATGTATGCATGCATGGTTCGTGGGAAAACCTCGTGTGGAGGTAATACTAATAGCTATTGTATCTGTATGTTGACGTAGGTCAAGAGGGTTATTCCAGGGAGCCAAAATACCAGAGTTGAGTACCAGTTGTACCAGTCGAGGAGTAACCTACTAAGGTGAGTGGATTTCTCATCTAGCAATGAGAGGTTAATTTGAGCTAGTATAATGAGATTAATACCTAGTTATGATATGTTATGTTTAGCAGAGTATTATGTATGTTTTAAATATGAGAAATGAGAACCTAGTATATGATATTCTGATAAATGAGTTTTGAGCATAAACACATAAGCATGAGTTTCGATGAGGGGATTTTTAATGTATACATGGCATATTTGCATGATAAAGCTTTACAAATGATGTATGAGTCATACTGAGCATCAGGCAGCTAGGGGGCTGATCACCCTTTAGACTGTACTGTAGCATGAGCATTGCACACTACTATCGAGCCGGCACCTCCTTGCAAACAGATCGTACGATGAACCCCAGAATCAGGGGTGAGTGCATGCCTAACCAGGCCAGTGGGGCTGGTTGTGAGCAGCCAGTGGGGGCATGAATCATAGCTCAGTGGAGCTGATTACTATATATAGCCCGTGGGGGCAGAGAGAAAACCCGAGGTTCCAGGGTTAAGGAACAAAGCACTTTGCCAGGTGAACCGCACGGGTAAGGGGTGCTATTTGTGCGGGGATCCTATTGCTAGTCACGCACCTGATGAGAGTACACCTATAGAAGGGCGACTGTAGGGTGGTACCTCAGAGGCATTACACACACAGCCCAGCATCATGAGATCTAAAAGCATATGTTGTGTTATAAAAAGGGCCAATGGGACAAATAGTTATCCCGAGAGGGAGAGCTTACTTGAGATGCCAGTGGGCAAGTAGATCCTGATGGGAGTCTGGGTTGTAGATAAAGAATGCATATCTTCATATTGTAATGCATAGATTTTATTTTAATGAGTTATCTTTCAGTGAAGAGTTATTATAGAGTATTCCAGTACTGATATGTTATTTGAAGAATAAGCTACATTTTATTTTATCTGATATCATGTTAAAAATGTACTTTGAGTTGTACAAGTTAAATAGTTTCAGCATACGATTGAAATTAAGAGGTTATGATTCTCTATTTCTCCATAGTTAGATGGTTATCCAGTCACTGGGACTTAGGTCTCATCCCTCTATGATTTAAATGTTCTTTCAGATCAGTGAGTATTTCTGCCAGGATCACAAGATAAACAGGACAGGACCCTTAGCTGGTGAAGCTTGCTTGGATGCAAGAGTGTTTAAATGCTAGCCTTGTATATTGAGAGAGTGTGGTTTGATATTTGTATTTTGTATATGTGTATGTGTACAGTGGGATGTAATGATGTTTTAGACATTTTTGGATATGAATACGAGACTTATGTTTTGGAGAAAATTATGAGCATGATGTGTGCACTTAGGATTTTAATGTCGATTGTGAATGTGATTTTGTAAACTACCTGAGGAATGTCATGAAAAATATTATATGAGCAGGTTGATGCTTAGTGTTGATTGGGTGATTTGTGTATATAATTGAGATGAAAATGAAAAGTTTTTAACAGGATGTGTTTTCGTGTGTCTGCCACTTATGATAATTAGTTGGGGTTCTCTAGCTCTTTATGGAGCGCTACATAAAGACTAGTAAAACTCTATTCGATTACCACAAGTGTGCAGGTGTGCTGTCGGTGGCCCCAGAGAGGAGGGGGAGCTGACAAGTTTTGGTATCAGAGCCCTAGGTTATTAGGTCCTAGGGGAATAAGTATGAGTATAGGATGATTGAATGTTTTATGATTACAGCTATTGAATGATGAAACTGATGTAATGAATAATGTCTTGTAGGACGATTACTACAAAGGCATCTAGAGAGATAGAGCAATCTTCAGGCAGGGATAGAAGCAAAGGTCAAAGTAGATTCAGAAGGTCAGTTAGAAGAAGTCAAATTGATAGAATGGCTTCTAGTGATTCCACCGAGCCAGTATCTAAGGAGGCTAGAGTGGGGGCGTCTTCAGAGCAGATGCCAGAGTCTTCTTCACAGTCTATTACCCCTGTGCCAGTAGACCCATCTCGAGTACAGACTAGGGGCCTAGTATGTCAGAGTTGGTAGGCATGATTACTCAGGCTGTGGTAGCAGCTGTGGGTGCTAGTTCTAGCCTTCCATCTAAAAATACGGAGGTTGTGAGGAATGTGGATAGAGCCAGAAAGTTAGGGGCTCTGGAATTCCAGGGAACTACTGATCCTATTCAGGCCGGGGCATGGCTGCAGAGGATCGAGATAGTATTTGATGTGATGGGATGCTCTGAGGAGCAGAGGCTGAGTATTGCCACCTTTTTACTGGAGCGTAGAGCCCAGAGTTGGTGGAGATCTATTCAGGGCAGGCAGCCCCAGGGAGTGGAGTTGACATGGGAAAATTTTAGAAGAGAATTTCATCAGCAATATTATTCTGAGATTTATAGGGATCAGAAGAAGAGGGATTTCCTTTGTCTGACTCAGGGGAGGATGTCCGTGGCAGATTATGAAGCCACTTTTGTGGAGTTATCTCAGTTTGCTAGGGCCTTAGTGGCTGATGAGAGGGAGAGTGTCGACTATTTCAGGATGGGTTGAATCTCCCTATTAAAGCCAAGACCTGTATGCAGACCTACAATAGTTACTCTGAGTTGGTGCAGGGAGCACTCAAAGCCGAGGAGATTGAAAAAGAATATATGAGTAGGAGGCAGGATAGAATGAAAAGAAGTGCCCTAGTTATTCTTCTGCTCCGGGAGGGACTCAGCCATTTAAGAAACCCCAGAGGACTGGACAGTTTTATTCTGGGTTTAGAGCCCCTGGTGATGTGGGCAGAGGATCCGTATCTGTGTCAGCATCTAGCCCAGTTCAAAGAAAGCCTTATGTGGGTGTGCCTCAGGTTGCCACCAGCAGGGTGTCTGGTGATGTAGGGGAGCAGGGTCGTCCTTCTAGTGGAGGGAGAAATATACCCCCATGTAATGTATGTGGAAAACTTCATTTGGGAGAATGTAGGAGGGGCAATAAGGGATGTTATATTTGTGGTGATCTAGGTCACCTGAAGAGAGATTGCCCTAGGAGAGGGCAGCAGGCTGGTGGGCTTCCTCAGGGGCCAGTAATGCCAAGGGGACAGCCTAGTAGGAGGGGTGATGGTAGTGTTGTGGCTTCAGCCAGTTAGGTGGGGCCTAATGTTAATCAGCCAGGAGGGTCATCCAGTATTTCGAGAGCCGAGGCCAGAGTGTTTGCCATGACCAGACAGGAGGCTCAGATTGATCCTGATGTGGTGACAGGTATGCTACCCATCGATAATCATGATGCTTATATTTTAATTGATTCTGGATCTACGCATTCATTTATCTCATATGAGTTTGCTAAGTATCTAGTTAGAGATGTGGGCCAGTTGGGTAGTCAGTTGGTAGTATCTATGCCCGTAGGGAGGCCTTTTATAGCAGACCAAGTGTATAGAGGTTGTGATATTTCTGTGGGGAGTCAGAAATTAGCAGCAGATTTGATTCCTTTGAGGTTGAAAGAGTTTGATGCCATTTTGGGGATGGATTGGCTATCTGTGCATAGAGCCAGAGTAGATTGCTTAAGGAAGGAGGTGATGTTACAAACTTCTGATGATAGCGAGGTCTGTTTTGTTGGTGATAGGAGGGGGTTACCCTCAGGAGTAATTTCAGCTCTGTCAGCCAATAGAATGCTAGCAAAGAGATGTGAAGCCTATTTAGCTTGTGCAGTGAGCCTAGAGGGCAATGGTTTAGAGCTGACGAATATCCCTGTGGTAAGGGATTTTTCAGATGTATTTCCTGAGGAGTTGCCAGGGTTACCTCCTGACAGAGGATTTGATTTCAGTATAGATCTAGCCCTAGATACCAGACCAATAGCCAGGGCACCTTATAGAATGGCTCCAGTTGAATTGAAAGAATTGAAAAGTTAGTTACAAGAATTATTGGATAAAGGGTTTATTAGACCCAGTATATCACCATGGGGTGCACCAGTGTTGTTTGTGAAGAAAAAGGATGGTACCTTGAGGTTGTGTATAGACTATAGACAGTTGAACAAGGTGACCATTAGAAATAATTATCCATTGCCAAGGATCGATGATTTGTTTGATCAGCTGCAGGGGGCAGCAGTGTTTTCAAAGATTGATCTGAGATCTGGGTATCATCAATTGAGAATAAAGAATGAGGATATATCTAAGACTGCTTTCAGGACCAGATATGGTGATTATGAGTTCTTGGTAATGCCATTTGGCTTGACAAATGCTCCAGCTGCTTTTATGGGTCTGATGAATCAAGTATTTCAAGAGTATCTAGATAAATTTGTGATAGTATTCATTGATGACATCTTGATTTATTCTAGAAGTAGTGAAGAGCATGAACACATCTGAGGATAGTTTTGCAGATATTAAGAGAAAAACAATTATATGCAAAGTTTAGTAAAAGTGAATTTTGGCTGGATGAGGTAAAGTTCTTGGGACATGTAGTTTCAGCCAAAGGTATTATGGTAGATCCTCAAAAGATTGAAGCTATAGTAAATTGGGTATCACCTACCAATCAGACTGAGGTGAGGAGTTTCTTGGGGTTAGCAGGATATTATAGAAGATTTATAGAAAATTTCTCGATTTTGGCTTCTCCTATGACTAAGCTGCTTAGAAAGAATATCAAGTTTGATTGGTCAAATGAATGCCAGAAGAGTATGGATGAATTGAAAAGGAGATTAACCTCAGCCCCAATCCTAATACTACCTGATAGTGCCAGTGATTATGTGATCTATAGTGATGCCTCATTGAAGGGTTTGGGGTGTGTTTTAATGCAGAATGGGAAAGTAGTGGCTTATATATCTAGACAGTTGAGATCCCATGAAAAGAATTACCCCACCCATGATTTGGAGTTAGCTGCTGTTATATTTGCATTGAAGGTTTGGAGGCACTACTTGTATGGAAGAAGATGCCAGATATTTACTGATCATAAGAGCTTGAAATATATTCTGACCCAGAAGGAATTGAATTTAAGGCAGAGAAGATGGATTGAATTGATTAAAGACTATGATTGCACTATTGAGTATCACCCAGGGAAAGCTAATGTTGTGGCTGATGCCTTGAGTCGAAAGTCTATGGCCACATTGGCTTCTATCAGAACCGTACAGCTACCCTTGATGATTGAGTTAAGGAGGTTAGATACAGAGCTAGCTGTAGAAGAATCAGGAGCCTTGTTGGCTACTTTCGGAGTGAGACCTCAAATGCTAGAAGAAATAAGAGAAGCTCAGTTGCTAGATCTACATTTGCTTAAAACTAGAGATTTAATTCAGAGTGGGTCTCAGTCAGAGTTTTCTGTTAGAGGTGATGGAGTGTTATTATTCAAGGGCAGAGTTTGTGTGCCAGCTGTGGAATCAGTGAAAGATCAGATTTTAAGGGAAGCACATAGCTCAGCTTATTCAATGCATCCAGGTAGTACTAAGATGTATAGAACTATCAAACAGAATTACTGGTGGAATGGTATGAAAAAAGAGATAGCTGAGTATGTATCTAAGTGTTTGGTGTGTCAGCAGATTAAGGCTGAACATCAGTGTCCAGCTGGAAAGCTTCAGCCTCTGTTTGTGCCAGAGTGGAAGTGGGAGCATATAACTATGGATTTCGTTGTAGGACTCCCAAAGACCAGAAGGGGCAATGATGCTATATGGGTGATAGTTGATAGATTGACTAAGTCTGCTCATTTTCTTCCAATTAAGATTGTTTTTACCTTGGATAGATTAGCAGAATTATATGTGCATGAAATTGTGAGTAGGCATGGTGTGCCAGTATCGATAGTATCAGATAGAGATCCAAGGTTCACATCTCAATTTTGGGCAGAATTACAGAAAGCTTTGGGGACTAAATTGAGGTTCAGTACAGCATTTCATCCCCAAACCGATGGTCAGTCAGAAAGAACCATCCAGACACTGGAGGATATGCTGAGAGCTTATGTCATGGAATTTTCTGGTAGCTGGGATGATCATCTACCTTTGATAGAGTTTGCTTACAATAACAGCTACCATTCTAGCATTGATATGACACCATATGAGGCCTTGTATGGGAGAAAATGTAGAACTCCAGTGTGTTGGGATGAGGAGGAGAGAGAAGGCTGTTAGGCCCTGAGTTAGTGCAGCTTACAGCAGATCAAGTTAAAATTATAAGAGCTAAATTAAAGGCAGCCCATGATAGACAGAAGAGCTATGCAGATAAAAAGCATAGAGAGGTAAAGTTTGAGGTTGGAGATAGAGTCTTTCTGAAGGTATCTCCTTGGCGAGGTATTATGAGATTTGGAAAGAAAGGCAAGTTGAGTCCCAGGTATATTGGACCCTATGAAATTCTGGAAAGAGTTGGGACACTAGCTTATAGATTGGCTTTACCTCCAGAGTTATCTCAGATTCATAATGTATTTCATGTATCAATGCTTAGGAGGTATGTGCCGGATTCCTCTCATGTGATTCAGTCTAAGATATAGAGTTACAGGGGGATTTATCATTTGCAACAGAACCAGTGAAGATCTTGAGTAGGGAGATTAAGCAGCTCCGCAGTAAAAAGAATTCCGTTAGTTAAGGTGCAATGGTTAAATCATCAAAAAGAGGAGGCTACATGGGAGCGAGAGGATGAGATGAGATTTAAGTACCCCCATCTATTTGAAAATATATCTAGCTAAATTTCGAGGACGAAATTTCTTAAGAGGGGGAGAATTGTAACATCCTGAAAACCTTGTAATTTATGGCATTTTCATTTGAAATGAAAGTCAGAAAGTTTCAGTGAAATATGGGTGTGTTGGCCTTTTGATAAATGTAAAGAGAAGAAATTTTGGAGTAAATAAGTATATTTCTGAATGTTAATGAGTTTGATTTAAGAAATTGAGAGACTTAAGTTTTAATGGGTTTAAATCACAAGAAAAATCAAGTTTAGTTTGAGTTTTATCCTAAAATGACGTTTTTAGTGGTTGGAGTCGACTCTAATCAGAGTGGAGTCGACTCCGGCACGGTTTTAAACTTTCGGCACGCTTAGGAGTCGACCCCTGCAGTGCTGGAGTCGACTCCTACTTTTCAGGAGTCGACCCCTACTTTTCTGGAGTCGACCCCTACTTCTGCTCGAGCCGACTCGCAATCTGTTCGAGCCGACTCCAAGACGGCAGGTTTTTCTGAGTTAAATCTTGAGAAATTCATATTTAATCCGTTTCAAGTCCGATTTGGATGCCGTTTGAACCGTTGGATTTCTAAAATCGAGTTCTTCAAGCTGGTAAAGTCTTTTCTTAGAAATGTTACATAAAAGTATCGATTTAAGTAAAAAATGATAATCTGGGCTATAAATCGATTAAAAAAATGCTATATCAGGGGCAAAATGGGAAAAGGCTCCGATGTCAATTGCTAATTGTGTTAAGGGCAACTTGGGAAAGAAAATCTAAGGGCAAAATATCATGGTTATAAGTGAGCCACGTGTTTTCCAAAAAGCGTGCGTTAAGAGTGTTTGAGGGCAAAAGGGAGATTTGGCATGCCTTAACCCTTAAGTTTCCAATGACTTGGTCCCCAAGTCATTAGAGAAAAAGGGAAACGTGGGTTCAGCCAGAGAAAAGAAAGAAAGAAAGAAAGAGAGAAAGAAGAGGAGAAAAGAGAGGAAGAGGAAGAAGAAGAAGAAGAAAAAGGAGGAAGAAAGAGAAAGGGAAAGGGAAGCTTGGGGTTTGTGCTCGACTCCAGGTAAGCTATAGCTTCCCTAGATCTTGTATGACTTTAGATTTTCTTAGATTAGTGTATTTTGAGGTAATAGTAGAAGTAATCTTGAGTAGAGAAAGGGTGGAAGAAAATAATGAGATATTAGAGGATAGATCATGTATGCATGCATGGTTCGTGGGAAAACCTCGTGTGGAGGTAATCCTAATAGCTATCGTATCTGTATGTTGACGTAGGTCAAGAGGGTTATTCCAGGGAGCCGGAATACCAGAGTTGAGTACCAGTCGAGGAGTAACCTACTAAGGTGAGTGGGTTTCTCATCTAGCAATGAGAAGTTAATTTGAGCTAGTATAATGAGATTAATACCTAGTTATGGTATGTTATGTTTAGCAGAGTATTATGTATGTTTTAAATATGAGAAATGAGAACCTAGTATATGATAATCTGATAAATGAGTTTTGAGCATAAACACATAAGCATGAGTTTCGATGAGGGAATTTTTAATGTATACATGGCATATTTGCATGATAAAGCTTTACAAATGATGTATGAGTCATACTGAGCATCAGGCAGCTAGGGGGCTGATCACCCTTTAGACTGTACTGTAGCATGAGCATTGCACACTACTATCGAGCCGGCACCTCCTTGCGAACAGATCGTACGATGAACCCCAGAATCAGGGGTGAGTGCATGCCTAACCAGGCCAGTGGGGCTGGTTGTGAGCAGCCCGTGGGGGCATGAATCATAGCTCAGTGGAGCTGATTACTATATATAGCCCGTGGGGGCAGAGAGAAAACCCGAGGTTCCAGGGTTAAGGAACAAAGCACTTTGCCAGGTGAACCGCACGGGTAAGGGGTGCTATTTGTGCGGGGATCCTGTTGCTAGTCACGCACCCGATGAGAGTACACCTACAGAAGGGCGACTGTAGGGTGGTACCTCAGAGGCATTACACACACAGCCCAGCATCATGAGATCTAAAAGCATATGTTGTGATATAAAAAGGGCCAATGGGCCAAATAGTTATCCCGAGAGGGAGAGCTTACTTGAGATGCCAGTGGGCAAGCAGATCCCGATGGGAGTCTGGGTTGTAGATAAAGAATGCATATCTTCATATTGTAATGCATGGATTTTTATCTTAATGAGTTATCTTTCAGTGAAAAGTTATTATAGAGTATTTCAGTACTGATATGTTATTTGAAGAATAAGCTACATTTTATTTTATCTGATATCATGTTAAAAATGTACTTTGAGTTGTACAAGTTAAATAGTTTCAGCATACGATTGAAATTAAGAGGTTATGGTTCTCTATTTCTCCATAGTTAGATGGTTATCCAGTCACTGGGACTTAGGTCTCATCCCTCTATGATTTAAATGTTCTTTCAGATCAGTGAGTATTTCTGCCAGGATCACAAGATAAACAGGACAGGACCCTTAGCTGGTGAAGCTTGCTTGGATGCAAGAGTGTATAAATGCTAGCCTTGTATATTGAGAGAGTGTGGTTTGATATTTGTATTTTGTATATGTGTATGTGTACAGTGAGATGTAATGATGTTTTAGACCTTTTTGGATATGAATACGAGACTTATGTTTTGGAGAAAATTATGAGCATGATGTGTGCACTTAGGATTTTAATGTCGATTGTGAATGTGATCTTGTAAACTGCCTGAGGAATGTCATGAAAAATATTATCTGAGCAGGTTGATGCTTAGTGTTGATTGGGTGATTTGTGTATATAATTGAGATGAAAATGAAAAGTTTTTAACAGGATGTGTTTTCGTGTGTCTGCCACTTATGATAATTAGTTGGGGTTCTCTAGCTCTTTATGGAGCGCTACATAAAGACTAGTAAAACTCTATCCGATTACCACAAGTGTGCAGGTGTGCTGTCGGTGGCCCCAGAGAGGAGGGGGAGCTGACAAGTTTTGGTATCAGAGCCCTAGGTTATTAGGTCCTAGGGGAATAAGTATGAGTATGAGTCTAGGATGATTGAATGTTTATGATTATAGCTATTGAATGATGAAACTGATGTAATGAATAATGTCTTGTAGGACGATTACTACAAAGGCATCTAGAGAGACAGAGCAATCTTCAGGCAGGGATAGAAGCAAAGGTCAAAGTAGATTCAGAAGGTCAGTTAGAAGAAGTCAAATTGATAGAATGGCTTCTAGTGATTCCACCGAGCCAGTATCTAAGGAGGCTAGAGTGGGGGCATCTCCAGAGCAGATGCCAGAGTCTTCTTCACAGTCTATTACCCCTGTGCCAGTAGACCCATCTCGAGTACAGACTCAGGGGCCTAGTATGTCAGAGTTGGTAGGCATGATTACTCAGGCTGTGGTAGCAGCTGTGGGTGCTAGTTCTAGCCTTCCATCTAAAAATACGGAGGTTGTGAGGAATGTGGAAAGAGCCAGAAAGTTAGGGGCTCTGGAGTTCCAGGGAACTACTGATCCTATTCAGGCCGGGGCATGGCTGCAGAGGATCGAGAGAGTATTTGATGTGATGGGATGCTCTGAGGAGCAGAGGCTGAGTATTGCCACCTTTTTACTGGAGGGTAGAGCCCAGAGTTGGTGGAGATCTATTCAGGGCAGGCAGCCCCAGGGAGTGGAGTTGACATGGGAAAATTTTAGAAGAGAATTTCATCAGCAATATTATTCTGAGATTTATAGGGATCAGAAGAGGAGGGATTTCCTTTGTCTGACTCAGGGGAGGATGTCCGTGGCAGATTATGAAGCCACTTTTGTGGAGTTATCTCAGTTTGCTAGGGCCTTGGTGGCTGATGAGAGGGAGAGATGTCGACTATTCCAGGATGGATTGAATCTCCCTATTAAAGCCAAGACCTGTATGCAGACCTACAATAGTTACTCTGAGTTGGTGCAGGGAGCACTCAAAGCCGAGGAGATTGAAAAAGAATATATGAGTAGGAGGCAGGATAGAATGAAAAGAAGTGCTCCTAGTTATTCTTCTGCTCCGGGAGGGACTCAGCCATTTAAGAAACCCCAGAGGACTGGACAGTTTTATTCTGGGTTTAGAGCCCCTGGTGATGTGGGCAGAAGATCAGTATCTGTGTCAGCATCTAGCCCAGTTCAAAGAAAGCCTTATGGGGGTGTGCCTCAGGTTGCCACCAGCAGGGTGTCTGGTGATGTAGGGGAGCAGGGTCGTCCTTCTGGTGGAGGGAGAAATATACCCCCATGTAATGTATGTGGAAAACTTCATTTGGGAGAATGTAGGAGGGGCAATAAGGGATGTTATATTTGTGGTGATCTAGGTCACCTGAAGAGAGATTGCCCTAGGAGAGGGCAGCAGGCTGGTGGGCTTCCTCAGGGGCCAGTAATGCCAAGGGGACAGCCTAGTAGGAGGGGTGATGGTAGTGTTGTGGCTTCAGCCAGTCAGGTGGGGCCTAATGTTAATCAGCCAGGAGGGTCATCCAGTATTCCGAGAGCCGAGGCCAGAGTGTTTGCCATGACCAGGCAGGAGGCTCAGATTGATCCTGATGTGGTGACAGGTATGCTACCCATCGATAATCATGATGCTTATATTTTAATTGATTCTGGATCTACGCATTCATTTATCTCATGTGAGTTTGCTAAGCATCTAGTTAGAGATGTGGGCCAGTTGGGTAGTCAGTTGGTAGTATCTATGCCCGTAGGGAGGCCTTTTATAGCAGACCAAGTGTATAGAGGTTGTGATATTTCTGTGGAGAGTCAGAAATTAGCAGCAGATTTGATTCCTTTGAGGTTGAAAGAGTTTGATGCCATTTTGGGGATGGATTGGCTATCTGTGCATAGAGCCAGAGTAGATTGCTTAAGGAAGGAGGTGATGTTACAAACTTCTGATGATAGAGAGGTCTGTTTTGTTGGTGATAGGAGGGGGTTACCCTCAGGAGTGATTTCAGCTCTGTCAGCCAATAGAATGCTAGCAAAGAGATGTGAAGCCTATTTAGCTTGTGCAGTGAGCCTAGAGGGCAATGGTTTAGAGCTGACGAATATCCCTGTGGTAAGGGATTTTTCAGATGTATTTCCTGAGGAGCTGCCAGGGTTACCTCCTGACAGAGGATTTGATTTCAGTATAGATCTAGCCCCAGATACCAGACCAATAGCCAGGGCACCTTATAGAATGGCTCCAGTTGAATTGAAAGAATTGAAAAGTCAGTTACAAGAATTATTGGATAAAGGGTTTATTAGACCCAGTATATCACCATGGGGTGCACCAGTGTTGTTTGTGAAGAAAAAGGATGGTACCTTGAGGTTGTGTATAGACTATAGACAGTTGAACAAGGTGACCATTAGAAACAATTATCCATTGCCAAGGATCGATGATTTGTTTGATCAGCTGCAGGGGGCAGCAGTGTTTTCAAAGATTGATCTGAGATCTGGGTATCATCAATTGAGAATAAAGAATGAGGATATATCTAAGACTGCTTTCAGGACCAGATATGGTCATTATGAGTTCTTGGTAATGCCATTTGGCTTGACAAATGCTCCAGCTGCTTTTATGGGTCTGATGAATCAAGTATTTCAAGAGTATCTAGATAAATTTGTGATAGTATTCATTGATGACATCTTGATTTATTCTAGAAGTAGTGAAGAGCATGAACAGCATCTGAGGACAGTTTTGCAGATATTAAGAGAAAAGCAATTATATGCAAAGTTTAGTAAAAGTGAATTTTGGCTGGATGAGGTAAAGTTCTTGGGACATGTAGTTTCAGCCAAAGGTATTATGGTAGATCCTCAAAAGATTGAAGCTATAGTAAATTGGGTATCACCTACCAATCAGACTGAGGTGAGGAGTTTCTTGGGGTTAGCAGGATATTATAGAAGATTTATAGAAAATTTCTCGATTTTGGCTTCTCCTATGACTAAGCTGCTTAGAAAGAATATCAAGTTTGATTGGTCAAATGAATGCCAGAAGAGTATGGATGAATTGAAAAGGAGATTAACCTCAGCCCCAATCCTAATACTACCTGATAGTGCCAGTGATTATGTGATCTATAGTGATGCCTCATTGAAGGGTTTGGGGTGTGTTTTAATGCAGAATGGGAAAGTAGTGGCTTATATATCTAGACAGTTGAGATCCCATGAAAAGAATTACCCCACCCATGATTTGGAGTTAGCTGCTGTTATATTTGCATTGAAGGTTTGGAGGCACTACTTGTATGGAAGAAGATGCCAGATATTTACTGATCATAAGAGCTTGAAATATATTCTGACCCAGAAGGAATTGAATTTAAGGCAGAGAAGATGGATTGAATTGATTAAAGACTATGATTGCACTATTGAGTATCACCCAGGGAAAGCTAATGTTGTGGCTGATGCCTTGAGTCGAAAGTCTATGGCCACATTGGCTTCTATCAGAACCGTACAGCTACCCTTGATGATTGAGTTAAGGAGGTTAGATGCAGAGCTAGCTGTAGAAGAATCAGGAGCCTTGTTGGCTACTTTCAGAGTGAGACCCCAAATGCTAGAAGAAATAAGAGAAGCTCAGTTGCTAGATCTACATTTGCTTAAAGCTAGAGATTTAATTCAGAGTGGGTCTCAGTCAGAGTTTTCTGTTAGAGGTGATGGAGTGTTATTATTCAAGGGCAGAGTTTGTGTGCCAGCTGTGGAATCAGTGAAAGATCAGATTTTAAGGGAAGCACATAGCTCAGCTTATTCAATGCATCCAGGTAGTACTAAGATGTATAGAACTATCAAACAGAATTACTGGTGGAATGGTATGAAAAAGGAGATAGCTGAGTATGTATCTAAGTGTTTGGTGTGTCAGCAGATTAAGGCTGAACATCAGTGTCCAGCTGGAAAGCTTCAGCCTCTGTTTGTGCCAGAGTGGAAGTGGGAGCATATAACTATGGATTTCGTTGTAGGACTCCCAAAGACCAGAAGGGGCAATGATGCTATATGGGTGATAGTTGATAGATTGACTAAGTCTGCTCATTTTCTGCCTATTAAGATTGTCTTTACCTTGGATAGATTAGCAGAATTATATGTGCATGAAATTGTGAGTAGGCATGGTGTGCCAGTATCGATAGTATCAGATAGAGATCCAAGGTTCACATCTCAATTTTGGGCAGAATTACAGAAAGCTTTGGGGACTAAATTGAGGTTCAGTACAGCATTTCATCCCCAAACCGATGGTCAGTCAGAAAGAACCATCCAGACACTGGAGGATATGCTGAGAGCTTGTGTCATGGAATTTTCTGGTAGCTGGGATGATCATCTACCTTTAATAGAGTTTGCTTACAATAACAGCTACCATTCTAGCATTGATATGGCACCATATGAGGCCTTGTATGGGAGAAAATGTAGAACTCCAGTGTGTTGGGATGAGGAGGGAGAGAGAAGGCTGTTAGGCCCTGAGTTAGTGCAGCTTACAGCAGATCAAGTTAAAATTATAAGAGCTAAATTAAAGGCAGCCCAGGATAGACAGAAGAGCTATGCAGATAAAAAGCATAGAGAGGTAAAGTTTGAGGTTGGAGATAGAGTCTTTCTGAAGGTATCTCCTTGGCGAGGTATTATGAGATTTGGAAAGAAAGGCAAGTTGAGTCCCAGGTATATTGGACCCTATGAAATTCTGGAAAGAGTTGGGACACTAGCTTATAGATTGGCTTTACCTCCAGAGTTAATCTCAGATTCATAATGTATTCATGTATCAATGCTTAGGAGGTATGTGCCGGATTCCTCTCATGTGATTCAGTCTAAGAATATAGAGTTACAGGGGGATTTATCATTTGCAACAGAACCAGTGAAGATCTTGAGTAGGGAGATTAAGCAGCTCCGCAGTAAAAGAATTCCGTTAGTTAAGGTGCAATGGTTAAATCATCAAAAAGAGGAGGCTACATGGGAGCGAGAGGATGAGATGAGATTTAAGTACCCCCATCTATTTGAAAATATATCTAGCTAAATTTCGAGGACGAAATTTCTTAAGAGGGGGAGAATTGTAACATCCTGAAAACCTTGTAATCTATGGCATTTTCAGTTGAAATGAAAGTCAGAAAGTTTTCTTGAAATATGGGTGTGTTGGCCTTTTGATAAATGTAAAGAGAAGAAATTTTGGAGTAAATAAGTATATTTCTAAATGTTAATGAGTCTGATTTGAGAAATTGAGAGACTTAAGTTTTAATGGGTTTAAATCACAAGAAAAATCAAGTTTAGTTTGAGTTTTATCCTAAACTGACGTTTTTAGTGGTTGGAATCGATCCTAATCAGAGTGGAGTCGACTCCGGCACGGTTTTAAACTTTCGGCACGCTTAAGAGTCAACCCCTGCAGAGCTGGAGTCGACCCCTACTTTTCAGGAGTCGACCCCTACTTTTCTGGAGTCGACCCCTATTTCTGCTGGAGCCGACTCCCAATCTGTTCGAGCCGACTCCAAGACGGCAGGTTTTTCTGAGTTAAATCTTGAGAAATTCATATTTAATCCATTTCAAGTCCGATTTAGATGCCGTTTGAACCGTTAGATTTCTAAAATCAAGTTCTTCAAGCTGGTAAAGTCTTTTCTTAGAAATGTTATATAAAAGTATCAATTTAAGTGAAAAATGATCTGGGCTATAAATCGATTAAAAAATGCTATATCAGGGGCAAAATGGGAAAAGGCTCCGATGTCAATTGTTAATTGTGTTAAGGGCAACTTGGGAAAGAAAATCTAAGGGCAAAATATCATGGTTATAAGTGAGCCACGTGTTTTCCAAAAAGCGTGCGTTAAGAGAGTTTGAGGGCAAAAGGGAGATTTAGCATGCCTTAACCCTTAAGTTTCCAATGACTTGGTCCCCAAGTCATTAGAGAAAAAGGAAAACGTGGGTTCAGCCAGAGAAAAGAAAGAAAGAAAGAAAGAAGAGGAGAAAAAAGAGGAAAAGGAAGAAGAAGAAGAAGAAAAAGGAGGAAGAAAGAGAAAGGGAAAGGGAAGCTTGGGGGTTTGTGCTCGACTCCAGGTAAGCTATAGCTTTCCTAGATCTTGTATGACTTTAGATTTTCTTAGATTAGTGTATTTTGAGGTAATAGTAGAAGTAATCTTGAGTAGAGATAGGGTGAAAGAAAATAATGAGATATTAAAGGATAGATCATGTATGCATGCATGGTTCATGGGAAAACCTCGTGTGAAGGTAATCCTAATAGCTATTGTATCTGTATGTTGACGTAGGTCAAGAGGGTTATTCTAGGGAGCCAAAATACCAGAGTTGAGTACCAGTTGTACCAGTCGAGGAGTAACCTACTAAGGTGAGTGGATTTCTCATCTAGCAATGAGAGGTTAATTTGAGCTAGTATAATGAGATTAATACCTAGTTATGGTATGTTATGTTTAGCAGAGTATTATGTATGTTTTAAATATGAGAAATGAGAACCTAGTATATGATATTCTAATAAATGAGTTTTGAGCATAAACACATAAGCATGAGTTTCGATGAGGGGATTTTTAATGTATACATGGCATATTTGCATGATAAAGCTTTACAAATGATGTATGAGTCATACTGAGCATCAGGTAGTTAGGGGGCTGATCACCCTTTAGACTGTACTGTAGCATGAGCATTGCACACTACTATCGAGCCGACACCTCCTTGCGAACAGATCGTACGATGAACCCCAGAATCAGGGGTGAGTGCATGCCTAACCAGGCCAGTGGGGCTGGTTGTGAGCAGCCCGTGGGGGCATGAATCATAGCTCAGTGGAGCTGATTACTATATATAGCCCGTGGGGGCAGAGAGAAAACCCGAGGTTCCAGGGTTAAGGAACAAAGCACTTTGCCAGGTGAACCGCACGGGTAAGGGGTGCTATTTGTGCGGGGATCCTGTTGCTAGTCGCGCACCCGATGAGAGTACACCTATAGAAGGGCGACTTTAGGGTGGTACCTCAGAGGCATTACACACACAGCCCAGCATCATGAGATCTAAAAGCATATGTTGTGTTATAAAAAGGGCCAATGGGCCAAATAGTTATCCCGAGAGGGAGAGCTTACTTGAGATGCCAGTGGGCAAGCAGATCCTGATGGGAGTCTGGGTTGTAGATAAAGAATGCATATCTTCATATTGTAATGCATAGATTTTTATTTTAATGAGTTATCTTTCAGTGAAGAGTTATTATAGAGTATTCCAGTACTGATATGTTATTTGAAGAATAAGCTACATTTTATTTTATCTGATATCATGTTAAAAATGTACTTTGAGTTGTACAAGTTAAATAGTTTCAGCATACGATTGAAATTAAGAGGTTATGGTTCTTATTTCTCCATAGTTAGATGGTTATCCAGTCACTGGGACTTAGGTCTCATCCCTCTATGATTTAAATGTTCTTTCAGATCAGTGAGTATTTCTGCCAGGATCACAAGATAAACAGGACAGGACCCTTAGCTGGTGAAGCTTGCTTGGATGCAAGAGTGTTTAAATGCTAGCCTTGTATATTGAGAGAGTGTGGTTTGATATTTGTATTTTGTATATGTGTATGTGTACAGTGGGATGTAATGATGTTTTAGACCTTTTTGGATATGAATACGAGACTTATATTTTGGAGAAAATTATGAGCATGATGTGTGCACTTAGGATTTTAATGTCGATTGTGAATGTGATCTTGTAAACTGCCTGAGGAATGTCATGAAAAATATTATATGAGCAGGTTGATGCTTAGTGTTGATTGGGTGATTTGTGTATATAATTGAGATGAAAATGAAAAGTTTTTAACAGGATGTGTTTTCGTGTGTCTGCCACTTATGATAATTAGTTGGGGTTCTCTAGCTCTTTATGGAGCGCTACATAAAGACTAGTAAAACTCTATTCGATTACCACAAGTGTGCAGGTGTGCTGTCGGTGGCCCCAGAGAGGAGGGGGAGCTGACACAGCTAGAGGGGTCAGCTGGGATGCCGGCTGATGTTGGATGTTGGCATGACGCTGGCAGTTGTCACACCTCTTAACGAGTTCGGATGCATCCTCCTTCATTGTCAGCCAATAATACCCCTGACGTAGAGCTTTATACGCAAGAGCCCTGCCCCCCAGATGGCTTCCGCATATCCCTTCGTGTATCTCCCGCAGAATATAATTGGCGTCGGTGGGGCCGACACACCTGAGGATAGGGTATGAGAACGACCTTCGGTAGAGCTTTCCCTCCATCATGAAAAACTTTGAGACCCGTCTTTTAAGTTTTCTAGCTTCGGCAGGGTCTTCTGGGAGGGTACCCTCAGTAAGGTACCGGACATAGGCATCCATCCAGGAGGGCTCCTGCTCCACTGGTAAAGTTTCTCTTGGTGCATCAATACTCGGGGCTTCTAAGTGCTCCACATAAGCCTTTCCCAACATCCCATCAGCTGAGGTGGCAAGACGGGATAAGGCGTCAGCTCTAGCATTCTCCTGTCGAGGAATGTAGCTGACGCTGAAGTGAGTAAAGGGGTAAACCAGCGAGTACACCATATCTAAGTAGCGGGCCATGATGGGATCCCTTGCCTCGTACTCCTTTGTAATCTGACCAGCAACCAGTTGGGAGTCGGTGAATGCCCTAAGGCGTTTCACCCCAAGCTCTCGAGCCAATCTCACACTGGATAACAAAGCTTCATATTCCGCCTGATTATTAGTGGCTGGAAAGAGGAAGCGAAGTGCACATTCAGTCACAACCCCATCCGAGTTGGCTAAGATGAGGCCTGCTCCGCTCCCTTGAGAATTCAATGCCCCATCCACATGAAGGACCCACTCATCATCACTTGTTCCGAGGGGATGAATGTCCGTAGGAGGTTCTTTAGGCTGCTCCGTTCCCCAAGTACATTCAATCAAAAAATCTGCCAAGACTTGAGACTTCATGGCCGAACGGGGGCAGAAAGATAGATCAAACTCCCCCAGCTTGAGGGTCCACCTCACCAGCCGGCCGGAAGTATCTGGGCGAGCAAGAATTGTCTTCAGAGGTTGGTCTGTGATCACCACGATCGGGTGGGCTTGGAAGTACGGTCGCAGACGCTGGGCAGACACGATCAATGCAAAGATGATCTTCTCCATATTTGAATATCGGGTCTCTGCATCGTGAAGCACCTTGCTCGTATAGTATACGGGCCTTTGTGTGCCATCAGTGTCCATACGGACTAGCACAGAGCTAACAGCTTCGGTAGAGGTCGCAAGGTATAGAAGGAGTTCTTCTCCACCCGTCGGCTTGGCTAGCAGTGGCGGGGTAGATAAGAATTCCTTTAACCCTTCGAACGCCTCCTGGCATTCTTTCGTCCACTCGAACTTGTTGACTCTGCGAAGCGCCTTGAAGAATGGTAGACACCTTTCAGCGGACTTGGATAGGAAGCGGCTTAGGGCGGCTTCCCTTCCTGTCAGGCGCTGTATTTCCTTCTTATTGGCAGGAGGCCTCATGTCCAAGATGGCTTGGACTTTATCCGGGTTTGCTTCGATCCCCCTCCGGGTTACCATGAAGCCCAATAACTTCCCGGATGTCACCCCAAATGCACACTTACGAGGGTTCAGCTTCATCTGGTACCGGCGAAGGTTGTCAAAAGTTTCCGTTAGGTCCGTGATGTGGTCAACGGCATGAACGCTTTTAGTCAACATGTCGTCCACGTACACTTCCATATTACGTCCTATCTGACCTTCAAAGACCTTGTTCATCAGCCTCTGGTAAGTGGCTCCCGCATTCTTTAGCCCGAAAGGCATCACCTTGTAGCAATATAACCCTTTCTCAGTTATGAAGGAGGTAGCTTCTTCATCCGTTGGATTCATCCGAATCTGGTTGTATCCAGAGAAAGCATCCATAAAGCTAAGGACTCATGGCCGGATGTAGCGTCCACCAGTTGATCGATTCGGGGCAGGGGAAAGCTGTCTTTAGGGCATGCTTTGTTGAGGTCGGTGAAATCTACGCACATTCTCCAGCTTCCGTTGGTTTTGCGGACTAGCACCACATTAGCCAACCATTCGGGGTAGTGGACCTCCCGAATATGACCCGCGGTCATTAACTTGCGGATCTCCTCGTCGATGGCTTTCTGCTTGTCTGGAGCAAAGTTTCTTTTCTATCGGACCGGCCGACACTCTGGCTTGAGGTTAAGTCGATGGGTGATTACCTCTTCAGGGACGCCCGGCATGTCTGAGGGCGACCATGCGAAGACGTCAGCGTTGGCAAGCAGGAAAGTAAGAAGTTGATGGCGTGCTTCCTCTGGGAGCAATGCCCCCACCTGAACAGTCCTTGCCGGGTCATCACCCAAGGGGAGGGTTAGAAGGTGCTATGCCGACTCTCCCCTTTTTCCCAACTCCCGAGGATCGAGTGACTCAGAGGCTGTCGCCGACGCCGCGTTCAGCGGGCTGGGAGACAAATGGTAGCAAGGCGGAAGTGGGCTTTGCTCCCCTTTCATTTCTCCGACCCCTTCATTGGTGGGGAACCTTACCAATAACCTCTTAGTGGAGATTACGGCATCCAGCAGATTCAACCCTGGTCTTCCCAAGATAGCGTTGTAAGCCAGTGGGACCCGGACCACAAGGAAATTTATAACCACAATGCTCTGACATGGAGGGGTTCCAGCCGTGACCGGGAGGGCAATTTCCCCCTCGACACTCACTGAATCTCCCGTGAAACCCATTAGCGGTGTGGCAACGGGTCGGAGTAAAGACCTTGACAAGTTCATCCGAACAAAAGCCTCATAGCTCAAGACATCCACAGAGCTCCCACTATCTATTAAAATTCTTTTTACAGGATGTTTGGCTATAGTCATGGACACCACGACGTTGTCGTCGTGTTTATTAACTACCTCATCTAGATCATTTCCGAAGAAAGGAATTACAGAGTCTATTCCCTCTCGCTGCCTCTTCGAACCACCATCCACTCCCCAAGAAATCATAGCTATAGTCTTTTCAGTTGGAGCATTATCCACGCCAGCCGGGCGACTCGGAGGCACCGGGGGGCCCGACGTGGGGAGATTTCCCCGTCGAACAAATTTGCTTAGGTGGCCTTGCTGAACCAGCTCCTCAATGGCCTTTTTCAGATGGCGGCAATCCTCAGTGTCGTGGCCATAGTCTCGATGGTACCGGCAATAAAACTCCTTGTTGCGGGGGGCCCCAGACTTCAAGGGAGTCGGACGCTTGAAATAAGGTTCCTCCTCTATCTCCAGCAGGATGTGAGAGATGGGAGCCATAAGGGGGGTGAATTGCTCCTTAGGAATCAGTGTTTGTGGTCGGCGATCTGGACGGCGTGGAGGCTCGGGCTTACGAGGTCGTGCACCGGCGTGTTCAGTAGGCGGTGGTTTATTATTGATGTTCTTGTCACCTTCCCTCCTGGAAGAGTCCGCCTCGTTGGCACGGATGTACTTTTGGGCTCAGCTCAGAAGCTCAGCATAGAAACTCGAAGGCTTCTTATCCAGGGAATACGCGAACCTGGATGGGCAAGTCCTCATTTCAGGGCCAAAGTGGCCATGGAATCTTCCAGGTTATACACCTCCAACGCCGCCTCCTTAAATCGAGCGACGAAATCCTTCAAGGTCTCGCCACTCCTCTGCTGAACAGCAAAGAGGCTATCTGCCACTCACGGGATCTTTCGACAGGCATCAAAGTGTGCCAGGAAAGATCGCTCGAGCTGTCAAAATGAGTTGATGCTGCGCGGGGGCAAGCGGGAGTACCACGCGCGCGCCGCTTTCCGGAGAGTGGCCGGAAAGGCGACACATAAAAGGGAGTCTGTCGCTCCCTGGACCTGCATAAGGACCTTGTAGCTCTCCAGGTGGTCAAGGGGATCCACCGTCCTATCGTATGGATCCAGTTGGGGAGACGGAACCGGGGCGGGACCGGCTCCTCCATGATATGACGGGAAAGCGGGGGACGACGCTCATAAGCCGTTCCGTAAGGGTCGGTGATCCGGCGGCTGAGCTCGTCCAACCATCGGTGATACTCGTCGAGCCTTCGCTCGGCCCGACGGATGATTTTTCGGAGAGTGCCATCTTGGGATGAATCAGAGGAGGGAGCTGAAGAAGATCTTCGGCGCAAAGAACGCGCCCGCCTAGACTCTCTTTCCTCCGACCGGTGGTGGGAACGACCGGAGTGGCGAGAAGGGGACCGCCGTCGCTTCGAGGTCCCTCGGTGATGAGGCTCGGGGGTGAGCGGTGGGAAATTTCAGGCGGGGTCCCACCTTGGTGAGACTGGACTGTTCCCCGCATTCCTTCATCAAGCATAGGGGGCTGAGTTGCAGCAGCCAAATGATGCTCTTGCAGCCCCTGGACTATTGTCGTCAGATCTTGAACCTGGTAGGCCAGAGCTTCGAGCCGGTCCAGTTGGCTCATCTGCGCAGGGGGCGGAACATGGAGATTGGCCTCCGAATGCTCAGCCCGTGGAAGGCGCCCGGCTGCTTGACTGGAGGAAGCCTCCTGTGCTCGCGTGGTCACCATCGTTCCCCTTGCAAAATTGGTGGGGTCACGGGGAGAACTTTCGTCTTCCTCCCCTGTGAACTGCCCCCCTACCTGGCGCGCCAATCTATTGCCGCCAACTCACTTATGATGAACGTCGAATGGGCTAGGATCGTGGTGAGCGTAGAAAAGTCGTCGTCTTCCTTCTAGAGCCTGCAAAAAAGGTCCCGGGCCGGTATTTCCGGCGGGGACCCTCCGACGCCCAAGTCAGCGAGTCGTGAAACAGGGAGATTATGTGTGGAATTTAAAAGAGGAAGCCCGAGAGAGAGAGTCCCCTTCGCATGGAGCTAGGGTCCTCTTTTTATACCTGCCGGGGATCCCGTTTACCTCGTTCTGTTGGAACCGTCGAATTTTCCCTATTGTAATGTTTCCTCGAACGGCAAGTCGTTGGGTTGTTGCTGGATAAGGGCCGCTTATAGCGTAACTGCCGATCGAGCTAACACTTGCCCGTGCTTTCGGCGAACGAGGTGCTCGGCAGTAAACCTTAGATCACGGGATCCGTTGTATGAGACTGGTCATTGAAGGCCGACGCTGGGAGTCGGCGATGGAGGTCGTCGCTGGATGCCGGCGCTAGAGGCCGGAGCCAGTCTTAGCGCTGGGCCGACGCTGGTGGCCGACGCTGAAGGCCGACGCTGGATGCCAGCGCTGAAGGCTAGGGCCAAAGTCTTAGCGCTGGACCGACGCTGGTGGCCGACGCTGAAGGCCGGCGCTGGATGCCAGCGCTGGAGGCCGGAGCCAAAGTCTTAGCGCTGAGACCGATGTTGAAGGCCGACGCTAAAAGCCCTGCGAAAGGGGTTTTGCTGTCACATCATTGCTTTCAAAAACCGTGCAAAAGATAATACTACCCAGAGGAAGTGGCCAGCCGTATCAACAATCATGGTTAATATGTAAGTATGTTATATTCATACAATAAATATAATAGGATAATAAATATTTTTTTATTTAAAAAATATGATAAATTTTAGAAGGGAACAATCACCACTTCATGCTTAGAATCTCTCATTAAATCTTTTTCATAATCATTTAGCATTTTTATCAATTCATCATGAGTAACAAATAATTAATATTAAATATAAGCACGATAATTATAACAATATGTAAGCATGTTATATTGATATAATAAGCATTATAGGATAATAAATATTTATTTATTTTAAAATATAATAAGTTTTAGAAGTAATCAATCACTATTTATTTTTTTAGATAAAATTACTAAAACTAATCTTCACTTAAAGCCCTATTTACAAAAAGATTTTTTTAAAGTAAGTAGATTACCAACTATTAATAAGATACCAATCTCCTAAAATAATTAAACTTTCTACTTTAATAGGATACTAACTAATTTAATAGAAAACAAAGAGATAAACATCTATTAAATATTTAAAAATAAATTCTTGACTTTTAAAGCAAATTAAAATAAGCTTTCCAATTTTAATAGGATATTGATTCATTTAAGAAAACTAAAGAAATAAATATCATAGATTAATGATTCATAAAGCAATTTTTTTTTACTTTTTATTTAAGATACTGGTCTCCTAAATAAATAGATTTCTTAGTTTTAGTAAGATTATAATTTTTTAAGAAAACTAAAAAAACAAATATCTATTAAATATCTTAAAACTAGATTATTGATTTTCTACTCTTTATAAAATACTAATATCTTAAAACAAATAAACTTTCAGTTTTAGTAGGATTTAGATTTTTTTAAAAAAATTAAAAAATTAAATATCATACTTTTGGCTCCTAAAGCAAATACATTTTTTATTTTTTATAAGATACCATCTCTTAAATAAAAAAACTTTTAATTTAGTAACATTCGAACTTCTTTAAGAAAATTAAAGAGATAAATATATATTAAATATATATTCTTAACTCTTAAATCAAATAAATTTTATACCAATCTAGTAAAACAAATGAATTTTCAAGTTTAAGATAAATATTTATTTATTTAAAAATATGATAAATTTTAGAAGGGAACATTCACCACTTCATGCTTAGAATCTCTCATTAAATTTTTTCATAATCAATTTAACATTTTTATCAATTAATCATGAGGAATAAATAATTAATATTAAATATAAGCATGATAATTATAACAATATGTAAGCATGTTATATTGATATAATAAGCATTATAGAATAATAAATATTTATTTATTTTAAAATATAATAAATTTTAGAAGTAATCAATCACTATTTATTTTTTATATAAAATTACTAAAAACTAATCTTCACTTAAAGCCCTATTTACAAAAAGATTTTTTAAAGTAAGTAGATTTCCTACTATTAATAAGATACCAATCTCCTAAACTAATTAAACTTTCTAATTAAATAGGATACTAACTAATTAATAGAAAACAAAGAGATAACATCTATTAAATATTTAAAAATAAATTCTTGACTTTTAAAGCAAATTCAAATAAGCTTTCCAATTTTAATTGGATATTGATTCGTTTAAGAAAACTAAAGAAATAAATATCATAGATTAATTATTCATAAAGCAAAAAAATATTTACTTTTATTTAAGATACTGGTCTCCTAAATAAATAGATTTCTTAGTTTTAGTAAGATTATAATTTTTTAAGAAAACTAAAAAAAAATATCTATTAAATATCTTAAAACTAGATTATTGATTTTCTACTCTTTATAAAATACTAATATCTTAAAACAAATAAACTTTCAATTTAGTAGGATTTAGATTTTTTAAAAAATAAAAAAAAAATTAAATATCATACTTTTGGCTCCTAAAGAAAATACATTTTTATTTTTTTATAAGATACCATCTCTTGAATAAAAAACTTTTTAATTTTTAACATTCTGACTTCTTTAAGAAAATTAAAAAGATAAATATATATTAAATATATATTCTTAACTCTTAAATCAAATAAATTTTATACCAATCTCGTAAAACAAATGAATTTTCAAGTTTAAGATAAATGTTTATTTATTTAAAAAATATGATAAATTTTAGAAGGGAACAATCACCACTTCATGCTTAGAATCTCTCATTAAATCTTTTTCATAATTAATTTAACATTTTTATCAATTCATCGTGAGTAATAAATAATTAATATTAAATATAAGCATGATAATTAAAACAAAATGTAAGCATGTTATATTGATATAATAAGCATTATAGGATAATAAATATTTATTTATTTAAATATAATAAATTTTAGAAGCAATCGATCACTATTTATTTTTTTAGATAAAATTACTAAAAACTAATCTTCACTTAAAGCCCTATTTACAAAAAGATTTTTTTAAAGTAAGTAGATTTCCTGCTATTAATAAGATACCAATCTCCTAAAATAATTAAACTTTCTAATTTAATAGGATACTAACTAATTTAATAGAAAACAAAGAGATAAACATCTATTAAATATTTAAAAATAAATTCTTGACTTTTAAAGCAAATTCAAATAAGCTTTCCAATTTTAATAGGATTGATTCGTTTAAGAAACTAAAGAAATAAATATCATAGATTAATGATTCATAAAGCAAAATTTTTTTTTACTTTTTACTTAAGATACTGGTCTCCTAAATAAATATATTTCTTAGTTTTAGTAAGATTATAATTTTTTAAGAAAACTAAAAAATAAATATCTATTAAATATCTTAAAACTAGATTATTGATTTTCTACTCTTTATAAAATACTAATATCTTAAAGCAAATAAACTTTCAGTTTTAGTAGGATTTAGATTTTTTTAAAAAAATAAAAAAATTAAATATCATACTTTTGGCTCCTAAAGCAAATACATTTTTATTTTTTATAAGATACCATCTCTTAAATAAAAAACTTTCTAATTTAGTAACATTCTGACTTCTTTAAGAAAATTAAAGAGATAAATATCTATTAAATATATTCTTAACTCTTAAATCAAATAAATTTTATACCAATCTCGTAAAACAAATGAATTTTCAAGTTTAAGATAAATATTTATTTATTTAAAAAATGATAAATTTTAGAAGGGAACAATCCCCACTTCATGCTAGAATCTCTCATTAAATTTTTTTCATAATCAATTTAACATTTTTATCAATTCATCATGAGTATAATTAATATTAAATATAAGCATGATAATTATAACAATATGTAAGCATGTTATATTGATATAATAAGCATTATAGGATAATAAATTTTATTTATTTTAAAATATAATAAATTTTAGAAGTAATCAATCACTATTTATTTTTTAAGATAAATTACTAAAAACTAATCTTCACTTAAAGCCCTATTTACAAAAAGATTTTTTTAAAGTAAGTAGATTTCCTACATACCAATCTCCTTAAATAATTAAACTTTCTAATTTAATAGGATACTAACTAATTTAATAGAAAACAAAGAGATAAACATCTATTAAATATTTAAAAATAAATTCTTGACTTTTAAAGCAAATTCAAATAAGCTTTTCAATTTTAATAGGATATTGATTCGTTTAAGAAAACTAAAGAAATAAATATCATATATTAATTATTCATAAAGAAATTTTTTTTTTACTTTTTATTAAGATACTGGTCTCCTAAATAAATAGATTTCTTAGTTTTAGTAAGATTATAATTTTTTAAGAAAACTAAAAAAATAAATATCTATTAAATATCTTAAAACTAGATTATTGATTTTCTACTCTTTATAAAATACTAATATCTTAAAACAAATAAATTTTCAGTTTTAGTAGGATTTGATTTTTTTAAAAAAATTAAAAAATTAAATATCATACTTTTGGCTCCTAAAGCAAATACATTTTTTATTTTTTATAGATACCGTCTCGTAAATAAAAAAACTTTCTAATTTAGTAACATTATGACTTCTTTAAGAAAATTAAAGAGATAAATGTTTATTAAGTATATATTCTTAACTCTTAAATCAAATAAATTTACCAATCATAAAACAAATGAATTTTCAAGTTTTTATAGGATTCTGATCTCTTAAAAAAACCTAATAGGATAATTATTAATTTAAATATTTTAAAATATATTTTGATTCAAAACTAACTTCTAACTCATCTAACATAATTTTTAAAATATAAAAATTTGGATTGAAACATAAAAAATAGTTCTTAATTATCTTCAATGATATTTTTGCAATCTACTTCAAGTTCATCATCGGTGTTTTTAAATTTATCATAACTTCTTCGATTAAGCTTTAATTTGAGTAATTTAAAATGGGTTAGAAAGCTAACTCAATGTCAAACATTATGAATATAAATTTAATTAAAAATTTTAATTATATTTATATATATTTTTAATTTAATTTAATTTAATTATATTTTAATTTGAAATGACTTAGTCTAAAAAGGCTAAGTCTTACGAGAAGACTAACTTAGGGCAAAAAAAAAAAGGTAAAGGGAAGAGACCTGGCGACGAGAGAGACGAAGTGTGCTTGTCGAGGGCGACGGTAAAACGGATCCTCCTATTATTGCTACCATCGGCG
This sequence comes from Calamus simplicifolius, assembly GCA_900491605.1. Classification (NCBI taxonomy): domain Eukaryota; kingdom Viridiplantae; phylum Streptophyta; class Magnoliopsida; order Arecales; family Arecaceae; genus Calamus; species Calamus simplicifolius. Next base: position 596,923 of record UESW01004333.1, read on the forward strand.
AAGCCTTGCCGGTGATGGCATCGCATCAAAAGCGAAGTAAGGTTCCCTCTAAAGCAACTTGATAAGGGATAAAATCATCATTACGTTAATTTTCATGCACGTATCAAAAATGTTAGGATCACTTTTGATTTTTGCCTATGTTCGAAAAAGACAAAATATTTTCATCTCTCCATCCTGGAGCCGAGCTACTTCCTCGTCTTGGTAGGACCGAGCCGTCTCTCTATCGTGACAGAGCCAAGCTACTTCCTCATCTTGGGGAGGCCGAACCATTCTCATACCTAGACGGACCAGAATAGCCAAAAGCTAAATATAACCCTTTGGCCACGTCAGCTCTAATCGCCTCATAAGGGAATCAAACTTATAACAAAATAATCGAATCTCAAAGCTCTGAATCAGCCTTTTCAGCCGTCGATCTTCGTAACAAATATGATTTGAATCTCATCGGCCTCGTAACAAACTTGATTTGAATCAGATTCCTATCATTCTGGTTCCCTATTTTCTAAGACACATTCGAAGAGTCAAGTGAAAAAATATATTAAGACAGTTTATAAATACATTTTCCTAAACTCTTTAAGGTATGCTCACTTTTTCACTAAAAAAACTTCATTGAAGCTCAAGTAGAGCTTCTCGACTCCTTTTGAGAGACCATTCTAGAGGCACTCTTCTGCGAGAGCCTTCTCCTCATATTTGCTTGTTGTGAGTCTTCACTGACTTAAGCATCGGAAGGTCTTCCGCAGAGGGCCGCCCCCAATACTTGTTACGTGAGGACTATCTTGCAGGTCCATCCAGACGAGAGATTGGCATCGGTTCTGGAGGTGGGCTGCATCCGAGTCGAAAAATGGATTTCTATGGCAACACAACTTATCGTTTGAAAGGGCAGAAATTCGAAGCCTCTAATTTAAATTCTTAATGATACTATATTGCTAGGGACTTATATGTAGAATTTTCTTGCATTAAATTTGAAATCTCATCGGAACAAAGAAAATTTGTCGTAGTCATGTGTATGAAACTCTTTCTATCGGAAACTAGTCAAAGTTAAAAACCTGACCATGGTATGTTACTTGCTAGGGTCTTATGAGCGAAATTCCCTTACAAATTTGAAATGGTATCGGCAATTTTGTTGCTGAGATTAGTTTAAAATATTTTGCATACGACACCTTGGATGTTTGAATATAAAATCACTATTTGAACTAAGTCATTGCATCTGGGCTGCCGGAACTAGTTATCATTGGAAGCTTTGGTAGGAATGTCCCCATCTAACATAAATATTATGTTAATGTTATCTTATTAAACTTTGATGATAATCCTTCATGAACACTATTATGATAGATATTTTATAGATAAGTAAATATTTTAAATGCATTCTCTCTTTCGACTAGTCTCGAATTATAATAAAAATAAGATTTTGCTACAATGCTATCTCAAAACTATGATACCTTTTCTCTAGGTAGTTCATTTATTCATGGACATCACCAAGTAGTTTAGAGGGAAAATACCTATTGGAAATATCATAATTAAAAAGAAAAAAAAATAGGGGAACTTTGTGCATCTCTTCTATTGATTAAATGCTGCTTTAAATAACAATCAATCCTCTCTAGAATGAAGGGCAACAAATGGATTTCAAACCACTATAAAACTAGGTGAGGCCTCTGCTAAAGTGAAGGCAGATTAGTCATTGGCAATGACTAGCAAAGGTGTTGGCTTTGATGCCAAAGTGAGGGAATTTATGATGGTAGAGTTATCAACAAGGGCAACTAAAACCATGGACCAAACCTTAGAAGATGTAGAGGGCCTTGCAAGGATCATAAGAGGAGTTGGATGAAGTAGAGGAAGGTTGAGGATAAGGCACTAAGAATTAGTATCATTATCAAAGGCAAAGCTTGGGTGATGGTGATCATGGCTTGAATGTTAGAGATGCAAAGGGCCTCATGAATTCATACCAATTGAGTGAAAAAGAGAAGGGGTCAGAGATAGGATACCAAGCAACAGTAACAATAAATGTTAAAGTTAGATCTAGAGTTATCATTATAATTTGTTGGGTAATGGGCCAAAATAGGCCTAAATACTCTAATGAGCCTTGAAAGTCCATCACCTTCCTTTAGGGTGTGAATAAAAATTACTGAGACATTTAGTGTACTTTTTGACTACCTAAAACAAATAAGATACTTACAGTCCTTAGTCTTATATGATATATAAGAGTTTCATTGTTAGATCCAAGACTTTGAACGAAGTATAATTGTTTTTTTTTTTTGCCTTTTATCCAAACGAGATAAATCATGTTACCTGATGGGGCCAGTTGATCCCATAAAAAATAAAATTTTTGGACGGCCCCAAAGGCCCAGACTCTAACGCCAGCTCCAGCGACGGCCTCCAGCGACGGCTTCCAGCGCCAGCCCCCAGCGCTAGCCAAAGGCCGACAGGCTCCAGCGCCGGCCCCCGAGGCCGGCACATCAAAGTCCGACACCCGCCAAGGCCGGCCTCTCCAAGCTAGCTGGCCCCGGCACATTGCTAGCCGGCCACGGCGTCTCCAAGCTAGACGGCCTCCAGTGACGGCATCCAGCGATGGCCTCCAGCGACGGCTTCCAGCATCGGCTTCCAGCGCCAGCCCCCAGCGCTAGCCAAAGGCCGACGGACTCCAACGTCAGCTCCAGCATCGGCTTCCAGCGACGGCCTCCAGCGTCAGCTTCCAGCGCCAGCCCCCAGCACTAGCCAAAGGCCGACGAACTCCAACGTCAGCTCCAGCGTCGGCTTCCAGCGACGGCCTCCAGCGTCGGCTTCCAGCGCTAGCCAAAGGCCGACAAGCTCCAGCGCCGGCCCCTGAGGCCGGCATATCAAAGACCGACACCCGCCAAGGCCGGCCTCTCCAAGCTAGCCGGCCCCGGCACATTGCCAGCCGGCCCCGGCGTCTCCAAGCTAGCCGGCCTCGGCACATTGCTAGCCGGCCCCGGCACATTGCTAGCCGGCCCCGGCGTCTCCAAGCTAGCCTGCCCTGGCGCATTGCTAGTCGGCCCCGGCGTCTCCAGTCCCACCGAGTCGGCCAAGGCCATCCCCGGCCGGCCCGACTCGGCCCCGGCGTCTCTAGTCCCGCCGAGTCGGCCAAGGCCATCCCCGGCCGGCCTGACTCGGTCCCGGCGTCTCCAGTCCCGCCGAGTCGGCCAAGGCCATCGGCCGGCCCAACTCGGCCCCGACGTCTCCAGTCCCGCCGAGTCGGCGAAGGCCATCACCGGCCGGCCCGACTCGGCCCCGGCATCTTCAGTCCCGCCGAGTTGGCCAAGGCCATCCCCGGCCGGCCCGACTTGGCCCCGGCGTCTCCAGTCCCGCCGAGTCGGCCAAGGCCATCCTCGGCAACCCCAACTCGGCCCCGGCATCTCCAGTCCCGCTGAGTCGGCCAAGGCCATCCCCGATCGGCCCGACTCGGCCCCGGCATCTTCAGTCCCGCCGAGTCGGCCAAGGCCATCCCCGACCGGCCCGACTCGGCCCCGACGACTCCTATCCCGCCGAGTCGGCCAAGGCCATCCCCGACCAGCCCGACTCGGCCCCGTCGTCTCCGAGTCCGCCGATTCGGCCCCACCCCGGCACTGTCTTGCCGGCGGGATAGGCCCCAACCATCTCAGGTCGACCCAGCTCGGCCCCGACAAGATGGGACCCCCAGTTCCCGCCAGATCAGCCCCAGCAGTTCAAGAATCCGTTCCTCTGATGCGCCACCCGACAGCGTCCGATGCGCCCTCCCGACAGCGCCGATGCGCGCCGCAGCGCCAACATGCGCCGCCCGATAGCGCCAGATCCAACAATCCAACGGCCCCGTCGGCTGATGGGATGCAGACCCACGTGATCGTGCCAGCGTTACCCCCTATAAAAGGGTAAACTACGTCGAGAATTGGGTAAGGCATTTTTAACGCACATTTTACACACTCGATGCACTAACTCTCAAAGGAACTACCTGATCCTTCTGAGACCTCTCCCTCCTCAAGAGCTCTCTCGAGCTCCTTCTCTACTGTGACCTCTGTCACTAACTTGGGCGTCGGAGGGTCCCACCGAAGAACCCTCTCCGGTCTTGGACTTCTTTGCAGGTGATCCGGTGAGGAAGAAGAGCCTCCATTCCCGACGTCCAGGAGGGGTGATCGAGCGTCATCAGATTGGCGCGCCAGGAAGGGGGGTAAGAAAAAGTAGCAAGCGTCTTCCCTGAGCTACATCTTCCATCCCCTCTCTTCTCCTAGAAGCCATGGTGGTGACACGAGCCCAGGACGCCTCCGTCAGCTACCCGGCGGGCTCCCCCGCCAACTAAACAGGAGGCCAACCCCCTGCTACCAGCCCTTCGGTTGCCGGCCCGCCGCCGGACGCCGCCCTCCAAATGGCGGAGCAGCTGGCAACCCTCTCCCAGCAAGTTCAGAATCTCACTGCCATGGTCCATGGACTCCAGCAGCAGCAGTCCGTGGCCACCCAGCACCAGACTGCTCCCCCGCCAGCCAGCAGTCGGCGAGGGGAGGTTCTCCTCGGCGAGCCGCCGGCCGACGTCAGTTTCCCCAAGAAAGCCTCGACACGAGCCCTCCAAGCGGCCGGTCCCCTGGCCACGGCCCCAGCGAGCTTCCTCCCAAGCCACATCATCACGAGGAACCCAGGCGGAAGTCCCGACTTCCGTCTCCATCTTCTGCTTCCTCTTCTTCTTCTTCCTCCGAGCCATCCCGAAGGGCTCCGACGATCAACCGCCAGGCGGAGGAACGCCTGGAGGAGTACAACCGGCGCCTCGACGAGCTCGCCAGGAAGATAAACCACCAGCCGGAGGAAGAGTTTGACACTCGTCCTCCTTACACCCCGCATACTGGAGGAACCGGTCCCCTCCAGGTTCCGCTTCCCCCAGGTGGACCCGTACGATGGTACGACCGACCCTCTCGACCACCTCGAGAGCTACAAGGCCATGATGCAAGTCCAGGGCGCCTCAGACGCCCTTCTCTGCAAGGCCTTCCCTGCAACCTTGCGGAAGGCCGCCCGTGCGTGGCATTCACGCCTGTCCCCCACAGCATAGACTCCTTCCGGAGCTGGAGAGGGCATTCCTGGCCCACTTTGACGCCTGCCGCCGGATCCCAAGGGTGGCGGACAGCCTCTTCTCCGTCCGCAGAAGGAAGGAGAGTCCCTGCGGGACTTTGTGTCCCGATTCAAAACCGCCGCCCTCGAGGTCTACCATCTCGATGATGCGGTGGCCACCCTGGCGCTGAAGCGGGGACTCCTTCCGTCCCGCTTCACCTTCTCCTTGGACAAGAAGCCCCCGAGCTCTTACTCCGACCTCCTCCTCGGGCCCAGAAGTACATCCGGGCAGATGAAGCCGACCTCACTCGCCGGGAGTCTTCGAAGGGCTCCAGCCACAAATCCGCTCGCCCTGAGCCGAGCGGACCTCCTCGACATCGCCGATCCGACCCACCTCGCCGGCCGACAACAGGCGCGAAGCCCTGTCCCCGACGAGGGTAAGCTCACTCCTCTCCTTGCCCCTCGATCCCACATCCTGATGGAGATCGAGGGCGAGCCCTACCTTCAACGTCCTCCCCCCATGAAGAAGGGTGTATCCCGCGACAGAAGCCGCTACTGTCGATTCCACCGGGACTACGGCCACGACACCGACAGCTGCTACAGTTTGAAACGGGCCATCGAGGAGCTCATCCAATGGGGCTACCTCGGCAAGTACGTCCAGAAGATGCCACAGCCGCTGCCGGCCATCATGGGGCCTCCACCAGCTCAAGCCGCCGTCGACAACACCCCCACGGAGCGGACCGTCGGGATGGTGTCCTGGGGGTCAGCCTCTGCATCCAAGCGGCCGAGGGGGGAGGAGCTCCAAATAATGTAATGCCCCGGGGAGACGGCTGTAATGAAAATGTAAACAATGAAGGCGTAGTCGTCGCTATGACGATCGCCAAACACCCTGTAAAAAGGATTTTAGTTGATAGTGGCAGCTCAGCTGACATCCTTACTTACGACGCCTTTGTTCGGATGGGTTTATCTGTTGACTCCCTTCAGCCCGTGACCCCGCTAGTCGGATTCACCGGAGATTCTGTGAGGGTTGAGGGCGAAATATCCTTGCCCGTGACGGCCGGAACCCGCCATGCCAAAGCACCGTGATCATGAAATTCCTAGTCGTGAGGGTCCCTTTGGCATACAACGCCATTCTTGGGCGTCCCGGCCTGAATCTTTTGGATGCGGTTATCTCCACCCGACGTCTACTGGTGCAGTTCCCACCAGCGAGGAGTTGGAGAAATGCGTGGGGAGATAAGCCCGGTCTTACCTTGCTATCATGCGGCGTCAAGCCCTTTGGAGGCCGCCCGGCCCTGGAAGCATCCGACCCTAGAGATTCCGCCAAAGGAGGGGAGCCCGCCGAGCACCTCCTGACTTTCCCCCTCAGCGATGACCCAGCAAGGACCGTCCGTGTGGGCGGACTCCTTCCCCTGGAAGACCGGGAGCGCCTCTTAGCTTTCCTGCGGGCTAACTCGGACGTCTTCGCCTGGTCAGCGTCTGACATGCCCGGCATCCCTCCGGAGGTCATCACCCACAAGCTCAACATCGACCCGCGCCACCGTCCAATCCGTCAAAAGAAGAGGAGCTTTGCCCCCGACCGACAAAGGGCGATTGATGAAGAAGTCAACAAGCTGATCAGCGCCGGCCACATCCGGGAGGCGCACTACCCAAGCTGGCTGGCCAACGTAGTCATGGTGCGCAAGGCAAACGGGAGCTGGAGGATATGTATAGACTTCACCGACCTCAACAAGGCGTGCCCAAAAGACAGCTTTCCCTTGCCAAGAATGACCAGCTGGTCGATTCCACCTCTGGTCACGAGCTTCTCAGCTTCATGGACGCCTTCTCCGGATATAATCAGATAAGGATGGACCCCGGCGACGAGGAGCACACCTCCTTCGTGACAGAGAAAGGCATTTACTGTTACAAGGTGATGCCTTTCGGCCTCAAGAATGCGGGAGCGACCTATCAGCGGCTGATGAACAAGGTGTTCCAGGACCAGCTCGGCCGGAACATGGAAGTCTACGTGGACGACATGCTGACAAGAGCACCCGTGCCGCCGACCACATCTCCGACCTGGAAGAAACTTTTAACAACCTCCGTCGCTTCCAAGTCAAGCTGAACCCTAAGAAGTGTGCTTTTGGGGTCACGGCAGGTAAATTTCTGGGCTTTATGGTGACCCAGCGCGGAATCGAGGCGAACCCAGAGAAGATCAGCGCCATACTTGACATGAGGCCGCCGTCCAACAAGAAGGAAGTGCAACGGCTAACGGGAAGGATAGCGGCGCTGAGTCGTTTCCTCTCCAGATCGGCAGAGAGGTGCTTGCCTTTCTTCAAGGCCCTGCGGAAGGTGAACGGTTTTGCATGGACGGACGACTGCCAGGAAGCTTTCGACGGCTTAAAGGCGTTCCTGTCCTCCCCACCGCTCCTCTCCAAGCCGAGAGACGGGGAGAGTCTTTTCCTTTACTTAGCCGCCTCCTCAGAAGCCGTCAGCTCAGTCCTGGTGCGCCTTGACGCTGACGGAACCCAAAGGCCAGTCTACTACGTGAGCAAGGTCCTGCACGACGCCGAGGTCAGGTATTCCAAAATAGAGAAAGTCATTTTCGCCTTGATAGTTTCCGCCCGGCGTCTTCGCCCGTATTTCCAAGCCCATCCTATCGTGGTGCTCACGGACCAACCTCTCCGAGCCATCCTGGCCCGTCCGGATACTTCGGGTCGACTCGCCAAATGGGCCATCAAGCTGGGGGAGTTCGACATCTCTTTCCAAGCACGACCGGCCTTGAAGTCCCAGGTCCTGGCCGACTTCCTGGTCGAGTGCACTTGGGCGGAAGGAGGATCTCAAGGAGGCCCCTGGGGAGCAGCCCAGGCCCGAGCCGAGAGATGATGGAGAGACCTGGATCCTCCACGTGGACGGCGCATCAAATTCTCAAGGGAGTGGCGCCGGCCTCATTCTTGCCGGGCCGGAAGGAGAAAGAACCGAGTGCGCCCTGAGATTTCTTTTTGAAGCCACCAACAACCAGGCGGAGTACGAAGCCCTGCTGGCCGGGTTAAGATTAGCCCAGGAGGTTGGAGCAAAGCACCTCAGAGCCTACACGGACTCGCAACTCGTCTCCGGGCAAATCAACGGAGAGTATGAGGCGCGCGACCCCGTTATGGCGCAATATCTGAAAAAGGTTCAACTCTTGACCTCCTCACTGCCTTACTTCAGCATCAGTTACATCCCCCGAGCGAAAACGCAAAGGCCGACGTCCTCTCGACTGGCTACCTCCGCCGACGGCCTGACAAGGGACGCCTACATCGAATATCTAGAAAGGCCCAGTATAGAGGCGGGGAGGAAGTCCTCCCGCTCACCCCGAACCTACATGGATGGACGCCTATGTCCGCTACCTCACCGACGGCACCCTCCCTGACGACCGCAACGAAGCCAGATTGCTCAAGTGGAGGGCCTCCAAGTTCATCCTCCTCGACGGGCGCCTATACAGAAGGTCATTCTCCTACCCGTTGCTTAAGTGCGTAGGCCCCGCCGATGCCGACTACATCCTCAGAGAAATCCACGAGGGCATTTGTGGGAATCATCTGGGGGGCAGATCCTTAGCCCAGAAGGCTCTCCGTCAGGGGTACTTCTGGCTCACTATGAAGGAGGACGCGGCCAAGCTAGTTCAAAGGTGTGACGGCTGCCAGCGCCACGCGCACATCCAGCGTCAGCCGCCTGCCCCGCTGAGCCCACTCTCGGCTCCGTGGCCCTTCGCCCAGTGGGGAATGGACATCCTTGGACCGTTCCCCCCAGCTTCAGGATAGCGGAGATTCTTGCTGGTCGCCATCGACTACTTCACCAAGTGGGTCGAGGTCGAGGCGTTGGCCAAAATCACGGAGAGCAAAGTTAAGACTTTCTTCTGGAAGTCGATCATATGCCGCTTTGGCTTGCCTCACACCCTCGTCACGGACAACGGTCGCCAGTTCAACAACGAGGCATTCAAAACCTTCTGCGAGGAGCTAGGCATTCGCCACCGATTCACCTCCGTCGGCCACCCCCAGACCAACGGGGAGGCTGAGGTCATGAACCGCACCATCCTCAGAGGGCTCAGGACTCGCCTAGACGGCTCCAAAGGACGCTGGGTAGAAGAGCTCCCCAGTGTGATATGGGCTTACCACACAACGCCCAGAGCCCCGACGGGCGAAACTCCTTTCAGCCTCTCCTTCGGATCCGAGGCCGTCATCCCCGTCGAGATCGGATTGCCCAGTCCACGTGTGGAGTCCTTCAGTGAGGAAGGCAACTCCGCGCTGATCCGGGCCAACCTAGACTTCATCGACGAGGCGCATGACAGAGCGAGACTGCGCATGGCGACCTTTCGCCAGCGAGCGGCTAAGTACTACAACGCCCGGGTTCGTCCCAAGGTTTTTCGCCGTGGAGACTTGGTGCTACGAAAGGCCGAGGTATCAAAGCCTACCGAGGGGGGCAAGCTATCCCCCAACTGGGAAGGCCCCTACCGTGTCGCCGAGGCGCTCCACGGGGGGCATACAAACTAGAAGAGCTTGACGGGAAGCCCATTCCACGTACCTGGAATGCGGACAACCTCCGCCGATATTATCAATGATGTACTCCCAGAGGCATAAGCAATAAAGAAAAAGGTCCTTTCTGGCGACACAGTTTGTCTTCCCTTGCGCAAGTCTCTCAAAAGGAGCTCACTGGCATCACGCCCATGGGACACCACTCGGCTCCGGCACGGCGGTGCCCCCGAGTTGGTTAAGACCCTAAAGGCTCGTACCCGGCCGAGTCGCCACTTGGGTAGAACACAAACCCCCAGGCTGGTTCAAAAGGAGCTCACTGGCATCGCGGCCCACGGGACACCACTCGGCCCGGCACGGCGGTGCCCCCGAGTTGGTTAAGACCCTAAAGGCTCGTACCCGGCTGAGTCGCCACTTGGGCGAACACAAACCCCCAGGCTGGTTCAAAAGGAGCTCACTGGCATCGCGGCCCACGGGACACCACTCGGCTCCGGCACGGCGGTGCCCCCGAGTTGGTTAAGACCCTAAAGGCTCCGTACCCGGCTGAGTCGCCACTTGGGCGGAACACAAACCCCAGGCTGGTTCAAAAGGAGCTCACTGCATTGCGGCCCACGGGACACCACTCGGCTTTGGCACGGCGGTGCCCCCGAGTTGGTTAAAACCCTAAAGGCTCCGTACCCGGCTGAGTCGCCACTTGGGCGGAACACAAACCCCCAGGCTGGTTCAAAAGGAGCTCACTGGCATCGCGGCCCATGGGACACCACTCGGCCTGGCACGGCGGTGCCCCCGAGTTGGTTAAGACCCTAAAGGCTCCGTACCCGGCTGAGTCGCCACTTGGGCGGAACACAAACCCCCAGGCTGGTTCAAAAGGAGCTCACTGGCATCGCGGCCCATGGGACACCACTCGGCTCCGGCACGGCGGTGCCCCCGAGTTGGTTAAGACCCTAAAGGCTCCATACCCGGCTGAGTCGCCACTTGGGCGGAACACAAACCCCCAGGCTGGTTCAAAAGGAGCTCACTGGCATCATGGCCCATGGGACACCACTCGGCTCCGGCACGATGGTGCCCCCGTGTTGGTTAAGACCCTAAAGGCTCCGTATCCGGCTGAGTCGCCCCTCGTAGAGGTTCCACACCCCCGAGGCAGTTCAAAAGGAACCTCACGATGCCCAGCTCTCATGTCACCCCCCGGGGTTCACTCCCAGACCCCGCGTTGGGAGAGGGTTACTGGCCACCCTCAGCTAGCCAAAGAAGGCACGCAGACGACCATCCAAGGCAGTGCAAGGTACCAAGGTAAAAGTCCTACACTCCTTTCGCTTAGCCGATGCAGGGCACGCTAGCTCAAGGAGTGTGGGGGGCATTTGATGGGGCCAGTTGACCCCATGAAAAATAAAATTTTTGGACGGCCCCAAAGGCCCAGACTCTAACGCCAGCTCCAGCGACGGCCTCCAGCGACGGCCTCCAGCGTCGGCTTCCAGCGCCAGCCCCCAGCGCTAGCCAAAGGCTGACAGGCTCCAGCGTCGGCCCCCAAGGCCGACACATCAAAGACCGACACCCGCCAAGGCCGGCCTCTCCAAGCTAGCCGGCCCCGGCACATTGCTAGCCGGCCACGGCGTCTCCAAGCTAGACGGCCTCCAGCGACGGCCTCCAGCAACGGCTTCCAGCGTCGGCTTCCAGCGCCAGCCCCAGCGCTAGCCAAAGGCCGACGGACTCCAACGTCAGCTCCAGCGTCGGCTTCCAGCGACGGCCTCCAGCAACGGCTTCCAGCGCCAGCCCCCAGCGCTAGCCAAAGGCCGACGGACTCCAACGTCAGCTCCAGCGTCGGCTTCCAGCGACGGCCTCCAGCAACGGCTTCCAGCGCCAGCCCCCAGCGCAAGCCCCCAGCGCTAGCCAAAGGCCGACGGACTCCAACGTCAGCGTCGGCTTCCAGCGATGGCCTCCAGCGACGGCCTCCAGCGTCGGCTTCCAGTGCCAGCCCCAAGCGTTAGCCAAAGGCCGACAGGCTCCAGCATGGCCCCCGAGGCCGGCACATCAAAGATCGACACCCGCCAAGGCCGGCCTCTCTAAGCTAGCCGGCCCCGGCACATTGCCAGCCGGCCCCGGTGCCTCCAAGCTAGCCGGCCCGGCACATTGCTAGCCGGCCACGACATCTCCAAGCTAGCCGGCCCCGGCACATTGCTAGCCGGCGCCGGCGTCTTCAAGCTAGCCGGTCCCGGTGCATTGCTAGTCGGCCCCGGCGTCTCCAGTCCCGCCGAGTCGGCCAAGGCCATCCCCGGCCGGCCCGACTCGGCCCCGGCGTCTCCAGTCCCGCCGAGTCGGCCAAGGCCATCCCTGGCTGGCCCGACTCGGCCCTGGCGTCTCCAGTCCCGCCGAGTCGGCCAAGGCCATCCCCGATTAGTTTTAGTAAGATTATAATTTTTTAAGAAAACTAAAAAATAAATATCTATTAAATATCTTAAAACTAGATTATTGATTTTCTACTCTTTATAAAATACTAATATCTTAAAACAAATAAATTTTTAGTTTTAGTAGGATTTTGATTTTTTTAAAAAAATTAAAAAAAATATCATACTTTTGGCTCCTAAAGCAAATACATTTTTATTTTTATAAGATACCATCTCGTAAATTAAAAAACTTTCTAATTTAGTAACATTCTGACTTCTTTAAGAAAATTAAAGAGATAAATGTTTATTAAGTATATATTCTTAACTCTTAAATCAAATAAATTTTATACCAATCTCATAAAACAAATGAATTTTCAAGTTTTTATAGGATTTTGATCTCTTAAAAAAACCTAATAGGATAATTATTAATTTAAATATTTTAAAATATTTTTGATTCAAAACTAACTTCTAACTCATCTAACATAAATTTTAAAATATAAAAATTTGGATTGAAACATAAAAATAGTTCTTAATTATCTTCAATGATATTTTTGCAATCTACTTCAAGTTCATCATTGGTGTTTTTTAAATTTATCATAACTTCTTCGATTAAGCTTTAATTTGAGTAATTTAAAATGTGTTAGAAAGCTAACTCAATGTCAAACATTATGAATATAAATTTAATTAAAATTTTAATTAAAAATTTTATATATATTTTTAATTTAATTTAATTTAATTATATTTTAATTTAAAATGACTTGGTCTAAAAAGGCTAAGTCTTATGAGAAGACTAACTTAGGGCAAAAAAAAAAGGTAAAGGGAAGAGACCTGGCGACGAGAGAGACGAAGTGTGCTTGTCGAGGGCGACAGTAAAACTGATCCTCCTATTATTGCTACCATCGGCGAAGCCTTGCCGGCGATGGCATCGCATCGAAAAGCGAAGTAAGGTTCCCTCTAAAGAAACTTGATAAGGGATAAAATCATCATTACGTTAATTTTCATGAACGTATCAAAATGTTAGGATCACTTTTGATTTTTACCTATGTTCGAAAAAGACAAAATATTTTTACCTCGCCATCTCTCCATCATGGAGCCGAGCTACTTCCTCGTCTTGGTAGGACCGAGCCGTCTCTCTATCGTGACAGAGCCAAGCTACTTCCTCATCTTGGGGAGGCCAAACCATTCTCATACCTAGACGGACCCAGAATAGCCAAAAGCTAAATATAACCCTTTGGCCACATCAGCTCTAATCGCCTCATAAGGGAATCAAACTTATAACAAAATAATCGAATCTCAAAGCTCCGAATCAGCCTTTTCAGCCGTCGATCTTCGTAACAAATATGATTCGAATCTCGTCAGCCTCGTAACAAACTTGATTTGAATCAGATTCCTATCATTCTGGTTCCCTATTTTCTAAGACACATTCGAAGAGTCAAGTGAAAAAATATATTAAGACAGTTTATAAATACATTTTCCTAAACTCTTTTAGGTATGCTCACTTTTTCACTAAAAAAACTTCATTGAAGCTCAAGTAGAGCTTCTCGACTCCTTTTGAGAGACCATTCTAGAGGCACTCTTCTGCGAGAGCCTTCTCCTCATATTTGCTTATTGTGAGTCTCTACTAACTTAAGCATCGGAAGGTCTTCCATAGAGGGCCGCCCCCAATACTTGTTACGTGAGGATTGTCTTGCAGGTCCATCCAGACGAGAGATTGGCATTCGGTTCTGGAGGTGGGCTGCATCCGAGTCAAAAAATGGATTTCTATGGCAACACAACTTATCGTTTGAAAGGGCAGAAATCCGAAGCCTCTAATTTAAATTCTTAATGATACTATATTTGCTAGGGACTTATATGTAGAATTTTCTTGCATTAAATTTGAAATCTCATCAGAACAAAGAAAATTTGTCGTAGTCATGTGTATGAAACTCTTTCTATCGGAAACTAGTCAAAGTTAAAAACCTGACCATGGTATGTTACTTGCTAGGGTCTTATGAGCGAAATTCCCTTTCAAATTTGAATTGGTATCGGCAATTTTGTTGTCGAGATTAGTTTAAAATATTTTGCATACAACACCTTGTGGATGTTTGAATATAAAATCACTATTTGAACTAAGTCACTACATCTGGGCTGCCGGAACTAGTTATCATTGGAAGCTTTGGTAGGAATGTCCCCATCTAACATAAATATTATGTTAATGTTATCTTATATAACTTTGATGATAATCCTTCATGAACACTATTATGATAGATATTTTATAGATAAGAAATATTTTAAATGCCTTCTCTCTTTCGACTAGTCTCGAATTTATAATAAAAAATAATATTTTGCTACAATGCTATCTCAAAAACTATGATACCTTTTCTCTAGGTAGTTCATTTATTCATGGACATCACCAAGTAGTTTAGAGGGAAAATACCTATTGGAAATAACATAATTAAAAGAAAAAAATAGGGGAACTTTGTGCATCTCTTCTATTGATTAAATGCTGCTTTAAATAAAAATCAATCCTCTCTAGAATGAAGGGCAACAAATGGATTTCAAACCACTGTAAAACTAGGTGAGGCCTCTGCTAAAGTGAAGGCAGATTAGTCATTGGCAATGACTAGCAAAGGTGTTGGCTTTGATGCCAAAAGTGAGGGAATTTATGATGGTAGAGTTATCAACAGGAGCAACTAAAACCATGGACCGAACCTTAGAAGATGTAGAGGGCCTTGCAAGGATCATAAGAGGAGTTGGATGAAGTAGAGGAAGGTTGAGGATAAGGCACTAAGAATTAGTATCATTATCAAAGGCAAAGCTTGGGTGATGGTGATCATGGCTTGAATGTTAGAGATGCAAAGGGCCTCATGAATTCATACCAATTGAGTGAAAAAGAGAAGGGGTCAGAGATAGGGTACCAAGCAACAGTAACAATAAATGTTAAAGTTAGATCTAGAATTATCATTATAATTTGTTGGGTAATAGGCCAAAATAGGCCTAAATACTCTAATGAGCCTTGAAAGTCCATTACCTCCCTTTAGGGTGTGAATGAGAAATTACTGGGACATTTGGTGTACTTTTTTGACTATTTAAAATAAATAAAATATTAGAGTCTTTAGTCTTATATGATGGATAAGAGTTTTATTGTTAGATCTAAGGTAGTGTTTGAAATAGGGGATAAGAGGGGATATCCCCTGGATATCCCCTCTTATTCCCAAAAGCCATAACTATAAGGTAGTGTTTGAAATAGGGAATAAGAGGGGATATCCCTTGGATATCCCCTCTTATTCCCAAAAGCCATAACTATAAGGGATAGCAGAGAATAAAGTTAACCAAAGGGATAATCCATGGTTAACCATGGTTAACCATGGGATATCCCCTCAATTTATTCCCTAGAAAATGTAGGAATAGCTGGTTATCCCTCCAAATAAGAGTAAAAAAAGGTTATCCTATGGATTTACCTTTTTGCATTTGATATGATCAATGGGATAGCCAAGGGATATCCCTAGGGATAGCCAGGGGATAAACTCTATCCCGTACACTTATTCATGGATAATATTTTTTCTATCAAACACTACCTAAGGGATAGCTGGGAATAAAGTTAACCAAAGGGATAATCCATGGTTAACCATGGTTAACCATGGGATATCCCCTCAATTTATTCCCTAGAGAATGCAGGAATAGCTGGTTATCCCTCCAAATAAAAGTAAAAAAAAAGTTATCCTATGGATTTACCTTTTTGCATTTGATATGATCAATGAGATAGTCAAGGGATATCCCTAGGGATAGCCAGGGGATAAACTCTATCCCGTACACTTATCCATGGATAATATTTTTTCTATCAAACACTATCTAAGAGTCTGAACGAAGTATAATTATTTCTTTTTTTTTTCTTTTTTTTATCCAAACAAGATAAATCATGTTATTTTTTTTTTTTTTTTCCTTTCCTCTTATCCAAACGAACAAGAGAGTTAAATTCTCATATAATAATCCACCCCACCCTTCGCTAGCAACTGCCATGTGAGCTGGAGATGGGCACGTAATCATGGTCTCTTTGGTCAAAATAGGAAGAGAGGTAACCAGATCATCCCGAAAAACGAGCGAGGCGGCGGTAACCTCACCGGTCCAAATCCTATCCCTACTCGTAACTACATTCACCCTAGAAGCAATCAAATCTCCACCGTCCGACTCAAACACGGCCACCCAATCAGACGGTTAAAACGGGGTTCATCAGGACCCGTCCGATGGAACGTGAAGGGGATCGCCACTGACCGGAACCAAGCGATCGGCGGGGGACACCGAATACCGATCCAGCGGCTACGATGGATGAACCAACGGCCGGGGTGGTTTCATTGAGTTCCGCGGTATTTATAGGGCACGACTCACCGCCGCTTACTCCCTTATAATCAAACGAAGCCTCCGAGACTCTCCCATTCTTTCATTGCCTCTCTCCGCTCGCGACCTCTCCACAGGTAGGCGTCGTATAGACGAAGAGAGAAAAACCGATTCCTCCCTCCATCCCTCGTCTCTATCCCTCCTCCCCTCTCGTTATTGTCTTCGCGCTCGCTTCGCTAGCAAGCTACCGCCGGCTCGGAGCCCTCGATCCGGGCGAATTCAGGCCGCCAGATCCGTCCGCCGCCGGGCGATCGAGGTTTAGGCCTCCATCTCTGCTTCGAATCGTTGGTTTTTGGGAAGGAGAAGAAGACGGAAAGGGGTTTGGCGTAAAAATCTTTGTTTTCTCCTCCCCTTCCTTTGATGGGTAGATGAAAAGGGTCCGGGAGGAGGCGTTCATGGGTTCCCAGTTGAAGCGGCCCAACATATCTCGAGCGGATCCGTGAGTTTTCTCTTCTTCTTGGGGTTTACGTTTTTCGGTCGGACTCTCTTTCCTTTCGGAGCTTTCTCTTAGTTCTGCTTTATATGGATTTTTTTATCGTCTCGATAAACCGTCGATAATCACGATTTTTACCCGGTTCATTCGATTTTGTGAGATTTTTAGGTTTTTAATCATTCTTCTTCATGCAGGAAGATTTGAGTTTGTCTGTGTACGTGCTTTTTTTTCGTCACATATCATATATATATATGTGTGTGTGTGTGTATGTATGTATTTATCCATATATATATACATACATGTGATATTCTGAACTCCGAATAATATGCGGTCCAGTGATTTTTTTCCTCTGATGTATGATTTTTGAAAGTTTCAGTTTTGTTGAGATTATCGTTTTTGGTATGAAGAATCAGATGCCGGAAAGGAATATTTTTTTTCTTTCTGAAACGTTGTTTTCTTTTATTGCTGGGGTAGATTTTTGTTCGTTACATGGAAATTTTGCAATATGGGTTTCGATCTGGTGTGATCCAATTGATTTCGGTGGTCTTGTTGAAGGTCCGGGATAACCCACATGGCGCCGGTGCCAGCCGCCGGTAGCGCTACGAAACTGACGACGCACGATGCCCTAGCCTATTTGAAGGATGTGAAGGATATATTTCAGGACAAAAGGGGAAAATATGATGAATTTCTTGAGGTCATGAAGGACTTTAAGGGCCAAAGGTTCAACTTCTGTAACCTTCTGATATTTTTATTTTAATTTTTCCCCTTCTTTAAGTTTAATTATTTTTCGTCTGATGCAATTGAAACAGGATTGATACGAACGGGGTTATTACGAGGGTGAAGGAACTGTTTAAGGGGCATCGGGAGCTGATCCTAGGCTTCAATACTTTCTTGCCAAAGGGGCTTCCTGAGGAAAAGAGGCCTGTCGAATTTGAAGAGGCCATTAATTTTGTAAACAAAATCAAGGTGTATATTTTTATTTTTATTTTGTGATAACCTGCCGACAGTTTTTTCTGGGGCTATCTCTCAATCCATTACTTCTTCCTGCAGAATCGTTTCCAGAACCAAGAGGCTGTTTATAAGTCATTCTTGGATATCCTGAATATGTATAGGAGGGAGAGGAAATCCATCCATGAGGTCTACCAAGAGGTGTTTTCCTTGTCTTCCCATGTTACCTTTTAGAGTGAAAGGTTCTATGCTTTGAACGGTCTGGATTCTCCCTTTTTTATTTTTTAGGTAGCTGTTCTCTTTCACGAACACGAGGATCTACTGGAGGAGTTCACACACTTTCTGCCTGATGCCTCAGCAACATTGGCTCCACAACATGTACCAACTACTAAAGGTTTTATACGTGGTGGGGATGATAGGAGCTATGTGATACCTACAATGAGGCATGCTCATGATAAGGTATATCTGAGGAATTTTATTTTTAGAATTCTGTGTTTACTATAATTCTTCCAAGTTCATTATAATCAGAATAAATTGCTTTTAATTAAAAAAAATCATGTACTTGTATATTGCCAAATCCTCTCTGTGAATACTAAAATCATTCAACGAAGATGATATATCCCACATTTATTAAGCCTCTCTGAGCTAATTTTTTTTGATATGTGGGTAGCTCTGCGAATATGCTGATATACTTGACCAGATCAACCTGTTGGGGGAGCTAACTTGTTGCCATATGATGAGTTTGCAGAAGGAAAGAGCTTATAACTCACATGCTGATCGTGACCTCAGCGTTGACTGCCCCAAGCCAGATTATTGCTATTGACACATTACGATGAGCACCTCTCTAATTCCTGACCTGAATATTCTTTGCCATTACTACCAACTGCCACTTTCAACTCCACCTTTTTTGTCACACCAATATCATTATTCATAAGCACTAGACTTTATAATAGCAAGCATTGCTTCACTTGTATCATTGGTGTTGTCTTGGGTTGCTTCCTAAAAAGGACCAAGAATTGTGCAGATAATTAACCATAGGTACAAAAGTTTCATGCGATGACGATTAAAATGAATGTATCAACGTTTTTGGGATCAAAATCTAACCTATAAAGGAATCCTTGATAACTTGGATAATTGAATGAACTTTTATTTTTTATTTTTTATTTTTTGGTTGGGGGGGGGGGTGACATTGTGATAAATGATTAAGTTTGTATAGAAGTCTATTTAATTGAAGGTGACAGACTTCAACCAAAATTGGACTGCTTGTAATTCACCTTTAGTGTTTTAAAAGAGGAAAGGTCTGTAGTTGCTGTATAATAAATGGATGACATCCTTCAAAATTAAGGCCTGTCGAATTTGAAGAGGCCATCCTATTGTAATTTGCCATTTTATGAACTGCAGTCATCAAACTCATGTTTTCAATAAACTGCATATATCTAATTTGTTCAACTGCCTGACTTGAATCTAGTTATTGTCCCTTTTTCTGCTAGCTTATCATATCATCATGAGTTCCAATACTCCACTAGTTTTGCTTGTAAGAGTATGCCTTTTCTTTTACACTTTCTTATTGCCACTCAATTCCTTCTGAAAACTTGTGTTGGCTGTCATTTTTAGATTCGTGATATCCTTGCCAAGTATCCAGATCTTATGGATGGTTTCAATGAATTTTTGGCTCATTGTGAGAACATAGGTAAGCTTATAATTTTTCGCTGTTATGTGGAGAAGTTTTAAGTCGGTTGATGTAGTATCTAAGTGAGACCTTTTTTCTGCAGATGGATTTCTCGCTGGTGTGTTCAATAAAAAAAGTATGTGAAAATCTTATTTTTCAATTTCCTGTACTTTTAGATGAAATCATCTATCTTCTTTCTCCACTGGAATTTGTCAGTGGCATTAGATGATGGTTGATGTTAGTGTGTTTCATTAAAATTTTTGTGCATTAAGTTTATAATATAATTGTGTTGTTTTATACTAACAGCATCACTGTGGAATGAAGGACATGTGGCCAAACCAGTTAAGCTAGAGGATAGAGACAGAGACAGGGACCGTGAAAGGGATGAGAGGGAGAGAGACCGTGAAAGGGAAAGAGATAAAGAAAGGGAAAGACTTGACAAAGGTGCTGCCTATAATGCTAAAGACATGGCATCTCACAAAACTCCTTTGTACTCGAACAAAGAAAAATATAATGCATGCAAACCAATTTCGGAGCTTGACCTCTCGAACTGTCCGCGATGTACTCCTAGTTACCGTCTTCTGCCAAAAACTGTGAATATTACTTCCACCCTTGTGCCTTTCTTGTAAAACTACATCTCTTCACCTGCCTTATTTTTTGCTCTGTTGCTTGCCAGCATCCAATTTATCCTTCAAGCCACAGGACTGGGCTGGGTACATCGGTGCTGAATGATGTCTGGGTATCGGTGACTTCTGGAAGTGAGGATTATTCTTTTAAGCACATGCGCAAAAACCAATATGAAGAAAGCCTATTTAGATGTGAAGATGACAGGTGCTCCTTTGTTCCTTTCTATTGAAAATATCATATTGTGAGATCTATGGCTGAAATAGAAATTCTTTAATTTAGCATCCATTTCCTCTTTATATATCAGACAATTGTTTTTCTTTATCTGCCTTTTTTCCTCTTTATCTATTTCTGTTAACCATAGAATTTTTTTTTATTATTAGGACTTGTATAGGTTACTTGATAATTATTGTATATAAAGGTGCAGAATTCTTTGTCTATACGGTATTTTTTTATGTGCCTTTTTTTAATTGTGGGATTCTTTTAGGTTTGAGCTGGATATGTTACTGGAGTATGTGAATGTGACTACAAAGCGGGTTGAGGAATTGCTAGAAAAGATTCAGGACAATACATTCAAACCAGAGAATCCAATTCGCATTGAAGACCATTTTACTCGTTAGTATTTATTTCTAATGGAAAAAACAGTTTCCTTTTGTTTGTTTTTCCTTTTTGCTTAGACATAGTGTTGTTATTCATATATTGATTTTCCCTGTCCCCTTGAATAGCATTAAACCTGCAATGCATCGAAAGATTATACGATGATCATGGTTTGGATGTGATGGATGTTCTACGAAAAAATGCTAGTCTTGCATTGCCTGTCATCTTAACTCGTCTGAAGCAAAAGCAAGAGGAATGGTCAAGATGTCGGGCGGATTTCAATAAAGTTTGGGCTGAAATATATTCGAAAAACTATCACAAATCATTGGACCATCGTAGTTTCTATTTCAAACAACAAGACAAAGAGCTTGAGCACGAAAGGTATGTAAATTTTTTAATATCATATTAACATCACAAATTTTTGATCTGATAGTAAGTATTTTATGTTTAATTGTTCATGGAATGCTTCATGAAGGCAACTTCTGAAAATAAAATTTATTCATCTGTAATGTTAGACTATTGTTAATATCGATAAGAATAGAAATATAGTTTTATGTGTGTTGGCTAATATTACATTTTTTTTTCCATTGTATATATTTTGGTAATATATCCACAATGTTATTCATTGCACAGCTTTGTTGGCTGAGATTAAAGAAATTAATAAGAAGAAGCGGAAAGAGGATGATGTGCTTCTTGCTATTGCCGCGGGAAATCAGCGGCCTATAGTCCCCAATATGAATTTGAGTATGTGGATTCGGATCTTCATGAAGACTTGTATCAGATCATCAAGTATTCATGTAGAGAAGTTTGTACTTCTTCGGACCAATTGGACAAAGTAATGAGAGGATATGGACAAGCTTTTTGGAGCTGATGTTGGGTTTTCAACCTTGGCCTCAAGGTGCAGAGGATACTGAGGAACTGCTGCTGCTGGCTTAAATAATGGGAAAATTGAGCTTAGGCATCCATGTTTGCAGACTGGGTACAGAGAGGAGTATAGTTGTTCTCATTGTGCTGCAATTAGTCAAGAAGGAAGTCCTCTGATCGGAGGGAGAGACAGTTCGGGTCATCCTGGAATGGTTATCGATCTGATTGGTGCTCCTAATTGGGAAGAGTGTAGTGCACTTGCAAGAATAGCAGTCAATCTATCTGAGTGGTCTAGTACAAGTTCTGCAGTTGATTGTAAACTCAAACCTTGTGCTCTCAGTGATAATTTACCACATCCACGTGGACAATTCTATGCCATGTCTGTTTCTTTGTGGTCTTTCGGTTTTTTAACTTGACTTCTGAGGCTACGCTTGATGATATGTTAAAACTGGGTAAGGAATTTTGTGGAAAAACATGGGAAGATGCAAAGAACAGTGTTGTTCCACAACCTTTCATAGAACAGTATTGCTTTAGGGCACCATACATTGCCTTGCTGTTAAGAGAGGGATTGCAGGTCAAAGATAACCAAGTGGTTATTGGTTCCGGCAGTATTACTTGGACGCTAGGAGTTGCATTGTCAGAGGCTGGACATGCATTGTCCAGCAGAATTGATCTTCAGAGCTATAGAATATTGCATACAGATATAAATCCAACTTATGTTCTTCTCATACTTTTGATGTCAATTGTACTCTTACTTTGTGTGCTATCATGTGTTAACAAATGGACCCCAAGATTTATCCGGAGATCATATCTCCCACTTTTTAGGCATAACAGTGCAACCAACTCCGTTCTCAGTAAATCATCTCCTTTCCTTTTCCAACCGTGGAGTCCCATAAATTCAGGTATGCTTTTCTGGTAGCAATTTCACTTGCCATTTTGTGATAAATACTTGGTTTATATAAAATTTTCTGAACTTGTTTCATGCATTGAGGCCTTTGGTTTTCTTTGCATGTTCAATTATAATTTTTACCTGTTTAAAAACATTTTCTGAAGAAAAAGGGATCAAGTTTGAGTTTCTTATCCATCTCTCTTAATGCTAACTAAGAGTTGTGGCCAATCTTGATTTCACTATCTGAAGATGAGCAGTGGGGTGCGCATCAAGTAACAGCTGGGTTGGTGGATGAAATAAATTCATTACCTCTTTCATTTTGAATGGTTTTCTGCTCTGTTATATGAGCAAAATCATTTTTTCTGCCCTAGGAATAGGATAAAAGTTAGTGGTAGAATCAAGTCCACTTTGTATCAAGGAAATCTGATTTATCCATCTATGAATAGGTCTTCTCTGAAACTGTCGGACTCTTTTCTAACCAACCAACTGAACTGTCATCATTATAGATTTAACATTTTTGGTTCATATATGATGATCGAAACATAAATGTCTTGTCATCAGGTTTCCTGCAAAGCCTTTCCTCGTCCAAGGTTACCTTAACTAACAGTTAGGCTCTCATTCTTAATGGTTGACATCAAGTTGATGACTTGTCACAGAACTTAATTCAATCATTGTATGGATCTTCCTAGTTTTTATTTATTCCGAGGAAGTCATCATGTTAATGCAGAAAGGCTTCAATGATTATGATCATGATGATGACGATGATTGATTATCATGAGATGATTGGGTTTCTTTAAAAACAAAATTGCATTTATAGTTTCAAAATTAGATGTTGAATGCCAAATGTTTTAATAAAGCCTCAAAATTTCAGGGCAATCAAAAATAGAATTAGGAAGTGAGGAGATTGTATAAAGTTTAGAATATGTTAGGCATTTATGTTCCAAAAAAATTATATTCGTTATCGGATCAAAAGTAAAGTTAATTCAGAGCAGATTTCATGACTTGTGCTGATCACAATTAATCGTACAGGCTTCATCAGCATCTCCTCAGGGTAAGCATGGACATGGGTGTACATGGAATGAACATGAGGCTGTACACACTAACATGGTACAGCTAAAACATGGCAATAAATAAGTGTATATTATTTACCTGCTATATTATTCACCACATTAATTATTTGTGTACTATATTTGTGGAATCTTTATATTAATTGATTATGTTTTGGTTATGTGGATTCTTCATGAAATGTTTTGATGAGTCTAAAACCTGCTCCCATCATATTCGACCAAGGAGACAGTGAGACAAGCATCTAGACCAACAAACATGGATTCTTCCCCTTCACTGAAACTGTCCTTATGAGGCAGCATTTATAAAAGAAGTAGCGTGTATCTATAACTTGCCTTAGTGTGTCAAGAGAACATAATAATGATATTTACATAGAAGCATGGATTAACTTAAATTATGATAGGGGTCCATTCAGCCATCATGTGGTAAGACGAGTCAGCTGGGAGTTTACAGTCAAGTCCAGTAAAGTTATCATGTTGGAGAAGTCAGTGTCAGTCTGGAGTCAATTTGGTATCTCAATTCAAATTGCGTTTGTTTTAAGTCAGGGGTGTTTGGACATCAGTTCTGTTGTGGAGACAGCTTCCCTCAAAGAGAAGCAACCTGATTGTTGTTCCTCTCTCTCTCTGTCCTCTTTATGCCTCACAAATATCTTAAATAATTCTATTGAATCTATCCTGAATAGTGTCTGTTGGCTTGTTCTTTTTACACTGGTTGAGAAGATTCAGATCTAAAATGATCTGGACTCTACCAAATCAGAATTAGAAGACAACTTATAATTAAGCTATAAATAGGGACATATATGTGTGAGCTCTAGGTGAATTGTCAGGTTTGCAGCTACCCATGTAGTCCTCTTGGTGGCCATCAAGCCTGGGACCCTTGTGTGCAGTAGGCACACCTGGGCAGTGGGGTTGCCAGGGTGCCAGGACTTGGACCAGCTAGCCAGCTAGGCATCCATTTCTTACTGTAGCCACTGCCCCGAAGTATCAAAAGTTCATCTCATTTATTAGTTTGCTCCTATATTCTTCTTTTCTTTACACAACAAGTTTTCTGTCTTGCCAAGTGCTCTGCCTGTTGAGGTGTCCTTTTATTTTCATTCTGCAATTACCACGAGCAATATAGAACATACTTGCAACTACCATGGCCAAAACAAGGTTTGGTAATTTTTTTTTGAATTTTTCCTTTCAGGTGATGGAAGAGTAAAGACACCACTTAGTCCTACTGTTTCTGGCTCTGAGCAGCATCCTTTTGGCATGGGATATGGATTTGGCGGTAGCAACATTCAGCTTATGGAATCTCCTTTGCCCCCACCAGGTGTCTCTCATAGTTATTCCTCTCGGAGCTTACGGCAGATGCAATTTGGCAATGGAATGGGATCCTTCTGGCCGCCTCACAGGGGTCAGACAACTCTTTCAAGCCGAAGATCACAGTCCAGAGAAGACCTCAATGCTTCATTGGCGGAAGCCCATATGGCAAAGGTTTAGCATATCTGTGCTGCTGACAGGCTGGTACGGACCCTTAATTTTTCACAGTTCATGTACAATAGCATCAAATTATGATTTGTCTTACCTGTTTAAAAACATTTCTGTCATGCTCTTCCGAATTAGAGCTTCCTTGGAATTCAAGATTTACCATAGTACTGGTTACTGCCATTATCTCTTGATAGTATGTTAAGCACACCGTGAGACATAGGGTGTTTGATTTGTTTTCATGGACTTGAGATCCTCATAGGTTGTATTATATTTTTAATCGTTTCTATGGAAGCAGGTACGAGATTGTAACAAATCAAAATCTGCAAGACGATGTGCCCACCTGCATCACTGCAGCATATTCTACAATCCATTTTGAGTCCCGGGTGCTTGCGGTCCCCTTCAATTTTGTTTTTTTCTGATGCGGCGGAGTTTCAGCAGGATGCCTCCTGTTCCTTTTTTATTTTTACAACACAGTAAATTGCTTGTTTCTCTTGATTGCTAATAGATTTTTGTTTTTTTTTTTGTTTTAATATTACTAACAGTCATTCTTTATCATCTAGTTGTCAGTACATTGGTGAATGCTTTCACACATCACAGCCAATTCGATCGCATGGGGTAACAAGCATGAAGGTTTTATGTGTCTTTGTTTCCTTCTATTGGATATGCAAGGATTCTTATCCATGGATTAGGTTGGAAAAATTATGTTCAGCCACAAACATCTAGGCAAGCCCTTCCATTCAAATTACCCTTTTTTGATGTGAACAGTAAATTGCACGGCTGCTTATTTTATTATTATAGTAAATGTTATAGAATTTCCAAGAACAGCATCACAACAGAAAATCAAATGCCAGATCTTTTATTCTAAAGGAGGATTTTTATTTCTTCGTTAGTATCAGAATGTTATTATATTTCATCACTTTTGAATCTTGTTTTGTTGTTTTCTCTCCGTAACCAATCTTATTTCGGTGAGAAAAGGCTTTGGACAACGGCAGGGGTGACGACAACAAAAATGAAGCAATAAAGCATTTGAATTCTAAATTGTTTTCTTCCAAAGAGCACAGGATGGCTGACATTGAAACCTCATTATATCATTACTTTTTTATGGCTGGCCGTTTGTCCTCTGTAACCAAGCAATTAGAAAATAAAAAAAAATCTAGTTTAACAATAATTTGGCTTTACGAATCTTTAGTGTGAAAATGGTAATGCCAACGAACTTAATGGGTGGTCAAATGGCGTTACCACTTGTGTGTCTGTATTGCCGATACGCATGGAGGTGTGTTGATTCTTATATTAATCATAGGCCACTGCAATATAAATTAGTTCTATTTCAAGGCAAAGTTATTGTTGCTATTCTTTGCACCAAGTTTTTTTTTTTTCCGTATGGTCGCCTTAACAATTTTTCCAACGTCTCCTTTTGGGATGCTCCGGGAATAAAGCAGAAATTGTCTCTTATTTTTGCTATATGTGTTTGATTCAGAGTTGCTTTTGTCAGGTTTATTTGGCCTGTCAAATTTCATGACTTCTATTTTAAAATGAAAATACAGATTATGTAAACTTCTCTATTTGTCATGTGGACACTATTAATGATAAATGCTTTTACCGATCATCATAAGTACTTCAAAATTTTTATTTGATCATCACTAAGTTCAATTCATGTCCAAGCGATTGAAAAATTATTAATTAGTTTGATTATTTAACTAGACGTTTAAGGAGTTATGTTTTTTTTGAATTTTTAGTTTATTACATCAAATTGAACTTATATCACATCGAATTGAGTCTCAAATGAATTGTATCTTGTTCTCTTTTTATCTCTTTATTTTGTTCGGTTAGTTAGGAGTTTGAGGAGTTATATCTTTTAGTATTAAGTCTTTGAGGACTTATATTCCTTTAGTATTAAATCTTAGTTTGCTTCATTAAATTTCAATCCTTTTACATTTAATTCATTTGTAGCTTATGTGGGCTCTTCGTTTATGATGTAGACACCAATATAAATGATAAAAGCTTCTATTTATATTGATTATTTAATATCCAAGATTAATTTTAATTTTTTTGGATTAAATTTAGTTTTAAATGAATTGTACTATTTTTCTCAATGATGTCTTTTTGTCTCGATTGGTTGGTTTTAAGAAATTATGCTCCTTCAATATCAAGCCTTTGTTCATTATATCAAATCTATTTTTTTCATATTTAATTCATTTATAATTGATGCAGGGTTCTCTATTTAATTCATAAAAATTAATATTAATGATGAAGGCTTCTATTTGTTCATCATTAAATTTTATTACTATATTTCAATTAAATTTTTATTACTTATTAATTATTTTTTATTAAAAAATATTAATTATTTTGATTGATTGACTTTCATTGGTTCTCGTATTAAATTCACTATCTAATAATCAGATTTTTTTTTCCTCCATTATGCCTCTCAGTTCTAGTTAGTTGACTTATAATTTTGGGAGTTATGCTTTTTCAGTATCAAAGTCTTAGCTAACTGCATCAAATTAATTATTTTTGTATTAAATTTATTTCCAAATAAATTAATCCTTTTTTTTCTCTCCATTATGTCTCTTTACTCTGAAATGTTATTTGGAAATTTAAACATTTATATCCCTTATCTAAATCTTGATTCAGTAAATTAAATTCATTTTAGTTGGAAAAAAAGAAAAAGAAAAATGGCTTATGTGGATTATATGCTTGTAACAATCATTATTAATGGTTACAATTCCATATATCAAGTTGTTTAGAGCAAACTTCTCATAAAATATTATATAACTATGGCTGGTTTAATCATTATTGCTTAAAAATTTCAAACTATTTTCTTTAATCTTGCACAATTGCAGCATTATGATGCTAATTGTAATCTAACACTCTAATGACATACATGGTGGCTTATAGACATGTAAATATTAGATACTTTACATGACAAATGTTGGTGTCTATGGGAGACAATTTGTCAAATCATCTTCATTGCCAGGTCCAAATTGGCATGACCTCAACCCTACTTAACCCATCACCATATCAGGCTTTTGGAAAAGACTTTGTACACCGCCCCCGGTGCAGCAAGTCCTACGTGGGCTGCACCGCTCCTTCGTATTGGTTCACATGGATCCCATATGGTTCACATGGATCCCATGTGGCCTGACATGATGAGACAGAATAGCAGGAAGATAATGTTACTTTTTAATCGTACATCCATTAAAAGTCGTTCAGCCTTTCACCAAAAATGCTCTTTCCCTCCAGCCTACTTCAACCTACCATCTTATTTGGATTTTGCTTCTGGCCTGAAGAAGAGTATTGAAGGAGTGGCAAAGCTCTGCCAGACGACATCCTTATGCGCATTCAAGAGAACAAGATTTCCGCGGAGACTGGCTAAAGCGACAGATGAGTTGTGAGTGTTGCTGCTCCAGACTCAGCTCCGTTCGAAGAGTTGAAGAGAACGAGGCCTCATTGAGTTGAAGAAACGAATTTATATCCAACAAAAATATGAGCGCCGGCAACCCATACAGGTGCCTGCTCGGAGGACGGGATCGATCTCGAGTTGAAGCAAATGCCGACTTCATACTGGTTAGGTTCGTCAGGGCGGCTAAGGAACTCCAATGCAAAGTTTCCATCGGGGGAGATCTAGGAATCACGCTTTGCAACCGAAAGCTTAGAACCAAGAGTGTTGAAAATATGGGAAAATTGTATTTACCCCAACTTTATTGATTTTGATGATTTCAAAAGCCATGAGTATTTTAAAGGAAAT
Organism: Calamus simplicifolius; assembly: GCA_900491605.1. Taxonomy (NCBI): domain Eukaryota; kingdom Viridiplantae; phylum Streptophyta; class Magnoliopsida; order Arecales; family Arecaceae; genus Calamus; species Calamus simplicifolius. The sequence continues at coordinate 625,484 of UESW01004333.1, forward strand.
AATGAGTTTATTTATCAAAAACCTTGAGCTTATTTAAAAGGAATGCAATGGACTCTAAATGGTTAAATTCACTGAGTTTTGAATCAATTTAAAAGAGAAGTTTCAAACTCTATATTGAAGATTTCAAAAAGGAATTTTTTACATGTCTTGAATTCATGCTTGATGATCAAATCAATTCTATTCAAGTCACATTTATATTTAAATTTATTTGGGACGAGTTTTAAAGTCTATCAGAACATTTTTCTGATTTTTGTATCGCTCCCGAGCCGACTCAAGGGTTTCCGAGTCGACTCCCCAAATGTCTAATTTTCAATGTTGTCCTGAGTCGACACTTGAGTTTTCAAGAGTCGACCCCTGAACCTTCGCGAGCCGACTCATGGACTGTGCGAGCCGACTCGACTCAGACGGCAGAAAGGCTCATTTTTGAGCACTTCTCGAGTTGACTCCCCGCATATCGCGAGTCGACCCTGAAAGTTAGGCGTTTCTGGAATCGACTGTGCGAGCCGACTCCTACAAAGCTCGAGTCGACTCCTCAAAATCTGGGTGCGATTTTTCACGATGACACATCAGCTCCAACGGTAAGATTTTCAAATAACGGCTATATTTCTGTGTTTCTAACGGATATATTTTTGCAGAATCTATAAATAGAGGAGCTCTTTTCAAATCAAAACAATCAATTGAATATCAAAAAAGAGAGAAAAGAATATCTTTCAAAAAGAGGGAAAAATAGAGCTTTGTTGGAAAAATCTTCTAGTTTAAAATAGAGTGATTCAAAAGGAGTGAAATCAAAGAGGAAGTTTCGTCTGCTCCAGATCATCAATCCACAAGAGTCAAAAGAAAATCCAAAAGCTTTTCAAAGATCAAATCGAAGGATTTTCAACATTCAACAAAAGGAGAAAAAGCTTCATTTTAACTCCAAAGTTTTCAAATGGTCAAGAATCTTGCTGAGGCCAGATTCAATACTTCAAGAGGAGTTAAAGAGGAGAAGGAAGAAAGCCAAAGCCACAACCATCTGCAATCTTATCAGGTTTTTCTAAACCTTTATACTTTATTTGTATATTTGCTCAAGGAGAGCATTTCAATATTTAAACTCTGTTATTCTGGTTGTTTGCTGATTCAATCAGTGGATTGAATCAGTGGAGGTTATTATACCTCGTTGCAAGCCGAAGTGCTTGTGTTGGGTTAGTTGTGACCCCGTGAAAAGCAACGTGTAGGGTTTTGTGCTGGTGAGCCCGAGTAAAACCGGCTGGGTTCGTTGTGATCCCGGGAAAACAACAAGTTTGAGTTGTGAACTTGTAAAACAACTCGGATGTAATCAAAGAGATTATAGTGTGGACCCAAGTGAACCTTGGGAGTGGACGTAGGTGTTGGTTGTACCGAACCACTATAAAATTATCTTGTGTTTGCCGTGCTATATTTTCTCTCTCTCTATCTCTCTTTATTATTTGCTTGTGCATTGATTAAAGTTAGCCTCTCACTTGCACATTTAGCTAACTAATCAACTAAAGTTAAAAAGACTTAAATTTTTAAGAACCCAATTCACCCCCCCCCTCTTGGGTTGCCATCTGGGCCAACAATTGGTATCAGAGCCTGGTTCATTTAGAATTTGATCTCACGATCAAGGGCTAAAGATCCTTATGGCAACACAAAGTGGTTCATGTTTTGCTGAAGGTCATTCTACGAATCGACCTCCTTTATTTAATGGAACCAACTATTCATATTGGAAAGCAAGAATGAGAATATTCATTCAAGCTTCTGACTATGAATTATGGGGAGTAATAACTAATGGACCTAGTACACCCACACACTTAGTTGAAGGCATTCTTGTTCCTAAGCCCAAAAGGGATTGGAATGATAATGATAGAAGAATGGCTCAATTAAATGCTAAAGCCATTAACATTTTATATTGTTCCTTAGACTCTAATGAATTCAACCGAATCTCAACATGTAATTCCGCAAAAGAAATTTGGGATAGGTTGGAAATAACGCATGAAGGAACAAACCAAGTTAAGGAATCAAAAATAAACATTTTGGTTCATAAATATGAATTATTTACAATGGAACAAACTGAAACCATCACATGCATGTTCACTAGATTCACTGATATAGTGAATGGTTTAAAGAGTCTTGGTAGAATTTATTCTAATGCTGACCTTGTGCGCAAAATTCTTAGGTCACTACCAAGATCGTGGGAAGCGAAAGTCACTGTTATCCAAGAAGCAAAGGACCTCAATGCATTACCTTTAGAGGAGCTTCTGGGATCCCTAATGACCCACGAGCAGACAATGAAGCAGCATGTTGAGGAGGAAACAAAAAGAAAGAAAACACTTGCCCTCAAAACTGCAGAAATGGAAGAGAGCAGCAGTGAAAGTAATGATGAAGATGATGAGAAAACTGCTCTCTTGGCCAAAAAATTCAGAAAGTTTATGAGAAAAAGGCCCTTCCATAAAAAGAAATTTGGAGCAAGAATTGATGGAGAAAAAGAAAAGAAAAAGGACAAGGAGAAAGAAAAGGAGAAAGAGCCCTTAGTATGTTATGAGTGTAAAAAGCCAGGGCACTTTAGATATGATTGTCCTTTGCTAAAAAAGGCCTACAAGAAAAAGAAGAAAGCATACATGGCAACATGGTCTGATGAATCTTCCTCGTCGGAAGAAGAAGAACAAAAGAAGTTGCCAATATCTGCTTCATGGCCAACAACGACGACGACGACAATGAGGTAAGTTCTGAAAACTCAAATGATGAATTCACTTTTGATGAAATGTTTGAGGCTTTCAATGAACTTATGATTGATTTTAAATCTTTGAAAAAGAAGTATAAGTTTTTAAAAAATGACAATATTAGCTTAGCTAAAAGTAAAAATGAATTAGCTTTAGAAGTTAAGAACTTAACTAATGAAAAAGAAGAACTTAGCAAAGAAAGAGATAATCTTAATCAAGAAATAGATTTGTTGAAATCTGAAACTAAAAACTCAACAAAAGATTTAAAAGATCAATTAGAAACCTTAGCTTTAGAAAAAGAACAGCAAGTTAAAGACAATGATTCATTAAAGAAAGAAGTTATAAATATAAAGACATTGTTGAGAAATTTACCTTAAGTTCAACTAAACTAAACATGATTTTAGATAATCAAAAAGCTGTTTTCGATAAAGCTGGCCTAGGTTATAATACGTATAGAAAACAAAAATTTTTAAAGAATATTTTTGTAAAAGCCAATCAAAGTAATATAACTTTTTGTTGCTACTAATCATGAAGGACCCAAGAAAGCTTGGGTACCTAAACATAAAGTTTGATTGTATTGCAGGAATGTCTTGTAGCCAAAAGATCAAAGAAAAAGTGGTATCTTGATAGTGGCTGCTCAAGACATATGACGGGTGACAAAGAGGAATTCATCACCCTAGAAGAAAAGAAAGGTGGAGTTGTGACGTTTGGCGATAACGGTAAAGGTCAAATTATGGGCCTTGGTAAAGTTCGCATAACTCCATCTATATTTATTGATAATGTACTTTATGTTGATGGTTTAAAGCATAATTTAATTAGTATAAGCCAACTATGTGATAAGAACTTTAATGTTTCATTTAAATCTTCTATTTGCATAGTATCTGATTCCATTAATGATAGCATTGTTTTTACTGGTTATAGACATGGCAATGTGTACTTAGTTGACTTAGACAAATTATCTGAAAGTAGTCATTGCCTAATTGCTGACAATGCTAACATAAATGATATTGGATGGTTATGGCATCGTAGATTAGGTCACAAGCACACACCTTATTTCAAAACTAATTAAGATGGATTTAGTTAAAGGTTTACCTAAGTTAGATTTTGAAAATAACAAAATCTGTGATGCATGTCAATTTGGAAAACAAACTAGAAGTTCTTTCAAATCTAAAAACACTATTTCAACTTCTAGGCCTCTTAGAGCTACTTCACATGGATCTTTTCGGACCAACTAGAACCACAAGTCTAGGAGGAAAAAAATATGGTTTAGTGATTGTAGATGATTACTCTAGGTACACTTGGGTGATGTTTTTAGCTCACAAAGATGAGACTTTCTCGATATTTCTGAAATTCTTCAAGAAAGTCACAAATGAGAAAAACACTACCATAGTGTCTCTAAGAAGTGATCATGGAACTGAATTTGAAAATCACTTATTTGAAAGTTTTTGTTCTGAAAATGGAATTAATCATAACTTTTCAGCCCCTAGGACTCCACAACAAAACGGTGTAGTTGAAAGAAAAAATAGAACCTTAGAAGACATGGCCCGTACCATGCTATGCGAAAGCAACTTACCAAAGTATTTTTGGGCGGAAGCAATTAACACAGCATGTTACATCTTAAATAGAGCTTTAATAAGACCAATATTAAAGAAAACACCTTATGAATTATGGAATGAAAGAAAACCAAATATAAAATACTTTCATGCATTTGGATGTAAATGTTTCATTCATAATAATGGTAAAAACAACTTAGGAAAATTTGATGCTAAATCTGATGAAGGAATTTTTCTAGGTTATTCAACGACTAGTAAGGCATATAGAATCTTTAACAAGAAAACCTTAATAGTAGAAGAATCCATACATGTAGTTTTTGATGAATCTTTAGCAACTAGATCTGAAAAGATTGATGATGAGGAAGATACAAACATAATTGAAAAAGATCTTGAAAAACTTAATATTGAAGTATCTTCTGATCATGAACAAGAGGCTAAAGATGATGATTCACATAAGGACGATGATGTCAATATTGATCATAATGATATAGATCTTCCAAGAGACTGGAGATATGCTCATAGTCATCCTAAGGAATTGATTATAGGTGATCCATCTCAAGGAATAAGAACTAGATCATTCATGAGAAATATTAGTAATCATCTTGCATTTGTATCACAAATTGAACCTAAAACTATTGAAGAAGCTGAAAAAGATAATAATTGGATGATAGCAATGCAAGAAGAACTAAATCAATTTACTAGAAATAATGTTTGGACACTAGTTGAAAGACCTAAAAATCATTCAGTAATAGGATCAAAATGGATATATAGAAATAAACTAGATGAAAATGGCATAGTAATTAGAAACAAGGCTAGATTAGTTGCAAAAGGATATAATCAAGAGGAAGGTATTGATTTTGATGAAACCTTTGCACCTGTAGCTAGATTGGAAGCCATTAGATTGCTACTTGCATTTGCATGTCACATGAATTTTAACTTATTTCAAATGGATGTAAAAAGTGCATTTTTAAATGGATTTATAAATGAAGAAGTTTATGTAGAACAACCACCAGGTTTTGAAGATCACGAATTTTCAAATCACGTTTTTAAATTGCACAAAGCTTTATATGGTTTGAAACAAGCACCTAGAGCTTGGTATGATAGGTTAAGTAAATTTTTAATAGAAAATGATTTTACAAGAGGTAATGTTGATAAAACACTATTTTTGAAAAGAAAAAATAAAGATTTGCTTGTAGTACAAATATACGTAGATGACATTATTTTTGGTGCTACTAACGATTCTCTTTGTCAAGAATTTGCAAAGTTGATGCAGGGAGAATTCGAGATGAGCATGATGGGAGAACTCAACTTCTTCCTTGGACTCCAAATCAAACAATGCAAGGAGGGAATCTTTATCAACCAAACCAAATACACAAGAGAACTACTCAAAAAGTTTGGTATGGAAACAATGAAACCCCTCGGAACTCCAATGAGTCCTTCATGCAAGCTAGACAAAGATGAAGAAGGTAAGAAGGTTGATCAAAAGTATTATCGAGGTATTATCGGATCCCTTCTTTATTTAACAGCAAGTAGACCAGATATTATGTTTTCAGTATGTTTATGTGCTAGATTTCAATCTGAACCTAAAGAATCACATTTAATAGCTGTTAAAAGAATTTTAAGATACTTAAATGGAACGAAAAATGTAGGTTTATGGTATTCTAGAGACTCAACTTTAAACCTAATTGCATATTCGGATTCTGATTATGCTGGATGTAAACTAGATAGAAAAAGCACAAGTGGTGCATGCCATTTCTTAGGAAGTAACTTAATCACATGGTTTAGCAAAAAGCAAAATTCAGTTGCATTATCAACTACTGAAGCTGAATATGTAGCAGCTGGAAGTTGCTGTGCGCAAATCCTATGGATTAAGCGACAACTTGAAGACTATGGTATCACACTTGATAAAACACCCATAAGATGTGATAACACTAGCGCAATCAATTTAACTAAAAATCCGATTCAACACTCAAGGACAAAACACATAGAAATTAGATATCATTTTATAAGGGAACATGTAGCTAATGATGAAATTTGTTTAGATTATGTAAACACTGAAGAACAACTAGCTGACATCTTTACAAAACCTTTAAGCGAAGAAAGATTTTGTTATCTTAGAGGAGAGTTAGGAATTTGTAACCCTTTTGGATAGATTTTGAAACCTCTAAGGAAATATATCTAGAGTTCTTTCAATTTCTCAAAATCTTAAGGAAATTTTATCTAGAACTCATATCAATTTGATCTATCAAAATCCATGATTTTTAATCATACTCAAAGATCAAATCCGGATTCATTTCAGATACTCTGAAAAATTTGATTTTTTACTCTGAAATGGTTTCGGAGCCGACTCGAGAGTATCGGAGTCGACTCGAGTTTCTGCTGAAACTCAGGAGTCGACCCCTTCTCTGAGCGAGTCGACTCGAGATCGTGTCTGTGCTCTGTGACTTACCCGAGCCGACTCTATGCTTTGCGCGAGTCGACTCGACGTGGTCCCAAATCGCTTTATTAGGGCACGAGCCGACCCATCGATCGATTCTAATCATTCCAAATCATTTTCAAAACCCTCCAAAACCCTTCAAACTTTCCAAAATCTTCCAAAATCCTTAAACAATCATTCCACCTTGATTCAATGGCCCCCAAAACCCGTGGTGCTAGTAGTAGCCGTGCCGGGATGAAAAGGAAGAAGACCGTGCGTCGACCCGTTCGCGAGCCGACTCCGGACTCTTCGCCTGCTTCCTCTTCGGACGATTCGCTTGCTCCTACTGCCACTACTCCTCAGGTAGATCACTTTGCGAGTAGAGTCATTACTACAGGAAGGAAGTTTGACTTTGATTTGTTTGAGAGAGAGGGATTGCTTGTAGGGTCACAGTTGAAAGAAATGGGATTTGAAAAGATATGCTCCTTAGACTGCCCAACATACCAGCATTAGTTAAAGAGTTTTATAGAAATTTGACTAGAGGGGACAATGGTTTGATCAGCACTGTTAGAGGAATTGGTTTGAATGTCACTGCCATCATTCTCTCTAAGTTATTGGACTTACCCCTATCAGGACCTTCCACTTTTGACCCAGAGGATAGGTCACCTGCCCTCACCAGATTATTGAATAGAAATTTTGAGGGATTTGAAGAAGTCTTTGCCAATCAGCTGCCACTGGACTTAAGATTGCTTCACAACATCTGCAGCAGGATTCTTTTCCCTAAGACAGGCCGGTTTGACTACTTATCTGAGAGGGATATCTTTGTTATGGATGCTGTAGTTTCAGGCAAGCCAATCAACTTACCCATTATGATATTATGGTATATAGCTGATTGTGGGAGTAAGAGGAAATCATGTCTTCCCTACGGCATGATCTTGACTCAGTTATTCAGAAGCCAAGGAATTGAAATTAGTGATAGTGAGCCCAGGAAAAATTTGAGACATACTGACTACTATTCATTGGCCACTATTCACCGCATGGGCTTCAAGAAAGTTAATGGTAGTTGGATAAGAAAAGGTCAAGAAGATGTTAGAGCGGAGGACAGAGTTGAAGACATTGGAGCTGAGGTCGAGGTTGGACCTTCTGTTGCTGGACCGTCTGAGGCAGGACCTAGCATGCATTATTCTCCTCCACCTCAGGCTTCATCTTCTTCTGTGAGATTTTCAGATGAGCAGTTATGTCAACTTAGATCTATGTTTGCAGAATTTGATAATCAAAGGAAAGATGAAATTGGTCAATTGAGAGAAGACATTAGAGAATTAAAGGAAGACATCATTCAAGACTTGACTTATTTTCATTTTCTGTTGGTACCCATGTGGATTCACTCAATGCTGAGCTTAAGAAGATATTTGAAAGACTTCAAGGAATAGCTGATGGATCCAATGTGTATCTTGATAGAACCAATCAGTTAAGAAGATATTGATGCAGCAGTTGATCAGATTCAAGTAACTATGAATGACTTTAACAAATCACAAAAGGATGATATCATGGAAATGATTGGACACTTAAAAAGTATAATTTTCAAGCGTGTCAAATGATTTTGATACTTATCATAGTTTGTATTTCTAGATTTCCTTACTAGATTGTATCTAGGAAGTTTTGTTTTAATATGAATGTATTTGAACTTTGATGAATTTAAGTTGGTTTAATTTGATTACAATGAGCTTGTATTACATTTTGATGTAATTTGACATACTTTTGAAGTAATGAGAAAAGTTATGTTCATTTCAATTATGAGTACTTTGAATATCCTTGAATACTTATGTTTAATTTGATATAATTTTGAACATCTCAATACTCAATTGATAACTTAGATGCTGAATGAATTCGAAGGAATTTAATCAAGTTGATGCTCTGATGCATCTCAACCTTTTTATTGATTACAAAAAAGGGGGAGAGATTTATATGATTTAATCGTATATGCATCATCATTAAACCTTATAATTGCCCTGAAAATAGGGGGAGAGAATTAAATAAGAAAAAGAAAATATGTTTCATATAAGGGGAAGAGATAATTTGAATTTCATAAAGAAAAAGGTTTATTTGCTTAAGTTTTTGAATTTTAAAAATTTTGAATGAATTATAAAATTAAGGTTCATAGGGGGAGCTACCTCATTGAGGGGGAGCCTTTCCATGAACACAAAAGTTGATTTTGGTATCATAAATTTTTCAATTTATAATGCATATACTCAATGTTTTTGTCATCATCAAAAAGGGGGAGATTGTTGAGAAATATGGGAAAATTGTATTTACCCCAACTTTATTGATTTTGATGATTTCCAAAAGCCATGAGTATTTTAAAGGAAACAATGAGTTTATTTATCAAAACCTTGAGCTTATTCAAAAGGAATGCAATGGACTCTAAATGGTTAAATTCACTGAGTTTTGAATCAATTTGAAAGAAAGTTTCAAACTCTATTAAGATTTCAAAAAGGAATTTTTACACATGTCTTGAATTCATGCTTGATGATCAAATCAATTCTATTCAAGTCACATTTATATTTAAATTTATTTGGAACGAGTTTTAAAGTCTATCAGAACATTTTTCTGATTTTTGTATCGCTCCCGAGCCGACTCAAGGGTTTCCGAGTCGACTCCCCAAATGTTTGATTTTCAATGTTGTCCTGAGTCGACACTTGAGTTTTCAAGAGTCGACCCCTGAAACTTCGCGAGCCGACTCATGGACTGTGCGAGCCGACTCGACTCAGACGGTAGAAAGGCTCATTTTTTAGCACTTCTCGAGTCGACTCCCCGCATATCGCGAGTCGACCCCTGAAAGTTAGGCGTTTTGGAATCGACTGTGCGAGCCGACTCCTACAAAGCTCGAGTCGACTCCTCAAATCTGGGCGCGATTTTTCACGATGACACATCAGCTCCATGGTAAGATTTTCAAATAACGGCTATATTTTTGTGTTTCTAACGGATATATTTTTGCAAAATCTATAAATAGAGGAGCTCTTTTCAAATCAAAACAATCAATTGAATATCAAAAAAGAGAGAAAAGAATATCTTTCAAAAAGAGGGAAAAACAGAGCTTTGTTGGAAAAATCTTCTAGTTCAAAATAGAGTGATTCAAAAGGAGTGAAATCAAAGAGGAAGTTTCGTCTGCTCCAGATCATCAATCCACAAGAGTCAAAAGAAAATCCAAAAGCTTTTCAAAGATCAAATCAAATGATTTTCAATATTCAACAAAAGGAGAAAAAGCTTCATTTCAACTCCAAAGTTTTCAAACGGTCAAGAATCTTGCTGAGGCTAGATTCAATACTTCAAGAGGAGTTAAAGAGGAGAAGGAAGAAAGCCAAAGCCACAACCATCTGCAATCTTATCAGGCTTTTCTAACCCTTTATACTTTATTTGTATATTTGCTCAAGGGGAGCATTTCAATATTTAAACTCTGTTATTCTGGTTGTTTGCTGATTCAATCAGTGGATTGAATCAGTGGAGGTTATTATACCTCGTTGCAAGCCGGAGTGCTTGTGTTGGGTTAGTTGTGACCCCGTGAAAAACAACGTGTAGGGTTTTGTGCTGGTGAGCCCGAGTAAAACCGGCTGGGTTCGTTGTGATCCCGGGAAAACAACAAGTTTGAGTTGTGAACTTGTAAAACAACTCGGTTGTAATCAAAGAGATTATAGTGTGGACCCAAGTGAACCTTGGGAGTGGACGTAGGTGTTGGTTGTACCGAACCACTATAAAATTATCTTGTGTTTGCCGTGCTATATTTTCTCTCTCTCTATCTCTCTTTATTATTTGCTTGTGCATTGATTAAAGTTAGCCTCTCACTTGCACATTTAGCTAACTAATCAACTAAAGTTAAAAAGACTTAAATTTTTAAGAACCCAATTCACCCCCCCCCCCTCTTGGGTTGCCATCTGGGCCAACAAAGAGGAATTTTTCGAGTTTTGATATGAAAGAAGACAATGGAACAGAGTAAGAAAATGGGGAACCAAAATAGGGTGTCGTGGGTTTTTGAGCAGGGTTTTGAACTAGGGTGTCGTGGGTTTTGAACTAGGGTATCGTGGGTCTTGAACTAGGGTGTCATGGGTCTTTAACTAGGGTGTCGTGGGTCTTGAACTGGGGGTGTCGTGGGTCTTGAACTGGGGTGTCGTGGGTCTTGAACTGGGGTGTCATGGGTCTTGAACTGGGGGTGTCGTGGGTCCTAAACTAGGGTGTCGTGGGTCCTAAACTAGGGTATCGTGGGTCTTGAACTGGGGTGTCGTGGGTCTTTAACTGGGGGTGTCGTGGGTCTTGTACTAGGGGTGTCGTGGGTCTTATACTAGGGGTGTCGTGGGTCTTGAACTGGGGGTGTCATGGGTCTTGAACTTGGGGTGTCGTGGGTCTTGAACTTGGGGTGTCATGGGTCTTGAACTGGGGGTGTCGTGGGTCTTGAACTGGGGGTATCGTGGGTCTTGAACTGGGGTGTCATGAGTCTTGAACTAGGGTGTCGTGGGTCTTGAACTAAGGTATCGTGGGTCTTGAACTGGGGTGTCGTGGGTCTTGAACTAGGGTATCGTGGGTCTTGAACTAGGGTGTCATGGGTCTTTAACTGGGGGTGTCATGGGTCTTGAACTAGGGTGTCGTGTGTCTTGAACTATTTTTCATGGAATGCAGTATCATTTCGTTTATCTCTTTGGCAAAGAAGTTGAATGTCTTTGCTTGCAGAGTCGTCGATCTTGTGATAAACAAAGCAGCCAGGCGTGCTTTCTGACTCTAATGAAATAGTGCTTGAATCACCATCAAGTCCAGCAACCACCCGAAATTTTGATGTGTCAGTTCTATTAGATACCATCTCTGAGATTACAGTGACTACAAGGCTCTTGTTTAGACCTCGGTGCTTGACCAATCTTCCTGGGAGATCAAATGGCTCGAGCATGATGGATTCTCCAACGAGTTCCTTTGGAGCTGGAAATTGGGATTTTCTGGTGTTGTTGTACACAAGTCTGAAAGTAGCTTGGGCAGCAGCATTAGTTCCAATCCATGGTGATCGTGCGCTCTTGGTCTTCTCTAGAGACGTTCAAATTCGAAAGGAACAGAGTCTTGTTCGCACTTTCTTGAGTAAGAGATATCAGCTGAGAATTATAAGGAGCTGGAACTGGCAATATCCAATCAGAATGTGAGCTGGCACTCCCATTCTTCAAATCCCATGCACCACAGGACAGACCAGCAAGAAGGTAATGTCCATAGAGAAATGCTTTTGTTGATGCGTACTCAGGACGATCATCTGTGAGGATGAAGTTTATTGTTATTATATTTGAGAAGCACCAAAACATAAATCTTTGTGTGATGTGAGAGAGTAGCAAGGAGATATGGCAATGCATGCCTCCCCTGTTTCAGTAGAAAGAATTTGGCAATGCCTCCCCTGTCGCGGGTGTCATGGGTCTTGAGTGTTAGCATGCATTGCCAGTTCTGAATTGAATCATGGGAAGGAGCATCGAGAATCAAGGTAGATATGAAAAGAAAACACAAGTCAAAACTAGATGAAATTGAATCAACGTAGAAGAGTGTTAGCATGAAAACACCACCTCGTCTCCTGCTGTGAAGTGCCATATATCACAAACTAATCAATCACAAAAACCCCTAGAGTAAAAGTATCATAACCTATTTCTTCTACAACAGTCAGCAAGTAATCAAATATTGAGGCCTCACACATGCTATCCTTCTTGGCACCCAAGCATCTCTCTCTGTAGTCTTGGTCACGAAAAGACAAGTTTGCAGTGGAACTCTTCCCTTGATTCTCGATGCTCCTCCCCGTTGGATTCCGCACTCTGTCCGTCTATCCTTCGCCCTGGACCCCTTAACCTATAGGCATGTCATGCATCATTATATAAGTTACATAAACCGTGTTGACATGTTCTCAATTCTTCACTTGCTTTCCCATCCCTCGATTTCAAGCCTTGTGTGACCCCTGTTTTGAAGACCACTACAGAGCTTCGTTCAGTGACTCTGCCATGCAGCCCTCACAAGACAAAGTGCATGAAGTCATAGAGGAGTGTAAGCTTCCAATGATAGGGTGGATTCTGGAGCGGTGATGAAGAAGAGCGGCCTGCTTGTGTTGGAGCAATAACAAAGGATGTCGTGGGTTTCCAACTAGGGTATCGTGGGTTTGAACTGATGCTTTGTCTTAAGGTTTTGAACTAGGGTGTCGTGGGTTATGAACTAGGGTGTCATGGGTTTCGAACTAGGGTGTCGTGGGTTTGAACTGATGCTTTGTCTTAAGGTTTTGAACTAGGGTGTCGTGGGTTTCCAACTAGGGTGTCGTGGTTTTGAACTAATGCTTTGTCTTAAGGTTTTGAACTAGGGTGTCGTGGGTTATGAACTAGGGTGTCGTGGGTTTCTAACTAGGGTGTCGTGGGTTTGAACTGATGCTTTGTCTTAAGGTTTTGAACTAGGGTGTCGTGGGTTATGAACTAGGGTGTCATGGGTTTCCAACTAGGGTGTCATGGGTTTGAACTGATGCTTTGTCTTAAGGTTTTGAACTAGGGTGTCGTGGGTTTAAACTGATGCTTTGTCTTAAGGTTTTGAACTAGGGTGTCGTGGGTTATGAACTAGGGTGTCGTGGGTTTAAACTGATGCTTTGTCTTAAGGTTATGAACTAGGGTGTCGTGGGTTATGAACTAGGGTGTCGTAGGTTTTCAACTAGGGTGTCGTGGGTTTGAACTGATGCTTTGTCTTAAGGTTATGAACTAGGGTGCCGTGGGTTGTGAACTAGGGTGTCGTGGGTTTTGAACTGATGCTTTATCTTAAGATTTTAAACTAGGGTGTCGTGGGTTATGAACTAGGGTATCGTGGGTTTCCAACTAGGATGTCGTGGGTTTAAACTGATGCTTTTTCTTAAGGTTTTGAACTAGGGTGTCGTGGGTTATGAACTAGGGTGTCGTGGGTTTCCAACTAGGGTGTCGTGGGTTTGAACTGATGCTTTGTCTTAAGGTTTTGAACTAGGGTGTCGTGGGTTTCCAACTAGGGTGTCGTGGGTTTGAACTGATGCTTTGTCTTAAGGTTTTGAACTAGGGTGTCGTGGGTTTCCAACTAGGGTGTCGTGGGTTTGAACTGATGCTTTGTCTTAAGGTTTTGAACTAGGGTGTCATAGGTTATGAACTAGGGTGTCGTGGGTTTCCAACTAGGGTGTCGTGGGTTTGAACTGATGCTTTGTCTTAAGGTTTTGAACTAGGGTGTCGTGGGTTATGAACTAGGGTGTCGTGAGTTTTTAACTAGGGTGTCATGGGTTTAAACTGATGCTTTGTCTTAAGGTTTTGAACTAGGGTGTCGTGGGTTATGAACTAGGGTGTCGTGGGTTTAAACTGATGCTTTGTCTTAAGGTTTTGAACTAGGGTGTCATGGGTTATGAACTACGGTGTCGTGGGTTTCCAATTAGGGTGTCGTGGGTTTGAACTGATGCTTTGTCTTAAGGTTTTGAACTAGGGTGTCATGGGTTTCCAACTAGGGTGTCGTGGGTTTGAACTGATGCTTTGTCTTAAGGTTTTGAACTAGGGTGTCGTGGGTTATGAACTAGGATGTCGTGGGTTTCCAACTAGGGTGTCGTGGGTTTGAACTGATGCTTTGTCTTAAGTTTTTGAACTAGGGTGTCGTGGGTTATGAACTAGGGTGTCATGGGTTTAAACTAATGCTTTGTCTTAAAGTTTTGAACTAGGGTGTCGTGGGTTATGAACTATGGTATCGTGGGTTTAAACTGATGCTTTGTCTTAAGGTTTTGAACTAGGGCGTTGTGGGTTTTCAACTAGGATGTCGTGGGTTTCCAACTAGGGTGTCGTGGGTTTGAACTGATGCTTTGTCTTAAGGTTTTGAACCGATGGGAACTTTGCATTGGAGTTCCTTAGCCGCCCTGATGAACCCAACCAGTATGAAGTCGGCATTCGCTTCAACTCGAGATCGATCCCGTCCTCCGAGCAGGCACCTGTATGGGTTGTCGGCGCTCATGTTTTTGTCGGATATAATTCGTTTCTTCAACTCAATGAGGCCGGAGGTCTCGTTCTCTTCGACTCTTCAAAGGAAGCTGAGGTCTGGAGCAGCAACACTCACAACTCCTCTGTCGCTTCAGCCAGTCTCCGCGATAATGGAAATCTTATTCTCTTGAATGCGCGCAAGGATGTCGTCTGGCAGAGCTTTGCCACTCCTTCGGATACTCTTCTTTCAGGCCAAATCTTACGATTTTTTATCAGCAAAATCCAAATAAGATGGCGGGTTGAAGTAGGCTGGAGGGAAAGGGCATTTTCGTCTTCACACCAATGGTGAAAGGCTGAACGACTTTTAATGGATGTACGATTAAAAAAGTAACATTATCTCCCTGCTATTCTGCCCCATTATGTCAGGCCACATGGGATCCATGTGGACCAATAGGAAGGAGCGGTGCAGCCCACGTAGGACTTGCTGTACCGAGGGCGGTGTACAAAGTCTTTTCCTAGGCTTTTTGACCAGTGGAGCATTTCATATCCTTACAAAGTCCAAAATTGTCTATCTTGGGCTTGTAGCCATTGCATCATATAACGCTTTATAATGAGTTCTGAGACCAAGGTTAACTTGCACTTGGGTTAAAACAATCCAAACTGACGGGAAAAAAAATCCCCTTTTTAAGTCACCAAAGCAGGTGTGTTTTGCACTGAATCAAACAAAGAGCCTCCTCCATGGTGTAATCTCTGTGATCAGTAATAATTTGTTATCTACTTTATATTGCAGTGATGTCTAGCGTGCTGTCAGAGATGATCCAGTTGATTTGGTTAAACTATATTAGATTTACTTACATTTCTTCTCGAAAGGGTCCATGTATGTCTATGACAGCGCAATGGGAAGAAGAACAGAAGAAGATTAAATAAGATTCTAAGAAGAAGATTAGATAAGATTCTTAGAAGAAGATTAGATAAGATTCTAAGAAGTGCAATTGCGTATCAACTATTTTGCATCAGCGGAAAATGCCACGGAGCACCTATATCACCTACTCTGTGTGCACTCGTTAATATATTGGATATACTTGGCTCCTGTTGTCTGCGTGATGTGTTACTTGAAACAGAAGAAAAGCTTGTGAGGTTGCAGTATTTTGGTAAGAGACTTGATGAAGTCTCTTGTGCAAAGACGGTGGCCTAGTTTTATATTCTGACCATCGTTCAATGTTTTTGAAGCTCATGAGATCTAAACTTCTCTAAGGAAGCAAGAGGCTTCCATCGAGTTTCTTAATTTTTTAACTTTATGGCCTATCATATAAAGTGGTTCTTTTGATAGGAACTATAAGTAAGTGTTGGCGTTCGGTCACCAATAACGATCGTCAGAGGGCTCCGCGGGATTGTAGATGAAGCTTTCCTTCGATGTAGAGGATCTGCAAGATGTTTCCGGGATGGAAGTTTTCGATGGAGACCCTTTGACGGGTAAGTTATCGATCGGAGTCAGTCGTGAGCTTGGAAAAACTCGTCGAAAAAAGTCCATAGATTCGAATGTTCTCTGTGTGTTAAGAGTGCATTACCTTGCCTAAGATACCTCTTACCCTTTTTATGGACCCTTCGTCTTCGTCCAAGGGTTAGCCATGTGGAGTTTCATGGGAGAGACTATGTGGCTAAACTTATGGTGATTACGTGAGCTTGAAAATGATTGGTGGGCCTGCCTTGTCAGACACGCGGGCCAAGTTGTTGGTGGGCCTAGTCCCATCGAGCGCGTGAGTCAAATGGTAGGTGGGCCTGGTCCCATCAAGTGCGTGAGTCATGTGGTAGGTGGGCCTGATCCCATCGGATAAATGGGTCAGATGGTTGGTGTGCCCGGCTCACGTGGGGGACCACGTAGGCACCATGGCTCGTTCAAGAGTTGATGTGGAGGTTGGTGATGCAGCGAGTGCCGAGGCCGATTACGAAGCAAGAACCACCTTGAGAAAGGGCTGCCTTGAAGAAGCGGGGGCTGCTGAGGAGTAGAACCGCTTTGGAGAGGAGGGGCCACCAAGGTCGGCTTGGAGAAGCGGGGGCCGCTGAGGTGGGGCCGTTTTGGAGAGAAGGGGCCACCGAGATTGCCTTGGAGAAGCGGAGGCCGCTGAGAAGCGGGGCCACTTTGGAGAAGAGAGGCCGCCAAGCCTACCTTGGAGAAGCGGGGAGAAGAGAGGCCGCTCGGGCCACTTTGGAGAAGAGAGGCCGCCAAGCCTGCCTTGGAGAAGCGGGGGCCGCTGAGAAGCGGGACCGCTTCTTTTGGTCTCTGCCATTAGTTAACTTTGGTTGTTAACGCTAACGTGGCGCTACCAGCCACATCAGATGCTCTCCCGCTTCTAAGCTTAAGTGGTCACGCGCCCGTTGACCCTTGAGTGAAAGGAGCGCAAAAATTTGTTATCATTATTGGTTTCACATGCCATTAATCAAGAGGCGGGGGCGCATCTTTTTGAGGTGAGGTCTCTTCGAAGTCCATCCGTAGTTAAGGAGAAGCACGGAAAGTGAAGCCGATTTTGGGCACACTGAGAGAATATCTCTCGAGGGACGAAAAAGTTGGGCGTTATCATTAAGCCATCATTCTCCACGTCCCATCATTGTTCATAGATCTCGCTCCCTGTGTGGAACTGAGGCGTCATATCTCGGGCGAAGGGGGGATTGTTGACAGCTGGAGGTTGTCTTCAATCATGGGCGGCTGCGTGGTAACGCATCGAGCGGGATTATTCAAAAACTCTGCATAAAATCGTCTCGCCTGCCCCTTCGCGCTCATTGCGCCTTAGTCATCCTCCTTGTTTTCATCTCAGAGTCCTGAACCCAGAGAGTCCCAAACCTTTCATTCTCCCTTCTCGACACCAAGTTAGTCTTCTCTCGTCTCCTTCCTCCTTTGTCTTCTTCTTTTATCTTTTTCGTCCATGGATTGTCATGCCGTTAGGGAGGGCAAGAGGCCCGTAGTGAGTTCACCTCCATCCTTGGAAGTGGAGGAGGAGGTTCCTCTGATACGCCGCCAACGTCGGCCGGTCACCATCTATGACCGTCCGATGGTGGCTGTCCAACCTCCATCCCAAGCTCCGTCTAGGGTGCCTCCGCCTAGGGTACCTTCGCCTAGGGCAGTCCCACCATCCTCAGTTCGTCCAACCCCCCCCCTCTGGTTGCTACCTCTGACCTAGTAGGGCCGGAGGAGACGGCCTCCACCATGACCCTTGAGGAGGTAGAAGACCTTAGGGTTAGGTATAGGGTTTCCAGCGCCATCCACCTTTCTGCCCTTGGACCCGAGGAGAGGGTGAACTCTGACCAGTCCAGTCGGGTAGCCCTATATGAGGAGTTCTTCAAGTGTGGGCTCTGCCTTCTCTTTCACTCATTTGTCCTCAACCTGCTAGACAAGTATGAACTTGTCTCAGCGAAGTTGACTTCGAACTCGGTTCGGATCATCTGCGCCTTTGTCGTCCTCTGTTGCCTTCATGGCTCGGAAGCCAGGATTTCTCTGTTTCGGGCCTTCAATAAGCTCCGCCACCGCAGTGAAGACAGGTGATGGATTTTTACCTCTAGGTCCCGAAGGACCCTACCACTTAACCTCCCTTCCAAAGTCATAAGATGGAAATTCTGTTTCCTATTCGCCCATGTAGATGGAGTGAGGATGAGTTGAAAGAATCATGACGTCGGCCCCAACAAAAACTCCATCGTGGATGAGAGGGACCGAGAGCTCTTTGATTGCTTGACGTCCTCCGAAATCCCACCCTGCAAGGAGTTGTTGGCTGAGGCTTGCCTATTCATTTTTCTTTTCTGACTGTCGGTTCCTGACGCAACAATGAAGTTGCCCACCGAGCGATTGAAGGCGGCAGCTCGAAGGAGGAGGGAGAAGGCCGGCTAGGTGGTGAGGCTAGCCAAGAAGTCTCGGTTGAAGGCCCAGGGCGAGCTGGCCTAGGCCTCCGCGGCTTCCGTAGAGACCGCTTTCGTGGAGGAGCTGAGGGAGAGTGTCCCGGCTGAGTCTCCGATGAGAGATGTCCTCGCCATGACCGAGGCAGGACTGAAGAGAAGGGGCAAGTCGGCCCAGGCGGAAGAGGCCAGGGATGGGCCTCTGGCTCCTACTGAGCCAGCGGAGGTGGTCGACATGGAGACCGAGGAAGAAACCCCGGTCCCCACCGGATCGACTGAGGTGGCCAACTCGGGGGCCGAGGGTGGACATCCGGCCCCTCCCGAGCCGGAGGCGGGAGGGATCGCCCTAGAGGCTGGAGGTGAAGAGAGACTGGCAAACGATGGTGGGACGGAGCTGACAACTCCACTACTGTCACTCGGCCGGGGGTCCAGTGTTGAAGAACTGCAACAGCCGTCGAGGTTCTCGGCTATGGATAGCATGTGACTGGCAGAGTGCCTGCTGGAGAGATCCACCTGTCGGTTCCACGAGCAGCTCAATTGCAAGCCCATCTCTAGGATCCTCGACGCGACGTACTTGTCGGTGCTCCAGGTAACTTTCCTTCGCACCATTCTTCTTCCCGTCAGTTTAATCTAAGCTTTGACTAACTCCTTGACCTTTGCAGACATTCAATGAGGTTCTGATCCTCCGGAATGCCATGGTCCAGACCGGTGATGCAGTCGCGCACTCCCAGGAGCGGGTAGCCAAGTATTGAGCTTGGTGCAGAGAGGTGGCCGAGAAATTGGCCGAGGCTCAGGCCTGGGAAGCGGCCCTGACCGACAAGCTTCGGGCTACCAAGGCCGCCTGCGTCGACTTGGAGACTCACTTTTGGGAGGCTGAAGGAAAGCGGCGACCAAGTTTGACAAGTCCCTGGCAGCCGAGGCCAAGTGGGTGGAGGCCATAGCAACACTAGCGCTGGAGCTGGAGGAGCTGGCGCGGGAGTTGGGCGGTGTTGAGGATTGGGCCGAGGCAGCTGAGGCCGACACCCATGCCGCCAAGGAGAGGGCCGCCTGGTAGAGTCAGATGCCCAAAAGGCCAAAGAGAGAAGGGCCGATGTCGAGGCTCGAGCCCAGGACGCCGAGGCCCGGGCCAAAGAAGCTGGGGACCGAGCCTAGGACGCCGGGACCCGGGCTCAAAATGTCGTTGAACGATACAATAGTTCTTTGGCATTCGACCGGAAGGTGGAAGAGCTGGGTCTCGACTCCTATCTTCAAGGCTTCAACAATCGCAAGGAGAAGATCGCCCAGATCTTCGGGGTCGACAACCTCGAGCCATCAAACCCAAAGACCCGAACGACGAGGAGTCGAATGAGGACGACGCCGACAGCGAACCGGGGCCCATCGAGCCATAGACCCTTACGCCTTTATCTGTTTTGTTCTTTTTCAATTGTAATTGGCCTTGAGTTAGCTTTTGTATTCCATTTTATTATTAATAAAAAAGAACTTTTCCCTATATCAATCCACTTAGCTTTTGTAGTGGCTCCATTTCTTTGTGGTAGTGCACCGGTCTCGACCTTTAGGCTCGGCAGCAAGTGATTGGAGTCCTCCCAACGATCTGGCTGGGATCTGTATGAACTCGTAACGTCGGTCAAGTCCTTAACCCCTTAGGCTTTGAAGAAGAGGGACTATCGATGCCACCTTGGAGAAGCGGGGGCCGCTAAGGAGCGAGGCCGTTTTGGAAAGGAGGGGCCGCCGAGACCGTCTTGAAGAAGCGGAGGCCGCTGAGGAGCGGGTATGCTTTGGAGAAGAGGGGCCGCCGAGGCCATCTTGAAGAAGCGGAGACCGCTTCTTTTGGTCTTTACCGTCAATTAACTTTGACTGTTAACGCCTACGTGGCGCTACCAGCCACATTAGTAAGCATTCAGTCTTCTTCGTTGTTTTGGTAGCCCAAATGCAGCTCATCAACAAAGTCACACTGTTTTCTTCATTCAAATTCGTATGGCATCCAATACATTGCTAAATTTACGGTATCTTTTTAATTATTGGTTATAATGCACATGCAAGGATGCATTAACAATTTTTTTCCTCAAAAAAATGGTTTAAAATTCATTTATTATATTATATTCTTAATTTTTTTTGTGATGACTAGTAAATTATTATAATTATAAAATTACTTTGAACTTATAAAAATCTCTACTTTTAGAAAAGTTTCTTCAGAATTCAACAACAATAGATCTCTCTTTATGTGTATGTATCTAGAGTTGAGTTTTATTGCAAGAAATAAAAATTAATCAGTGGAATATGGTCGTCTTCTAAATGATGCTAGCGTTTAGATTAGGATTAAAGTAAGGGTTTACGAAAATTCTTTTAATATGAGGTTTCATAAGGCGATGATTTTACGAATTTGGGAACAAAAATAAGTATATTTTTATTTTTTGAATCAGCCTTCTTTTCTCTGCAACAGACGTCTGCCCAAACTTCAAAAGCTTGGCGTCAAATCCTGTTGGCAAAGTAAAAGTCATGGACTATGGTCCAATCCAGTTGGTAAAGCAAAGTAAAGACGGTCCAACACATTTGCACACAGGGACAGCGTAAATAAAAAGAAAAAGTGCACGTTTAATGCATGCAAAGTTGATGGGATGAATGTCTACCAATATTCTGAAATTCTAATAATAAAACTATGCTTCAGTGTCCAAAAATTTTTATCACCATCCATGGTGGGACCCGATCAGACTTCCAACAAAAGCAAGCGTTAAGGAGTTCCAATCGAATAGAAATCAAGGCGGATCCAATCCAATGTTAAGAAAAAACAAAAGAAAAGAAGAAATGGAGAAGAGCAGACTTAGAATATCATAACTCCCACATAAAATACAATCAATAATGTGACTTCAAGCTGACTCAATAATAAATGTCATAGCAAGTTAAGAAATATACTGAAAATTATCAACAACAATTCACTCATTCATCCAAACGAAATGCAACCCTTTCATGTGTTCATTAATGCAAAAGCATAGGTCCATGGAAACATTTATCACAAAAAGAAAAGGAAGCAAGGGAGTTAATACATAATCTTCTTACTTGGAATAAGATTGAGTATGCTCGTTTTACCTAACAATTAGCAGGACACGTATTTGACCTCTTTTACGGGTGAGGTTTCCACCTGCTGCATTTGACTTCGTTTGCAGGCAGCTGTACCAGGCCAGTGTCATCTAATTTTGGTGACTCAAGATCACCACTGGTATGTCCCTCTCGCAACGAGAACACATCATTGTAACGCATTGGGCATTGGAAGATTTTTTCCCTTCGTTTCCTGCCGTATGTGTGAAGCAAACTCTATTTGCTGGATGGAAATTAGACATTCCTACTGGCTGTTCATAAATGCGTTTTTAGTGAACTAAAAATTCACGCATGAAGACAACTTGTGAATGATTAATTTTTCCTAATGTGATTTATGTTCGGTTTAATAAAGAACTTCATTGCTTGCGTATTTTACCACCAATGACATTCATTTGCAGCAGAGTTGCATGCTCACATAACCCCCAGCAAGAAAGGAATTAAAACAATCTTTCATATACTTTCTACTCCCAAGTCATGAGATAATCAAATGAGGGTACCTTAAAATGAGCACAGAAGAAGCAATCCTTGAAAAAAACAAAAGGAAAATGCATGGGAACTCTTGGGTCCATGAGTTAATGTATAGAGAGTCTGCAATATTTAGCATATCTTCCCTCAATGAACATATCTTCCACCAATAAACAATACCTGTCATGGATATCCTGTTAGTATGTGCCCTACATCCAATCGGATTAGATGCTAGTTTGTATACATTTCTTTATTAATGCAAATCAAATTTATTGGTTTCTTTATCTATCCGGATGTAATTTATATATATATATTAGATATATTTAACCTATGACATAAAGTCCAAAAGAATGCGAACTGTACATATGGAATTTGTAATAGAGATTACAAATTATGAAATCCAAAATTGCGTTCGATCCTTTAAACTTTCTTAGTCGATGCATAGACAGGATTAGACACTGTCGAACGCCGATGAGACTAGCACACATTGCATATCTTCACCCTTGTGGTGAGCAGCTGATCTTGCAAGCTGAAGTATGAAGATACTTGGATAAGGTGTGTAGATGTTCATTATTGTAACGATGCATTGGATAACCTACACAGAGATCCCATATAGATATTCTATATAGTGTCGATGGTTGATCTC
The DNA here is from genome assembly GCA_900491605.1 of Calamus simplicifolius. Classification (NCBI taxonomy): domain Eukaryota; kingdom Viridiplantae; phylum Streptophyta; class Magnoliopsida; order Arecales; family Arecaceae; genus Calamus; species Calamus simplicifolius. The sequence continues at coordinate 648,214 of UESW01004333.1, forward strand.
TGATGACGGTGGTGTGATTTATCCTTTGACTTGAGATCTTCATTGCACCTCATGTGTGGAATATCATGCTTTGATGACATGCAAACGTCGCTCTAGCCACGGATGATAAATATGGTGTCGATTAGGTATGACATGAAGCACATGAAGGTGGTATTTGATCAAGACAGGATTCGTCTCCCTTGATAGAAAGGGTTATATCCCACGGCCACTTGATGGATTAAATTGACCACTAAATCCTTACAAGGTTGAGTTGGGATTCGAAATAGTTTCGAAGTTCTAATTTATATGAGTCAATTTTTTTAGATCAAGTAAACAAAGATCAATTACATGGTTGATACATTCCATACCACTGATTGATCTGAGATGTGTGACGAAAGGGATTGAATCATACGTTAACCGTTCATGGACAGGTGTTGATAACCATGTCAACAAAACTCTTAACACTTGGGTGATCATGATGCTTTGCTAGAGTCACTCATAATCTATAATCATGGAATCTTTGACTTAGTCAAGGAGTTGATTTGGTTAAAGAATTGACTTGGACAAAGTGATGACCAAGTCATCCTTAGGTCAATATTAGGGACATGATTATTACCAACGTGTCAAGGGACCTAATGGGTCACATGCATTAAGAAGATTTTGGATGAAGTTAAAATGGAAATTAAGTTGGACTTAATTCAAATTAGATGACCAATTAATTAGGATTGGGTTTGACACAATCTTAATGAGAGAACATGAAATTAATGAATAGGATTTATCATAGAGAAAAGAATTTTATGTTCAAAAGAGAGACCTTTTGTACATATGATGTACATATGAAATCCATTAATTAGGCATGATCCATGTGATGGATGGCTTAAATTAATTGAGATTAATAATATGGTATTTAATTGGGTCCATATGATGGCATGATTTGATTCGTGGAAACCCAATTGAGCCGAGGGCTGAGATTGTGTCATGTGGAGGATGGATCCATGCCCATGTGATGGACATGACCCATCTTCACGTCATGGAGGAGGGAACCCCATGATTTGGGGCGTCATCATGAAGCCAAATGCAAGGTTGCGACGTTGGTTTCATGTGATAACCAATTTTTTATTTTTAGGGATGTGGTTTAGTGGTTGTAATCCTAATATTATCATGATAACAAATATCCTAAATTTATTAGGATAATTTGTTATTAACTTGATATGGTTGAATGGTTAGGTGTTGAAACAAAATCTTCTTTTTATGGAACCACACAACCTCCTTTTCATGTATAAAAGGAGAGATATACCCCCTTCAAGAGACACGCCTAACTCCTTTTTCTCTCTTTTGGATGCCTAACACCACTTTCTCTTTCTAAAATGTCTTTTCTCTCTCTAGGATGTCCCTCTCTCTTGAAGGGTTGAAAGGTCATCTCTCTCTCACGTTCCTCTTGCTTTGTCGGTTGATCAAAATTTGATCTTGATCAATAAATCTTTCATTTCTTGATTGATCAAGATTTGATCTTGATCAAAAAATTATTTTCTTTGATAGATCAAGATTTGATCTTGATCAAGAAATATTTTCTCTCTTGATTATCAAGATTTGATCTCGATCAAGGAATTATTCTCTCTCTTAATTTGGGAAATCAATTGAAAAGAAAAGAAGCGCTAGCACCAAGGTTATCATCCAATCCTAGGAGGACATAATCCAAAGATTTTTGTGTGGATCATCGTTAGAGGCCGAACACATGGACGGCTAGTGGTAAATCGTTTATCGGCTTCATCAGGCTTCATCCCCAATAAAGGACACATGTATGATCTATTATTAAATCATGTATTATTTCTTGATAACTAAATTTGTTCCCCGACGATTTTGAGCTTTGAAAATTAAATTCGTATTTATTTTTATCTTCCGCTACGTGATATATGAATTTAATTCATATAAAATATACTAATTTCCATCATATCCTACCTCACACACCACCATAACTTTATTTATATTAGTGAGAGCTTGAGATAAACTTCTACAGTAGGCCACTTTTGACAAGTAAATAATCTCAACTTTGTCATCCAACTTTTTTTAAAAAAAAAATTCCCTTCCCTCACAAATGAGGATAAAAAAAACACATTTCTCAAAAGCTACCAATAAGAAAATGGGAGAAGGATACGTGCAAGACATCTCAAGGATGTGTTCTTTTCTGCTATATTTTTATCTCTATCGGAAAACCAGCACGGGAGAGCAAAAAGCTTATTCTTGAGCCTTATGTTTCTGAAATTGATTTCTTGATATGATGGAATACATTGAATTGGTATTACCTTAGTTTTGGCTTTAAACATATTAGACAATAAAGTATCATATGAAACAAAATAAGCTCAAACACTCTCTGGGATAATGACTTCTTCGAGATGATTAGCCACCTTGAAACAATATATGGCCACTCATAAACAAAGACACAACAACACCATTAATTTTAAAAAGAGGGGGCGGGGGAGGAGGGGAACTAATCAAATACCAATTTAAATAAGGAATAAGTAACAATTTAAATAAGGAATAAGTAACAATTAGCCAATTACAAAATCAGTTATTTGTTAATCCAGAACTTTATTCAGATAAACTAAACACAAACCTCACCAGTATATCAGAGACAACAAAAACCTTTAAATAAATCTTAATCTAAAAATTAGTATTTCACCTATTTCTCATCAGAATGATAAATAAATAAACCTATTCTCGTGTTTGGTGTCAGTTTGGTCAAGTGCATTAAGTATTATCATGCTGAATTTCATCCAAGAATTTGTGGCCAAGAATAATAGTAGTATCATAAGATCATTCTTTTCCATGTGTTTTACTACAGGCAGCTGGGTTTGGGCCTTTGAAAATAGTAATGGGCCTGCTAGGTATAGCCCAATGGGCTGGATGGGCCATGGGACAGCCGGGTTAATGGGTTGGGCTTCTTTTGAAAATGGATGTTGGGCTGGGTAAAATAATTTTTGGGCTTAAGCTTTGAGGTGATTAAGTATGGATTAGCAGGAATATTTTTTGTAAATATCATTAAGTGATAAAGATTAGCAATATTAAAAAAATGATTAAATCTTGGATTCAAAAATAGTTATTTATGTTTAATTAAGGGATCGTTGTCTGATTGTCTTATAGTGAAGATAGTATTGGAGTAGCGATATGAGGCATGAGTTTTACATTTTACTGTTATGACTTGCATAATTGCATATATTATATTTTATTATTGGTTTTGTCTACATAATTTGGAATGAGAATTATGGATTATTATGAATATATATATATATACACAGGGTGGTATATTATTTTGTTATAAATGGTTTTTGGTTTCGATTCGGGATTATGAATTTTGGTATTCTAGATTTGGTATGGCTTAGCATTCTGAAGGTGGTATGATGTGGCTTGGTATTCAGAGATAGTATGGTGTAGCTTAGTTGAGGAATATGGGCTGGAGCTATGATGTGGTATGATGTGGCTTAGTATTTTGATGATGGTATGGTGTAGCTTAGTATCTTGGAGATGGTATATTGTAGCTTGGTATCTTGAAGGTGGTATAGTCTGGATTGGTGATATAGTATGGCTTGGTATTCTGAAGGTTGTATAGTATGTCTTGGTATTCTAGTAGTGAGGATTTGTGTCATCACTCGCCTAGACTATTGGTACGTGGTACTAATTCTGGCAGTGAGGATTGGTGCCCTTATTTGCCTAGACTGGCGGCCCAGAGAAAGGCATATAAGTCAAGGAAGCATAGGTAGAATAAAGTCATGACAGCCAATATGGATGAGTTTATTACACTGGGTATTAATATACAAACCAACTTGAACAGGAGAAGTATGGCCTGGTTAGGATGTTGATGCGTAATATTATGCTCGGAGTTTTAGTATGTACCAACAGTACTGTTTCGTGACGCATGCTTACTAAAGAAGGGGTTTGTTTAGTAGATGCCTTACATGTTGTGGCAAAGGGGGCAGTGAATGTATTATATCCCAAGTGAGGGCAACTTGCTTAGTAATGTCATGCGTATGGGTACATGGATGGTTTGGTTGCTATATTTGGTTTGGCTATCGTTGTGGTTACATGGATGGTTTAGATGTGGTTATGGTTACGTGGATGATTTGGATGTGGTTGCAGTCGCATAGATAGTTTGGATATGGTCGCACTTATCTGGATATTGTGGCTATCTTGATCCTCTGGTATGGTTATCTTGAATTTGTTGGTTTGGATGTGGATATAGTTATCTTGTAAATGGTTGGTATTCATTCTGATATGTCAATTTTATTGGCTTCTTGGATAGTTATATATATTATGATATCTTCTGATCAAGCATATTTTGGCTATATTAAACTATTTTATTGGCATGTTCACGATGGTAAGTATAGAAGTTCTATTGACTTTTTAGTTCATCCCATTCTTTTTTTTTTTTTTTTTGCTGCAACGAGGAAAATGTTTAGTTGATAAACCAGTATCTTGGGAATACACTTTAAGAGTAAGGATAGTTAGAGGCTTCTTTTCATTTTTGAATTGATCAATTAAAAAGGCAAGTAAAGGATTAACAACTTGATATGGAAAGAGATATATTTGAATTTTAGTTTCTACAATTGCATTTTACATATGTTGAGGTTTGGTGAGCCTTGCGTACTCTTTGAGGTCTGATTTAAAAGTATGTCATCATGTCGCAATGCCCGTAAATTAGGTTTAGAAGTAGGGTTCACAACAATAGCAATCATTATCAATATATAAGTATATTATATTCATATAATAAACATCATAGGATGATAAATATTTATTTATTTAAAAATACAATACTTTCAAAAGTAGCCAATTACTATTTACATCAGGTTTAGAATCTTTAATTCAGTTTCATCATCTCTTTAAATCTTATTTATAATCAATTCAATATGTTTATCAATTTATCATAAGTAATAATCATAACAATCATGGTTAATATGTAAGTATGTTATATTCATACAATAAATATAATAGGATAATAAATATTATTTATTTAAAAAATATGATAAATTTTAGAAGGGAACAATCACCGCTTCATGCTTAGAATCTCTCATTAAATTTTTTTCATAATCAATTTAACATTTTTATCAATTAATCATGAGTAATAAATAATTAATATTAAATATAAGCATGATAATTATAACAATATGTAAGCATGTTATATTGATATAATAAGCATTATAGAATAATAAATATTTATTTATTTTAAAATATAATAAATTTTAGAAGTAATCAATCACTGTTTATTTTTTATATAAAATTACTAAAAACTAATCTTCACTTAAAGCCCTATTTACAAAAAGATTTTTTTAAAGTAAGTAGATTTCCTACTATTAATAAGATACCAATCTCCTAAAATAATTAAACTTTCTAATTAAATAGGATACTAACTAATTTAATAGAAAACAAAGAGATAAACATCTATTAAATATTTAAAAATAAATTCTTGACTTTTAAAGCAAATTCAAATAAGCTTTCCAATTTTAATAGGATATTGATTCGTTTAAGAAAACTAAAGAAATAAATATCATAGATTAATTATTCATAAAGCAAAAAAATATTTACTTTTTATTTAAGATACTGGTCTCCTAAATAAATAGATTTCTTAGTTTTAGTAAGATTATATTTTTTTAAGAAAACTAAAAAAATAAATATCTATTTAATATATTAAAACTAGATTATTGATTTTCTACTCTTTATAAAATACTAATATCTTAAAACAAATAAACTTTCAATTTTAGTAGGATTTAGATTTTTTTAAAAAATAAAAAAAATTAAATATCATACTTTTGGCTCCTAAAGAAAATACATTTTTATTTTTTATAAGATACCATCTCTTGAATAAAAAAACTTTTTAATTTAGTAACATTCTGACTTCTTTAAGAAAATTAAAAAGATAAATATATATTAAATATATATTCTTAACTCTTAAATCAAATAAATTTTATACCAATCTCGTAAAACAAATGAATTTTCAAGTTTAAGATAAATGTTTATTTATTTAAAAAAATATGATAAATTTTAGAAGGGAACAATCACCACTTCATGCTTAGAATCTCTCATTAAATCTTTTTCATAATCAATTTAACATTTTTATCAATTCATCGTGAGTAATAAATAATTAATATTAAATATAAGCATGATAATTATAACAAAATGTAAGCATGTTATATTGATATAATAAGCATTATAGGATAATAAATATTTTTTACTTAAAATATAATAAAAGCAATCGATCACTATTTATTTTTTTAGATAAAATTACTAAAAACTAATCTTCACTTAAAGCCCTATTTACAAAAAGATTTTTTTAAAGTAAGTAGATTTCCTACTATTAATAAGATACCAATCTCCTAAAATAATTAAACTTTCTAATTAAATAGGATACTAACTAATTTAATAGAAAACAAAGAGATAAACATCTATTAAATATTTAAAAATAAATTCTTGACTTTTAAAGCTGTTGATCCAATTGGGGATTTTGATGATTAATAAAACTATTTGAGTATAACATTTGATGTTACTAATGATTTTGATTAAGTCTTTCAGTTAATAAGTCTAATTAATGATCAAAATCAAGAAGGAAAATCAAGTTCTGGTTTGAATCTAATGTCAAGGTAAGACTGCAGACATTAGAGTCGACACATGGAATCGCAGAGCCGACTCCGAAAAATGGCACAGACTTAGAGTCGACTCCGGGACTGTGAGAGCCGACTCTATCAGAAACAACAGAACGTTGGATTTTCAGGCCATGACTTAGAGTCGACTCCCAGACTGTTAGAGTCGACTCCAGAAGAATTTTGTGTCGACCCCAGAAAAGTCAGAGACGACTCCAGATCGAGCGGATTAAATTATTTCGAGTTAGAGCCGACTCCAGAAAAGCCAGAGCCGACTCCAGAATGTCAGACACGGCTCCAGAACTGTCAGAACGACTCTAAACTTTAACTTTATCGATTTTAATCCCAACGGCTATTGTTATTTATGGATCTAATCCTTTTTCATTTGCTTCTAACGGATAGTTGCACACTATTTGTGGATTAATCGGATCTATAAGAAGAGGGATGATTGCATCCAAAAAAAGAGAGGAAGAGACAAGAAAGAGGCAAAAGAAAAGAATAGAGAAAATCCTTGAGATCCATCAGAAAAGAAAAGAGGAAAAACCTGTAAGGAAAGATCATACTCATTCCCCAAAAGAAGAAGAGATTCCAAGCCTTCACTGTTCTATTTAGAAGAAATCTCAAAAGAAGGAAGAAGCCCTAGTTTTTCCAATCTTCTGAGCCTCAAGAGCATATTCAAAGGAAGATCCATTCAAAGGAAGAGAAGGAAGAAGCCACCAAGATCTTCGAATCAGGCTTTGGTTCCTAATCTCTATTTATTGTTTCATTATTGTATATTTGCTCATTGAAGGAGCAGTTTGCTTTTGTAAAATCAATACTGTTTGCTGGGTCAATCTGGTGATTGATTCAGTTGAGGCTGTTAGCCTTGTGCAAGCATTTGCTTGTGGTTTTAGGTTTTGTGCTGGTGAGCCTTGAAAACCAGCTGGGTTCGTTGTGCACCCGGAAAAACAACAAGTTTGAGTTGTGAGCTTGCAAAACAACTCTGCTGTAATCAGTTTGATTATAGTGTGGACCCAAGAGGTACTTGGGAGTGGACGTAGGTGTAGGTACACCGAACCACTATAAAATCTATTGTGTTTGCCGTGATTGTCTCTTTATCTTCAACTCTTCATTTATAGTTGCTTTGTTTTAAATCTGTGAATCTAAGTTTTTATTTCCGCTGGGGGTTATCTTCAAAAGAGTTTAATTTTTGAAAAACCCAATTCACCCCCCCTCTTGGGTTGCTATCTGGACCAACAATTGGTATCAGAGCTAGTGCTCATTTGATTTGATCTAACGATCAAGAGTCAAAGATCCACATGGCAACTCAAGCTGGTTCATCTTTTTCGAAGGTCAATCTACTAATAGACCACCCTTATTTAATGGTTCTAACTATGGTTATTGGAAGGCTAGAATGAAAATATTCATTCAAGCACTTGACTATGATCTATGGAGTATTATAGTCAATGGACCACACACACCCACTGCTAGAGTTAATGGCATGGAGATTCCTAAACCGGAAACGGAATGGGATGAACATGATAGAAAATTGGCACAACTCAATGCCAAAGCAATGAATGTCTTATACTGCTCATTAGATGCAAATGAATTCAATCGCATATCTATTTGCATTTCTGCTAAGGAAATCTGGGATAGACTTGAAGTTACCCATGAGGGAACAAATCAAGTCAAGGAATCCAAGATTAACATGCTAGTTCATAAATATGAATTGTTTAAAATGGATGCATGTGAATCTATTGCTGATATGTTTACAAGATTTACTGACATAGTTAATGGTTTAAAAAGTCTTGGTAAATCTTATGATAATTCTGATCTTGTGAGAAAGGTCTTGCGTTCCTTGCCTAGGACTTGGGAAGCTAAGGTGACGCAATACAAGAAGCAAAGGATCTAAGTACACTACCCCTAGAAGAACTGTTGGGATCCTTGATGACTCATGAGCTTCAAATCAAGCAACATGTTGATGATGATGAGTCAAAGAAGAAAAGAAATATGGCTCTTAAGATTTCTGAATATATGGAAGAGCCTCATGAATCCGAGGATGAAAGTGATGATGAGGACATGGCACTCATCACAAGAAAATTTAAAAGATTCATGAAGAAGAAGAAGTTTGAAAAGAAAAAGCCCTTTGCAAGAAAAGATGAGGACAAGGGCAAAGAAAAGGAAGTTATTTGTTTTGAATGCAAGAAGCCGGGTCACTTTAAATCTGAATGCCCTCAACTAAAGAAAGGCACCCGGAGGTTCAAAAAGAAGGCAATGATGGCCACATGGAGCGATTCGGAAAGCACAAGTTCCGAAGAAGAAGAAAAGAGTGAAATGGCCAATCTATGCTTCATGGCGGACAACGATGAGGTAAGTCCGAGTTTTCTTGATGACTTCACTTTTGATGAATTACATAGTGCTTTTTATGAATTAATGGATGATTTTGCAAACCTAAGTTCAAAGAACAAAGATTTGAAAACTCAAATGCAAAAACTATCATTAGAAAATGAAAAGCATGTTGTTGATAAAGAACTTTTAATAAAAGAAAAAGAAAGTTTGAAAAATGAAGTTGATAGACTTAAGCCTATAGTTGATAAATTTACACTAAGCTCTATCAAACTTAATATGATTTTGGAAAATCAAAAGGCTATTTTTGATAAAGCTGGATTAGGATATAATCCACTTAAAAAGCAAAAATCATTGAAAAACATTTTTGTACATGCTGAAAAATCATTAAACATTACTTGTTTTAAATGTGGAGACAAAGGACATAAATCATATATGTGTAAATCTTCACATAAAAAGAAAAAGATGATTTGGGTTCCCAAAGGAACAATTTTAATGCTTCTAACCATGAAGGACCCAAGAAGGCTTGGGTACCTAAAATTAAGACATAAATGTTTTGCAGGAGTGTCTTGCAGCCATCAGACTGAAAAGAAAATGGTACCTGGACAGTGGTTGCTCAAGACACATGACGGGTGACAAAGATCAATTCATCACCCTTGAATCAAAAAGAGGTGGAGTAGTTACTTTTGGTGATAATGGTCAAGGCCATATCATGGGCATTGGTAAGATTCAAATTACTCCATCTACTCATATTGATAATGTTTTATATGTTGATGGACTTAAACATAATCTAATAAGTATTAGCCAACTGTGTGACAAAGGTTTCAAGGTCTCCTTTGAAGCTTCTGTTTGCACTGTTACTAATCCCATTGATAATAGCATTATTCTTGTTGGTAAACGCTATGGCAATGTGTACTTAATTGATTTGAGTAATTTATCTCCAAGTAATCATTGCTTAGTTGCTGATAATGCTAAAATGAATGAGATTGGTTGGCTGTGGCATCGTAGATTAGGTCATGCAAGCACACACCTAATTTCCAAATTATTGAAAATGGATTTAGTTAAAGGTATTCCTAGTCTAAATTTTGAAAATAATCGAATATGTGATGCATGTCAATTTGGAAAACAAACAAGAACTTCTTTCAAATCTAAGAATGTTGTTTCAACTACTAGGCCACTAGAGCTACTACACATGGACCTTTTTGGACCTACTAGAACCACAAGTCTAGGAGGAAAGAAATATGGTCTAGTGATAGTAGATGATTACTCTAGATTCACTTGGGTAATGTTTTTGGCTCACAAAGATGAGACTTTCTCAATATTCATGAAATTTGTTAAGAAAGTCACTAATGAGAAAAACACTACCATAGTGTCTATTAGAAGTGATCATGGAACTGAATTTGAAAATCACTTATTTGAAAAATTCTGTTTTGAAAAAGGCATACATCATAACTTCTCTGCACCTAGAACACCACAACAAAATGGAGTTGTAGAAAGGAAGAATAGGACTTTAGAAGACATGGCCCGTACCATGCTATGTGAAAGCCAACTTCCAAAATATTTTTGGGCGGAAGCTATAAACACAGCTTGTTACATTCTAAATAGAGCCCTAATTAGACCTATCCTTAAGAAAACTCCCTATGAACTTTGGATCAATAGGAAACCAAATTTAAGTTATTTTCATGCATTTGGTTGTAGATGTTTTATTCATAACAATGGTAAGGATAATCTTGGGAAGTTTGACGCAAAGTCTGATGAAGGTATCTTCCTAGGATATTCTACATCTAGCAAAGCATATAGAGTATTTAATAAGAAAAGCTTAGTTGTAGAAGAATCCATTCATATAGTGTTTGATGAGTCTTTAGCATCAAGTTCAGATAAAATTGATGATGAGGAAGATACATCTTTGATTGAAAGAGATATTGAAAAATTAAATGTATCTTCAGATCAGAACCTGAAGTTAAGGATGATGACTCACCTAAGGATGATGGTATTGATACTGTTCAAAATGATCAAGATCTACCTAGAGATTGGAGATATGCTTATGGTCATCCTAAGGACCTAATCATAGGTGATCCATCTCAAGGTGTAAGGACTAGATCATCAATGAGAGATATCAATAATCATCTTGCATTTGTATCTCATATAGAACCTAAGACTATAGAGGAAGCCGAGAAAGATAGTTATTGGATGTTAGCAATGCAGGAAGAATTAAACCAATTCACTAGAAATCAAGTTTGGACCCTAGTTGAAAGACCTAAAAATCACCCTATAATAGGATCTAAATGGGTATTTAGAAATAAATTAGATGAAAATGGCATAGTAATTAGAAACAAAGCTAGACTAGTTGCAAAAGGATATAATCAAGAAGAAGGTATAGATTTTGATGAAACTTTTGCACCTGTTGCTAGATTAGAAGCCATTAGGCTACTACTTGCATTTGCATGTCATATGAATTTCAACTTATTTCAAATGGATGTTAAAAGTGCATTTCTAAATGGTTTTATAAATGAGGAAGTTTATGTTGAACAACCTCCTGGTTTTGAAGATCATGAATTTCCAAACCACGTCTTCAAACTACACAAAGCACTTTATGGTTTAAAGCAAGCACCTAGAGCTTGGTATGATAGATTAAGTAAATTTTTAATTGAAAATGACTTTTCTAGAGGAAATGTTGATAAAACATTGTTTTTAAAAAGAAAAGGAAAGGATTTATTAATCGTTCAAATTTATGTTGATGACATTATATTTGGTGCTACTAACAATCTCCTTTGTCAAGAATTTGCTAAGCTAATGCAGGGAGAATTCGAGATGAGCATGATGGGAGAACTAAACTTCTTCCTTGGACTTCAAATCAAACAAGAGAAAGCGGGAATTTTCATTAACCAAACAAAGTATACAAAGGAAATACTCAAGAAATTTGGTATGGAATCTGCTAAACCTCTTGGTACGCCAATGAGTCCCTCATGCAAGCTGGACAAGGATGAAGTAGGTAAGAAAGTAGATCAGAAGCATTACAGAGGTATGATTGGATCACTTCTTTATCTAACTGCAAGTAGGCCAGATATCATGTTTTCTGTCTGCTTATGTGCAAGATATCAATCTAATCCTAAGGAATCACATTTACTTGCTGTTAAAAGAATCTTTAGATACTTAAATGGAACTAAAAATGTAGGATTATGGTATTCTAGAGACTCAACCTTAAAATTGATTGCTTATTCTGATTCTGACTATGCTGGTTGTAAGTTAGATAGAAAGAGTACAAGTGGGGTATGCCAACTTTTAGGAAGTAACTTAATCTCTTGGTTTAGCAAGAAGCAAAATTCGGTTGCATTATCCACTGCTGAGGCAGAGTATGTTGCAGCTGGAAGTTGCTGTGCTCAAATCCTTTGGATTAAGCGACAACTTGAAGATTATGGTATCACACTTGATAAAATACCTATTAAATGTGATAATACTAGTGCTATCAATCTAACTAAAAATCCAATTCAACATTCAAGAACTAAACACATTGAAATTAGACATCACTTTATTAGAGAACATGTAACTAACAAAGATGTTTGTCTTGAATATGTTAATACTAATGATCAATTAGCTGATATCTTTACCAAACCTTTGAGTGAGGAGAGATTTTGCTATCTTAGAGGAGAATTAGGAGTTTGTGATCCTTTAGAATAATTTTCTGAAACTCCTAAGGACAACAACTATCTAGACTTCTATAATTTCTTGAAAATCCTCTATGTTCAATAAGGAAATTTATCTAGAAAGTTGATTTATTGTTTCCCCAATTGTTAAGGAACACTTATCTAGAGTTTGATGATTAATTTGATCAGTTTCAGATCCTTGAAATTCTGATTTTTCTCTGAAACTATTGTGGAGTCGACACCTTCAGTTTGTGGAGTCGACACCTTCTTATTTTGATGTTCTGTCTGGGCAATTAGAGCCGACTCTGGCTTCTGTAGAGCCGACTCTAATTCGGGCGCTGACAGATTCTCTGGTTCGGAGCCGACACCTCATTTTCGGGAGTCGACTCTAAGTGGAACTAGGTCAAAATAAAAAGGGCGGAGTCGACCCCAAACGATTTCTATCGTCTCCTAAACTATTTTCAAGCCGTTCCAAACTGATTCCAAACCCTCCAAAACCCTTGATTACTCAGTCCAATCGAATCCAATGGCTCCCAAAAGGCGTGCTACCATTGGTGGTTCGACTGTTCCGACGAAGCGCCGTTCAAATCGGAGGCAACCTTCGTCATCTTCTTCATCTGCCACTCAAGATGACTCTCCACCCTCACCATCTTCTCCAAAAGTCGACCAATTAGCTGGTAAGGCCATTACAACCGGAAGGAAAGTCGATTTCAACTTCTTTATTTCGAAGGCTTTGCTATTGGGCGATTGTTGCAAGAAATGGGATGGGAGAAGGTCTGCTCTTTGGATATTCCTACCTACCCGCCCTAGTAAGAGAGTTTTATAATGATTTAAGTAGAGGAGAGGGAGGATTAGTAAGTGTTGTAAGAGGAACAAAGGTAGTCATCACAGCCGAATCTCTTGGTAATTTATTGGAAATGCCTACTGTTGGACTTATTGAATATCATCATGAAGATAGAGGAGGAGCACTATCAAGGATGTTAGGAAGAGAAGTTTCTGAGTTTGAGGAAATTTTAGCAAATCAACTTAATTTGGAACTCAGACTGCTTCACAATATCTGTGGAAGGATTCTTTTTCCTAAAATCGGAAGGTTTGAGTATGTCTCGGAGCGAGACGTTTTATTAATGGACTGCATACTCACTGGTAGACCTTTAAATCTTGCTGAGATGATGATAGGCTATATGGCGGAGGCAGCTACTAAGAAGAGATCTACATTGCCATATGGTATGGTTTTAACTTTAGTTTTCAGAAGCCAAGGTGTTCTTATAATGGACAATGAGCCACTAAGAAAGTTAAGACATACAGATTATATAGTGTCTCTACAATTCACCGAATGGGCTTTAGAAAAGAAAATGGAAACTGGATTAAAAGAGGACATGAGGCCAGAGCTGAGGAGGTTAGAGTTGAGGAAGTCAGAGGAGAAGACATTCCTGAACCATCTGCTGGACCACCTTCTACTGGACCACCTGCTGGACCCTCAGAAGCTGGACCAAGCTCTCAACTTCCACATCAGTCAGCAATGGCATCAGAAAGATTTTCTGAGGAGCAAATTGGTCAGCTCAGGGCTTTACTTGCTGAGTATGACAGTGTAAGAACAAATGATATGTGTAAATTAAGAGAGGAGTTCAATCAATTAAAAGATGAGATTAATTCAAGACTCGACATGATTTCTTTTTCACTTAGCAATTCCGTCGAATCCTTTAGCGCTGATCTTCATAGTATTTTTGAAAGGATGGAAGGGATTGCTGACGGTTCTGGAAAGTATCTTCATGCTACAAGTCAACTAAAGAAAGATATTGACCTTGCCGTTTCTCAGATTGAAGCATGTCTTGAAAGCTTTAAGAAAACCCAAAAAGATGATGTTATGGAGATGATCGGACATCTAAAGAAAATGTGTACAAGCATATTTGATATTCAATCCTAGGTTGTATCTTAGGATTTCTTGTTTTCTTTCTTAGCATGTATATAGGATTTACATACTTAAATCTGTTTTTAGAATACATGTAATAGATCTTGCTTTGGAGTACAAATGGTTGAATGAATATTACACTTTTATTACAAATTTGTCTTTGATTGAATGTCAATGAATGAATTTCCTATCTTTATGACTATTCGAACCAACATCCTCGCTTTGATAACATTCCTTATTTGCTTTTAAAACTCACCTTATTGTTGATAACAAAAAAGGGGGAGAGATGAGTGTATAATGCATAAAAAGGAAAAAGAAAATGAAGAGAAAGAAATGAAGAACAATTCTGAGAATAGAAAGAATGAGAGATTTTTTGAAAAAATTCAGTCTATCTACATAGGGGGAGTTATTCAATGCAGGGGGAGCTTAATAAATTTCTCCATATAAAAGTTGAATCATTTTGATTGATGTCATGTTTTGTTTATCTTTATTCATTTTAATGTTGGCATCAAATTCTCTATTACAAAGTCTCTAAGCTTTAAATTCTCAATTCAAATGAATTTCTTTAATGCATATACTCAAAGTTTTTGTCATCATCAAAAAGGGGAGATTGTTGACCCAATTGAGGATTTTGATGATTAACAAAACTATTTGAGTATAACATTTGATGTTACTAATGATTTTGATTAAGTCTTTCAGTTTATAAGTCTAATTAATGATCAAAATCAAGAAGGAAAATCAAGTTCTGGTTTGAATCTAATGTCAAGGTAAGACTGCAGACATTAGAGTCGACACATGGAATCGCAGAGCCGACTCCGAAAAACGGCACAGACTTAGAGTCGACTCCGGGACTGTGAGAGCCGACTCTATCAGAAACAACAGAACGTTGGATTTTCAGGCCACGACTTAGAGTCGACTCCCGACTGTTAGAGTCGACTCCAGAAGAATTTTGTGTCGACCCCAGAAAAGTCAGAGACGACTCCAGATCGAGCGGATTAAATTATTTCGAGTTAGAGCCGACTCCAGAAAAGCCAGAGCCGACTCCAGAATGTCAGACACGGCTCCAGAACTGTCAGAACGACTCTAAACTTTAACTTTATCATTTTAATCCCAACGGCTATTGTTATTTATGGATCTAATCCTTTTTCACTTGCTTCTAACGGATAGTTTTGCACTATTTGTGGATTAATCGAATCTATAAGAAGAGGGGTGATTGCATCCCAAAAAAAGAGAGGAAAGACAAGAAAGAGGCAAAAAGAAAAGAATAGAGAAAATCCTTGAGATCCATCAGAAAAGAAAAGAGGGAAAACCTGTAAGGAAAGATCATACTCATTCCCCAAGAGAAGAGAAAGAGATTCCAAGCCTTTGCTGTTCTACTTAGAAGAAATCTCAAAAGAAGGAAGAAGCCCTAGTTTTTCCAATCTTCTGAACCTCAAGAGCATATTCAAAGGAAGATCCATTCAAAGGAAGAGAAGGAAGAAGCCACCAAGATCTTCGAATCAGGCTTTGGTTCCTAATCTCTATTTATTGTTTCATTATTGTATATTTGCTCATTGAAGGAGCAGTTTGCTTTTGTAAAATCAAATACTGTTTGCTGGGTCAATCTGGTGATTGATTCAGTTGAGGCTGTTAGCCTTGTGCAAGCATTTGCTTGTGGTTTTAGGTTTTGTGCTGGTGAGCCTTGAAAACCAGCTGGGTTCGTTGTGCACCCGGAAAAACAACAAGTTTGAGTTGTGAGCTTGCAAAACAACTCTGCTGTAATCAGTTTGATTATAGTGTGGACCCAAGAGGTACTTGGGAGTGGACGTAGGTGTAGGTACACCGAACCACTATAAAATCTATTGTGTTTGCCGTGATTGTCTCTTTATCTTCAACTCTTCATTTATAGTTGCTTAGTTTTAAATCTGTGAATCTAAGTTTTTATTTCCGCTGGGGGTTATCTTCAAAAGAGTTTAATTTTTGAAAAACCCAATTCATCCCCCCCTCTTGGGTTGCTATCTGGACCAACAAAAGCAAATTCAAATAAGCTTTCCAATTTTAATAGGATATTGATTCGTTTAAGAAAACTAAAGAAATAAATATCATAGATTAATGATTCATAAAGCAAAAATTTTTTTACTTTTTATTTAAGATACTGGTCTCCTAAATAATAGATTTCTTAGTTTTAGTAAGATTATAATTTTTAAGAAAACTAAAAAATAAATATCTATTAAATATCTTAAAACTAGATTATTGATTTTCTACTCTTTATAAAATACTAATATCTTAAAGCAAATAAACTTTCAGTTTTAGTAGGATTTAGATTTTTTTAAAAAAATAAAAAATTAAATATCATACTTTTGGCTCCTAAAGCAAATACATTTTTATTTTTTATAAGATACCATCTCTTAAATAAAAAAACTTTCTAATTTAGTAACATTCTGACTTCTTTAAGAAAATTAAAGAGATAAATATCTATTAAATATATATTCTTAACTCTTAAATCAAATAAATTTTATACCAATCTCGTAAACAAATGAATTTTCAAGTTTAAGATAAATATTTATTTATTTAAAAATATGATAAATTTTAGAAGGGAACAATCACCGCTTCATGCTTAGAATCTCTCGTTAAATCTTTTTCATAATCAATTTAACATTTTTATCAATTCATCATGAGTAATAAATAATTAATATTAAATATAAGCATGATAATTATAATAATATGTAAGCATGTTATATTGATATAATAAGCATTATAGGATAATAAATATTTATTTATTTTAAAATATAATAAATTTTAGAAGTAATCAATCGCTATTTATTTATTTTAGATAAAATTACTAAAAACTAATCTTCACTTAAAGCCCTATTTACAAAAAGATTTTTTTTAAAGTAAGTAGATTTCCTGCTATTAATAAGATACCAATCTCCTAAAATAATTAAACTTTCTAATTTAATAGGATACTAACTAATTTAATAGAAAACAAAGAGATAAACATCTATTAAATATTTAAAAATAAATTCTTGACTTTTAAAGCAAATTCAAATAAGCTTTCCAATTTTAATAGGATATTGATTCGTTTAAGAAAACTAAAGAAATAAATATCATAGATTAATGATTCATAAAGCAAAAAAAAATACTTTTTATTTAAGATACTGGTCTCCTAAATAAATAGATTTCTTAGTTTTAGTAAGATTATAATTTTTAAGAAAACTAAAAAATAAATATCTATTAAATATCTTAAAACTAGATTATTGATTTTCTACTCTTTATAAAATACTAATATCTTAAAACAAAAAAACTTTCAGTTTTAGTAGGATTTAGATTTTTTAAAAAAATAAAAAATTAAATATCATACTTTTGGCTCCTAAAGAAAATAAATTTTTTATTTTTTATAAGATACCATCTCTTAAATAAAAAAAAACTTTCTAATTTAGTAACATTCTGACTTCTTTAAGAAAATTAAAGAGATAAATATCTATTAAATATATATTCTTAACTCTTAAATCAAATAAATTTTATACCAATCTCGTAAAACAAATGAATTTTCAAGTTTAAGATAAATATTTATTATTTAAAAAATGATAAATTTTAGAAGGGAACAATCCCCACTTCATGCTTAGAATCTCTCATTAAATTTTTTTCATAATCAATTTAACATTTTTATCAATTCATCATGAGTATAATTAATATTAAATATAAGCATGATAATTATAACAATATGTAAGCATGTTATATTGATATAATAAGCATTATAGGATAATAAATATTTATTTATTTTAAAATAATAAATTTTAGAAGTAATCAATCACTATTTATTTTTTAAGATAAATTACTAAAAACTAATCTTCACTTAAAGCCCTATTTACAAAAAGATTTTTTAAAGTAAGTAGATTTCCTACATACCAATCTCCTTAAATAATTAAACTTTCTAATTTAATAGGATACTAACTAATTTAATAGAAAACAAAGAGATAAACATCTATTAAATATTTAAAAATAATTCTTGACTTTTAAAGCAAATTTAAATAAGCTTTTCAATTTTAATAGGATATTGATTCGTTTAAGAAAACTAAAGAAATAATATCATATATTAATGATTCATAAAGAATTTTTTTTTTACTTTTTATTTAAGATACTGGTCTCCTAAATAAATAGATTTCTTAGTTTTAGTAAGATTATAATTTTTTAAGAAAACTAAAAAATAAATATCTATTAAATATCTTAAAACTAGATTATTGATTTTCTACTCTTTATAAAATACTAATATTAAAACAAATAAATTTTCAGTTTTAGTAGGATTTTGATTTTTTTTAAAAAAATTAAAAAATTAAATATCATACTTTTGGCTCCTAAAGCAAATACATTTTTTATTTGTATAAGATACCATCTCGTAAATAAAAAAACTTTCTAATTTAGTAACATTCTGACTTCTTTAAGAAAATTAAAGAGATAAATGTTTATTAAGTATATATTCTTAACTCTTAAATCAAATAAATTTTATACCAATCTCATAAAACAAATGAATTTTCAAGTTTTTATAGGATTCTGATCTCTTAAAAAAACCTAATAGGATAATTATTAATTTAAATATTTTAAAATATATTTTGATTCAAAACTAACTTCTAACTCATCTAACATAATTTTTAAAATATAAAAATTTGGATTGAAACATAAAAAATAGTTCTTCATTATCTTCAATGATATTTTTGCAATCTACTTCAAGTTCATCATCGGTGTTTTTTAAATTTATCATAACTTCTTTGATTAAGCTTTAATTTGAGTAATTTAAAATGTGTTAGAAAGCTAACTCAATGTCAAACATTATGAATATAAATTTAATTAAAAATTTTAATTATATATTTTATATATTTTTTAATTTAATTTAATTTAATTATATTTAATTTAAAATGACTTAGTCTAAAAAGGCTAAGTCTTACGAGAAGACTAACTTAGGGCAAAAAAAAAAAGGTAAAGGGAAGAGACCTCGCGACGAGAGAGACGAAGTGTGCTTGTGGAGGGCGACGGTAAAACTGATCCTCCTATTATTGCTACCATCGGCGAAGCCTTGCCGGCGATGGCATCGCATCGAAAAGCGAAGTAAGGTTCCCTCTAAAGAAACTTGATAAGGGATAAAATCATTATTACGTTAATTTTCATGCACGTATCAAAAATGTTAGGATCACTTTTGATTTTTTCCTATGTTCGAAAAAAGACAATATTTTCATCTTGCCATCTCTCCATCATGGAGCCGAGCTACTTCCTCGTCTTGGTAGGACCGAGCCATCTCTCTATCGTGACAGAGCCAAGCTACTTCCTCATATTAGGGAGGCCGAACCATTCTCATACCTAGACGGACCCAGAATAGCCAAAAGCTAAATATAACCCTTTGGCCACGTCAGCTCTAATCGCCTCATAAGGGAATCAAACTTATAACAAAATAATCGAATCTCAAAGCTCCGAATCAGCCTTTTCAGTCGTCGATCTTCGTAACAAATATGATTTGAATCTCGTCGGCCTCGTAACAAACTTGATTTGAATCAGATTCCTATCATTCTGGTTCCCTATTTTCTAAGACACATTCGAAGAGTCAAGTGAAAAAATATATTAAGACAGTTTATAAATACATTTTCCTAAACTCTTTTAGGTATGCTCACTTTTTCACTAAAAAAACTTCATTGAAGCTCAAGTAGAGCTTCTCGACTCCTTTTGAGAGACCATTCTAGAGGCACTCTTCTGCGAGAGCCTTCTCCTCATATTTGCTTGTTGTGAGTCTCCACTGACTTAAGCATCGGAAGGTCTTCCGCAGAGGGCCACCCCCAATACTTGTTACGTGAGGATTGTCTTACAGGTCCATCCAGACGAGAGATTGGCATCCGGTTCTGGAGGTGGGCTGCATCCGAGTCGAAAAATGGATTTCTATGGCAACACAACTTATCGTTTGAAAGGGCAGAAATCCGAAGCCTCTAATTTAAATTCTTAATGATACTATATTTGCTAGGGACTTATATGTAGAATTTTCTTGCATTAAATTTGAAATCTCATCGGAACAAAGAAAATTTGTCGTAGTCATGTGTATAAAACTCTTTCTATCGGAAACTAGTCAAAGTTAAAAACCTGACCATGGTATGTTACTTGCTAGGGTCTTATGAGCGAAATTCCCTTTCAAATTTGAATTGGTATCGGCAATTTTGTTGCCGAGATTAGTTTAAAATATTTTGCATACGACACCTTGTGGATGTTTGAATATAAAATTACTATTTGAACTAAGTCACTGCATCTGGGCTGCCGGAACTAGTTATCATTGGAAGCTTTGGTAGGAATGTCCCCATCTAACATAAATATTATGTTAATGTTATCTTATATAACTTTGATGATAATCCTTCATGAACACTATTATGATAGATATTTTATAGATAAGTAAATATTTTAAATGCATTCTCTCTTTCGACTAGTCTCGAATTTATAATAAAAATAAGATTTTGCTACAATGCTATCTCAAAAACTATGATACCTTTTCTCTAGGTAGTTCATTTATTCATGGACATCACCAAGTAGTTTAGAGGGAAAATACCTATTGGAAATATCATAATTAAAAAGAAAAAAAAATAGGGGAACTTTGTGCATCTCTTCTATTGATTAAATGCTGCTTTAAATAAAAATCAATCCTCTCTAGAACGAAGGGCAACAAATGGATTTCAAACCACTGTAAAACTAGGTGAGGCCTCTGCTAAAGTGAAGGCAGATTAGTCATTGGCAATGACTAGCAAAGGTGTTGGCTTTGATGCCAAAAGTGAGGGAATTTATGATGGTAGAGTTATCAACAGGAGCAACTAAAACCATGGACCGAACCTTAGAAGATGTAGAGGGCCTTGCAAGGATCATAAGAGGAGTTGGATGAAGTAGAGGAAGGTTGAGGATAAGGCACTAAGAATTAGTATCATTATCAAAGGCAAAGCTTGGGTGATGGTGATCATGGCTTGAATGTTAGAGATGCAAAGGGCCTCATGAATTCATACCAATTGAGTGAAAAAGAGAAGGGGTCAGAGATAGGGTACCAAGCAACAGTAACAATAAATGTTAAAGTTAGATCTAGAATTATCATTATAATTTGTTAGGTAGTGGGTCAAAATAGGCCTAAATACTCTAATGAGCCTTGAAAGTCCATCACCTTCTTTAAGGTGTGAATGAGAAATTATTGAGACATTTAGTATACTTTTTCGACTACCTAAAACAAATAAGATACTTACCGTCGTTAGTCTTATATAATATATAAGAGATCCAAGACTCTGAACGAAGTATAATTATTATTATTTTTTTTTTTACCTTTTATCCAAACGAGATAAATCATGTTACCTTTTTTTTTTTTTCCTTTCCTCTGAACGAAGTATAGTTCCGCGGTATTTATAGGGCACGACTCACCTCCGCTTACTCCCTTATAATCAAACGAAGCCTCCGAGACTCTCCCATTCTTTCATTGCCTCTCTCCGCTCGCGACCTCTCCACAGGTAGGCGTCGTATAGACGAAGAGAGAAAAACCGATTCCTCCCTCCATCCCTCGTCTCTATCCCTCCTCCCCTCTCGTTATTGTCTTCGCGCTCGCTTCGCTAGCAAGCTACCGCCGGCTCGGAGCCCTCGATCCGGGCGAATTCAGGCCGCCAGATCCGTCCGCCGCCGGGCGATCGAGGATTAGGCCTCCATCTCTGCTTCGAATCGTTGGTTTTTGGGAGGAGAAGAAGACGGAAAGGGGTTTGGCGTAAAAATCTTTGTTTTCTCCTCCCCTTCCTTTGATGGGTAGATGAAAAGGGTCCGGGAGGAGGCGTTCATGGGTTCCCAGTTGAAGCGGCCCAACATATCTCGAGCGGATCCGTGAGTTTTCTCTTCTTCTTAGGGTTTACGTCTTGCGGTCGGACTCTCTTTCCTTTCCGATCTTTCTCTTAGTTCTGCTTTATATGGATTTTTTTATCGTCTCGATTAGCGATAAACCGTCGATAATCACGATTTTTACTCGGTTCATTCGATTTTGTGAGATTTTTAGGTTTTTAAATATTCTTCTTCATGCAGGAAGATTTGAGTTTGTCTGTGTACGTGCTTTTTTTTCGTCACATATTTTATATATATATATATATATATGTATATGTGTATATGTATGTATCCATATACACATATACATACATATACACATATACATATATATATATATATATATATATATATGTGTGTGTGTGTGTGTGTGTGTGTGTGTGTATATGTATGTATTTATCCATATACATACATACATATACACATATACATACATACATATACACATATACATATATATATATATATATATATATATACATATATATATATATATATATATATATATATATATACATACATACATGGGATATTCTGAACTCCGACTAATATGCGGTCCAGTGATTTTTTCCCTCTGATGTATGATTTTTGAAAGTTTCAGTTTTGTTGGGATTATCGTTTTTGGTATGAAGAATCAGATGCCGGAAAGGATTTTTTTTTTTCTTTCTGAAACGTTGTTTTCTTTTATTGCTGGGGTAGATTTTTGTTCGTTACATGGAAATTTTGCAATATGGGTTTCGATCTGGTGTGATCCAATTGATTTCGGTGGTCTTGTTGAAGGTCCGGGATAACCCACATGGCGCCGGTGCCAGCCGCCGGTAGCGCTCCGAAACTGACGACGCACGATGCCCTAGCCTATTTGAAGGATGTGAAGGATATATTTCAGGACAAAAGGGGAAAATATGATGAATTTCTTGAGGTCATGAAGGACTTTAAGGGCCAAAGGTTCAACTTCTGTAACCTTCTGATATTTTTATTTTAATTTTTCCCCTTCTTTAAGTTTAATTATTTTTCGTCTGATGCAATTGAAACAGGATTGATACGAACGGGGTTATTACGAGGGTGAAGGAACTGTTTAAGGGGCATCGGGAGCTGATCCTAGGCTTCAATACTTTCTTGCCAAAGGGGCTTCCTGAGGAAAAGAGGCCTGTCGAATTTGAAGAGGCCATTAATTTTGTA
Organism: Calamus simplicifolius; assembly: GCA_900491605.1. Lineage (NCBI taxonomy): Eukaryota > Viridiplantae > Streptophyta > Magnoliopsida > Arecales > Arecaceae > Calamus > Calamus simplicifolius. The sequence continues at coordinate 671,724 of UESW01004333.1, forward strand.
AACAAAATCAAGGTGTATATTTTTATTTTTATTTTGTGATAACCTGCCGACAGTTTTTTCTGGGGCTATCTCTCAATCCATTACTTCTTCCTGCAGAATCGTTTCCAGAACCAAGAGGCTGTTTATAAGTCATTCTTGGATATCCTGAATATGTATAGGAGGGAGAGGAAATCCATCCATGAGGTCTACCAAGAGGTGTTTTCCTTGTCTTCCCATGTTACCTTTTAGAGTGAAAGGTTCTATGCTTTGAACGGTCTGGATTCTCCCTTTTTTATTTTTTAGGTAGCTGTTCTCTTTCACGAACACGAGGATCTACTGGAGGAGTTCACACACTTTCTGCCTGATGCCTCAGCAACATTGGCTCCACAACATGTACCAACTACTAAAGGTTTTATACGTGGTGGGGATGATAGGAGCTATGTGATACCTACAATGAGGCATGCTCATGATAAGGTATATCTGAGGAATTTTATTTTTAGAATTCTGTGTTTACTATAATTCTTCCAAGTTCATTATAATCAGAATAAATTGCTTTTAATTAAAAAAAATCATGTACTTGTATATTGCCAAATCCTCTCTGTGAATACTAAAATCATTCAACGAAGATGATATATCCCACATTTATTAAGCCTCTCTGAGCTAAATTTTTTTTGATATGTGGGTAGCTCTGCGAATATGCTGATATACTTGACCAGATCAACCTGTTGGGGGAGCTAACTTGTTGCCATATGATGAGTTTGCAGAAGGAAAGAGCTTATAACTCACATGCTGATCGTGACCTCAGCGTTGACTGCCCCAAGCCAGATTATTGCTATTGACACATTACGATGAGCACCTCTCTAATTCCTGACCTGAATATTCTTTGCCATTACTACCAACTGCCACTTTCAACTCCACCTTTTTTGTCACACCAATATCATTATTCATAAGCACTAGACTTTATAATATCAAGCATTGCTTCACTTGTATCATTGGTGTTGTCTTGGGTTGCTTCCTAAAAAGGACCAAGAATTGTGCAGATAATTAACCATAGGTACAAAAGGTTTCATGCGATGACGATTAAAATGAATGTATCAACGTTTTTGGGATCAAAATCTAACCTATAAAGGAATCCTTGATAACTTGGATAATTGAATGAACTTTTATTTTTTATTTTTTATTTTTTGGTGGGGGGGGGGGGGGTGACATTGTGATAAATGATTAAGTTTGTATAGAAGTCTATTTAATTGAAGGTGACAGACTTCAACCAAAATTGGACTGCTTGTAATTCACCTTTAGTGTTTTAAAAGAGGAAAGGTCTGTAGTTGCTGTATAATAAATGGATGACATCCTTCAAAATTAAGGCCTGTCGAATTTGAAGAGGCCATCCTATTGTAATTTGCCATTTTATGAACTGCAGTCATCAAACTCATGTTTTCAATAAACTGCATATATCTAATTTGTTCAACTGCCTGACTTGAATCTAGTTATTGTCCCTTTTTCTGCTAGCTTATCATATCATCATGAGTTCCAATACTCCACTAGTTTTGCTTGTAAGAGTATGCCTTTTCTTTTACACTTTCTTATTGCCACTCAATTCCTTCTGAAAACTTGTGTTGGCTGTCATTTTTAGATTCGTGATATCCTTGCCAAGTATCCAGATCTTATGGATGGTTTCAATGAATTTTTGGCTCATTGTGAGAACATAGGTAAGCTTATAATTTTTCGCTGTTATGTGGAGAAGTTTTAAGTCGGTTGATGTAGTATCTAAGTGAGACCTTTTTTCTGCAGATGGATTTCTCGCTGGTGTGTTCAATAAAAAAAGTATGTGAAAATCTTATTTTTCAATTTCCTGTACTTTTAGATGAAATCATCTATCTTCTTTCTCCACTGGAATTTGTCAGTGGCATTAGATGATGGTTGATGTTAGGGTGTTTCATCAAAAATTTTTGTGCATTAAGTTTATAATATAATTGTGTTTTATACTAACAGCATCACTGTGGAATGAAGGACATGTGGCCAAACCAGTTAAGCTAGAGGATAGAGAGAGAGACAGGGACCGTGAAAGGGATGAGAGGGAGAGAGACCGTGAAAGGGAAAGAGATAAAGAAAGGGAAAGACTTGACAAAGGTGCTGCCTATAATGCTAAAGACATGGCATCTCACAAAACTCTTTGTACTCGAACAAAGAAAAATATAATGCATGCAAACCAATTTCGGAGCTTGACCTCTCGAACTGTCCGCGATGTACTCCTAGTTACCGTCTTCTGCCAAAAACTGTGAATATTACTTCCACCCTTGTGCCTTTCTTGTAAAACTACATCTCTTCACCTGCCTTATTTTTTCTCTGTTGCTTGCCAGCATCCAATTTATCCTTCAAGCCACAGGACTGGGCTGGGTACATCGGTGCTGAATGATGTCTGGGTATCGGTGACTTCTGGAAGTGAGGATTATTCTTTTAAGCACATGCGCAAAAACCAATATGAAGAAAGCCTATTTAGATGTGAAGATGACAGGTGCTCCTTTGTTCCTTTCTATTGAAAATATCATATTGTGAGATCTATGGCTGAAATAGAAATTCTTTAATTTAGCATCCATTTCCTCTTTATATCTCAGACAATTGTTTTTCTTTATCTGCCTTTTTTCCTCTTTATCTATTTCTGTTAACCATAGAATTTTTTTTTATTATGACTTGTATAGGTTACTTGATAATTATTATATATAAAGGTGCAGAATTCTTTGTCTATACGGTATTTTTTTATGTGCCTTTTTTTAATTGTGGGATTCTTTTAGGTTTGAGCTGGATATGTTACTGGAGTCTGTGAATGTGACTACAAAGCGGGTTGAGGAATTGCTAGAAAAGATTCAGGACAATACATTCAAACCAGAGAATCCAATTCGCATTGAAGACCATTTTACTCGTTAGTATTTATTTCTAATGGAAAAAACAGTTTCCTTTTGTTTGTTTTTCCTTTTTGCTTAGACATAGTGTTGTTATTCATATATTGATTTTCCCTGTCCCCTTGAATAGCATTAAACCTGCAATGCATCGAAAGATTATACGATGATCATGGTTTGGATGTGATGGATGTTCTACGAAAAAATGCTAGTCTTGCATTGCCTGTCATCTTAACTCGTCTGAAGCAAAAGCAAGAGGAATGGTCAAGATGTCGGGCAGATTTCAATAAAGTTTGGGCTGAAATATATTCGAAAAACTATCACAAATCATTGGACCATCGTAGTTTCTATTTCAAACAACAAGACACAAAGAGCTTGAGCACGAAAGGTATGTAAATTTTTTAATATATATTAACATCACAAATTTTTGATCTGGTAGTAAGTATTTTATGTTTAATTGTTCATGGAATGCTTCATGAAGGCAACTTCTGAAAATAAAATTTATTCCATCTGTAATGTTAGACTATTGTTAATATCGATAAGAATAGAAATATAGTTTTGTGTGTTGGCTAATATTACATTTTTTTTTCCATTGTATATTTTGGTAATATATCCACAATGTTATTCATTGCACAGCTTTGTTGGCTGAGATTAAAGAAATTAATGAGAAGAAGCGGAAAGAGGATGATGTGCTTCTTGCTATTGCCGCGGGAAATCAGCGGCCTATAGTCCCCAATATGGAATTTGAGTATGTGGATTCGGATCTTCATGAAGACTTGTATCAGATCATCAAGTATTCATGTAGAGAAGTTTGTACTTCTTCGGACCAATTGGACAAAGTAATGAGAGGATATGGACAAGCTTTTTGGAGCTGATGTTGGGTTTTCAACCTTGGCCTCAAGGTGCAGAGGATACTGAGGAACTGCTGCTGCTGGCTTAAATAATGGGAAAATTGAGCTTAGGCATCCATGTTTGCAGACTGGGTACAGAGAGGAGTATAGTTGTTCTCATTGTGCTGCAATTAGTCAAGAAGGAAGTCCTCTGATCGGAGGAGAGACAGTTCGGGTCATCCTGGAATGGTTATCGATCTGATTGGTGCTCCTAATTGGGAAGAGTGTAGTGCACTTGCAAGAATAGCAGTCAATCTATCTGAGTGGTCTAGTACAAGTTCTGCAGTTGATTGTAAACTCAAACCTTGTGCTCTCAGTGATAATTTACCACATCCACGTGGACAATTCTATGCCATGTCTGGTTTCTTTGTGGTCTTTCGGTTTTTTAACTTGACTTCTGAGGCTACGCTTGATGATATGTTAAAACTGGGTAAGGAATTTTGTGGAAAAACATGGGAAGATGCAAAGAACAGTGTTGTTCCACAACCTTTCATAGAACAGTATTGCTTTAGGGCACCATACATTGCCTTGCTGTTAAGAGAGGGATTGCAGGTCAAAGATAACCAAGTGGTTATTGGTTCCGGCAGTATTACTTGGACGCTAGGAGTTGCATTGTCAGAGGCTGGACATGCATTGTCCAGCAGAATTGATCTTCAGAGCTATAGAATATTGCATACAGATATAAATCCAACTTATGTTCTTCTCATACTTTTGATGTCAATTGTACTCTTACTTTGTGTGCTATCATGTGTTAACAAATGGACCCCAAGATTTATCCGGAGATCATATCTCCCACTTTTTAGGCATAACAGTGCAACCAACTCCGTTCTCAGTAAATCATCTCCTTTCCTTTTCCAATGGTGGAGTCCCATAAATTCAGGTATGCTTTTCTGGTAGCAATTTCACTTGCCATTTTGTGATAAATACTTGGTTTATATGAAATTTTCTGAACTTGTTTCATGCATTGAGGCCTTTGGTTTTCTTTGCATGTTCAATTATAATTTATACCTGTTTAAAAATATTTTCTGAAGAAAAAGGGATCAAGTTTGAGTTTCTTATCCATCTCTCTTAATGCTAACTAAGAGTTGTGGCCAATCTTGATTTCACTATCTGAAGATGAGCAGTGGGGTGCGCATCAAGTAACAGCTGGGTTGGTGGATGAAATAAATTCATTACCTCTTTCATTTTGAATGGTTTTCTTCTGCTCTGTTATATGAGCAAAATCATTTTTTCTGCCCTAGGAATAGGATAAAAGTTAGTGGTAGAATCAAGTCCACTTTGTATCAAGGAAATCTGATTTATCCATCTATGAATAGGTCTTCTCTGAAACTGTCGGACTCTTTTCTAACCAGCCAACTGAACTGTCATTATAGATTAACATTTTTGGTTCATATATGATGATCGAAACATAAATGTCTTGTCGTCAGGTTTCCTGCAAAGCCTTTCCTCGTCCAAGGTTACCTTAACTAACAGTTAGGCTCTCATTCTTAATGGTTGACATCAAGTTGATGACTTGTCACAGAACTTAATTCAATCCTTGTATGGATCTTCCTAGTTTTTATTTATTCCGAGGAAGTCATCATGTTAATGCAGAAAGGCTTCAATGATTATGATCATGATGATGACGACGATGATTGCTTATCATGAGATGATTGGGTTTCTTTAAAAACAAAATTGCATTTATAGTTTCAAAATTAGATGTTGAATGCCAAATGTTTTAATAAAGCCTCAAAATTTTAGGGCAATCAAAAATAGAATTAGGAAGTGAGGAGATTGTATAAAGTTTAGAATATGTTAGGCATTTATGTTCCAAAAAAATTATATTCGTTATCGGATCAAAAGTAAAGTTAATTCAGAGCAGATTTCATGACTTGTGCTGATCACAATTAATCGTACAGGCTTCATCAGCATCTCCTCAGGGTAAGCATGGACATGGGTGTACATGGAATGAACATGAGGCTGTACACACTAACATGGTACAGCTAAAACATGGCAATAAATAAGTGTATATTATTTACCTGCTATATTATTCACCACATTAATTATTTGTGTACTATATTTGTGGAATCTTTATATTAATTGATTATGTTTTGGTTATGTGGATTCTTCATGAAATGTTTTGATGAGTCTAAAACCTGCTCCCATCATATTCGACCAAGGAGACAGTGAGACAAGCATCTAGACCAACAAACATGGATTCTTCCCCTTCACTGAAACTGTCCTTATGAGGCAGCATTTATAAAAGAAGTAGCGTGTATCTATAACTTGCCTTAGTGTGTCAAGAGAACATAATAATGATATTTACATAGAAGCATGGATTAACTTAAATTATGATAGGGGTCCATTCAGCCATCATGTGGTAAGACGAGTCAGCTGGGAGTTTACAGTCAAGTCCAGTAAAGTTGTTATCATGTTGGAGAAGTCAGTGTCAGTCTGGAGTCAATTTGGTATCTCAATTCAAATTGCGTTTGTTTTAAGTCAGGGGTGTTTGGACATCAGTTCTGTTGTGGAGACAGCTTCCCTCAAAGAGAAGCAACCTGATTGTTGTTCCTCTCTCTCTCTGTCCTCTTTATGTCCTCACAAATATCTTAAATAATTCTATTGAATCTATCCTGAATAGTGTCTGTTGGCTTGTTCTTTTTACACTGGTTGAGAAGATTCAGATCTAAAATGATCTGGACTCTACCAAATCAGAATTAGAAGACAACTTATAATTAAGCTATAAATAGGGACATATATGTGTGAGCTCTAGGTGAATTGTCAGGTTTGCAGCTACCCATGTAGTCCTCTTGGTGGCCATCAAGCCTGGGACCCTTGTGTGCAGTAGGCACACCTGGGCAGTGGGGTTGCCAGGGTGCCAGGACTTGGACCAGCTAGCCAGCTAGGCATCCATTTCTTACTGTAGCCCTGCCCCGAAGTATCAAAAGTTCATCTCATTTATTAGTTTGCTCCTATATTCTTCTTTTCTTTACACAAACAAGTTTTCTGTCTTGCCAAGTGCTCTGCCTGTTGAGGTGTCCTTTTATTTTCATTCTGCAATTACCACGAGCAATATAGAACATACTTGCAACTACCATGGCCAAAACAAGGTTTGGTAATTTTTTTTTGAATTTTTCCTTTCAGGTGATGGAAGAGTAAAGACACCACTTAGTCCTACTGTTTCTGGCTCTGAGCAGCATCCTTTTGGCATGGGATATGGATTTGGCGGTAGCAACATTCAGCTTATGGAATCTCCTTTGCCCCCACCAGGTGTCTCTCATAGTTATTCCTCTGGGAGCTTACGGCAGATGCAATTTGGCAATGGAATGGGATCCTTCTGGCCGCCTCACAGGGGTCAGACAACTCTTTCAAGCCGAAGATCACAGTCCAGAGAAGACCTCAATGCTTCATTGGCGGAAGCCCATATGGCAAAGGTTTAGCATATCTGTGCTGCTGACAGGCTGGTACGGACCCTTAATTTTTCACAGTTCATGTACAATAGCATCAAATTATGATTTGTCTTACCTGTTTAAAAACATTTCTGTCATGCTCTTCCGAATTAGAGCTTCCTCGGAATTCAAGATTTACCATAGTACTGGTTACTGCCATTATCTCTTGATAGTATATGTTAAGCACACCGTGAGACATAGGGTGTTTGATTTGTTTTCAAGGACTTGAGATATAGGTTGTATTATATTTTTAATCGTTTCTATGGAAGCAGGTACGAGATTGTAACAAATCAAAATCTGCAAGACGATGTGCCCACCTGCATCACTGCAGCATATTCTACAATCCATTTTGAGTCCCGGGTGCTTGCGGTCCCCTTCAATTTTGTTTTTTCTGATGCGGCGGAGTTTCAGCAGGATGCCTCCTGTTCCTTTTTTATTTTTTCAACACAGTAAATTGCTTGTTTCTCTTGATTGCTAATAGATTTTTGTTTTTTTTTTTTTAATATTACTAACAGTCATTCTTTATCATCTAGTTGTCAGTACATTGGTGAATGCTTTCACACATCACAGCCAATTCGATCGCATGGGGTAACAAGCATGAAGGGTTTATGTGTCTTTGTTTCCTTCTATTGGATATGCAAGATTCTTATCCATGGATTAGGTTGGAAAAATTATGTTCAGCCACAAACATCTAGGCAAGCCCTTCCATTCAAATTAGCCTTTTTTGATGTGAACAGTAAATTGCACGGCTGCTTATTTTATTATAGTAAATGTTATAGAATTTACAAGAACAGCATCAGAATTTCCAAGAACAGCATCACAACAGAAAATCAAATGCCAGATCTTTTATTCTAAAGGAGGATTTTTATTTCTTCGTTAGTATCAGAATGTTATTATATTTCATCACTTTTGAATCTTGTTTTGTTGTTTTCTCTCCGTAACCAATCTTATTTCGGTGAGAAAAGGCTTTGGACAACGGCAGGGGTGACGACAACAAAAATGAAGCAATAAGCATTTGAATTCTAAATTGTTTTCTTCCAAAGGAAGCACAGGATGGCTGACATTGAAACCTCATTATATCATTACTTTTTTATGGCTGGCCCGTTTGTCCTCTGTGTAACCAAGCAATTAGAAAATAAAAAAAATATGTTTAACAATAATTTGGCTTTACGAATCTTTAGTGTGAAAATAAAAAAAAAATCTAGTTTAACAATAATTTGGCTTTACGAATCTTTAGTGTGAAAATGGTAATGCCAACGAACTTAATGGGTGGTCAAATGGCGTTACCACTTGTGTGTCTGTATTGCCGATACGCATGGAGGTGTGTTGATTCTTATATTAATCATAGGCCACTGCAATATAAATTAGTTCTATTTCAAGGCAAAGTTATTGTTGCTATTCTTTGCACCAAGTTTTTTTTTCCGTATGGTCGCCTTAACAATTTTTCCAACGTCTCCTTTTGGGATGCTCCGGGAATAAAGCAGAAATTGTCTCTTAGTTTTGCTAGATGTGTTTGATTCAGAGTTGCTTTTGTCAGGTTGAAATTTATTTGGCCTGTCAAATTTCATGACTTCTATTTTAAAATGAAAATACAGATTATGTAAACTTCTCTATTTGTCATGTGGACACTATTAATGATAAATGCTTTTACCGATCATCATAAGTACTTCAAAATTTTTATTTGATCATCACTAAGTTCAATTCATGTCCAAGCGATTGAAAAATTATTAATTAGTTTGATTATTTAACTAGACGTTTAAGGAGTTATGTTTTTTTGAATTTTTAGTTTATTGCATCAAATTGAACTTATATCACATCGAATTGAGTCTCAAATGAATTGTATCTTGTTCTCTTTTTATCTCTTTATTTTGTTCGGTTAGTTAGGAGTTTGAGGAGTTATATCTTTTAGTATTAAGTCTTTGAGGACTTGTATTCCTTTAGTATTAAATCTTAGTTTGCTTCATTAAATTTCAATCCTTTTACATTTAATTCATTTGTAGCTTATGTGGGGTTCTTCGTTTATGATGTAGACACCAATATAAATGATAAAAGCTTCTATTTATATTGATTATTTAATATCCAAGATTAATTTCAATTTTTTTGGATTAAATTTAGTTTTAGATGAATTGTACTATTTTTCTCAATGATGTCTTTTTGTCTCGATTGGTTGGTTTTAAGAAATTATGCTCCTTCAATATCAAGCCTTTGTTCATTATATCAAATTCTATTTTTTTCATATTTAATTCATTTATAATTGATGCAGGGTTCTCTATTTAATTCATAAAAATTAATATTAATGATGAAGGCTTCTATTTGTTCATCATTAAATTTTATTACTATATTTCAATTAAATTTTTATTACTTATTAATTATTTTTTATTAAAAAATATTAATTATTTTGATTGATTGACTTAAAATTTAATGAGTTGAGCAAGTTTGATTCATTGCACAAATTCATTGGTTCTCGTATTAAATCACTATCTAATAATCAGATTTTTTTTTCCTCCATTATGCCTCTCAGTTCTAGTTAGTTGACTTAAAATTTTGGGAGTTATGCTTTTTCAGTATCAAAGTCTTAGCTAACTGCATCAAATTAATTATTTTTGTATTAAATTTATTTCCAAATAAATTAATCCTTTTTTCTCTCTCCATTATGTCTCTTTACTCTGAAATGTTATTTGGAAATTTAAACATTTATATCCCTTATCTGAATCTTGATTCAGTAAATTAAATTCATTTTAGTTGGAAAAAAAGAAAAAGAAAATGGCTTCTGTGGATTATATGCTTGTTACAATCATTATTAATGGTTACAATTCCATATATCAAGTTGTTTAGAGCAAACTTCTCATAAAATGTTATATAACTATGGCTGGTTTGATCATTATTGCTTAAAAATTTCAAACTATTTTCTTTAATCTTGCACAATTGCAGCATCATGATGCTAATTGTAATCTAACACTCTAATGACATACATGGTGGCTTATAGACATGAAAATATTAGATACTTTACATGACAAATGTTGGTGTCTATGGGAGACAATTTGTTAAATCATCTTCATTGCCAGGTCCAAATTGGCATGACCTCAACCCTACCTAACCCATCACCACATCAGGCTTTTGGAAAAGACTTTGTACACTGCCTCCGGTGCAGCAAGTCCTACTAGGCTACATCGCTCCTTCCTATTGGTCCACATGGATCCCATGTGGCCTGACATGATGGAACAGAATAGCAGGGAGATAATGTTACTTTTTAATCGTACATCCATTAAAAGTTGTTCAGCCTTTCACCATTGGTGTGAAGACGAAAATGCCCTTTCCCTCCAGCCTACTTCAACCCGCCATCTTATTTGGATTTTGCTGATAAAAAATCGTAAGGTTCTGGCCTGGAAGAAGAGTATCCGAAGGAGTGGCAAAGCTCTGCCAGACGACATCCTTGCACGCATTCAAGAGAACAAGATTCTCATCGTTGCGGAGACTGGCTGAGGAGTTGTGAGTGTTGCTGCTCCAGACCTCAGCTCCCTTCGAAGAGTCGAAGAGAACGAGACCTCCGGCCTCATTGAGTTGAAGAAACGAATTATATCCGATAAAAACATGAGCGCCCATACAGGTGCCTGCTCGGAGGACGGGATCGATCTCGAGTTGAAGCGAATGCCGACTTCATACTAGTTAGGTTCATCAGGGCGGCTAAGGAACTCCAATGCAAAGTTCCCATCGGGGGAGATCTAGGAATTACGCTTTGCAACCGAAAGCTTAGAACCAAGAGGAATTTTTCGAGCTTTGATATGAAAGAAGACAGTGGAACAGAGTAAGAAAATGGGGAACCAAAATAGGGTGTCGTGGGTTTTTGAGCAGGGTTTTTAAACTAGGGTGTCGTGGGTTTTGAACTAGGGTGTCGTGGGTCTTGAACTAGAGTGTCATGGGTCTTTAACTAGGGTGTCGTGGGTCTTGAACTGGGGGTGTCGTGGGTCTTGAACTAGGGTGTCATGGGTCTTTAACTAGGGTGTCGTGGGTCTTGAACTGGGGGTGTCGTGGGTCTTGAACTGGGGTGTCATGGGTCTTGAACTGGGGTGTCATGGGTCTTGAACTGGGGGTGTCGTGGGTTTGAACTAGGGGTGTCGTGGGTGTCGTGGGTCTTGAACTGGGGTGTCATGGGTCTTGAACTGGGGGTGTCGTGGGTCTTGAACTAGGGGTGTGTCTTGAACTGGGGGTGTCGTGGGTCTTGAACTAGGGGTGTGGTGTCGTGGGTTTTTGAGCAGGGTTTTGAACTAGGGTGTCGTGGGTCTTGAACTAGGGTGTTGTGGGTCTTGAAATAGGGTGTCATGGGTTTTTAACTAGGGTGTCGTGGGTCTTGAATTAGGGTGTCATGGGTCTTGAACTGGGGGTGTCGTGGGTCTTGAACTAGGGGTGTCATGGGTCTTTAATTGGGGGTATCGTGGGTCTTAAACTAGGGTGTCGTGGGTCTTGAACTAGGGGTGTCGTGGGTCTTTAATTGGGGGTGTCGTGGGTCTTAAACTAGGGGTGTCATGGGTCTTGAACTGGGGGTATCATGGGTATTGAACTAGGGTGTCGTGGGTATTGAACTAGGGTGTCGTGGGTCTTGAACTTGGGGTGTCGTGGGTCTTGAACTAGGGTATCGTGGGTCTTGAACTGGGGTGTCGTGGGTCTTGAACTGGGGTATCGTGGGTCTTGAACTGCGGGTATCGTGGGTCTTGAACTGGGGTATCGTGGGTCTTAAACTAGGGTGTCGTGGGTCTTGAACTGGGGGTGTCGTGGGTCTTGAACTGGGGTGTCGTGGGTCTTGAACTGGGGTGTCGTGGGTCTTGAACTAGGGTGTCATGGGTCTTTAACTGGGGATGTCATGGGTCTTGAACTAGGATGTCGTGGGTCTTGAACTATTTTTCATGGAATGCAGTATCATTGCGTTTGTCTCCTTGGCAAAGAAGTTGAATGTCTTTGCTTGCAGAGTCGTCGATCTTGTGATAAACAAAGCAGCCAGGCGTGCTTTCTGACTCTAATGAAATAGTGCTTGAATCACCATCAAGTCCAGCAGCCACCCGAAATTTTGATGTGTCAGTTCTATTAGATACCATCTCTGAGATTACAGTGACTACAAGGCTGTCTTGAACTGGGGTATCGTGGGTCTTAAACTAGGGTGTCGTGGGTCTTGAACTGGGGGTGTTGTGGGTCTTTAACTGGGGTGTCATGGGTCTTGAACTAGGGTATCGTGGGTCTTGAATTAGGGTGTCGTGGGTCTTGAACTGGGGTGTCATGGGTCTTGAACTAGGGTGTCGTGGGTCTTTAACTAGGGTGTCATGGGTCTTTAACTGGGGGTGTCATGGGTCTTGAACTAGGATGTCGTGGGTCTTGAACTATTTTCATGGAATGCAGTATCATTGCGTTTGTCTCCTTGGCAAAGAAGTTGAATGTCTTTGCTTGCAGAGTCGTCGATCTTGTGATAAACAAAGCAGCCAGGCGTGCTTTCTGACTCTAATGAAATAGTGCTTGAATCACCATCAAGTCCAGCAGCCACCCGAAATTTTGATGTGTCAGTTCTATTAGATACATCTCTGAGATTACAGTGACTACAAGTTTGGACCTCGGTGCTTGACCAATCTTCCTAGGAGATCAAATGGCTCGAGCATGATGGATTCTCCAACGAGATCCTTTGGAGCTGGAAATTGGGTTTTTCTGGTGTTGTTGTACATAAGTCTGAAAGTAGCTTGGGCAGCAGCATTAGTTCCAAGCTTTGGTGATTCCTCCATGGTGACCGTGCGCTCTTGGTCTTCTCTAGAGACGTTCAAATTCGAAAGGAACAGAGTCTTGTTCGCACTTTCTTGAGTAAGAGATATCAGCTGAGAATTATAAGGAGCTGGAACTGGCAATATCCAATCAGAATGTGAGCTGGCACTCCCATTCTTCAAATCCCATGCACCACAGGACAGACCAGCAAGAAGGTAATGTCCATAGAGAAATGCTTTTGTTGATGCGTACTCAGGACGATCATCTGTGAGGATGAAGTTTATTGTTATTATATTTGAGAAGCACCAAACATAAATCTTTGTGTGATGTGAGAGAGTAGCAAGGAGATATGGCAATGCATGCCTCCCCTGTTTCAGTAGAAAGAATTTGGCAATGCCTTCCCTGTCGCGGGTGTCATGGGTCTTGAGTGTTAGCATGCATTGCCAGTTCTGAATTGAATCATGGGAAGGAGCATCGAGAATCAAGGTAGATATGAAAGAAAACACAAGTCAAAACTAGATGAAATTGAATCAACGTAGAAGAGTGTTAGCATGAAAACACCACCTCGTCTCCTGCTGTGAAGTGCCATATATCGCAAACTAATCAATCACAAAACCCCTAGAGTAAAAGTATCATAACCTATTTCTTCTACAACAGTCAGCAAGTAATCAATATTGAGGCCTCACACATGCTATCCTTCTTGGCACCCAAGCATCTCTCTCTGTAGTCTTGGTCACGAAAAGACAAGTTTGCAGTGGAACTCTTCCCTTGATTCTCGATGCTCCTCCCCGTTGGATTCCGCACTCTGTCCGTCTATCCTTCGCCCTGGACCCCTTAACCTATAGGCATGTCATGCATCATTATATAAGTTACATAAACCGTGTTGACACGTTCTCAATTCTTCACTTGCTTTCCCATCCCTCGATTTCAAGCCCTGTGTGACCCCTGTTTCGAAGACCACTACAGAGCTTCGTTCAGTGACTCTGCCATGCAGCCCTCACAAGACAAAGTGCATGAAGTCATAGAGGAATGTAAGCTTCCAATGATAGGGTGGATTCCGGAGCGGTGATGAAGAAGAGCGGCCTGCTTGTGTTGGAGCAATAACAAAGGGTGTCGTGGGTCTTGAACTAGGGTGTCGTGGGTCTTGAACTAGGGTATCGTGGGTCTTGAACTAGGGTGTCATGGGTCTTTAACTGGGGGTGTCGTGGGTCTTGAACTGGGGTGTCATGGGTCTTGAATTGGGGGTATCGTGGGTCTTGAAATGGGGTGTCGTGGGTCTTAAACTAGGGTGCTGTGGGCCTTGAACTGGAGGTGTTGTGGGTCTTTAACTGGGGTGTCATGGGTCTTGAATTAGGGTGTCGTGGGTCTTGAACTAGGGTGTCATGGGTCTTTAACTGGGGATGTCATGGGTCTTGAACTAGGATGTCGTGGGTCTTGAACTATTTTTCATGGAATGCAGTATCATTGCGTTTGTCTCCTTGGCAAAGAAGTTGAATGTCTTTGCTTGCAGAGTCGTCGATCTTGTGATAAACAAAGCAGCCAGGCGTGCTTTCTGACTCTAATGAAATAGTGCTTGAATCACCATCAAGTCCAGCAGCCACCCGAAATTTTGATGTGTCAGTTCTATTAGATACCATCTCTGAGATTACAGTGACTACAAGGCTGTCTTGAACTGGGGTATCGTGGGTCTTAAACTAGGGTGTTGTGGGTCTTGAACTGGGGGTGTTGTGGGTCTTTAACTGGGGTGTCATGGGTCTTGAACTAGGGTGTCGTGGGTCTTGAATTAGGGTGTCGTGGGTCTTGAACTGGGGTGTCATGGGTCTTGAACTAGGGTATCGTGGGTCTTTAACTAGGGTGTCATGGGTCTTTAACTGGAGGTGTCATGGGTCTTGAACTAGGATGTCGTGGGTCTTGAACTATTTTTCATGGAATGCAGTATCATTGCGTTTGTCTCCTTGGCAAAGAAGTTGAATGTCTTTGCTTGCAGAGTCGTCGATCTTGTGATAAACAAAGCAGCCATGCGTGCTTTCTGACTCTAATGAAATAGTGCTTGAATCACCATCAAGTCCAGCAGCCACCCGAAATTTTGATGTGTCAGTTCTATTAGATACAATCTCTGAGATTACAGTGACTACAAGGCTCTTGTTTGGACCTCGGTGCTTGACCAATCTTCCTAGGAGATCAAATGGCTCGAGCATGATGGATTCTCCAACGAGATCCTTTGGAGCTGGAAATTGGGTTTTTCTGGTGTTGTTGTACACAAGTCTGAAAGTAGCTTGGGCAGCAGCATTAGTTCCAAGCTTTGGTGATTCCTCCATGGTGACCGTGCGCTCTTGGTCTTCTCTAGAGACGTTCAAATTCGAAAGGAACAGAGTCTTGTTCGCACTTTCTTGAGTAAGAGATATCAGCTGAGAATTATAAGGAGCTGGAACTGGCAATATCCAATCAGAATGTGAACTTGCACTCCCATTCTTCAAATCCCATGCACCACAGGACAGACCAGCAAGAAGGTAATGTCCATAGAGAAATGCTTTTGTTGATGCGTACTCAGGACGATCATCTGTGAGGATGAAGTTTATTGTTATCATATTTGAGAAGCACCAAACATAAATCTTTGTGTGATGTGAGAGAGTAGCAAGGAGATATGGCAATGCATGCCTCCCCTGTTTCAGTAGAAAGAATTTGGCAATGCCTTCCCTGTCGCGGGTGTCATGGGTCTTGAGTGTTAGCATGCATTGCCAGTTCTGAATTGAATCATGGGAAGGAGCATCGAGAATCAAGGTAGACATGAAAACAAAAAACAAGTCAAAACTAGATGAAATTGAATCAACGTAGAAGAGTGTTAGCATGAAAACACCACCTCGTCTCCTGCTGTGAAGTGCCATATATCGCAAACTAATCAATCACAAAAACCCCTAGAGTAAAGTATCATAACCTATTTCTTCTACAACAGTCAGCAAGTAATCAAATATTGAGGCCTCACACATGCTATCCTTCTTGGCACCCAAGCATCTCTCTCTGTAGTCTTGGTCACGAAAAGACAAGTTTGCAGTGGAACTCTTCCCTTGATTCTCGATGCTCCTCCCCATTGGATTCCGCACTCTGTCCGTCTATCCTTCGCCCTGGACCCCTTAACCTATAGGCATGTCATGCATCATTATATAAGTTACATAAACCGTGTTGACACGTTCTCAATTCTTCACTTGCTTTCCCATCCCTCGATTTCAAGCCCTGTGTGACCCCTATTTCGAAGACCACTACAGAGCTTCGTTCAGTAACTCTGCCATGCAGCCCTCACAAGACAAAATGCATGAAGTCATAGAGGAGTGTAAGCTTCCAATGATAGGGTGGATTCCGGAGCGGTGATGAAGAAGAGCGGCCTGCTTGTGTTGGAGCAATAACAAAGGTGTCGTGGGTTTCCAACTAGGGTATTGTGGGTTTGAACTGATGCTTTGTCTTAAGGTTTTGAACTAGGGTGTCGTGGGTTTCCAACTAGGGTGTCGTGGGTTTGAACTGATGCTTTGTCTTAAGGTTTTGAACTAGGGTGCCGTGGGTTATGAACTAGGGTGTCATGGGTTTTGAACTGATGCTTATCTTAAGGTTTTGAACTAGGGTGTCGTGGGTTTTCAACTAGGGTGTCGTGGGTTTAAACTGATGCTTTGTCTTAAGGTTTTGAACTAGGGTGTCGTGGGTTATGAACTAGGGTGTCGTGGGTTTCCAACTAGGGTGTCGTGGGTTTGAACTGATGCTTTGTCTTAAGGTTTTGAACTAGGGTGTCATGGGTTATGAACTAGGGTGTCGTGGGTTTCCAACTAGGGTGTCGTGGGTTTGAACTGATGCTTTGTCTTAAGGTTTTGAACTAGGGTGTCGTGGGTTATGAACTAGGGTGTCGTGGGTTTCCAACTAGGGTGTCGTGGGTTTGAACTGATGCTTTGTCTTAAGGTTTTGAACTAGGGTGTCGTGAGTTATGAACTAGGGTGTCGTGGGTTTTCAACTAGGGTATCGTGGGTTTAAACTGATGCTTTGTCTTAAGGTTTTGAACTAGGGTATCGTGGGTTATGAACTAGGGTGTCGTGGGTTTAAGGTTTTGAACTAGGGTGTCATGGGTTTTGAACTAGGGTCGTGGGTTTCCAACTAGGGTGTCGTGGGTTTGAACTGATGCTTTGTCTTAAGGTTTTGAACTAGGGTGTCGTGGGTTTCCAACTAGGGTGTCGTGGGTTTAAACTGATGCTTTGTCTTAAGGTTTTGAACTAGGGTGTCGTGGGTTATGAACTAGGGTGTCGTGGGTTTCCAACTAGGGTGTCGTGGGTTTGAACTGATGCTTTGTCTTAAGGTTATGAACTAGGGTGTCGTGGGTTTCCAACTAGGGTGTCGTGGGTTTAAACTGATGCTTTGTCTTAAAGTTTTGAACTAGGGTGTCGTGGGTTATGAACTAGGGTGTCGTGGGTTTAAACTGATGCTTTGTCTTAAGGTTTTAAACTAGGGTATCGTGGGTTATGAATTAGGGTGTCGTGGGTTTCCAACTAGGGTGTCATGGGTTTGAACTGATGCTTTGTCTTAAGGTTTTGAACCGATGGAAACTTTGCATTGGAGTTCCTTAGCCGCCCTGACGAACCTAACCAGTATGAAGTCGGCATTCGCTTCAACTCGAGATCGATCCCGTCCTCCGAGCAGGCACCTGTATGGGTTGCCGGCGCTCATGTTTTTGTCGGATATAATTCGTTTCTTCAACTCAATGAGGCCGGAGGTCTCGTTCTCTTCGACTCTTTGAAGGGAGCTGAGGTCTGGAGCAGCAACACTCACAACTCCTCTGTCGCTTCAGCCAGTCTCCGCGACGATGGGAATATTGTTCTCTTGAATGCGCGCAAGGATGTCATCTGGCAGAGCTTTGCCACTCCTTCGGATACTCTTCTTCCAGGCCAGAACCTTACGATTTTTTATCAGTAAAATCCAAATAAGATGGCGGGTTGAAGTAGGCTGGAGGGAAAGGGCATTTTCATCTTCACACCAATGGTGAAAGGCTGAATGACTTTTAATGGATGTACGATTAAAAAAGTAACATTATCTCCCTGCTATTCTGTCCCATCATGTCAGGCCACATGGGATCCATGTGGACCAATAGGAAGGAGCAGTGCAGCCCATGTAGGACTTGCTGCACCGAGGGCGGTGTACAAAGTCTTTTCCCAGGCTTTTTGACCAGTGGAGCATTTCAGATCCTTATAAAGTCCAAAATTGTCTATCTTGGGCTTGTAGCCATTGCATCATATAATGCTTTATAATGAGTTCTGAGACCAAGGTTAACTTGCACTTGGGTTAAAACAATCCAAACCGACGGGAAAAAAAATCCCTTTTTTAAGTCACCAAAGCAGGTGTGTTTTGCACTGAATCAAACAAAGAGCCTCCTCCATAGTGTAATCTCTCTGATCAGTAATAATTTGTTATCTACTCTATATTGCAGTGATGTCTAGCGTGCTGTCAGAGATGATCCAGTGGATTTGGTTAAACCATATTAGATTTACTTACCTTTCTTCTTGAAAGGGTCCATGTATGTCTATGACAGCGCAATGGGAAGAAGAACAGAAGAAGATTAAATAAGATTCTAAGAAGAAGATTAGATAAGATTCTAAGAAGTGCAATTGCGTATCAACTATTTTGCATCAGCGGAAAATGCCATGGAGCACCTTATCACTTACTCTGTGTGCACTCGTTAATATATTGGATATACTTGGCTCCTGTTGTCTGCGTGATGTGTTACTTGAAACAGAAGAAAAGCTTGTGAGGTTGCAGTATTTTGGTAAGAGACTTGATGAAGTCTCTTGTGCAAAGACAGTGGCCTAGTTTTATATTCTGACCATCGTTCAATGTTTTTGAAGCTCATGAGATCTAAACTTCTCTAAAGAAGCAAGAGGCTTCCATCGAGTTTCTTAATTTTTTAACTTTATGGCCTATCATATAAAGTGGTTCTTTTGATAGGAACTATAAGTAAGTGTTGACGTTCGGTCACCAATAACGATCGTCAGAGGGCTCCGCGGGATTGTAGATGAAGCTTTCCTTCGATGTAGAGGATCTGCAAGATGTTTCGGGGCTGGAAGTTTTTGATGGAGACCCTTTGACAGGCAAGTTATCGATCGGAGTCAATCGTGAGCTTGGAAAAACTCATCGAAAAAAGTCCATAGATTCGAATGTTCTCTGTGTGTTAAGAGTGCATTACCTTGCCTAAGATCCCTCTTACCCTTTTTATGGACCCTTCGTCTTCGTCCAAGGGTTAGCCATGTGGAGTTTCATGGGAGAGACTATGTGGCTAAACTTATGGTGATTACGTGAGCTTGAAAACGATTGTTGGGCCTGGTCTTGTCAGACACGCGGGCCAAGTTGTTGGTGGGCCTAGTCCTATCGAGCGCCTGAGTCAGATGGTAGGTGGGCCTGGTCCCATCAAGTGCGTGAGTCAGGTGGTAGGTGGGCCTGATCCCATCGGATAAATGGGTCAGATGGTTGGTGTGCCCGGCTCACGTGGGGGACCACGTAGGCACCACGGCTCGTTCAAGAGTTGATATGGAGGTTGGTGATGCAGCCAGTGCCGAGGCCGATTACGAAGCAAGAACCACCTTGAGAAAGGGCTGCCTTGAAGAAGCGGGGGCTGCTGAGGAGAAGAACCGCTTTGGAGAGGAGGGGCCACCAAGGTCGGCTTGGAGAAGCGGGGGCCGCTGAGGAGCGGGGCCATTTTGGAGAGAAGGGGCCACCGAGGTTGCCTTGGAGAAGTGGAGGCCGCTGAGAAGCGGGGCCACTTTGGAGAAGAGAGGCCGCCAAGCCTGCCTTGGAGAAGCGGGAAGAAGAGAGGCCGCTCGGGGCCACTTTGGAGAAGAGAGGCCGCCAAGCCTGCCTTGGAGAAGCGGGGGCCGCTGAGAAGCGGGACCGCTTCTTTTGGTCTCTACCATTAGTTAACTTTGGTTGTTAACGCTAACATGGCGCTACCAACCACATCAGATGCTCTCCCGCTTCTAAGCTTAAGTGGTCACGCGCTCATTGACCCTTGAGTGAAAGGAGCGCAAAAATTTGTTATCATTATTGGTTTCACATGCCATTAATCAAGAGGCGGGGGCGCATCTTTTTGAGGTGAGGTCTCTTCGAAGTCCATCCGTAGTTAAGGAGAAGCGTGGAAAGTGAAGCCGATTTTGGGCACACCGAGAGAATATCTCTCGAGGGACGAAAAAGTCGGGCGTTATCATTAAGCCATCATTCTCCACGTCCCATCATTGTTCATAGATCTCGCTCCCTGTGTGGAACTGAGGCGCCATATCTCGGGCGAAGGGGGGATTATTGACAGCTGGAGGTTGTCTTCAATCATGGGCGGCTGCGTGGTAACGCATCGAGCGGGATGATTCAAAAACTCTGCATAAAATCATCTCGCCTGCCCCTTCGCGCTCATTGCGCCTTAGTCATCCTCCTTGTTTTCATCTCAGAGTCCTGAACCCAGAGAGTCCCAAACCTTTCATTCTCCCTTCTCACACCAAGTCAGTCTTCTCTCGTCTCCTTCCTCCTTTGTCTTCTTCTTTTATCTTTTTCGTCCATGGATTGTCATGCCGTTAGGGAGGGCAAGAGGCCCGTAGTGAGTTCACCTCCATCCTTGGAAGTGGAGGAGGAGGTTCCTCTGATACGCTGCCAACGTCGGCCGATTGGTGGTGTCACATCTATGACCGTCTGATGGTGGCTGTCCAACCTCCATCCCAAGCTCCGTCTAGGGTGCCTCTGCCTAGGGTACCTTCGCCTAGGGTAGTCCCACCATCCTCAGTTCGTCCAACCCCCCCCCCCCCCCCCCCTCTGGTTGCTACCTCTGACCTAGTAGGGCCGGAGGAGACGGCCTCCACCATGACCCTTGAGGAGGTAGAAGACCTTAGGGTTAGGTATAGGGTTTCCAGCGCATCTACCTTTCTGCCCTTGGACCCGAGGAGAGGGTGAACTCTGACCAGTCCGGTCGGGTAGCCCTATATGAGGAGTTCTTCAAGTGTGGGCTCTGCCTTCTCTTTCACTCATTTGTCCTCAACCTGCTAGACAAGTATGAACTTGTTACAGCGAAGTTGACTCCGAACTCGGTTCGGATCATCTGCGCCTTTGTCGTCCTCTGTTGCCTTCATGGCTCGGAAGCTAGGATTTCTCTATTTCGGGCCTTCAATAAGCTCCGCCACCGCAGTGAAGACAGGTGATGGATTTTTACCTCTAGGCCCCGAAGGACCCTACCACTTAACCTCCCTTCCAAAGTCATAAGATGGAAATTCTGTTTCCTATTCGCCCATGTAGATGGAGTGAGGATGAGTTGAAAGAATCATGACGTCGGCCCCAACAAAAACTCCATCATGGATGAGAGGGACCGAGAGCTCTTTGATTGCTTGACGTCCTCCGAAATCCCACCCTGCAAGGAGTTGTTGGTTGAGGCTTGCCCACCGAGCGATTGAAGGCGGCAGCTCGAAGGAGGAGGGAGGAGGCCGGCGAGGTGGTGAGGCCGGCCAAGAAGTCTCGGTTGAAGGCCCAGGGCGAGCTGGCCTAGGCCTTCGCGGCTTCCGTAGAGACCGCTTTCGTGGAGGAGCTGAGGGAGAGTGTCCCGGCTGAGTCTCCGATGAGAGATGTCCTCGCCATGACCGAGGCAGGACTGAAGAGAAGGGGCAAGTCGGCCCAGGCGGAAGAGGCTAGGGATGGGCCTCCGGCTCCTACTGAGCCAGCGGAGGTGGTCGACATGGAGACCGAGGATGAAACCCCGGTCCCCACCGGATCGACTGAGATGGCCAACTCGGGGGCCGAGGGTGGACATCCGGCCCCTCCCGAGCCGGAGGCGGGAGGGATCGCCCTAGAGGCTGGAGGTGAAGAGAGACTGGCAAACGATGGTGGGACGGAGCTGACAACTCCACTACTGTCACTCGGCCGGGGGTCCAGTGTTGAAGAACTGCAACAGCCGTCGAGGTTCTCGGCTATGGATAGCAGGTGACTGGCAGAGCGCCTGCTGGAGAGGATCCACCTGTCGGTTCCGCAAACAGCTCAATTGCAAGCCCGTCTCTAGGATCCTCGACGACGTACTTGTCGGTGCTCCAGGTAACTTTCCTTCGCACCATTCTTCTTCCCGTCAGTTTAATCTAAGCTTTGACTAACTCCTTGACCTTTGCAGACAGTCAATGAGGTTCTGATCTCCGGAATGCCATGGTCTAGACCGGTGATGCAGTCACGCACTCCCAGGAGCGGGTAGCCAAGTATTGAGCTTGGTGCAGAGAGGTGGCCGAGAAAATGGCCGAGGCTCAGGCCTGGGAAGCGGCCCTGACCGACAAGCTTCGGGCTACCAAGGCCACCTGCACCGACTTGGAGACTCACTTTTGGGAGGCTGAAGGAAAGCGGCGACCAAGTTTGACAAGTCCCTGGCAGCCGAGGCCAAGTGGGTGGAGGCCATAGCAACACTGGCGCTGGCCGACGAGCAGCTGGAGGAGCTGGCGCGGGAGTTGGGCGGTGTTGAGGATTGGGCTGAGGCAGCTGAGGCCGACA
Source organism: Calamus simplicifolius (assembly GCA_900491605.1). Lineage (NCBI taxonomy): Eukaryota > Viridiplantae > Streptophyta > Magnoliopsida > Arecales > Arecaceae > Calamus > Calamus simplicifolius. The sequence continues at coordinate 694,179 of UESW01004333.1, forward strand.
CCCATGCCGCCGAGGAGAGGGCCGCCCTGGTAGAGTCAGATGCCCAAGAGGCCAAAGAGAGAAGGGCCGATGTCGAGGCTCGAGCCCAGGATGCCGAGGCCCGGGCCAAAGAAGCTGGGGACCGAGCCTAGGATGCCGGGACCCGGGCTCAAAATGTCGTTGAACGATACAATAGTTCTTTGGCATTCGACCGAAGGTGGAAGAGCTGGGTCTCGACTCCTATCTTCAAGGCTTCAACAATCGCAAGGAGAAGATCGCCCAGATCTTCGGGGTCGACAACCTCGACGCCATCAAACCCAAAGACCCGAACGACGAGGAGTCGAATGAGGACGACGCCGACAGCGAACCGGGGCCCATCGAGCCGTAGACCCTTACGCCTTTATCTGTTTTGTTCTTTTTCAATTGTAATTGGCCTTGAGTTAGCTTTTGTATTCCATTTTATTATTAATAAAAAAGAACTTTTCCCTATATCAATCCACTTAGCTTTTGTAGTGGCTCCATTTCTTTGTGGTAGTGCACCGATCTCGACCTTTAGGCTCGGCAGCAAGTGATTGGAGTCCTCCCACGATCTGGCTGGGATCTGTATGAACTCGTAACGTCGGCCAAGTCCTTAACACCTTAGGCTTTGAAGAAGAGGGACTATCGATGCCACCTTGGAGAAGCGGGGGCCGCTAAGGAGCGGGGCCGTTTTGGAAAGGAGGGGCCGCCGAGACCGTCTTGAAGAAGCGGAGGCCGCTGAGGAGCGGGTATGCTTTGGAGAAGAGGGGCCGCCGAGGCCATCTTGAAGAAGCAGAGGCCGCTTCTTTTGGTCTTTACCGTCAATTAACTTTGACTGTTAACGCCTACGTGGCGCTACCAGCCACATTAGTAAGCATTCAGTCTTCTTCGTTGTTTTGGTAGCCCAAATGCAGCTCATCAACAAAGTCACACTATTTTCTTCATTCAAATTCGTATGGCATCCAATACATTGCTAAATTTACGGTATCTTTTTAATTATTGGTTATAATGCACATGCAAGGATGCATTAACAATTTTTTTCCTCAAAAAAATGGTTTAAAATTCATTTATTATATTATATTCTTAATTTTTTTTGTGATGACTAGTAAATTATTATAATTATAAAATTACTTTGAACTTATAAAAATCTCTACTTTTAGAAAAGTTTCTTCCAGAATTCAACAACAATAGAATCTCTCTTTATGTGTATGTATCTAGAGTTGAGTTTTATTGCAAGAAATAAAAATTAAATCAGTGGAATATGATCGTCTTCTAAATGATGCTAGCGTTTAGATTAGGATTAAAGTAAGGGTTTACGAAAATTTCTTTTAATATGAGGTTTCATAAGGCGATGATTTCTATGAATTTGGGAACAAAAATAAGTATATTTTTATTTTTTGAATCAGCCTTCTTTTCTCTGCAACAGACGTCTGCCCAAACTTCAAAAGCTTGGCGTCAAATCCTGTTGGCAAAGTAAAAGTCATGGACTATGGTCCAATCCAGTTGGTAAAGCAAAGTAAAGACGGTCCAACACATTTGCACACAGGGACAGCGTAAATAAAAAGAAAAAGTGCACGTTTAATGCATGCAAAGTTGATGGGATGAATGTCTACCAATATTCTGAAATTCTAATAATAAAACTATGCTTCAGTGTCCAAAAATTTTTATCACCATCCATGGTGGGACCCGATCAGACTTCCAACAAAAGCAAGCGTTAAGGAGTTCCAATCGAGTCCTTCTTTGCTTGGTTTTGTTATAGAAATCAAGGCGGATCCAGATCCAAACAAATGTTAAGCTTAAAATTAATATCAAATATTAATTGATTTTAAAGTTGTTTTTTTTTTCCGACCAACTTACGTACAAGGACTGGATTAACTTTCTCTCCAGAAAGAAAAAACAGCAGACTTAGAATATCATAACTCCCACATAAAATACAATCAATAATGTGACTTCAAGCTGACTCAATAATAAATGTCATAGCAAGTTAAGAAATATACTGAAAATTATCAACAACAATTCACTCATTCATCCAAACGAAATGCAACCCTTTCATGTGTTCATTAATGCAAAAGCATAGGTCCATGGAAACATTTATCACAAAAAGAAAAGGAAGCAAGGGAGTTAATACATAATCTTCTTACTTGGAATAAGATTGAGTATGCTCGTTTTACCTAACAATTAGCAGGACACGTATTTGACCTCTTTTACGGGTGAGGTTTCCACCTGCTGCATTTGACTTCGTTTGCAGGCAGCTGTACCAGGCCAGTGTCATCTAATTTTGGTGACTCAAGATCACCACTGGTATGTCCCTCTCGCAACGAGAACACATCATTGTAACGCATTGGGCATTGGAAGATTTTTTCCCTTCGTTTCCTGCCGTATGTGTGAAGCAAACTCTATTTGCTGGATGGAAATTAGACATTCCTACTGGCTGTTCATAAATGCGTTTTTAGTGAACTAAAAATTCACGCATGAAGACAACTTGTGAATGATTAATTTTTCCTAATGTGATTTATGTTCGGTTTAATAAAGAACTTCATTGCTTGCGTATTTTACCACCAATGACATTCATTTGCAGCAGAGTTGCATGCTCACATAACCCCTAGCAAGAAAGGAATTAAAACAATCTTTCATATACTTTCTACTCCCAAGTCATGAGATAATCAAATGAGGGTACCTTAAAATGAGCACAGAAGAAGCAATCCTTGAAAAAAACAAAAGGAAAATGCATGGGAACTCTTGGGTCCATGAGTTAATGTATAGAGAGTCTGCAATATTTAGCATATCTTCCCTCAATGAACATATCTTCCACCAATAAACAATACTGTCATGGATATCCTGTTAGTATGTGCCCTACATCCAATCGGATTAGATGCTAGTTTGTATACATTTCTTTATTAATGCAAATCAAATTTATTGGTTTCTTTATCTATCCGGATGTAATATATATATATATTAGATATATTTAACCTATGACGTAAAGTCCAAAAGAATGCGAACTGTACATATGGAATTTGTAATAGAGATTACAAATTATGAAATCCAAAATTGCGTTCGATCCTTTAAACTTTCCTAGTCGATGCGTAGACAGGATTAGACACTGTCGAACGCCGATGAGACTAGCACACATTGCATATCTTCACCCTTGTGGTGAGCAGTTGATCTTGCAAGCTGAAGTATGAAGATACTTGGATAAGGTGTGTAGATGTTCATTATTGTAACGATGCATTGGATAACCTGCACAGAGATCCCATATAGATATTCTATATAGTGTCGATGGTTGATCTCTGATGACGGTGGTGCGAGTGATCCTTTGACTTGAGATCTTCATTGCACCTCATGTGTGGAATATCATGCTTTGATGACATGCAAACGTCGCTCTAGCCATGGATGGCAAATATGATGTCGATTAGGTATGACATGAAGCACATGAAGGTGGTATTTGATCAAGACAAGATTCGTCTTCCTTGATAGAAAGGGTTATATCCCACGGCCACTTGATGGATTAAATTGACCACTAAATCCTTACAAGGTTGAGTTGGGATTCGAAATAGTTTCGAAGTTCTAATTTATATGAGTCAATTTTTTTAAGATCAAGTAAACAAAGATCAATTACATGGTTGACACATTCCATACCACTGATTGATCTGAGATGTGTGACGAAGGGATTGAATCATACGTTAACCGTTCATGGACAGGTGTTGATAACCATGTCAACAAAACTCTTAACACTTGGGTGATCATGATGCTTTGCTAGAGTCACTCATAATCTATAATCATGGAATCTTTGACTTAGTCAAGGAGTTGATTTGGTTAAAGAATTGACTTGGACAAAGTGATGACCAAGTCATCCTTAGGGTCAATATTAGGGACATGATTATTACCAATGTGTCAAGGGACCTAATGGGTCACATGCATTAAGAAGATTTTGGATGAAGTTAAAATGGAAATTAAGTTGGACTTAATTCAAATTAGATGACCAATTAATTAGGATTGGGTTTGATACAATCTTAATGAGAGAACATGAAATTAATGAATAGGATTTATCGTAGAGAAAAGAATTTTATGTTCAAAAGAGAGACCTTTTGTACATATGATGTACATATGAAATCCATTAATTAGGCATGATCCATGTGATGGATGGCTTAAATTAATTGAGATTAATAATATGATATTTAATTGGGTCCATATGATGGCATGATTTGATTCGTGGAAACCCAATTGAGCCGAGGGCTGAGATTGTGTCATGTGGAGGATGGATCCATGCCCATGTGATGGACATGACCCATCTTCACGTCATGGAGGAGGGAACCCCATGATTTGGGGTAACATCATGAAGCCAAATGCAAGGTTGCGACGTTGGTTTCATGTGATAACCAATTTTCTATTTTTTAGGGATGTGGTTTAGTGGTTGTAATCCTAATATTATCATGATAACAAATATCCTAAATTTATTAGGATAATTTGTTATTAACTTGATATGGTTGAATGGTTAGATGGTTGAAACAAAATCTTTCTTTTTATGGAACCACACAACCTCCTTTTCATGTATAAAAGGAGAGATATACCCCCTTCAAGAGATACGCCTAACTCCTCCTTTTTCTCTCTTTTGGATGCCTAACACCCACTTTCTCTTTCTAAAATCTTTTCTCTCTCTAGGATGTCCCTCTCTCTTGAAGGGTTGAAAGGTCATCTCTCTCTCACGTTCCTCTTTCTGGGTTGTTGAAGGAAGGCTTTGTCAGTTGATCAAGATTTGATCTTGATCAATAAATCTTTTATTTCTTGATTGATCAAGATTTGATCTTGATCAAGAAATTATTTTCTTTGATAGATCAAGATTTGATCTTGATCAAGAAATATTTTCTCTCTTGATTATCAAGATTTGATCTCGATCAAGGAATTGTTCTCTCTCTTAATTTGGGAAATCAATTGAAAAGAAAAGAGGCGCTAGCACCAAGGTTATCATCCAATCCTAGGAGGACATAATCCAAAGATTTTTGTGTGGATCATCGTTAGAGGCCGGACACATAGATGGCTAGTGGTAAATCGTTTACTGGCTTCATAGGCTTCATCCCCAATAAAGGACACATGTATGATCTATTATTAAATCATGTGTTATTTCTTGATAACTAAATTTGTTCCCCGACGATTTTGAGCTTTGAAAATTAAATTCGTATTTATTTTTATCTTCCGCTACATGATATATGAATTTGATTTATATTAGTGAGAGCTTGAGATAAACTTCTACAGTAGGCCACTTTTGACAAGTAAATAATCTCAACTTTGTCATCCAACTTTTTTTAAAAAAAAAAATTCCCTTCCCTCACAAATGAGGATAAAAAAAACACATTTCTCAAAAGCTACCAATAAGAAAATGGGAGAAGGATACGTGCAAGACATCTCAAGATGTGTTCTTTTCTGCTATATTTTTATCTCTGTCGAAATTCAGCACGGGAGAGCAAAAAGCTTATTCTTTAGCCTTATGTTTCTGAAATTGATTTCTTGATATGATGGAATATATTGAATTGGTATTACCTTAGTTTTGGCTTTAATCATATTAAACAATAAAGTATCATATGAAACAAAATAAGCTCAAACACTCTCTGGGATAATGACTTCTTCGAGATGATTAGCCACCTTGAAACAATATATGGCCACTCATAAACAAAGACACAACAACACCATTAATTTTAAAAAAGAGGGGGGCGGGGGAGGAGGGAACTAATCAAATACCAATTTAAATAAGGAATAAGTAACAATTTAAATAAGGAATAAGTAACAATTAGCCAATTACAAAATCAGTTATTTGTTAATCCAGAACTTTATTCAGATAAACTAAACACAAACCTCACCAGTATATCAGAGACAACAAAACCTTCAAATAAATCTTAATCTAAAAATTAGTATTTCACCTATTTCTCATCAGAATGATAAATAAATAAACCTATTCTCGTGTTTGGTGTCAGTTTGGTCAAGTGCATTAAGTATTATCATGCTGAATTTCATCCAAGAATTTGTGGCCAAGAATAATAGTAGTATCATAAGATCATTCTTTTCCATGTGTTTTACTACAGGCAGCTGGGTTTGGGCCTTTGAAAATAGTAATGGGCCTGCTAGGTATAGCCCAATGGGCTGGATGGGCCACGGGACAGCCGGTTAATGGGTTGGGCTTCTTTTGAAAATGGATGTTGGGCTGGGTAAAATAATTTTTGGGCTTAAGCTTTGAGGTGATTAAATATGGATTAGCAGGAATATTTTTTGTAAATATCATTAAGTGATAAAGATTAGCAATATTAAAAAAACGATTAAATCTTGGATTCAAAAATAGTTATTTATGTTTAATTATAAGGGATCGTTGTCTGATTATCTTATAGTGAAGATAGTATTGGAGTAGCGATATGAGGCATGAGTTTTACATTTTACTGTTATGACTTGCATAATTGCATATATTATATTTTATTATTGGTTTTGTCTACATAATTTGAAATGAGAATTATGGATTATTATGAATATATATATATACACATGGTGGTATATTATTTTGTTATAAATGGTTTTTGGTTTCGATTCGGATTATGAATTTTGGTATTCTAGATTTGGTGTGGCTTAGCATTCTGAAGGTGGTATGATGATGTGGCTTGATATTCAGGAGATAGTATGGTGTAGCTTAGTTGAGGAATATGGGCTGGAGCTATGATGTGGTATGATGTGGCTTAGTATTTTGATGATGGTATGGTGTAGCTTAGTATCTTGGAGATGGTATATTATAGCTTGGTATCTTGAAGGTGGTATAGTCTGGATTGGTGATATAGTATGGCTTGGTATTCTGAAGGTTGTATAGTATGGCTTGGTATTCTAGTAGTGAGGATTTGTGTCATCACTCGCCTAGACTATTGGTACGTGGTACTAATTCTGACAGTGAGGATTGGTGCCCTTATTTGCCTAAACTGGCGGTCCAGAGAAAGGCATATAAGTCGAGGAAGCATAGGTAGAATAAAGTCATGACAGCCAATATGGATGAGTTTATTACGCTGGGTATTAATATACCAACCAACTTGAACAGGAGAAGTATGGCCTGGTTAGGATGTTGATGCGTAATATTATGCTTGGAGTTTTAGTATGTACCAACAGTACTGTTTCGTGACGCATGCTTCTAAAAAAGAGGCTTGTTTAGTAGATGCCTTACATGTTATGGCAAAGGGGGCACTGAATGTATTATATCCCAAGTGAGGGCAACTTGCTTAGTGATGTCATGCGTATGGGTACATGGATGGTTCGGTTGCTATATTTGGTTTGGCTATCGTTGTGGTTACATGGATGGTTTGGATGTGGTTATGGTTACGTGGATGATTTGGATGTGGTTGCAGTTGCATAGATAGTTTGGATATGGTCACAGTTATCTGGATATTTGTGGCTATCTTGATCCTCTGGTATGGTTATCTTGAATTTGTTGGTTTGGATGTGGATATAGTTATCTTGTAAATTGTTGGTATTCATTCTGATATATCGATTTTATTGGCTTCTTGGATAGTTATATATTATGATATATTTTGATCAAGCATATTTTGGCTATATTAAACTATTTTATTGGCATGTTCATGATGGTAAGTATAGAAGTTCTATTGACTTTTTAGCTCATCCCATTCTTTTTTTTTTTTTTTTTTTGCTGCAATGAGGAAAATGTTTAGTTGATAAATCAGTATCTTGGGAATACACTTTAAGAGTAAGGATAGTTAGAGGCTTCTTTTTATTTTTGAATTGATCAATTAAAAAGGCAAGTAAAGGATTAACAACTTGATATGGAAAGTGATATATTTGAATTTAGTTTCTACAATTGCATTTTACATATGTTGAGGTTTGGTGAGCCTTGCGTACTCTTTGAGGTCTGATTCAAAAGTATGTCGTCATGTCGCAATGCCCGTAAATTAGGTTTAGAAGTAGGGTTCACAACAATAGTAATCATGATCAAAATGTAAGTATATTATATTCATATAATAAGCATCATAGGATGGTAAATATTTATTTATTTAAAAACATAATACTTTCAAAAGTAGCCAATTACTATTTACATCAGGTTTAGAATCTTTGATTCGGTTTCATCATCTCTTATTAAATCTTATTTATAATTAATTCAACATGTTTATCAATTTATCATAAGTAATAATCATAACAATCATGGTTAATATGTAAGTATGTTATATTCCTACAATAAATATCATAGGATGATAAATATTTATTTATTTAAAAAATATGATAAATTTTAGAAGGGAACAATCACCACTTCATGCTTAGAATCTCTCATTAAATCTTTTTCATAATCATTTAACATTTTATCAATTCATCATGAGTAATAAATAATTAATATTAAATATAAGCACGATAATTATAACAATATATAAGCATGTTATATTGATATAATAAGCATTATAGGATAATAAATATTTATTTATTTTAAAATATAATAAATTTTAGAAGTAATCAATCACTATGTATTTTTTTGGATAAAATTACTAAAAACTAATCTTCACTTAAAGCCCTATTTACAAAAAGATTTTTTTAAAGTAAGTAGATTACCTACCATTAATAAGATACCAATCTCCTAAAATAATTAAAGTTTCTAATTTAATAGGATACTAACTAATTTAATAGAAAACAAAGAGATAAACATCTATTAAATATTTAAAAATAAATTATTGACTTTTAAAAGAAAATTAAAATAAGCTTTCTAATTTTAATGGATATTGATTCGTTTAAGAAAACTAAAGAAATAAATATCATAGATTAATGATTCATAAAGCAAATTTTTTTTTACTTTTATTTAAGATACCGGTCTCCTAAATAAATAGATTTCTTAGTTTTAGTAAGATTATATTTTTTTAAGAAAACTAAAAAAATAAATATCTATTAAATATATTAAAACTAGATTATTGATTTTCTACTCTTTATAAAATACTAATATCTTAAAACAAATAAACTTTCAGTTTTAGTAGGATTTAGATTTTTTAAAAAAATTAAAAAATTAAATATCATACTTTTGGCTCCTAAAGCAAATACATTTTTTATTTTTTATAAGATACCATCTCTTAAATAAAAAAACTTTCTAATTTAGTAACATTCTGACTTCTTTAAGAAAATTAAAGAGATAAATATCTATTAAATACATATTCTTAAATCTTAAATCAAATAAATTTTATACCAATCTCGTAAAACAAATGAATTTTCAAGTTTAAGATAAATATTTATTTATTTAAAAAATATGATAAATTTTAGAAGGGAACAATCACCACTTCATGCTTATAATCTCTCATTAAATCTTTTTCATAATCAATTTAACATTTTTATCAATTCATCATGAGTAATAAATAATTAATATTAAATATAAGCATGATAATTATACCAATATGTAAGCATGTTATATTGATATAATAAGCATTATAGGATAATAAATATTTATTTTTTTAAAATAAATAAATTTTAGATGTAATCAATCACTATTTATTTTTTAAGATAAATTACTAAAAACTAATCTTCACTTAAAGCCCTATTTACAAAAAGATTTTTTTAAAGTAAGTAGATTTCCTACTATTAATAAGATGCTAATCTCCTAAAATAATCAAACTTTCTAATTTAATAGGACACTAACTAATTTAATAGAAAACAAAGAGATAAACATCTATTAAATATTTAAAAATAAATTCTTGACTTTTAAAGCAAATTCAAATAAGCTTTCCAATTTTAATAGGATATTGATTCGTTTAAGAAAACTAAAGAAATAAATATCATAGATTAATGATTCATAAAGCAAATTTTTTTTTTTACTTTTTATTTAAGATACTGGTCTCCTAAATAAATAGATTTCTTAGTTTTAGTAAGATTATATTTTTTTAAGAAAACTAAAAAAATAAATATCTATTAAATATCTTAAAACTAGATTATTGATTTTCTACTCTTTATAAAATACTAATATCTTAAAACAAATAAATTTTCAGTTTTAGTAGGATTTTGATTTTTTAAAAAAATTAAAAAATTAAATATCATACTTTTGGCTCCTAAAGCAAATACATTTTTTATTTTTATAAGATACCATCTCGTAAATAAAAAAACTTTCTAATTTAGTAACATTCTGACTTCTTTAAAAAAATTAAAGAGATAAATATTTCTTAAATATATATTCTTAACTCTTAAATCAAATAAATTTTATACCAATCTCATAAAACAAATGAATTTTCAAGTTTTTACAGGATTCTGACTCTTAAAAAAAACTAATAAGATAAATATTAATTTAAATATTTTAAAATATATTTTGATTCAAAACTAACTTCTAACTTATCTAACATAATTTTTAAAATATAAAAATTTGGATTGAAACATAAAAAATAGTTCTTAATTATCTTCAATGATATTTTTGCAATCTACTTCAAGTTCATCATCGGTGTTTTTTAAATTTATCATAACTTCTTCGATTAAGCTTTAATTTGAGTAATTTAAAATGTGTTGGAAAGCTAACTCAATGTCAAACATTATGAATATAAATTTAATAAAAAATTTTAATTATATATATTATATATTTTTTAATTTAATTTAATTTAATTATATTTTAATTTAAAATGACTTAGTCTAAAAAGGCTAAGTCTTACCAGAAGACTAACTTAGGGCAAAAAAAAAAAAGGTAAAGGGAAGAGGCCTAACGATGAGAGAGACGGAGTGCGCATGCTGAGGGCGACGGTAAAACTGATCCTCCTATTATTGCTACCATCGGCGAAGCCTTGCCGGCGATGGCATCGCATCGGAAAGTGAAGGAGGTTTCCCTCTAAAGCAACTTGATGAGGGATAAAATTATCATTACGTTAATATTCATGCATGTATCAAAAATGTTAGGATCACTTTTGATTTTTGCCTGTGTTCAAAAAAAGACAAAATCTTTTCATCTCGGCAGGACTGAGCCATCTCTCCATCCTGGAGCCAAGCTACTTCCTCGTCCTAGTAGGACCGAGCCGTCTCTCTATCCTGACAGAGCCAAGCTACTTTCTCATCTTGGGGAGGCCGAACCATTCTCATACCTAGACGGACCCAGAATAGCCAAAAGCCAAATATAACCCTCTGGCCACGTCAGCTCTAATCGCCTCATAAGGGAATCAAACTAGGCATAGCCTGTTGCCTATAAATAACCCGATAACAAAATATTCAAATCTCAAAGCTTCGAATCAGCCTTTTTAGCCATCGATCCTCGTAACAAATATGATTCGAATCTCGTCGACCTCATAACAAACTTGATTTGAATCAGATTCCTATCATTCTGGTTCCCTATTTTCTAAGACACATTCGAAGAGTCAGGTGAACAAATATATTCAGATAGTTTATAAATACCTTTTCCTAAACTCTTTCATGTATGCTCACTTTTTCACTAAAAAAACTTCATTGAAGCTCAAGTAGAGCTTCTCGACTCCTTGAGAGACCATTCTAGAGGCACTCTTCTTTGAGAGCCTTCTCCTCATATTTGTTTGTTATGAATCTCCACTGACTTAAGCATCAGAAGGTCTTCTGCAGAGGGCCGCCCCCAATACTTGTTACGTGAGGACTGTCTTGAAGGTCCATCCAGACGAGAGATTGGCATCCGGTTCTAGAGGTGAGCTGCATCCGAGTCGAAAAATGGATTTCTATGGCAACACAACTTATCGTTTGGAAGGGAAGAAATCCGAAACCTCTAATTTAAATTCTTAATGATACTATATTTGCTAGGGACTTATATGTAGAATTTTCTTGCATTAAATTTGAAATCTCATCGGAACAAAGAAAATTTGTCGTAGTCTTGTGTATGAAACTCTTTCTATCGGAAACTAGTCAAAGTTAAAAACCTGACCATGGTATGTTACTTGCTAGGGTCTTATGAGCGAAATTTCCTTTCAAATTTGAATTGGTATCGGCAATTTTGTTGCCGAGATTAGTTTAAAATATTTTGCATACGACACCTTGTGGATGTTTGAATATAAAATCACTATTTGAACTAAGCCACTGCAGCTGGGCTGCCGGAACTAGTTATCATTGGAAGCTTTGGTAGGAATGTCCCCATCTAACATAAATATTATGTTAATGTTATCTTATTAAACTTTGATGATAATCCTTCATGAACACTACTATGATAGATATTTTATAGATAAGTAAATATTTTAAATGCATTCTCTCTTTGTGAGCCCTGGATCGTCACATGGTGAGGATCCGTCTTCTTGGATCGAAGGAGGGGAAGGTGCCGCAGTCGTATCGCACGCGGGCGGCTCCCCAGCTCCCCAGTCAAAGAGGGCGGCGCCTCTCTTCTCGCAGGCACGGTGGAGGCCCTCCCCGAGCTACTATAAATGGAGAGGGAGGAGGGAGCCTTCCCCTCCACCCATCTATCAACAAGCACAGGTATCTTTCCCCTCCGCCCACTGTTTCAAAGAGAGAAGAGTGACAGAGAGAGGGATTCGGAAGGGATTCCTCCCGTTACTGTACCCGACTGCTCGAGGCGGCCAGAGGAGGGGGAGTAGTGGTGTTCGGCCGCTCGAGGCGGCTGGAGAAGGATGCTGGAGGGCCGCCGGGCGGCCCTCCCTTCTTCCAAAACAAGCCGCTCCACGGCTTGGTTCGGGCCCGGCGGAGTGCCCGCCGGCTCGCCGGGCCCGGGCTGCGGTCGGCGGCCTCCACCGGCGCTGGGGCAGCATCCGGTGGAGGTCCGGCCGGCCATGGTGGCCGGCCGAGCCATCGGCACGGGTGGCAGCCGCGGCGGGCAGGAGAAAGAGAGAGAAATAGAGGGAATGGGAGGCAGCCACGGCGGGCCGGCTCCGGCCGGTCGTCGGCGGCCGGGCCCCCCCGGGGAGTAGGCCGGCGGCGGCCCTGGCCGCCGGCATTGTCTCCCCTGTTTCGGACGAAACAGGGGAGCGGGGGGATGAAAGGGGGAGCGGGCCGGCTGGGCCGTTCCCCCTTTTGGGCCCTATTGGGCCGTTTCACGAGCCATTTTTGGGCCGATTTGAACCCTGTATTGGCCAAAAATGAAAAAATAAAAATATGCCCCGGATCAGTGTTGATTCTAGTTTCTGGGGTATTTTTATTTTTCCATTTGGGCTTATGTATGGGAGATATTCAAGCCCCAAGTTGGCCCCGGGATTAAAACTGGGTAGAGCTAAAAGCTATTTTGATATGCTACTTTTGGGACTAAAAATTGGGAAATTGATGCTGTAGGTACCCAGGTGCTTAAATAGCGAATTACATCTTTGGATTAGCGCCAGAAGGTAAGTAAGTCATTTATCATAATTTTCATAAATTATTAAAATATAAAAATTATGTATTTAAATGTTATATTGTTATATATTGCATTATTTGAAAAATAAGAAAATGGATTGGTATTATTTGCAAATGAGCCTTTGCTATGATTAGTTTATTATTTATTATATTTTAAATAATTGGGTATCTATGTGGACAACTGATCAATTGGCATGACTTTGAAATTGTTAAAGGTTTTATAAATATACATGTATATGTGACATGTTTTTATGAAAAGTATATGGATTGCATTTTTGCAACGATACATGCTATTTAGCAAATGATACTTTGTGTATATGATGATATGTCCCACTATGGTCCGCTATGATATGGTATGATGTGATATGTTGCATGACTCACTTGGCACCGGGACCCAACTCCATAGGGGGGTATATGGAGCACACACACCAGGAGGTGTGCTGTGACAGGATATGGCAATATTATGCCACATGGCACCGGGACCCATCTCCATAGGGGGGTATATGGAGAACACACTCTTGGGTGTGTTGTAGCCGGATATGGCAGGATGTGAGTGCATGACACTGGTTCCAGGACCCTGACTCCTAGGGGATATTTAGGGAGGATACCCGAGGGGGTGTTACACCCGAGGGGGTGTTCTGTGTACATAGTGTGTGGCGTGGGACATTGGTATAAAAATATTTTTTTACATGCTATTTACAGTACAGTGGTTTTATCCTGAAATTGTATATTCTTGATATACTATATATGGCAATTGCTTCCAAAATTTATTTTGAGCATATGATGCATGTTTTGATAACATGGTAAAATGTATTTGAAATATGGAAGCTTGGCAGATGTTTATTGTGGAAAAATTTAGTTTATAAAAGCATGAAGTGATTATATTACATTATAGTTGGCTTACTTATTGAGTGTGAGCTCATTTAAATCTCACAATGTTTTTCAGAGCCACAGAACTGAAGATGGGATATGGGGTAGTTGAGCAGCTATCAGAGTGACTTAGATCCAATACTTTGTTGTAACCCCATTGAATTATGTATTTTGGCATGTAGCCTAAAACATATGATTATGGTTTGTATTAAGAACCATTTAAATTGGACGAAATATAATTATTACCCCTTCTTGTATTAAATGTTATATTTCGGATGCCTTGCATGCCCGGCATGCGGCGGGTTGCCACCCCTAGATCCAATATAGGGTCTGGGGCGTGACAGCTTATGTGGTATCAGAGCCTAGGTTTGACCTTAGGGACAACAAAATGACACTAGGCAGAACATTAGGATTACATTGGGAGGGTGATAACTTTATTAAAAATTTCAAGTAATATATTTTGAAAGCCTGAATTTTGTGGTTTACAAGGATATTGACTGGAACCTAACTCTGGCAGGAGTTAAGAATGCCACGTCGCACTAGGAGTCTGCGGCCTATTGGGAACTCCCAGGCTGGTGACTCTGGCCAGCAGGGAGGCCAGCAAGCTTCCGGAGGCTCTGGTTCCGTTAATTTAGCTGACAATGATCAACCACAATTTCAGGCCCAGTTGCTTCAGGCTCTGGCGGGAATGTCGCAGGCTATGCAAGCCATGCAGCAACAGATTCAGCAAATCCAGCCTGCTCGCCTCCTCCCGCTCCGCAGCCTGCTCAGTCGGCTCCATCCCAGCCCTGGCGGGGAGGGGGCCGAGCTTTGCTGAGTTCAAGAGCTTGGCCCCTGCTCCCTTTTGTGGATCCACTAACCCTGCCGATGCTGAAAAATGGATGAGGGAGATGGAGAAAGCCTTTGCAGCTCATGGTAGCCAAGAGGAGGAGCGAATCAGATTCGCTACCTACCTCCTTCAGGGGGAGGCATATGATTGGTGGCTACTTGTGGAGCAGCGAATGGATGGACGGGCTATTTCCTGGGAGAGTTTAAGGAAGTCTTCTATGACAAATACTTCCCCAATAGTGTGCAGAGGCAGATGCAGTCGGAGTTTGTCAAACTGGAGCAAGGAAATCTCTCTGTGGCACAGTATGAAGCCGAGTTTACCCGGTTGGCTCGGTTTGCTCCAGACATAGCCGCCACTGAGAGAGCCAAGATCATCAAGTTCACCGAGGGACTGAGGCCTAGACTGATGCAAGCAGTCAATGCCTTTGAACTCTCCACATTCAGTGCTGTGGTGAACAAGGCCCTGGTGATTGAGAGAGATATGGGTGTGGTCCATAAGCAGTGGGAGCAGCAACAGAGGAAGAAGAAGGGGCCTCCTTCTGGCCAGTCTTCAGGTCAGGCCAAGAAGAAAGGTCCTTATCAGGCCCCCTCAGGACCGAAGAGTACGGAAACTCGTTGCCCTCAATGCGGAAACTCCCACCCAGGCAAGTGGTGCCGCGGGACGGCTGGTGCCTGCTTCATATGTGGGCAGGTGGGTCACAAGATGGCCACTTGTCCCCTTCGGAGGGATCAGCAGCCTCCTGCGGATCAGGGTAGAGGCCAGCAGCAGCCTAGGACCCAGGGAAGGGTCTTTACTCTCACACAACAGGATGCTGCCCTTCCAACTCCGTTGTGATAGGTACGCCTGTTACTTAAGTACTCGTTTAAGATTGTTTCATTCATATGCAATGGGATGCATTGATCATGAATGATAAAAGTATTGTTAAACCTCATGACATCTAAGACAAACTAAATTTTGTGACCAGGTATAATTAAAGTAGGCAATGCTTATGCTCAATTCTTAGTAGATCCGGGTGCCACGCATTCATTTGTATCTAGCACATATCTCGCCAAGGATGAATCTTTGACACCCGTTCCCCTAGAGCAGGAGTTGTGCATTGCCTTCCCAAATGGTGATGTTATGAGGGTAGACTCAGTATGCAGATCTTGCCTGATTAACATGGGGGATAGGAGATTGAAGGCCGATCTAATCGTCCTCCCACTAAAATCCTTTGATGTTATCCTTGGGATGGACTGGTTGGCCTCCTATCATGCTTCAGTAGACTGTTTCAGGAAGATGGTGATCTTCAAAATTCCTAATCAACCTGAATTCAGTTTTACTGGAAGTCAGGAGCATCTGGCCTCGGTGTTCGTGTCAGCACTACAGGCCGCAAAGTATTTGAAGAAGGGTAGCCAAGGGTTTCTTGCTGTGGTCAAAGATCTTCAGCAGGATGAGGTCAAGTTGGAGGATATTCCAGTGGCTCGGGAATTTCCTGATGTATTCCCAGATGATTTGACCGAATTACCCCCAGATCGGGAGGTTGAGTTCACTATTGATTTGGCCCCTGGCACTGGACCTATATCCAAGGCCCCGTACCGTATGGCCCCAGCTGAGCTAAAAGAGTTGAAGAGCCAATTGCAGGAGCTCCTTGACCGGGGATTCATCAGACCTAGTGTATCTCCTTGGGGTGCTCCAGTATTATTTGTCAAAAAGAAAGATGGAAGTCTTCGGCTCTGCATTGATTACCGAGAAATCAATAGGGTAACAGTGCGGAACAAGTATCCTCTGCCAAGGATTGATGATCTATTTGATCAACTCCAAGGAGCTCGGGTATTCTCGAAGATTGATCTTCGGTCAGGATACCATCAACTCAAGGTCAAGGCTGGGGATGTGCTTAAGACAGCATTCAGGACTAGGTATGGCCACTACGAGTTCTTGGTGATGCCGTTTGGGTTGACTAATGCCCCGGCAGCATTCATGGACTTGATGAACAGAATCTTTAAGCCATACTTGGACCAGTTTGTGGTGGTGTTCATTGATGACATCCTGGTGTATTCTAAAAGCCAGGAGGAGCATGTGGACCACCTGAAGATTGTTCTGCAAACTCTTCGGGAGAAAAAGCTTTATGCCAAGTTGCAGAAGTGTGACTTCTGGTTGAGCCAAGTATCATTCTTGGGTCATATAATATCTAAAGATGGCATATCTGTGGATCCAAAGAAGATTGAGGCAGTTGTTAACTGGTGTAGGCCTTCCAATGTGTCTGAAATAAGAAGTTTCGTGGGGCTGGCTGGATATTATCGCAGATTTGTGGAAGGCTTCTCTCGCATTGCTCTACCCCTGACTCGCTTGACCCAAAAACAAGCGAAGTTTGATTGGACTGAGGAGTGTGAGAGAAGTTTTCAGGAGCTGAAGCAACGCCTAGTATCAGCCCCCGTCCTTACCCTTCCGTCAGGATCTGGAGGATTCACCCTATTCACGGATGCTTCTCGGAAGGGATTGGGATGTGTTCTGATGCAAAATGAGAAGGTGATAGCCTATGCCTCCCGGCAGTTAAAGCCATACGAGCAAAACTATCCTACCCATGACCTGGAGTTGGCCGCCGTGATTTTTGCCTTGAAGATTTGGCGGCATTATCTGTATGGAGAGACATGTGATGTGTATACAGACCACAAAAGTCTGAAATACATCTTCACTCAGAAGGAGTTAAATTTGAGACAGAGGAGGTGGATGGAGCTACTAAAAGATTATGACCTGAACCTGCACTATCATCCAGGGAAGGCCAATGTGGTAGCTGATGCCTTGAGTAGGAAGTCCTCCTCGGAGTTAGCTTCTATGATCACTTCTCAGCCTTGTTGGCGAGTACAGCGGTCCGATGTAGCACTTGTACTCCAACCCACTCTGATAGACAGGATCAAGTCCTCCCAGAAAGAAGACTTGGACCTGCAAAAGATTAAAGAAGCTGTGAAGTCAGGGGTTCAAAATGAATTTGCTATAATGGAGGATGGATCCCTGAGATTTGATGGCAGGCTCTGTGTGCCAAATGCGGTGGAACTAAGAGCAGAAATTCTGAGGGAGGCCCACTACTCTCCCTATACAGTGCACCCAGGAGGCACCAAGATGTACAGAGACCTAAAAGAAAATTTTTGGTGGAAGGGAATGAAAAGAGAGATTGCTCAGTATGTGGCCAAATGTTTAATATGTCAGCAAGTGAAGGCTGAACATCAAAGGCCTGCGGGACCTCTTCAATCTCTGATGATTCCACAATGGAAATGGGAGAAGATCACTATGGACTTCGTGACTGGTCTGCCTAAGACCCCTAGGAGCAATGATGCGGTGTGGGTCATTGTAGACAGATTGACGAAGTCAGCCCATTTCCTGCCATTCAGAGTTGGGATTTCCAGTGAGAGATTAGCCAACATGTATATTGAACAAATTGTGAGGCTTCATGGTGTCCCCGTATCTATTGTATCAGATCGGGATACTAGGTTTGTGTCCCAATTCTGGAAGAGTCTTCATAGAGCTCTGGGGACCAAACTGAACTTCAGCACAGCCTTTCATCCTCAGACAGATGGGCAGTCTGAGAGGACCATACAGACCCTGGAGGACATGTTGCGAGCCTGTGTGATGGACTTGGGCGGTGCTTGGGACAACCACTTATCTTTAGTGGAATTTGCTTACAATAATAGTTACCAAGCCAGTATCCAGATGGCTCCATTTGAGGCCTTGTATGGTAGAAAATGCAGATCCCCCTTATGTTGGGATGATGTGGGAGAGAGAAGATTGTTGGGCCCTGAACTGATTCGGCAGACAGTAGAGAAGGTGCAGTTGATTAAGGAACGACTCCGCACAGCTCAGAGCCGACAGAAGAGCTATGCAGATGTGAGAAGAAGGGAGCTAGAATTTCAGGTTGGAGACCATGTCTTTCTGAAGATATCACCAACCAAAAATGTGATGAGATTTGGGATTAAAGGTAAATTGAGTCCACGATACATTGGGCCATTTGAGATTCTGAGTAAAGTAGGGGAGGTGGCTTATAGCCTGGCATTACCTCCAGTGCTCTCTGGGGTACACAATGTATTTCATGTATCTATGTTGAGAAAGTACATTTCTGACCCCAGCCATGTGATACAGTTTGAGCCCATGCAGTTAAGGAATGATCTGACATATGAAGAGCATCCTGTGCGTATTGTGGACCGCAAGGACCAAGTCTTAAGACGGCGTAGCATTCCCTATGTCAAGGTTCAGTGGAGTAACCATTCTGAGAGGGAAGCTACTTGGGAGCTGGAGGAGGAAGTGAAAAAGAAATATCATACCTATTTGTATCTTAGTATATGTAAATGAAAAGATAATTATTCTTATGATCAAGGCTTTGGATTCTAAATGTTATATGAACCACATAAATTTCGAGGCCGAAATTTTTATAAGGAGGGGAGAATGTAAGCCCTGGATTCTCACATGGTGAGGATCCGTCTTCTTGGACCGGAGGAGGGGGAGGCGCCGTAGTCGTACCGCACGCAGGCGGCTCCCCAGCTCCCCAGTCAAAGAGGGCGGCGCCTCTCTTCTCGCAGGCACGGTGGAGGCCCTCCCCGAGCTACTATAAATGGGGAGGGAGGAGGGAGCCTTCCCCTCCACCCATCTCCATCAACAAGCATAGGTATCTTTCCCCCCCTTCGCCCACTGTTTCAAAGAGAGAAGAGTGACAGAGAGAGGGATTCCTTTCGTTACCGTGCCCGGCCGCTCGAGGCGGCCGGAGAAGGACGCTGGAGGGCCACCGGGCGGCCCTCCCTTCTTTCAAATCAAGCCGCTCCGCAGCTTGGTTCGGGCCCGGCGGAGTGCCCGCAGGCTCGTCGGGCCCGGGCTGCGGTCGGCGGCCTCCACCGGCACTGGGGCAGCATCCGATGGAGGTCCGGCCGGCCATGGTGGCCGGCCGAGCCACCGGCACGGGTGGCAGTCGCGGCGGGTGTTGGGAGAAAGAGAGAGAAATAGAGGGAGAAATAGAGGGAATGGAAGGCGGCCGCAGCGACGGCCGGCTCCGGGCCGGTCATCGGCGGCCGATCCTCCACGGGGAGGGCGGCCGCCGGCATTGTCTCCCCTGTTTCGGACGAAACAGGGGAGGCGGGGGGGGGGGGGAAAGGGGGCGGGCCGGCTGGGCCGTTCCCCCTTTTGGGCCTATTGGGCCGTTTCGCGAGCCATTTTTGGGCCACAATTTGAACCCTGTATTAGGCCAAAAATGAAAAATAAAAATATGCCCCGGATCAGTGTT
Organism: Calamus simplicifolius; assembly: GCA_900491605.1. Lineage (NCBI taxonomy): Eukaryota > Viridiplantae > Streptophyta > Magnoliopsida > Arecales > Arecaceae > Calamus > Calamus simplicifolius. The sequence continues at coordinate 714,386 of UESW01004333.1, forward strand.
GATTCTAGTTTCTGGGTTATTTTTATTTTCCCATTTGGGCTTATGTAGTGGAGATATTCAAGCCCCAAGTTGGCCCTGGGATTAAAACTGGGTAGAGCTAAAGCTATTTTGATATGCTACTTTTGGGGACTAAAAATTGGGAAATTGATGCTGTAGGTACCCAGGTGCTTAAATAGCCGAATTACATCTTTGGATTAGCGCCAGGAGGTAAGTAAGTCATTTATCATAATTTTCATAAATTATTAAAATATGAAAATTATGTATTTAAATGTTATATTGTTATATATTGCATTATTTAAAAAATAAGAAAATGGATTGGTATTATTATTTGCAAATGAGCCTTTGCTATGATTAGTTTATTATTTATTATATTTTATAAATAATTGGGTATCTATGTGGACAACTGATCAATTGGTATGACTTTGAAATTGTTAAAGGTTTTATAAATATACATGTGTATGTGACATGTTTTTATGAAAAGTATATGGATTGCATTTTTGCAACGATACATGCTATTTAGCAAATGATACTTTGTGTATATGATGATATGTCCCACTATGGTCCGCTATGATATGGTATGATGTGATATGTTGCATGACTCACTTGGCATCGGGACCCAACTCCATAGGGGGTATATGGAGCACATACACCCAGAAGGTGTGCTGTGACAGGATATGGCAATATTATGCCACATGGCACCGGAACCTATCTCCATAGGGGGTATATGGAGAATACACTCTTGGGGTGTGTTGTAGCCGGATATGGCAGGATGTGAGTGCATGACACTGGTTCCAGGACCCTGACTCCTAGGGATATTTAGGAAGGATACGCCCAAGGGGGGTATTACACCCGAGGGGGATATTCTGTGTACATAGTGTGTGGCCGTGGGACATTGGTATAAAAATGTATTTTTTTACATGCTATTTACAGTGGTACAGTGGTTTTATCCTGAAATTGTATATTCTTGATATACTATATATGGTAATTGCTTCCAAAATTTATTTTGAGCATATGATGCATGTTTTGATAACATGGTAAAATGTATCTGAAATATGGAAGCTTGCAGATGTTTATTATGGAAAAATTTAGTTTATAAAAGCATGAAGTGATTATATTACATTATAGTTGTCTTACTTGAGTGTGAGCTCATTTAAATCTCACAATGTTTTTCAGAGCCATAGAACTGAAGATGGGAATATGGCGTAGTTGGAGCAGCTATCAGAGTGACCTAGATCCAATACTTTGTTGTAACCCCATTGAATTATGTATTTTGGCATGTAGCCTAAAACATATGATTATGGTTTGTATTAAGAACCATTTAAATTGGACGAAATATAATTATTACCCCTTCTTGTATTAAATGTTATATTTCAGGATGCCTTGTATACCCGGCATGCGGCGGGTTGCCACCTCTAGATCCAATATAGGGTCTAGGGCGTGACACTCTTTCGACTAGTCTCGAATTTATAATAAAAATTAAGATTTTGCTACAATGCTATCTTAAAAACTATGCTACCTTTTCTCTAAGTAGTTCATTTATTCATGGACATCACCAAGTAGCTTAGAAGAAAATACCTATTGGAAATATCATAATTAAAAAGAGAAAAAAATAGGGGAACTTTGTGCATCTCTTCTATTGATTAAATGCTACTTTAAATAAAAATCAATCCTCTCTAGAATGAAGGGCAATAAATGGATTTCAAACCACTATAAAACTAGGTGAGGCCTCTGCTAAAGTGAAGGCAGATTAGTCATTGGCAATGACTAGCAAAGGTGTTGGCTTTGATGCCAAAGTGAGGGAATTTATGATGGTAGAGTTATCAACAGGGGCAACTAAAACCATGGACCAAACCTTAGAAGATGTAGAGGGCCTTGCAAAGATCATAAGAGGAGTTGGATGAAGTAGAGGAAGGTTGAGGATAAGGCACTAAGAATTAGTATCATTATCAAAGGCAAAGCTTGGGTGATGGTGATCATGGCTTGAATGTTAGAGATGCAAAGGGCCTCATGAATTCATACCAATTGAGTGAAAAAGAGAAGGGGTCAGAGATAGGGTACCAAGCAACAGTAACAATAAATGTTAAAGTTAGATCTAGAATTATCATTATAATTTGTTGGGTAATGGGCCAAAATAGGTCTAAATACTCTAATGAGCCTTGAAAGCCATCACCTTCTTTAGGGTGTGAATAAAAAATTATTGAGACATTTAGTATACTTTTTCGACTACCTAAAATAAATAAGATAATTACAGTCCTTAGTCTTATATGATATATAAGGGTTTCATTGTTAGATTCAAGACTCTGAACGAAGTATAATTGTTATTTTTTTTTTTTTTATTCAAACGAGATAAATCATGTTACCTTTTTTTTTTTTTTTTCCTTTCCTCTTATCCAAACGAAAGAGAGTTAAATTCTCATATAATAATCCACCCCACCCTTCGCTAGCAACTGCCTGTGAGCTGGAGATGGGCACGTAATCGTAGCTATGTCATTTGACCTACATGGTCTCTTTGGTCAAAATAGGAACAGAGGTAACCAGATCATCCCGAAAAACGAGCGAGGCGGCGGTAACCTCACCGGTCCAAATCCTATCCCCTACTCGTAACTACATTCACCCTAGAAGCAATCAAATCTCCGCCGTCCGACTCAAACGCGGCCACCCAATCAGACGGTTAAAACGGGGTTCATCAGGACCCGTCCGATGGAACGTGAAGGGGATCGGCACTGACCGGAACCAAGCGTTCGGCGGGGGACACCGATCCAGCGGCTACGATGGATGAACCAACGGCCGGGGTGGTTTCATTGAGTTCCGCAGTATTTATAGTGCACGACTCACCGCCGCTTACTCCCTTATAATCAAACGCCTCCGACTCTCCCATTCTTCATTGCCTCTCTCCGCTCACGACCTCTCCCCAGGTAGGCGTCGTATAGACGAAGAGAGAAAAACCGATTCCTCCCTCCATCCCTCGTCTCTATCCCTCCTCCCCTCTCGTTATTGTCTTCGCGCTCGCTTCGCTAGCAAGCTACCACCGGCTCGGAGCCCTCGATCCGGGCGAATTCAGGCCGCCAGATCCGTCCGCCGCCGGGCGATCGAGGATTAGGCCTCCATCTCTGCTTCGAATCGTTGGTTTTTGGGAGGAGAAGAAGACGGAAAGGGGTTTGGCGTAAAAATCTTTGTTTTCTCCTCCCCTTCCTTTGATGGGTAGATGAAAAGGGTCCGGGAGGAGGCGTTCATGGGTTCCCAGTTGAAGCGGCCCAACATATCTCGAGCGGATCCGTGAGTTTTCTCTTCTTCTTGGGGTTTACGTCTTGCGGTCGGACTCTCTTTCCTTTCGGAGCCTTCTCTTAGTTATGCTTTATATGGATTTTTTTATCGTCTCGATAAACCGTCGATAATCACGATTTTTACCCGGTTGATTCGATTTTGTGAGATTTTTAGGTTTTTAATCATTCTTCTTCATGCAGGAAGATTTGAGTTTGTCTGTGTACGTGCTTTTTTTTCGTCACATATCATATATATATATATATATATATGTGTGTGTATGTATGTATTTATCCATATATATATACATACATGTGATATTCTGAACTCCGAATAATATGCGGTCCAGTGATTTTTTTCCTCTGATGTATGATTTTTGAAAGTTTCAGTTTTGTTGAGATTATCGTTTTTGGTATGAAGAATCAGATGCCGGAAAGGAATTTTTTTTTTTTTCTTTCTGAAACGTTGTTTTCTTTTATTGCTGGGGTAGATTTTTGTTCGTTACATGGAAATTTTGCAATATGGGTTTCGATCTGGTGTGATCCAATTGATTTCGGTGGTCTTGTTGAAGGTCCGGGATAACCCACATGGCGCCGGTGCCAGCCGCCGGTAGCGCTCCGAAACTGACGACGCACGATGCCCTAGCCTATTTGAAGGATGTGAAGGATATATTTCAGGACAAAAGGGAAAAATATGATGAATTTCTTGAGGTCATGAAGGACTTTAAGGGCCAAAGGTTCAACTTCTGTAACCTTCTGATATTTTTATTTTAATTTTTTCCCCTTCTTTAAGTTTAATTATTTTTCGTCTGATGCAATTGAAACAGGATTGATACGAACGGGGTTATTACGAGGGTGAAGGAACTGTTTAAGGGGCATCGGGAGCTGATCCTAGGCTTCAATACTTTCTTGCCAAAGGGGTATGAGATCAAGCTTCCTGAGGAAAAGAGGCCTGTCGAATTTGAAGAGGCCATTAATTTTGTAAACAAATCAAGGTGTATATTTTTATTTTTATTCTGTGATAACCTGCCGACAGTTTTTTTTGGGGCTATCTCTCAATCCATTACTTCTTCCTGCAGAATCGTTTCCAGAACCAAGAGGCTGTTTATAAGTCATTCTTGGATATCCTGAATATGTATAGGAGGGAGAGCAAATCCATCCATGAGGTCTACCAAGAGGTGTTTTCCTTGTCTTCCCATGTTACCTTTAGAGTGAAAGGTTCTATGCTTTGAACGGTCTGGATTTTCTCTTTTTTTTTTTTTGTAGGTAGCTGTTCTTTTTCACGAACACGAGGATCTACTGGAGGAGTTCACACACTTTCTGCCTGATGCCTCAGCAACAATGGCTCCACAACATTTACCAACTACTAGAGGTTTTATACGTGTTGGGGATGATAGGAGCTATGTGATACCTACAATGAGGCATGCTCATGATAAGGTATATCTGAGGAATTTTATTTTTAGAATTGTGTTTACTATAATTCTTCCAAGTTCATTATAATCAGAATAAATTGCTTTTAATTTAAAAAAAAAATCGTGTACTTGTATATTGCCAAATCCTCTCTGTGAATACTAAAATCATTCAACGAAGATGATATATCCCACATTTATTAAGCCTCTCTGAGCTAAAAATTTTTGATATGTGGGTAGCTCTGCGAATATGCTGATATACTTGACCAGATCAACCTGTTGGGGGAGCTAACTTGTTGCCATATGATGAGTTTGCAGAAGGAAAGAGCTTATAACTCACATGCTGATCGTGACCTCAGCGTTGACTGCCCCGAGCCAGAGCACGACAGGCAAAGAAGACGTTCTGAAAAGGAGAAGGATAGGAAAGAAGATAGAGATAGAAGAGATTGTGAGCGGGATGAGGACTTGGATCATGATAGCAGAGATTTGGACAATGCACAGTGCAGACGTAAACCTTCTGGTAGAAAGGTAGATGATTCTGTTGGTGATCTCTTGCACCAGGGTGGAGAAGGTCCTGAAAACTTTGGATTGTATACCATTTCAGCTTCATCTTTTGATGATAAGAATGCCTTGAAGAGTAAGTCCCGGCAGCATTTGTTTACTGGTGCTTGTTCCTCTGATTAATGTAGAATTATTGTTTAATATGCTTTTCCTGCGTCTTATCTGCCCTTGTTCATCTGCCCTTGTTCATTGGCATCAGGACTGATCATTTTCTTCTGCTTGTATGTCGTTACATGTCCCATTGTACCAAGATGATGCTAACTTCTGGTTGATCCATTGTTTAATATCTTCATTGTTTAGAATTCGAGAGTCCAGGAGCTTTGAGAGCCATGTTTTCTAGGTTGCTGGGGATATTTTTTAACCATTAGATATATAACCATGAACACGATTGTTTTCATTTTTAATATAGCTTTCTTATCTGTGATATAAGATGAATTTCTGGAAGAGGTAATCCCTGACATGGTTGTTGATTTTCATGGAATCTTCTGAACCGTTATCTTATCTTCAAGAAATACTTTTGAGGTTTTTGTTTGTACTGGGAGGATAATTCTGTTATTTGTTAAGGATAATTGCGTGCTCATAACTTCTGTCAGCAATGATGTGAATGCATCATGTGTTATAGAAGTCTTGATCATCTCTAAAATTTAATTATCTCTAAAATGCTGTTATTCAAATCCCTGCTTAGCCTTATGAATTGTCATTTTTAGTACTGAAAGTGCTTTTACTGGAAAGATGGCACATTACTATTATTGGCCTGTTTAAGCTACTTGGTTGCTTGTTGTTAAGCGCACACAAGAATCCTCATTCCATTTATGTTGTACCTTTCCAATGGTTTCTACTTTGTGATCGTTCCTGTGAAGTTTTACCTCCTCCTGACCAAACAGTCAGCAGGAGACTCACCAGATTAAGTACCTATGAGGAAGGATTGATAACGGAGAAGGTTGAATCAACCATGGGTGGCTCAACTTTCGACATATTTGATATGCATTTCTATTGCTAAATATGATTGTATTCATGAGTTTTGTATGTTTTATGGATGTGCCTTTGCTGTGCCTTTTTTTGAGAAATTAGTGCTGATTGTTGAAAATATGATTTGCTTCTTGTACAAAAAAGGATCTGTGGTGTGAGAAAATGCTAGTATCGGTTTGTGTAGGTATGACAGAACATATGTTCAACTGTTTTCCTCCTCCCCCCCTCCCCCTCTGAAGGGATGATTCTTTTCTTCCTTTTTTTTTTCCCAATTATAGGATATATATTGAATCTACAATATCTTTGGCAGGTGTGTACACCCAAGAATTTAATTTCTGTGAGAGAGTCAAGGAGAAGTTGCAACCTGAAACATACCAGGAGTTCTTGAAATGCCTTAACATGTATAGCCAGGAAATTATTAGCAGAACTTCACTGACGGGACTGGTAAAGTTCTGATTATTAAATTTTTATATAAACAGTGTATTAAAAAAAATCTTGATAAATTAATTTTTCATGCTTGTTCTCTTGCATCACTTGCAGCCTATTTTTGAAGTTTATTGGTCTGTTGTTTTTTATTTTGTGATGTTTTAGTAGCCTGTAATTTTCTAGTTTCTGATTTGGCATCATTTTCAGAGAATAGTTATGTTTAAGGCTTTTAAAGTAAGATCAGTTATTATTGGCCAATCAAAAGGGATTATTATTGGTTTGAAGAAAAGAGCTTAAAATCAGTATTTTAAAATCAATTTAACAGAACATGCTGTCAACCTTTCACCCTTTTAGACATTTGATGCTGATTCATATTATCTCTCAAACTGAAGGTTTTACATCCCTCGACTTGGTGTTGGACTGAATAATGAGTTTGATCTAGTGTCTTATTTGTTACTTATTCTGACTTATGAGTCTATGATTGTATCATATTTTTGCTTCCATTATTATCTCATTCTTTCATTCTCACAATCTTTTGCACTGTCTTTTCCTGCTGGATCCTTACCTTTGTTGTTTCTTGTTCTGCTATTTCTAATTCCATTGTAGTCATATAACTGGGACACCCTTGCTCTACATTATTGCTATTGACACATCACGATGAGCACCTCTCTAATTTTGTTGATATCGCATGACCCTGACCTGAATATTCTTTGCCATTTCTACCAACTGCCACTTTCAACTCCACCTTTTTTGTCACACCAATATCATTATTCATAAGCACTAGACTTTATAATATCAAGCATTGCTTCACTTGTATCATTGGTGTTGTCTTGGGTTGCTTCCTAAAAAGGACCAAGAATTGTGTAGATTATTAACCATAGGTACAAAAGGTTTCATGCGATGATGATTAAAATGAATGTATCAACGTTTTTGGGATCAAAATCTAACCTATAAAGGAATCCTTGATAACTTGGATAATTGAATGAACTTTTGATTTTTTTTTTTTTTTTGGTTGGGGGGGGGGGTGTGACATTGTGATAAATGATGAAGTTTGTATAGAAGTCTATTTAATCGAAGGTGACAGACTTCAACCAAAATTGGACTGCTTGTAATTCACCTTTAGTGTTTTAAAAGAGGAAAGGTCTGTAGTTGCTGTATAATAAATGGATGACTTTCTAGTTTAAGTTGCAGCGCCTGACTACAGTGGAACCATGGGTCGACAGCTGTTCATGAGTTATCCATCCCTTTGGATATTATGTGCATTTGCACCTGATAGCCTTCTATAAAATATCCAAGCACGTGCATTTATTGATTTAGTCACATGTATCTCTGAGCTGATGGAATTACAGCTGCCTATCAAATCTCGCACTTGGTTTAGCCATGTGCATGGTACATACTAGTATGATTCAATAATAGAATGAGAAAATATTAATGTGTTTCAGAAATTGTAAGATTTTAAAATCATCATTGTCCAAGTATATGAAGTTGGCTATGGAGCAAAAGCACGGGTTGAGAAAGCTTCAAGGAAGCCTTTACCCATCAAACTATAAGGTTCTGATTAAAGAAATTAATGTATTCACCTATTATAATTTGCCATTTTATGAACTGCAGTCATCAAACTCATGTTTTCAATAAACTGCATATATCTAATTTGTTCAACTGCCTGACTTGAATCTAGTTATTGTATCGTTTTCTGCTAGCTTATCATATCATCATGAGTTCCAATACTCCACTAGTTTTGCTTGTAAGAGTATGCCTTTTCTTTTACACTTTCTTATTGCCACTCAATTCCTTCTGAAAACTTGTGTTGGCTGTCATTTTTAGATTCGTGATATCCTTGCCAAGTATCCAGATCTTATGGATGGTTTCAATGAATTTTTGGCTCATTGTGAGAACATAGGTAAGCTTATAATTTTTTGCTGTTATGTGGAGAAGTTTTAAGTCGGTTGATGTAGTATCTAAGTGAGACCTTTTTCTGCAGATGGATTTCTCGCTGGTGTGTTCAATAAAAAAAGTATGTGAAAATCTTATTTTCAATTTCGTGTACTTTTAGATGAAATCATCCATCTTCTTTCTCCACTGGAATTTGTCAGTGACCTTAGATGATGGTTGATGTTAGGGTGTTTCATCTAAAATTTTGTGCATTAAGTTTATAATATAATTGTGTTGTTTTATACTAACAGCATCACTGTGGAATGAAGGACATGTGGCCAAACCAGTTAAGCTAGAGGATAGAGACAGAGACAGGGACCGTGAAAGGGATGAGAGGGAGAGAGACCGTGAAAGGGAAAGAGATAAAGAAAGGGAAAGACTTGACAAAGGTGCTGCCTATAATTCTAAAGACATGGCATCTCACAAAACTCCTTTGTACTCGAACAAAGAAAAATATAATGCATGCAAACCAATTTCGGAGCTTGACCTCTCGAACTGTCCGCGATGTACTCCTAGTTACCGTCTTCTGCCAAAAACTGTGAATATTACTTCCACCCTTGTGCCTTTCTTGTAAAACTACATCTCTTCACCTGCCTTATTTTTTGCTCTGTTGCTTGCCAGCATCCAATTTATCCTTCAAGCCACAGGACTGGGCTGGGTACATCGGTGCTGAATGATGTCTGGGTATCGGTGACTTCTGGAAGTGAGGATTATTCTTTTAAGCACATGCGCAAAAACCAATATGAAGAAAGCCTATTTAGATGTGAAGATGACAGGTGCTCCTTTGTTCCTTTCTATTGAAAATATCATATTGTGAGATCTATGGCTGAAATAGAAATTCTTTAATTTAGCATCCATTTCCTCTTTATATATCAGACAATTGTTTTTCTTTATCTGCCTTTTTTCCTCTTTATCTATTTCTGTTAACCATAGAATTTTTTTTTATTATGACTTGTATAGGTTACTTGATAATTATTATATATAAAGGTGCAGAATTCTTTGTCTATACGGTATTTTTTTATGTGCCTTTTTTTAATTGTGGGATTCTTTTAGGTTTGAGCTGGATATGTTACTGGAGTCTGTGAATGTGACTACAAAGCGGGTTGAGGAATTGCTAGAAAAGATTCAGGACAATACATTCAAACCAGAGAATCCAATTCACATTGAAGACCATTTTACTCGTTAGTATATATTTCTAATGGAAAAAACAGTTTCCTTTTGTTTGTTTTTCCTTTTGCTTAGACATAGTGTTGTTATTCATATATTGATTTTCCCTGTCCCCTTGAATAGCATTAAACCTGCGATGCATCGAAAGATTATACGGTGATCATGGTTTGGATGTGATGGATGTTCTGCGAAAAAATGCTAGTCTTGCATTGCCTGTCATCTTAACTCGTCTGAAGCAAAAGCAAGAGGAATGGTCAAGATGTCGGGCAGATTTCAATAAAGTTTGGGCTGAAATATATTCGAAAAACTATCACAAATCATTGGACCATCGTAGTTTCTATTTCAAACAACAAGACACAAAGAGCTTGAGCACGAAAGGTATGTAAATTTTTTAATATCATATTGTATTTAAGCATCACAAATTTTTGATCTGGTAGTAAGTATTTTATGTTTAATTGTTCATGGAATGCTTCGTGAAGGCAACTTCTGAAAATAAAATTTATTCCATCTGTAATGTTAGACTCTTGTTAATATCGATAAGAATAGAAATATAGTTTTATGTGTGTTGGCTAATATTACATTTTTTTTCCATTGTATATTTTGGTAATATATCCACAATGTTATTCATTGCACAGCTTTGTTGGCTGAGATTAAAGAAATTAATGAGAAGAAGCGGAAAGAGGATGATGTGCTTCTTGCTATTGCCGCGGGAAATCGGCGGCCTATAGTCCCCAATATGGAATTTGAGTATGTGGATTCGGATCTTCATGAAGACTTGTATCAGATCATCAAGTATTCATGTAGAGAAGTTTGTACTACTTCGGACCAATTGGACAAAGTAATGAGGATATGGACAAGCTTTTTGGAGCTGATGTTGGGTTTTCAACCTCGGCCTCAAGGTGCAGAGGATACTGAGGATGTGGTGAAACCTAAGACTCGTGCTGCCAAAAATAGTATGGCAAATGTTGGGGAAAGCAATAGCAGCCCTGGCGCTGACGGTGTTACTGCTACCAAGCAAGGCAATGGCAATGAAAGCATCCCACCAGAGCAGGCAATTTCCTGCAAGGTGAGGTTGGCAAATGGGGAGGCAGCGGTTACTGATAATGGTTTTCATGATGCTGATCGCACTACTCGCCAAGGTGATAACCTCTCTGGTGCTCCACTTCATGGAAGGGTGCAGGGTAGTGCTCCCACAGCTGATGAAATGTCCGGGGTGACAGTGCAAACTGCTTCTACTGAAAGGCTAACAGATAATGTCTCTCCTGGTGGCAGAGCTGAACCAACTCATACTCGAACCAACCCAGAAATTACCTCAGGTCTGAGGTTTTTTTTTTTGAATTTTTTTCCCTTTTCTGTTTTTGGAGTTCAAAATGGTGACTTTTTGGGTTCTCCTCGCAAGGTTTTAATGCTACAATTTCAAAAGCTGGTCAGTCTGTAAACGAGACAGCAGTTGAGCCTCGAGCTAGCAATGAAGTTTTACCTTCTTCAGAGGTATGAATTTGCAATTTACTTGATCATGGAGCTTTTTTTCTGGTTTGTTACATTTGGCTTACTATCTTGCATATTCTTATTAGCCTGTTTGGTTTTTGGTTTTGTGTTCTTTCAATGTCTGGTCTTATCCATAGTTTATTGGAATATGTAGCTCCACAAGTTGTTTGGCTAGGAGTTCTTCCGCTATCACTTGGTTGTTTAGGGGGAAATGTCCATTTTGAGGTAATGGCATCGTTGAGTTGGTTTCCTTGACGGTTCAGGTTGATTATAGTTGAGCATCCCAAAAATCAGTTAACTGATGTTCTTACTGAGACTTTACTGAGACTGCTGGATACAGTAAGCACTAAGCAGTTTGCTTTAAGGCTGGAAGGTCTCGAAGGATTAAGCATTGTAATATAGAACACATTCTTACAATATGCTGGATGATATTTAGTTTTTTATGCATTATAGTGATGTTACATATAATTTTCAGCCACTTTCATATTGTATATATATAATTTTTCAATTGTTCAATATTTCGTATCATAAAGCAGAATTGGTCTTATGGTTGCCTTGTAAAGTTTTTCTTCAACTTGGTAGGTATTTTAGTTACACTTCTTTACTTCATCCAAGCCTACTTTAATTCTATGAATAACATCATCCTTAATCTCTTCTTCTTTATAAATAATTGATCGTACAATCATGAAAAAAAAACCACCTTATTTGCAAACAGTGGCTTTTATTATTAGTCCTGACTCCTCTTATTATTCTTGTTATTGCAAGGATTTGAATGTTAGGTTTCTGTATGTGTATTCTTAGTGAAACAAACTTGTGGTTCTTTTGTTTTAAAATTTATCATAATTTTCCTTTTAATGATTGGTATGCTTGTTCCTGTTGTCAGGGAGGGGATGGTGGGAGGCCAAATGTACCTGCAAATGGTGGTTGTACGACTGAAAGCAACAAAGGGAACAGATTCAGCGAAGGTTTTGCTATGCATAATAACTTGAAAGTTGAAAGGGAAGAGGGTGAATTATCACCTAATGGAGATTTTGAAGAGGATAATTTTGTAGCTTTGAAAATGCTGCTATGGATGAAGCACCTAAACCAAAGGAGAGTTCTGCTAGCAGACAGTATCAAGTCAGATCTGGAGAAGTGGAGGCCTGTTGTGGTGAGGCAGCAGGAGAAAATGATGCAGATGCTGATGATGAGGGTGAGGAAAGTGCTCAAAGGTCTACAGAGGACAGTGAAAATGCATCAGAGGCTGCTGAGGATGTTTCAGGCAGTGAATCTGGTGACGGTGAGGAGTGTTCACGTGAAGATCATGAGGAGGAAGAGGATGATGCAGATCATGATGATCAGGATGCTAAGGCTGAAAGTGAGGGTGAGGCTGAAGGAATGGCTGATGCAAATGATGCTGAAGGAGAAATAACGTCATTGGCATTTGCAGAGCGTTTTCTACATACAGTTAAGCCTCTCGCAAAACATGTACCTGCTGCCTTGCATAGTAAGGAAGATAAGCGCTCGTGGATCTTTTATGGAAATGATTCACTTTATGTGCTGTTTAGGCTTCATCAGGTCAGATTTTTTTTTCAACAAAAAAATAACATCTATTATTGGAATCCACTGGTGAACTTCAGGTTTGTTGTGTTATACCCTTTTCTTGCAGACTTTGTATGAGAGACTACTATCATCAAAGACAAATTCATCAGCTGCTGAAAAGAAATGGAGAACTTCGAAGGATACAAGCCCTCCAGATTTATATGCCAAGTACTTTCTGGTCACATCAATGCCTTTATCTAGGTAGATTATGTCAAAAACAAAAAATAAGAAAATAACATTTATCTGTTCCGAGTGTGCAGATTTATGAGTGCGCTATACAACCTACTTGATGGTTCTGCTGACAATACCAAATTTGAAGATGATTGTCGTGCTATCATTGGAACCCAGTCCTATGTCCTTTTTACATTGGACAAGTTGATATTTAAAGTTGTTAAACAGGTATTTTTTTTTTCCAAGATGCATTTAACTTAAAGTGAGAATTAAATTGCACTCACCTGCACCTCTCTTTCAGCTTCAAGCAATTGCCTCGGATGAAATGGACAACAAGCTTCTTCAGCTCTATTTATATGAAAAGTCTAGGCGACCCGGAGCTTTTGTCGATCTAGTTTACCATGAAAATGCTCGTGTCCTCCTCCATGATGAAAGCATATACCGATTTGAGTGTGTAAGTTTTCATGCCTGCCTTCCGTTTTGTGAGAAATACAAGTATCCTATTTTTAATTGTTGAATATGAATTGTTTCTTAATTTTGTTGCTTTTATCATATTTTGCAGACTTCAAATCCAACTCGATTATCTATTCAGCTAATGGAATATGGACATGAAAAGCCCGAAGTGACTGCTGTTTCTATAGATCCTAATTTTTCAGCTTATCTGTATAATGATTTTTTGTCCAATGTTTCAGATAGAAAGGGTACACATGATGTCTTCCTAAAAAGGCATGCACAATTTGCTGACTATAAAATTTAAAACTGTCATAACTTTAATTACCTTTGACAATGTATAAATATTCTTCAGGAATAAACGCAAATTTGGTGGTGATGATGATGAGAATTCTACTACTTGCAAGATCATGGATGGTATTGAAGTTGTTAATGGCTTGGAATGCAAGATATCTTGCAGTTCCTCTAAGGTATTCGGTCTGTATATTCATGCAAACTTCTTGTCTGTTCCTGAGAGCTGCTACTTATGTAACCATGCTTTGTTGTGCTTCATGCATTTTTTTCCTGGTCATCTAAGCAGTATTTATGAACTTCTAATCTGTTCCATAGACCTGCTAATTATATAAATATGCTTTGTTGTGTTTCATGTTATGCATATATTTTCCTGGTCATCCAAGCATTTGGCTAATCTGTATACACTGCAGGTTTCTTATGTTCTAGATACAGAAGATTTCTTGTTTCGTGTGAGAAAGAAAAGGAGATGTTCAAATGGGGGTGCCGAATCTTCACAAGACCTATTTGCTAGATTGTATGATGCAAAGAGAGAGCGATTTCAACACTTGCTATCCGGATCTTAACGTAGTGGTAATGATCCCTGTAAATTATTTATATATTTGCCATTCTCAAAACATAGTGGTATTTGTATTCATTTGTCTAATCCTTCATCAAGCATCACATAGGAATCTCTTTTATCTGTTTTGCTTTGGGGCTATTGTTTCAATAAGAAGCCTTGTAAGAAAGCCTTTGTAATCATAAAGAAAATTGGTGAGGGGGAAATGGAGTAAATTTTGATGACTTTGTTTGTTGTTCTTGGCAACTTTCCCCATCTTCCTGCTCGTTACCCTAGACTGAGATGTTGTGGCTCATTCATGTTCTTCCTTCTGCAGCACCTTAATGTCATTGGCTGAGAGCTGGCATCAATATGGCAGGTCGCTTTGCTACACAGCTAAGCAACGGATGACGGAATGCAGCAGGCATCCTCTCAGTCCATGTTACTCTCTCTGAAATAACAGCTGGGAAAAATTTCTGGTACATATGTGGTCAACAAAGCAAGCTTGTAACCTGGTTCCATTGGCTGCTGCTGGAGCCGCCAATGTGTATATATCTGTGACCTGCAAATCTGTTTGTAAGAATTTTTCTTTTGCAGCCCTCCGTGCACTCTTGGTACTTGTTTCTCTATAGGGTGGCGGTCGGTCGGTCGGTCCGCCCGTCCATCTGCCATGGTCTCAATTTAAATGAATTGTTTCTGGAACAAAATGTTCTTTGTCTAATCTTGTAGATCTTCTTCATTTCGTTGAGGCACTCGTTTGGTTGGAAGGGGGGTTTCTAATTCAGTTTTTAAGTGGGGGGCTTGCTTTAAACGAGAATTCGGCAGTCTCCATTCGTGCCGTGCTGGTTGAATGCAGGAGGATCATGGGTCATTCGTGTCTGTCGTATGTGTAAGCTGCGGAGAGAGAGAAGAGTGACAGTATGCATAGGAACATTTGGAGGGGATTTGCCCAATATGTGGATCCCTTGCATCTCAACAGGTCCTGCTATGCCAGAGACGGAGCCATCCTTGGCTAGAGTTAAGTATGGACCATGGTTGGCGGCCCTGAGACAAAAGAGATCTACCCAAGGCCAAGCGATGGAGATGAGGAGGAAGCCTTTGTCCGTTTTTTATCATGGCACTGGTCCTGGATCGATGGACGGGTGGCAAGTGCCAGCGAAGGTGGCTCGTTGGCGCCCTCAAAAGCTCAGTAAGAAGACAGACCATCCTACCTCAGATTCTGGTTCAAAGGCATCGGAGATGAACTTGGTCAATAGTGCTGAGGGAGGCGTGCGGGGCTCTTAGGACTCAACTCTAAGACTAGGAATGGAGCTCATATAGAGAGTAATGGAGTTCAGATAAGTCTGAATTCCACTCTAATCACTGAGAATCCATTTGCCCTTTAGGGCTTCGATAAATGGGCCGGTCAGCCCAAGGTCAGTAAGGATGCTCACCCAGGTTCATCTAAACGGGCCAGATCTATGGAGACCCAGATTATTACCAAAAATAAAAAAAGAAAGGAAAAATTATTTCATCTAGAATAAAAGGTGTTCAGGATAAATTCATTTTCTCAGTTCTCAGCATCCTCGGACTCAAACCAGGGCCCTGCTATCCAGATTGCTAAGGCTCCTCTTTTTGTCAACTTATGCAACTACATAATTTTGATATCTGCATTCTTTTGAAAATCCGATTATCGGAACACAGTTTAGCTTGGTTTCGGAGATAGATTGCTAGATCATGTTCTTCTTATGCTTTGGAGTCTATGGGTCTATCTGGATGTATTTTGGCTCTCTAACGTAATACTTCCATCAGGGTGGATGCTTTTTACTGGTGTAATTAGCAGGTTGCTTTGGTTTCTATCGGAGTTTATGCAAGTATTGATTTTCGAAAAAGGTGGATCCTATGGTATGAGATTCTCTCTCTACTTGATCAGGGTTGTCCATCCCTCATTGCAGGTGATTTTAATTGCATTATCGGGGCCAATGAAAAGAGAGGGGGCAGACAACTTACTGGTTCAACGGACATAGCAGAGTTCATGTCTTCAACGGACATAGCAGAGTTCATGTCCTTCATTTTCTCTGCTGGGGTGCTGGACTTGGGGTTCTTGGGTCCCCAATTTACTTGGTATAATAACCATCAGGGTTTAGCTCGTGTTTGAGAGAGATTGGACAGGGCTATGGCCACAACCTAGTGGCTTCAGATTTATCCCTCTGCCACTGTTACTCATCTTTCAAGAATAGCTTCTAACCACCGTCCTATCCTGCTATCCACGGAGGCGGTTACGCAACAGTGGAAACAGTTTCGGTTTGAATAGTTTTGGACTTCTTACTCAGCTCGGACCATTATTGCTCAGGTTTGGCGCATACTTGTGAGAGGTTGTGCTGCATACAGGTTGTTTAGGCGACTTAAGTTAGCAAGGCACCGACTTTCTAGATGGAACAGATTGAAGGTTAGGGATCTGTCAGGAAAGTTGAGCAGGTGAAACTTTTACAGCAACAGAAGATTTACTGGAGGCAGAAGTCTCGAATTCAATGGATTTGAGATGTGGATCAAAACACTAGATTTTTTTTATCAGACCACCTTAAAGCGATGTGCTGCTAACAGGATTCGACATATTGCTGACGAGGATGGGCATTATCAGGAAGACATCCATGTTATCAGGGACCAGCTTTCTCACTTCTTTCAGTCTAGATGGTCTGAGCATACTAGTGACAGGTTCCTTATCCACCCGGTCCCGTATTCTAAGAAGGTCTCTGCTGTTGAGAATGAACTTCTTATCAGACCAATCACTGTGGATGAGATACGATCGGCTTTATGGAACCTTGGCCCCGCTTTATGGAACCTTGGCCCCGATAAGGCCCCTAGGCCTGATGGGTATCCGTGCTTTTTCTTCAGGTTATATTGGAATATTATGGGCCACGATGTAGTGCATGCCATAAAGAATACTTTCCAAGCTAAATCCATTCATGCTAAGTGGAAGCGAACTCTCATTACTCTTGTGCCCAAACGTCCGGATGCCTCCACCCCTCTTCACTATCGGCCCATCAGCTTTGCACTACTTTGTATAAAGTCTTTGCCCGGCTCTTAGCCACTAGATTGAGGGAGGTGATACCCCGCATTATATCTGTGGAACATGGAGCCTTTATTAGAGGGCGCAGCATATCGGATAATATCCTCATAGCCCATAAATTTATGCATGATCTTCATAGATCCTCTAGCCAACAGTGTCTTATGGCTATTAAACTAGATATGGAACGAGCTTATGATAGATTGAGCTGGAGTTTTATGCACTGAACTCTTCTTGAATTTGGATTTGACGAACTCTTTATTGATTGGATTGTGGCTTGCATCCATAGGCCATCTTTCTCTCTTCTTATTAATGGTAGTCAGACTAACTTCTTTCACTCCGCTGTGGGGCTGCGCTAGGGTTGCCCGCTATCCCCCTTATTGTTCATTCATTCTGTGGATGATTTATCGCGTGTGCTCTATCAGGCGCAGCATGATCTTTACATTGCCCCCTTCATGGTGGGTTCGGACGGGCCAGCGGTCTCTCATCTTCTATTTGCTGATGACTACATTTTGCTAGGCCAAGCCAATGTCAATAATGCTACTACCTTTGCTTCTATCATTCAACACTACTGTCAGGTATCTGGGCAGAAGGTTAATTTACAAAAGTCAATGATATGCTTCAGTTCGAAGACTTCCAGTACTATGAGGGAAGCCATCCTTCATACTTTTGGCATTCTCAACCAGGCTAATCGATTATCATATCTGGGGATCCCTATAACTGAAAGATGGCCGCGATGCTGTGATTACAGTGATATTGAGCGTTGGGTCTATGATCACATTGATGGTGGTAGGTAACTAGATTATTTATAATGGCGAGGATCACTCTCCTACGTTTGATTCTCGCATCTCTTCCTCTTTATCTACTTTTCAACGCTACTATCCTGATCACTTGTTTGAGAAGGATAAAAAGATGGTTTAGAGACTTTTTTTTGGGCATCGATGCAGGATGATCATGGTATTCACTTACAGGCATAGGATACTGTTTGCATACCAATTTCTGAAGGTGGCCTTGGCATTTAGTCACTGATTGTGAGGAAAGAGGCTCTACTTGCTAGACACTCGGTTCATTCTTGATCTGCATTGCTTCTGGAGTTCATTTATGCGTGCCAGATATGGTGAGTGGACCCCTACTACGAATTTTTATTCTTTTCGTGTTATTCTTTTTTCTAAAAGGAGGTATGCAGACATGCATCATAGGTCTTGGAGAACATCACATGGATGATTGGAGATGGCTCATTAGTGGATGTTGTCCACGATATGTGGATTACGGAGCTTTCACTCTCATGCTAACATACTTTTATCAGTACTGATGTTCCTAGCAATATAAGAGTCACTGATATGATTTCTCAAGATCTCTCCTCCTGGCATGCACCCACGATGTCCCGATTATTTGGTGTAAAGCTAGCCCGCCAAATCCTCTCTATTCCGCTCATCGCAGGCCATAAAGATGATACCAGATTATGAAAAAGATCACGTTTCTCTAGTGCTCCGACCAGGAATCTCATGCAGATCTATAGGCCATAGTCTCAGCGTACGATGGATGCAGCATGGGTATGAAAGTTTTTCATCCATTCCAGGCTTCAGCTCTTTATATGGAAGCTAGTGTGGGATTGTCTCCCTACTTGCTCCTTACTCTCAGAAAGGGGAATGTCCATCCAAGCTACTTGCCCTTTGTATGGTCAGGATGATGAGACTATCATGCCATTTTTATCTGCTCCAGAGCGAGACAAATCTGGCATATGGTAGGATATCAACTTAGGGAGAGGGGCATGGGCTTTTGGACGACCTCTTTTCTGAGCGATATCAAAAGGGATAACTAGCAGCAGAGAGTTATTTGGGTAGTCACAGTCTACCAGATCTGGTTATCGAGGAATCAGCTTATCTTCATTGAAAATATTATCTTCCCTCAGAGGATTGTTTGGAATGCCTTATCATTCTCTACTGATTACATACTCCACTGCTCTGCTAGTGATTCTGACAGCTTTGGTCACTGGGGTTCCTCTGCTGCTTCGGTAGCGAACCGGCAAACGATTTTTATTTTTTGGAAGCCCTCCCAAGGTTTGTTAAAATCAACTTCGATGGGAGTATGTGGGGCAGTTAGATGGCTCAGCATTTATTATTCGAGGGGCAGATGGAGCAATGCTGGCGGCTGGAGGAATTAGCCTTTTGGACTCTCAGTTCCTCTGGCAGAGCTTTATGTAGCATGGGCTGGCATTACCTATGCTACTAAGATCTTCCATGCTCAGAGTCTTCATTGAGGGGGACTCACTCACTGTCATTCGATGGCTCCGGAGGGATTGCAATAATCAGGCTCCTATCAACCCTCTGCTCATTGACGTTTGGTCTATCCTGCGGGATATGCACAGATTCCAGATTCGACATGTCTATCGAAAAGTCAACTCGGCAGCAGATTGGGTGGCGAACTCGATGGCCCATCACTCAGGGTTTTGGTTTTGAAAAAGGGTGACCCCTGTCCTTTTGTACTTAAGCAAATACTATTTTTGACCTATCGGAACTGACTCGCACTAAATTGGTATGATCATTCACATGTACCAAAAAAAAATTACTTGGGTACTTATCTTCTCTTAAAACATAAAAGGGATAACAATAAATTGACATTGACACAATAGTAATAGATAACTACCGAGGTTCATGAGCAACACATATTTTAAGAGGTGAAACTACACATGTAGTTAGATGCCATAATTTGGATAATGGATATGAACCATTGGTCAGTGACTTAATTTAGACCATTGGATGGCTCCCTGGATGAAGAATTTGGACCATTGGTAATGGTGTCTTAATCTGGACCATTGAATAATGTCTTAATCTAGATAATTGGATGATGTCTTAATCTGGACCATTGGATGATGTCTTAATCTGAACCATAGGATGGTGTCTTATTTTGAACCATAGGATGGTGTCTTAATCTGGACCATTGGATGTTGTCTTAATTTGAACTATTAAATAATGTCTTATTTTGGACATTATCATGAAATAAGTGTGAGACTATTGGATGTTATCTTAATTTGGACTATTAAATAATGTCTTATTTTGGACATTATCATGAAATAAGTGTGAAAGATTATTAGCATGAGAAGGGCATGGATAAGGCTTATGCGCCTTTTCACTTAGCACCTCATCATGATGAGGCACTACCCTTAGGACCCGCCTCATCATGATGAGGCGGGATGAGGCGTGTAGATGAGATGCATCCGCATTTCTCTGCCTCTTATAAATAGGAATGCCTTTTGGGGTTCATAATGCATAGAATCCATCCGAATAGAAATCAACTTTCATCTCTCTTTTATTTCTCTTATAGATCTTGTCCTGAACCAAGACAAGAGGTCCTCTTCAGAACAAGAAGTTGTCTTGTCCTAAAGCAGGATAAGAGATTATCTTGTCCTACATCAAGGCAAGGAGGTTTTCTTCAGGATAAGAGGCTTTGAAGAATTTTTGTAAAAAAAAAAAAATAGAAGGGAAAGAAAGCAAGCCAATTAAATATTATAGAATGATTAAAATATCAAGGATCAAAATTTTAAAGGAGCTAGAGTCTTGAACCCAATTCTATGTGGATCAATATTGGAGGATGAACACTTGGGTACCTTATGGATATTTCGATCTTTTGGATTTAGCGTTACAAATATTCTTCTTATCCTACATTTACTATTTATTCATTTGATTGTTACCATTAAGGCGATCTTAGCTATTAAGAGTTTCATGCAAATATATCTCATTGAGAAATTTATAAAATTCACACGCTTCCGATGTGCTGTCAAGTGTGCATGAAAATACCAACACAATATTCAATGACTTGGTACCTATCTTCTCTTAAAACATAAAAGGGATAAAAATAAATTGACATTGATGCACTAGTAATAGATAACTATCAAGGTGCATGTTTTAAGAGGTGAAACTGCTTGTAGTTAAATGCCATGCTTTATCATAAACAAATTTTTGAATCTTGACCATAATTATACTTGTGATTTTCATCTTAATGCATGACAATAAAACTAATATCTCTATGTCAACATTTTACGAAATATATAATGCTAGCCCTCATTGTTTATATTGGTAAAAATCAATACTTTATATGGTGACCCTTGGGCCTCTAGCAATCTTTAACTTGGCTTTTTAGTCGCAGGTGTGCATAATCATTCACGCTTTGTGCCTTATATCCCACAATTTAGAAACGGATAGTATTTATACGTATTCTTTTTGTTTTTTTTGGATCTCGTACATAGGGATCAGAGACCTGAAGATAGATTAGATAGCCAAGAAAGCAATAGACCAGAACGGAAATCTTCGGTCAACCGGCTGCCAATTTAGAATGGCAGACAGGGAGGAAGCCGAAGTTTCGGTTTCCTTTCCTTCATTCGTAACGGTCAATAACGGCGCCTCCTCCGGCCGTCATAACGGATCACATCATCACCGTCTTCTCCAGGCCAACCGACGAAACCAGCCAGTATCAAACTCGGTGCGCAAGAATCGGCCGTCGGCCACGTGTCGGTCCAGTATTCGCTAATTTGACCCCCTCGGTCCCACTACCACCAAGTCCCATGTGAGCCATACCACGCTCGCGCGCGTGCGCTCTCTCTCTCTCTCCCTGAGATGGAGTCCAGGCTCCTCGATTCTCCCTCGCCGCCGTCGACAAGGGCGGCGGAGCATGGCGAAGCGGCGGCGCTGGTGGCCTCGCAGCGCCCTTCGTTCCGCCTGGAGGTCGAACACGCGGCAGCTGAGACCTACCTCGTCACCCGCCTCGCCCTCACCCTCCTCCGATACCTGGGGTACTCATCTCTTCTGTTTCCCTCATTCCATTCCTCCCACTTTGGTTCCCCATTCTTCTTTCCGATCCCTTTACCTTTTTTAAAAAAAGAAAAAAAGAAAAAGAAGTTCTTTTTCCAGATGCCCATTTATTTTGTGTTTAAAAAATTAATTTTCTTCTTTGAATCGTTTTCTTTCTTTCTTTTTGGTTTTATTACCACTTTTCGGCTATCTCTCATGGTCCTCCATGCGGACCACATATCTAGTAGTTTTTTCCCTGTCTTCGTTACAATTCTTTTCATAATTTTAATAATGGCAATCTTTAAATAACCCGTTTCCCCGATGTCCATTTCTTATCTTTCCAGTTTCTTCGTATTTCTTGTTCTTCCTTTTCTTTTGCTCTTGGTTTTGCTCAAATTTCATTTTTCTTGTTGCCTATTTATGTAGACGAACCGCTTTTTGATGTCTTGATATATTTATCAATAGGTACGCCGTTTTGTCTTCTATACCTTTTATTGGCTTTGTTTTCTCGGAATCTCGACACTGGTTGCATCCACATTTGACTCATTTCTCTGTTCCATCCTTTTCACGTATGAATCCGTATTGTCTGTCAGCCATCAAAGCTTTATTTGTTTCCTGAAAATTTTTATATTTTGTTACAAGCAAATATGTTTCTTCTACAACTTTGCTTCATGAAAAGAAATAAAAGTTTTGAATTTGCTCTAGCTTCTGGACGCCTGATCATTTTAATTCGAGTAACAAAATATTATGCATTATATTCTGAAATGTTTAAATTAGGGTTTTTTATCTTTTTTCCTGGCATATTTCTTTTGTAAATGCAAATTGCCGGATATTTTCTCATCATTTAATTTTCTCCAGGGTAGGTTACCGGTGGATGACAAGGTTCATTGCCCTTGGTTGTTATGCATTACTACTCATGCCTGGTTTTCTCCATGGTGGGTGTTTGTGTTGAGGTTTTCTTTCTGCTATGTGGATGACGTGTGAACTTTTAGACATCAATCATTTTCTTCATTTCTTTCCCAGCTTTATGGTTTGAATATAGATTATTTATCTATTAAACACTTATTTAGAAGTTGATTTTTGTTAAGTACTCATACAAGACTACGCTAGATGGTAAAAGCTCCAGTCCTTGTGCAAGTCTAAAGTCTATCATATAAGCTGGTACCTCTTGTTCATTCTAATTTATCTCTTTCTTCAATTACAGTCGGATACTATTATTTCTTCTCAAATCAGGTTCGCAGAAGTATAGTTTATGGAGAACAGCCAAGGAACAGGCATGGCATACTCAACTCAACTCAACTCATCTAAGCCTTTTTCCAACTACATGGGGTCGGCTACATAAATCTATTTTCTTCACTTTACTCTATTCAGGATTAAGTCGATACTCAAATTACAAATAGTTATGCTCAACTCAACTCAACTCACTAAGTTTTTTTTCCAACTACATGGGGTTGGCTACATGAATTTGCTTCCTCCACTCTGCTCTATTCAGGATAAATTACAAATAGTTATATCTCTTTTAATTATTTCGGAACAGGCGGGGCATATTTTACTAAAAATATGATATTATTCTAGCCAGTGCTTTTGGGTTCATTAAACTAGCTCACGTATCTCACTTGACCATTTAAAGTCAGTTATGGATCAAGCATTAATTTTGCAGGCTGGATCTGTATTTACCCTTAAATACCAATGGTCTGAAACCAGTTGTAGCATTTGTGACTGGTGGAGCTTGGATCATTGGGTGAGTAGATGACCGATATTGGCACCGTACAGACTGGGGAATCTATCATCAATATCTTTCCTTTCCTTTTTTTTTTTTTTTTTTTTTGGGGGGGGGGGGGTTTAGTAATTTGTTTTCCATTCATTTTTCAAAAATACTGATTTTGCAGTTATAAAGCATGGGGTGCTCTTTTAGGACGACGATTGGCAGAAAGGGGCATCATGGTGGCATGCATAGATTACAGGTATCATGTTTAGAATATTTACTTGTGCCATAATATTGCCATGTAAGCATATATACTCATGCCTGAAACTTGTCCACTGTTCATTTATGTTTGTGGCTCACCTTTCTGCAGAAATTTTCCTCAAGGGACCATCCGTGAGATGGTAAAAGATGCTTCTCAAGGAATTTCATTTGTGTGCAACAATATTGCCAGTTACGGCGGTGACCCTGATCGGTAATGGATGTTCTACTACATAGAAATTAGTTTGTTAAGTATTGGTTGTAAAGCCTCTTCTCTATATTATAATGCAAACTGCAAAAAGCAACTCCTTAGCTCCACTAATGTTTGACCTTTAAGAAAAGGATAAATACCGACCTTTCCTTTTAATAGGAGTTTAGGTACACCAACCAAATACATTTGTCCCCTCTAAATCAGTCGCATGCATCGTTTGTGCTTTGTACTAGTTTAATGGTAACATATCATCAGGTAACCGTTTTACAAATGGAACCTAAGGTTTGTTTAGTTTAATTACAAAGACCATGTGAATACATGACGGATTGGACCTCCAAAAGTAGTTTTTGCCTTTGTAAGACTTATAACTTAGCATTATTTCCTATCCTTGGACATTCTTCAGACTAATTTAGGCACATGCATTGTATTTGCGGTTGTTAATTGAAACATGAAGGGGTTATATGCAATAGCTTAGTTGCTGCTAAAAATCCAATGGCTGACCATGTGTAATGCAGATTGTAGGCAGCAGCCTTATGGGTATCCGTATTAGAACATTTAATCAACTGATACAATAGGTTGATGGGAGACATGGTCTTATGGGTGTCCGTATTAGAAAATTTAATCAACTGATACAATAGGTTGGTGTGAGACATGGTTTAGTCATTAGTGGATCTTCAGTGTCAGCAATCATCAACCATACCAGGCGTAGGCTACAGAGCATTTATGTTTTTTCAATAAAAAAGTGCTTGAATTGTACTTTTGTACTTTGAATGCTGCATGAGAGTTGGATGGCACACATTTGAGGCATCCAACAATTTGGTGGTTTGGCCTACAGGGTTGTGTTGTTGGTAGTTACCAAATATGGTTAGGGTAAGGTTTATTGTGATGTGACACTGGTCTAGGGTGCTTGACAAGCATAGTCAGGTTAACGTAAAACATCAGTGCTTTTAGTTTATCCAAGTATAAGTACCAAGCAAGAAACTATAACTTTCTTAAGCTAACCTTGAAAATCATGAAGTTTTGAGACCTTAAAAGGCCATGAGATATTTCAATGTAGTGCCAACTCTCATATTTTAATGTAGTCGAGCTGGAGATTGGATGTAACAAACCAACCTTCAAACAATCAAGCCAAAAATCAATGATACTAAATTGTGTGCAAACCAAAGACTTGCTCCTTGAGCCAAGCTACTGCCTAGCAGCCTGAATTATGACTTAGACATGATTGCCTAGAGAGCCATTCAAGCAAGCTGGTTTAGTTTTCTAGGAAAAAATCAAGCCCAATTCAGTTTCTTCATTTGTTACCCTGATGTTGGCTTGAAAGCATTGATGGTTGAATTTTATTTTTTGGACAAGATGGAAGCAGATGGGTGGCTACCATTTATCCTTTTTTTTTTCCTTCACATAGCTGCTGCACTTGCTGATGTGTGAGTGGGCCACCATCTATAATATTTTATCTTCCTTGTAGCTGGAGAAACATAAACAAATTGCATGCTTGATCCCAGTGGATATTCTCTTGCTATCAAGTGGCAACATAGTACCCATTACCAAGTATGCCGGGTCTTGAATTAAGAAGTCATGAAAGATTCATTAGTTCATCTCTTTTTTTTTTCATTTCCATGTTTCTTTCTGAGGAGATCTTTGTTTTAGGTCTTGGTTGTATATTTGCTGTTTTCTTGTTACAATTGTCTGCTTGTTCCATGGTTTTAACTAATTGTCGCTGCATGGCCTTTAGTTTAAGTTCTTCTAACGATTCTTGATTGTAAAACATTTGCTCATAGTTAGTTCATGAGCTTTCATGATTCAGGCTTGAGTTATATTTAGCCTTTTGAGCTGTATTTGGAATTTGCTGAACTTTAATTAAGGATTTTCTTTTGCAGTGGATTAAGCTCATAATACAAATTTTCATTCTAAACGTATATAAGTTCCTCTAATCACACAATTTATATTTATGAACAAAAATAGCGATAAATGAAAGGAACTGTAGATTAGGACTTTAAAAGAAATCAAATGATCAAATTTTGAGACTATTTAAAAGAGAGGGCATTTAAGATGGCAAATAAAATGTATTCGACCACTAGCACACATGTTGCATGTGATTTGTTCTAGAAGAAGAGCATTTGATGGATGGCCATGATCCTTTCATCAAGATTGCATATAGAAAACCTGATTACCATACTCCTGTTTTAAAAACATTGCTTATTTTTAACCTGTGGTCCTCTAATTCCAGAGGATTAATTTTAACTAAAAGGAGTTTGGACTGGCCAAAATTCTAATCAAAGAAGGAAAGTTGAGAAATTTTTATTTCGGTAGAACCGTAGAAGTCTTGGATGGACAACGGCCGAGCTATGGAAGCTTCTTTTTTTTCTTTCGGCCTGGGGGACTATATATATATATACATATATACATACATACATATACATACATATACATATACATACATATACATATACATATACATATACATATATATATATATACATACGGAGATATACTGTATGAAATAAATATGTTCCTTTTTTTCATCAATGTAGGTAGGGGTTTTTTTCCTTTTTTTTTAAATAAAGCATGGAGGCAAGGCCCAAAAAAGATGAGAAGACATTGGCTATCCCAACTACACCACCCCCAAACCCCCCCCCCCCCCACACACACACACACAAAAGGAGCAAAAAGATACTGTTTATGGGTTAATTTTAGACCATTTTATAGTTGTATGGTATACCAATTGGTGACCTATCAGATTTTGCTATAAGGTGTTGGGAATTTCGTATATTTTATATGAATCAAATTCATATATCATGCAACGGAAGATAAAAATAAATACGAATTTAATTTCCAAAGCCCAAGATCCTCAGGGAACAAATTCAGTTAACAAGAAATAACACATGATTTAATAATAGATCATACCTGTGTTCTTTATTGGGGATAAAGCCTGATGAAGCCGGTAAACGATTTACCACTAGTCGTCCACGTGTCCGGCCTCTAATAGTGATCCACGCTAAGATCTTTGGATGATGTCCTTTCAGGATTGGATGATAACCTTCTTGCGAGGGGTGCTAGCACCTCTTTTCTTTTCAATTGATTTTCCAAATCAAGAGAGAGAATAATTTCTTGATCAAGATCAAATATTGATCAATCAAGAAAGGAAAGATTTCTTGATCAAGATCAAATCTTGATCAACCAAAAAGAGAGAGAAAGCCTTTCTTCAACAACCCAGAAAGAGGGACATGAGAGAGAGGAGCTTTCAATCCTTCAAAAGAGAGAGGGATGTTCTAGAAAGAGAAAGGATGTTTTAGAGAGAGAAAGTGGGTGTTAGGCATCAAGAGAGAGAAAAAGGAGTTATACGTGTCTCTCAAAGGGGGTGTCTCTCTTCTTTTTATACATGAAAAAGGAGGTTGTGTGGTTTCATAAGAACGGGAATTTTGTTTCAACCACCTAACCATTCAACCATATGATAACAAATTATCCTAACAAATTTAGGATATTTATTATCATAATAATGTTATGATTACAACCACCAAACCACATTCCTAAAAAATAAAAATTGGTTATCCCATGAAACTAACGTCGCAAAAATGAATTTGGCTTCATGATGACATCCCAAATCATAGGAATCCCTTCTCCATGATGTGGAGATAGGTCATGTCCATCACATGGGCATGGATCCATCCTCCACGTGGCACGATCTCAACCCTCGGCTCAATTGGATTTCACAAATCAAATCATGCCATCATATGGACCCAATTAAATACCACATTATTAATCTCAATTAATCTAAGCCATCCATTACATGGATCAAGCCTAATTAATGGATTTCATATGTACATTATATGTACAAAAAGTCTTTTCCTTGAACACAAAAATTCTTTCCTCTATGATGAATCCTATTCATCAATTTCATGTTCTATCATTAAAATTGAGTCAAACCCAATCCTAATTAATTGGTCATCTAATTTGAATTAAGTCCAACTTAATTTTCATTTTAACTTCATCCAAAATCTCCTTAATGCGTGTGACCCATTAGGTCCCTTGACACGTTGGTAATAATCATGTCCCTGGTATTAACCCTAAGGATGACTTGATCAATACCTTATTCAAGTCAATTCTTTGATCAAATCAACTCTTTGATTAAGTCAAAGGATCCATGATTATAGATCATGAGCGGCCTCTAGCAAAGCATCATGACTACCCAAGTGTTAAGGGTTTTGTTGACGTGGTCATCAACACCTGTCCATAAACGGTTAACGTACGATTCAATCCCTTCGTCACATATCCCAGATCAATCAATGGTATGGAATGTGTTAACCATGTAATTGATCTTTATTTACTTGATCTCAGAAAATTGACTCGTATGAATTAGAACTTTGAAACCATTTCGAATTCTAACTCAACCTTGCAAGGATTTAACAGTTAATTTAATCCATCAAGTGATCATGGGATATAACCCTTTCTATCAAGGAAGACGAATCCTATCTTGATCAGACACCACCTTCATATGCTTCATGTCATACCCAATCGACACCATATTTGCCACCCGTGGCTAGAGCGATGTTTGTATATCGTCAAAGCATGACATTCCACATATGAGGTGTAATGAAGATCTCAAGTCAAAGGATCACTCGCACCACCGTCATCAGAGATCAACCATCGACACTATATAGAATATCCATATGGGATCTCTGTGCGGGTCATCCAATGCATCATTACAATAACAAGCATCCACACACCTATCCAAGTATCTTCATACTTCAGCTTGCGAGATCAGCTGCTCACCATAAGGGTGAAGATATGCAATGTGTGTTGTCTCATTGATATTTGACAGTGTCCAATCCTGTCTACGCATCGATTAGGAAAATTTAAAGAATTGAACTATAATGTGCAATTTTGGATCTCACAATTTGTAATCTCTATTACAAATTCCATATGCACAGTTCACATTCTTTTGGACTTTATCTCACAGGTAAAATACATCTAATGTATATATATATATATATAAATTACACCTGAATAATAAAGAAATCAATAAATTTGATTTGCATTCATAAAGAAATGTGTATAAACTAGCATCTAATCCGATTGGATCTAGAGCACACACTAACAATCTCCCACTTACACTAGAGCCAATCACCCATGTATCTAATACCAAGTGACAAAGCATGTCCATCATGCTTCTGCTACGATAGGACTTTAGTTAATGGATCGGCAATATTGTTGTCCGTGGGGACTCGTTCTATTTTATATCATTCCTTCCACTGATTTTCCTAATCACATGATATATTTTTTTTGAGTATATGTTTGAACCTCTGATGAGACCTTGGTTCCTTGGCTTGCGCAATAGCTCCATTGTTATCACAATACAAGAGTATTAGATTAACAATGCTTGGAACCACTCCAAGTTCAGTGATGAACTTTTTGATCCAAACTGTTTCTTTAACTGCATCTGATGCTGCGATGTACTCGGTTTAGTTGTAGAGTCGGCAGTCATCTCCTGCTTGGAACTCTTCCAGCTGACTGCACCACCATTGAGTGTGAACACAGCCTGATTATGATTTATAATTATCTCTATCAAACTAAAACTAGAATCCGTATAACCCCAAACTATAAGATCGGGTCCTCCATAAATCAAGAGCATATCCTTAGTGCTTCGCCAGTACTTAAGGATATTCTTGCCATCCAATGTTTCTCACTAGGGTTTATCTGATATCTACTTGTGATACTCAAGGCATAAGAAACATAGCCCTCGTACATAGCATCGCATACATAATGGATCCAATTGCTAATGCGTATGGTATCCTATCCATGTACTCTCTTTCCTCTTGGGTCTTAGGACTCATGTCCTTGGAGAGATGGCCCCCATGCGACATTGGCAGAATCCCTTCTTGGATTCCTCCATGCTAAACCGCTTTAGCATCTTATCTATGTATGTGGATTGGGTCAATCCAAGCAACCTTTTAGATCTATCTTATAGATCTTTATACCTAGTATATAGGTTGCTTCTCCCAAATCATTCATGGAGAATTTACCAGACAACCAATCCTTCACTTCTTTAAGAAAGATACATTGTTTCCTATTAATAATATGTCATCCACATATAATATTAAGAAAACAATATCACTCCCACTAACCTTCTTGTACACATGGATCATCCTCATTTTTATGAAATCAAACTTTTTGATTGTCATATCAAATCGGATGTTCCAACTTCTATAGGCTTGCTTAAGTCCATAAATAGACCTTCGTAGCTTGCACACTTTCTTAGGATCTATGGATTCAAAACCCTCTGGTTGTGTCATATACACATCCTCCTCTAAATTTTCATTTAGGAAGGCGGTCTTGACATCCATCTGCCAGATCTCATAGTCAAAATATGCTGCTATCGCAAGCAAAATCCTTATGGACTTATGCATGACTACGGATGAAAAGTTTCATCAAAGTCAACACCTTGTCTTTGCTTATAACCTTTTGCAACTAGCCTTGCCTTATAGGTAATCACATTACCATCCATGTCGTCTTCTTCTTGAAAACCCATTTGCACCCAATGGGTTTTACCCCTTCAGGTGGATCAACCAAGGTCCATACCTGGTTGTCATACATGGAGTCCATTTCAGATTTCATGGCCTCAAGCCATCTCTTGGAGTTAATGTCAGACATTGCCTCCTTATAGTTGGTAGGCTCATCATCCTCTATAAGAAATGCATATCTTTTAGGGATGTGAATTGTCCTACTAGATCTACGTAGCTGGTGTGTACTTGGAGCTACCTGTTACTTGACCTCTCCTGATAGAGACTCATGCAACAGCTGCCTGAATGTGGGTTGAGTCACTAGCTCAACTCCCACTGCATTCGGCATGTGCTCCATTCCATCTAATGGGCCTTTATTAATTTATAGTTCTTGAGCTTCACTAAGTTCAATCTTACTCCCACTATCCTTTGAAATTATCTCATTTTCTAAAAATGAAGCATTTCTTGAGACAAACACCTTTTGCTCGAGAGGGTGGTAGAAGTAATATCCTTTTGTTTGTTTTGGATACCCCACAAAATTGCATTTATCAGATCTAGCTTCAAGCTTGTCTGATTCATTACGCTTCACATAAGCGTAACAGCCCCAAACCCTTAAATGATTAAGGGATGGTTTCTTTCCACACCATATCTCATATGGAGTGGAGTTGACCGATTTAGATGGAACTCGGTTTAGGGTATATTCGGCAGTATCTAGCGCATAACCCCAAAATATTTTTGGAGATCTGCAAGGCTCATCATCGAACGTACCATATCTAATAATGTACGATTTCTTCCTTTCTGACACACCATTGTGCTGTGGTGTACCAGGAGGAGTCCATTGAGGAAGAATCCCATTCTCCTTCAAATAATCTATGAACTCATGGCTCAAGTATTCACCACCTCGATCTGATCGAAGTATCTTAATACTCTTTCAGTTTATTTTTCTACTTCACATCTAAATTCTTTGAACTTTTCAAAGGCTTCAGATTTGTGCTTCATCAGATACACATAACCATATCTACTATGGTTATCTATGAACGTGATGAAATAAGAAAAACCTCCTATGGCTTGAATGTTGATGGGTCCACATACATCCGAATGTACTAAACCCAAACATTCAGTTGCTCGCTCACCTTTTCCGGTAAAAGGTGACTTGGTCATCTTGCCAAGTAAACATGACTCGCATTCCTCAAACGATTCCCAATCGAATGAGCCCAAGTATCCATCCTTATGTAACTTGGTTAAACGCTTTTCATTTACATGGCCTAGACGACAATGCCATAGAGTCCCTAGATTATTTGATTTTAATCTTTTTGATTCAATATTGAGAATAGGGGCTTAAAGATTAAGAACATAAATTCCGTTGAACAATTCAGCAGAACCAAAGAACATTTCATTTCAAAAATAGAAATACCTTTATTTTCAATTTCAAATGAATACCCATCCATTACTAAACATGAAATGGATATAATATTCTTTGTTATGTTCAGAACATAGTAACAATTACTAAGTTCAATTACAAGCCCTGTGGGCAAAGATAAAGACCAAATTCCTACGCTAATGCAACAACCTTTGTTCCATTTTCATTCGTTGGATCACTTCATCTTTTCCCAATCTTCTATTATTCTTATCATCTCCATATTAATACAAATATGAGACCCACAACCGATATCCAATACCCAAGTGGAATAAGAAGTAATAGAAGAAAACATCTCAATATGTATGCACTGATGTAGAAGCATCAGTATGCTTCTTTTCTTCTAGACTTGCCAAATAAGCCCTACAGTTACGCTTCTAGTGCCCATCCTTGCCATAAAGTGACATTTTTTCTTGGCTATATCCTTAGCCAATCAGAGAAATTGGGTTCGGTCAGCTTGTTGGACTTTAGGTTACCTTTAAGGTTAATGTTCACACTCATGGTGTCTCTTACAACTGTGAAGAAAATAGAACGAGTCAATTATTATGAATGCAAATCATCGATTTAATATGATAATTTCAAAATTTTAATTAAATCGATTACTCTTACTATTTTATCGAGCTCAATAGCCCTCTCTATTAATCTCGAAAAATTATCAAATAATTTTTAGTGGGCTAGGACCCTCAAATTGACTTACCTTGACCTTGGCTATGGCACAACAAATCTTAGTAAGCCAAATTAGGTAGATTTTTATCAATCACATCAAATGTGACTCCTAGATCATTTAGGGGATATTGCCTAAACATTGCCTCTAGATTAGACTGACCCTGACTATGGCCAATTATGCCAGCTAACCTAGTTAAGTCAACCCATTTTTTCCCAATCAACTCCTCATAGGTTCACTTGATCTTGGCTATGGCACAATAAATCTCATGCCCTAATGATTTTGTATCATGTGAGCAATGAAAGGCTAATGACTTAATATTCGTGAAGAATTTAGCGCATCTAGGTCCCATCATGCATGTACAACATTTGTCATGATGTACATTTGTATCATGCTAGGTTACATATCCTATATGTAATTTTAGATTAATTTTAATTAACCTAATTTCATAAGATCAATCTTATGATTGAGACTCCTAATCAAATTAGGATCCTGATCACTATCTAATTTAGGAACCCTAATTATGTGACCAAATCAATTGCTACCATCCTGATTAACCTTAACTGATCTAATCAATTAAGAGCTTTCCTTTGGCCAGATCAGCTGATCAATGGGGTCCTATTTAGCATACCCTTCGATCCCATTGTATGGGTTTTCCCAGGCAGCGAACGGAGCAATTAAAAACCATGATCGCACCTTTCTAGACACCAATGTAGTTAAGCCCAATTGATTAGATTAATTATCGGATCATAGGATCAAACAATGATATGGTTAAGTCTAATTTTTCCTAAACCTTATCATCTATTATACATTATGATAAGATAAGATAGTGAACTTTAGGATTTATGATAAGTACCAAATATTTTATAATAATTTATTTTAAATATTTATCTTATCATTATCTGTTATGATAAATTTATTTTCATCACATGAAAATCCTAATTGGTCTCTATCATAACATCCCTAACATCTATAATCATGATAACATGTCAGAATTTAAAATTTTAATTTTAATCTTGATTATCATGTTATCATGATATAATTATTTTAGATTTTAATCACGTTATTTATCATGTCAAAATTAAATTCTAAACATGATATGTTAAATTTTAGCCTTTATGATTATGTCACACATAAATCATAATTTTTAATTTTAACATGATCAAATCTAATTAATTCACGTTTATTATCATATAATAAACTAATTAAATATTTAATCTTCATCAATCTAATTATTTCAGATTTTAATCACGTTGTTTATCATGTCAAAATTAAATTCTAAACATGATATGTTAAATTTCAGCCTTTATGATGATGTCACACATAAATCATAATTTTTAATTTTTAACATGATCAAATCTAAATAATTCACGTTTATTATCATATAATAAACTTATTAAATATTTAATCTTATTAATATAATTATTTCAGATTTTAATCATGTTATTTATCATGTCGAAATTAAATTCTAAACATGATATGTTAAATTTCAGCCTTTATGATTATGTCACATATAAATCATATTTTTTTAATTTTTAACATGATCAAAACTAAATAATTCAAGTTTATTATCATATAATAAACTTATTAAATATTTAATCTTCATCATATGGCAATAATTATATTTTACATCGCATGTAAATTTAGATCTATGTATATAAAAATTAGAACTCAGGTAATCTATCAAATTAACTGAATTTGAAGCCTGAGGTGGCTCTGATACCACTTGAGAATTTCATATATTTATATGAATCAAATTCATATATCATGCAACAGAAAATAAAAATAAATACGAATTTAATTCCCAAAGCCCAAGATCCTCAGGGAACAAATTTAATTAACAAGAAATAACACATGATTTAATAATAGATCATACCTGTGTTCTTTATTGAGGATGAAGCCTGATGAAGCCGGTAAACGATTTACCATTAGCCGTCCACGTGTTCGGCCTCTAATAATGATCCATGCAAAGATCTTTGGATGATATTCTCTCAGGATTGGATGATACCTTCTTACGAGGGGTGCTAGCACCTCTTTTCTTTTCAATTGATTTCCAAATCAAGAGAGAGAACAATTTCTTGATCAAGATCAAATCTTGATCAATCAAGAGAGAAAAGATTTCTTGATCAAGATCAAATCTTGATCTATCAAAGAAAATAATTTTTTTGATCAAGATCAAATCTTGATCAATCAAGAAAGGAAAGATTTTTTGATTAAGATCAAATCTTGATCAATCAAGAAAAGAGAGAAAGCCTTCCTTCAACAACCCATAAAGAGGGACGTGAGAGAGAGAAGGAGCTTTCAACCCTTCAAGAGAGAGAGAGAGGACGTCCTAGAGAGAGAAAGGATATTTTAGAGAGAGAAAGTGGGTGTTTGGCATCCAAGAGAGAGAAAAGGAGGAGTTAGGCGTGTTTCTCGAGGGGGTGTCTCTCTCCTTTTTATACATGAAAAAGGAGGTTGTGTGGTTTCATAAGAAGGGGATTTTGTTTCAACCACCTAATCATTACAAATTATCCTAACAAATTTAGGATATTTGTTATCATAACAATGTTAGGATTACAACCACCAAACCACATCCCTAAAAAATAGGAAATTGGTTATCCCATGAAACTAATGTCGCAACCATGAATTTGGCTTCATGATAACGTCCCAAATCATGGGATCCCTTCTTCATGATGTGAGATGGGTCATGTCCATCATATGGGCATGGATCCATCCTCCATGTGGCACGATCTCAACCCTCGGCTCAATTGGGTTTTCACGAATCAAATCATGCCATCATATGGATCCAATTAAATACCACATTATTAATCTTAATTAATCTAAGCCATCCATCACATGGATCAAGCCTAATTAATGGATTTCATATGTACATCATATGTACAAAAGTCTTTCCCTTGAATACAAAAATTCTTTCCTCTACGATGAATCTTATTCATCAATTTTATGTTCTCTCATTAAGATTGAGTCAAACCCAATCCTAATTAATTGGTCATCTAATTTGAATTAAGTCCAACTTAATTCTCATTTTAACTTCATTCAAAATCTCCTTAATGCGTGACCCATTAGGTCCCTTGACACGTTGGTAATAATCATGTCCTTAATATTGACCCTAAGGATGACTTGATCAACACCTTGTTCAAGTCAATTCTTTGATCAAATCAACTCTTTGATTAAGTCAAAGGATCCATGATTATAGATCATGAGCGGCCTCTAGCAAAGCATCATGACTACCCAAGTGTTAAGGGTTTTGTTGACGTGGTCATCAACACCTGTCCATAAACAGTTAACGTACGATTCAATCCCTTCGTCACATATCCCAGATTAATCAGTGGTATGGAATGTGTCAACCATGTAATTATCTTTATTTATGATCTCAGAAAATTGACTCGTATGAATTAGAACTTCGAAACCATTTCGAATTCCAATTCAACCTTGCAAGGATGTAACAGTCAATTTAATCCATCAAGTGGCCGTGGGATATAACCCTTTCTATCAAGGAAGACGAATCCTGTCTTGATCAGATACCACCTTTATGTGCTTCATGTCATACCCAATCGACACCATATTTGCCATCCGTGGCTAGAGCGATGTTTGCATGTCGTCAAAGCATGACATTCCACATATGAGGTGCAATGAAGATCTCAAGTCAAAGGATCACTCGCACCACCGTCATCAGAGATCAACCATCGACACTATATAGAATATCCATATGGAATCTCTATGCGGGTCATCTAATGCATCGTTACAATAACAAGCATCCACACACCTATCCAAGTATCTTCGTCCTTCAGCTTGCGAGATCAGCTGCTCACCATAAGGATGAAGATATGCAATATATGCTAGTCTCATCGACATTTGAGAGTGTCCAATCCTATCTACGCATCGACTAGGAAAATTTAAAGAATTGAACCATAATGTGCAATTTTGAATCTCACAATTTGTAATCTCTATTACAAATTTTATATGCATAGTTCACATTCTTTGAACTTTATCTCACAGGTAAAATACATCTAATATATTATATATATATATATATATATATATATATTACACCTGAATAGATAAAGAAATCAATAAATTTGATTTGCATTCATAAAGAAATGTGTATAAACTAGCATCTAATCCGATTAGATCTAGAGCACACACTAACATAAGGTTCACCTACCTTTCTTAAAGTTGGGCAAATTTTTTCCGCACTATTATGCTTGCTTGATAGAATGTTTTCTAATTTGCACCTTACATTTAACCAAATCAACCGCTTAATATTTTTAGTTATGCTCATAAATGACTTGCTTGTATGGATGCTTGGAACAAATATCCAATCTGGTTGTAAGTTCTTATCTTTGGTCTCTAAGGTCCAATGGTTTTTTTTCCCCTAGAACGCAACTTGCATGATGAAGTGTTCTATTTTTATGGATTTGTCAACAAATTTAGCCCTCTTGGTTGCAAGAATTTACTCTTAAAATATTTCCTATCTTTTCCATATCTTTTTGGTAGGATCTATCTAATGGGACAATCAGCGGGTGCACATATTGCTGCTTGTGCTTTCTTGGAGCAGGCAATTGGAGAATCTGGAGAAGGAGAGAACATTTCTTGGAGTATATCTCAAATAAAAGCATATTTTGGGATATCTGGCGGGTAAATATTTGGTTCTATGCAATCTGTACATCTAAGAATTGATGATTTTCTTTTTTTTTTGTTTGATATACACCTTTTCTTTTCTATTTTTAAGCATGGTATGCAAGGTGATGTCTCAGCTGGTGATATGTTTATTCTCATCGACTTTCAATTCTACTGAGTGAAATATGCTCTATAGATCTGTTAATCATATAAGTTTTGAGGCTAGGCAATGACAATGAATTTTCTCTGAGAAAAACGGATGTAGCTGGAATATCCTATAAATTAATAGTAATTTCCTTCTCACTAGCCTTGGGCTTTGCTGAACTCTATGCAGAGCTTCCAGGAAGTTGATTCATAACTTGTTTAGTAGGTAGACATGTCAAACTTGGATCGGCTTGGAGGTGCTGTAATTGGACTGAGTTTGCTGACTAGTTTTTTTCCTTTTCAGCATTAGTCTGGCTGCAATATTTTGCTAGAGCACTGACCTACAATGGATGCCTGTCAGCCCAAATCTTCAAATGCTCAGCTGTTAAAATGTGGTACTCACTTTCAAGAGGAGTGTGTCAAAGAGTAGTATTGAAATCAGTGGTCCACACCTTGCATTGGGTGAATATAGTTTTGTTTGTGAGTAGTAGCTGGGTTATCAATTCTCAAGAAATGAATTCATGAATCTGGTACTCTACTTTTCTAATTTGGTCTTTTATCTGTTGTTTTTTAGAGGGTAGGCCATAACATATTGGCAAGGTTACTCCATTATGTCTTAGGTGTCATGAATTTAAAACACAGAAACAACCTCTATACACTTGGAGGTAAGGCTACATATATTTGACCCTCCCCATACCCTCTAATGGCAAGAGCTTGGATGCCCTTTCTATCTGTTATTTTCTGAAAATGTTTTAACCTGTTAGGTTTATATAGTGATAAGCAATGCTTCTGTGTGGCTTTTTTTAAAAAAAGGAGCTCACCACAGTTTTTTAGATGAAACATAGCACTCTAATCTATGAACTCTTTCCTTAATCGTTAAATATATTCAAGCAAGAATATGAATGCATAAGATGAGAATACCGTGCAAAGAAAACTCCATGCAGCTAATATAGCAAAGAAAATCCCTGTGGATAAGATATATGGAAGTATGGCTGACTGGTAGTTGTTAAAATCATGCATGCACACAACTGCAGAACATAGCCCTGGAATTAGGTTTTGTCTTTTAAATTGTCCAATAAAGAGGCAACAAGGAGACTTGATTATCATGGATGCTGTAAGGTTATGTGATCAGTCCAAAAATGTCAAACTTGAAGAGGTGAACATAATCATATACAAATAATTTGTTGAGTTTCAATCCTCTCCCTTGAAGAGGTGCGCAGAGGATGCTTGCTTCCTGTATATAAATTTGTTTAACTTGGGTCTCAATTCATAGCCCGGCTGGTATTTCCTTAGGAATCCATCCATAAAGATACACCAAGCTATGGTTGCCCTTCCATCTGCTCTTTTGTAGCTCCATAAATACAGTGAAGGCTAAAATCTGAAACTCCTCTCAACAGGTACAATGTGCTTAACTTGGTTGATCACTTCCACAGACGTGGACTATACCGCTCCATTTTTCTCAGGTACTGAATTTTTTCTTTTTACCTTTTATTTGCATTTCTAGTAATGCATGGTTCTTGCTTTAAATGTTTTTTCATCTATTGAACTCGCTACTATTTTAGTAACAATTTTCTGATGACCATAAAAAATTTTATACTTCAGAATAATGGAGGGAGAGCAATCCTTGCAACAGTTTTCTCCTGAAGTCATGGTGCAGGACTCAAGGGTTAGACATGCAGTTTCTTTACTGCCTCCTATTATTCTTTTCCATGGAACAAGTGATTATTCAATACCATCAGCTGCCAGGTTGGTCTAGTGGATTAGCAAGGAAATGAGACAAACAGTGCATTCTGAGTATGGCTTAACAGTGTTTACTTTAGAATATAATGCTAAGCAATTATTTTTATGAAAGCTATAATTATGCACACATGCTTTCTGTTCTTTATCATGTCATCATAAAATTTGGGCTTGCTTCATCCTAATATTCAGTATTTCTTTTTGCATAAAATTCATTCTTATCTTTATTTATTTCACTTGGACACCTCATTTGCTTGGTAAGGAATATTATACATCTAAAATTGCAAAGATATTTTTAAGATCTTCTGCAAATACCAGCAAGAAGTTATTTACTGCTAAAGACTAGTTCTTCTGGACATTGATATTAGATACCTTCTTTGGTCCCTTTTAATAGGGATCTTAGATTTATTTTGTCATGTCCATGGTTATAGAAAGTAGGGGAGAGGGGGTGTGGCAGCAGATTTTCCATAGAATAGTATTTTTTTTTTAACTATATGTGAATTGTGCAGATTCCTTTATGGTGAGGGGGGTTTGGTTATTCCAATACTTGACTAGCGTTACCAGCCAGTCACTGATAAAATCTCTTTGTACAGTAAAACTTTTGCCGATGCCCTCCTAAGTGTTGGTGCTCAAGCTGACTTAGTCCTGTATGAAGGGAAAACTCATACAGATTTATTTCTTCAGGTAAAATTAAATTTCTCCATAATTTCAGAAGGATAAAATTGCAAATTTCTTTTTTTCCCTCCAGGTTTAATTTCATTTGAAGAACTTAACTATCAGAATGCTGGACATATCAGGGTCACTTGACTTTGTACTGAATGAAATTTTGACTTATTTGATATGGCTTAGTTGCTTACATTTAAATTTGCTGGCTTTGGTTTTGATGTGCACTGAACCACAAGACAACTGCTTCATTTGACATATAATAATTTAACAATGAAATCACTTTTTTTAGTGATATTTTTGCTACTTGTTCCAATCATTCTGTTAAAACTCATCACTTCAATTAAGATTTCATTGCCTTCATTATTACTGAACACCCAGGAAACTGTCATGAGATTTGTCGCCAAGATCAGCAGTTCTATTGATGTCTATCT
Organism: Calamus simplicifolius; assembly: GCA_900491605.1. Classification (NCBI taxonomy): domain Eukaryota; kingdom Viridiplantae; phylum Streptophyta; class Magnoliopsida; order Arecales; family Arecaceae; genus Calamus; species Calamus simplicifolius. The sequence continues at coordinate 754,815 of UESW01004333.1, forward strand.
TAGTATATGCCTTCATCCATGTCACTATATATTCTGATGGTAAAATGATTTTCTTATATATAAATTACTTCTCTATGTAAATGCAAGTTTTGCTAATATACTGCATGTGATTGACCAAATGCTAAAACTATGTTTATCGTGTTCTTCCCAGCCCCCAAGTGAAACATCGTATCTGACTGCTTAGACATGTTTTTGTGTCATGTCGAAATTAAGTTTGTGTTATGAAGAAAATGTGTGCTTTAGTGATACTGGTCCAAGTCATTTTCCACAGAAAAAATAATAATTGGCTGCATCATTTTAATACATAATGGGAGTAGTCAATTTATTCCATATTCTTTTTTATTGTACCATGCAGCCATATGTGGTTTGAACCAATTCAAATTGTAAAATTGGAAAGATCTATTATTATGCTTAGAAGAAATTGATTGAAACATAATATGCTGATTTTTTTTAAATTCAAAAGAAGATGATGGCAATCTATGTTGATCAGCAATTCTAGATTTTTACTCAAAATCATAAGCAGCAGACCCAAGGGTTGAAAAACCAATAATGGGACCTGTAACAGTATCATATTGGTAAGGTACCGTATTGATACATGGTATGCATCTTGATGCTAGCAAAGCAAAAATGAGGTGATGAACCATATGTCCGCACAAAATGGGTGTGCTGTGTGGTACAGCTGACATGGACCAATACACCACGACAGTTAAATTCTTGAGTGAATTCATTTTATACTATAATGTTATATAATATGCAAACACAGTGATTGCTTTGTTGGTAGATAGTTATGTTCATGGTTTTAAATCTTATGAGATGGAAACATTTTGGTTTTTTCATGAAACGGGATGCCTCACTGTTCTGTCCCATCCCAACACTTGGGATGGTATTCTAGTAAGTAAACCATATACTGCCTGCATAGAATTAACTTCTATTATCAAATTTTTATGTCTTGTATGTATGGATGATTTTGAAGCATAATTAACTATCTTTTTACCCTCTGACTTTGCTATAATGTGCTTCTTTTAACTCATATTTTATATAATTGACATCTATAGGATCCTCTTAGGGGTGGTAGAGATGAACTTCTTGAAGATATAGTTGCTGTCATCCATGCTGATGATGCAGTTGCACTTGCCAATGATGCTGCAGCACCCGCAGCACAGCGCCTTGTTCCGGAGTGCATGTTGAAGTTGGCTTCTAAAATAAGTCCCTTCTGAACACTTCAGGACAAATCATGGTGATTTTCAGCTCCTGCTACCTTTCAGTATTAGTGTACATGATTTATCTTGAAGGCATTTGACAAAATGCAGAACTAATATGCATAGTCTTCTTTTTTTTAAAAATGAAAACAAATACAAAAATATTTAGAGATTACTGGTGCAGATGATGAGATTCATAGCACTGAACATCAGACGCCTGAACCCACCTTACCCATCTCAAGAAGTGCAAGAAGTAAGATTTTGGATTTGGGGCATTGAATTGGATTCTAAATTTTATGGAGAAGGGTGTCTAAAGTTATGTGGCTGGTAGCCTGGCTTAATTACTAGGATATTTGCAGCCTTGAGGTTGTGGCATTAAAGACAGTTTTACCCAATTTTAAGGAAAATAAATGTTACATAAATGACAAAAATGGTGAAATATTTTTTTTTTCTCTCAGTTTACTTGTTTCTCAAACCCAAAATGTCATTTGCAAATGCCATCTTTTATTATAGGAGATCATACATCATGTGAGTTTGGATTAGCCACAGTTCATCGAACTATAGCTAGCTCATCATCATGTACGAATTTCTGCAGAGACCCAAATAAGGGAAAGGGTTTTTTACTAATCATTTATATATCCTTTTTGTAGGTTGTAAAATAGATGAGAATTGATCATTTTCCGCTTTGCAATCTAATGCATGAGACTTGGTTTGTAAGAAAATTGTATTAGGATATTTGCATTGATACCAACAATAAGTTGAAAGTTTGTTGAAAATCAAAAACTTCCCCACTTTTCTCACTAAACTGGTTTGGAAAAGCTTGATTTATAGAAAATTGGTGTCGAATGCAAAGAGTAAGCGTGGTTATGTTGAAATGTTTCAACATGTTGATAAGAAGAAACCATCGTTTTGTTTTGACGTTGCATTTCTTTGTTACTAACAATGGACAATGATGATAAATTTAAAATGCAGGTTGTAGTCGTGAAACATTGTCCTCTTTTTGGCACGCTCGACTTTTCAAAGGCATGGAAAGAAGTCAGAAAAGTCGCTGTTCTGATAAAATTGCAGAGACAGGGGAAGATCCCAATCAAAAAAAGGGTCGAAATTCAACAATGTATTTAACATTTTGAATTCAATTGACAATTAGTGCATGAACTTGTAGGTGAGAGATTGGTTGCATTCTTGGTAGCCAGGTCTATCCACTTCCACGTAGGTAATGATGTGGCTGATGAAGCCACAATGGGTAATCATAGCAAAATTAAATAAATGGCACGAGCTCGTCGGCCCCGGCCTCTCCAGCTAAGCCGGGACGGCCCGACTTCTTCAAGTCGGACCTGCGTCTGTTCCGGCTCCTCCGCATCAGCCTCGGCAGTCCTCGTCGGCTCCAGCCTCTCCTGTCATGCCGAAGCGGCCCCGACTTCTTCAAGTCAGTCCCGCGCCAACCTCGGCTCCTCCGCGTCGGTCCCGGCAGCCCTCGTCGGCCTCGACCTTTTCAGTCATGCCTCAACAACAACGCGGCTAACGAGACACGTTTTAAGTTTTGTGTTGTCCCCAACAGTCTACACCGACCCGAGCTACCTTCGGTGTTAGCCCCAGGATATCTCATAAGTTTGACGGCCTTGTACTCAGTTAGATTATCTCTCTAAGTTCGCAGGTCAACCCCAAAGACATTTCTAAAGGCCGTGGCTAGCACCAGACTGCCTTACTTTCTCGGTCGAAAAACTAATGGACTACAAGCCTACCTGGCGGCGTGAGTCTTTGCAGATGTATTCGATCACCATCAAGCCTAAGTCTATGGATTCGTCATGACGTCACAGACATGCAAAATATTTGTGAATAGAGAAGCAGAAACATTTTGGAAAAAGGTCCCTTTTCATTGGCATCTTGTAATAATTACAAAATCTGACCCGAAATCAGTTACAAAAAGAAATTAGAAGATCAAAAAGAAGATACAAAAAATATTTCAGGGCCCGCTCGGCCCTGGCTCTTTCCCGGCCTCTTCCTCTCTCGATTCTTCGCCGCCAAGATCCTCGGGCTGGATCTTCTCAAGGTCAGAGCTGTTGATGTTGAAGGCTGCAGACACTTTCTCCTTGCAAAGGTCAAAGCCCTTCGCATAGGCATCAAGGCTAGCCTCAATGACTTCTTGATCAAACTCCGCTAAAGCTTTGTAATCGGCGACGGCGTTATTAGCTCAGGCCTCGGCCTCCTTAGCTCGTGCCTCAGCCTCCCAAGCCCGGCTCTCAGCCTTCTCGGCGCGGGCACTGGCTTCATGAGCATGGGCCACCGCCCCGGCCTGCTCATGACATGCCTCGACCGCCGCCATCTCCACTGCGACAGCCCTCTCCGTGGTGGCCCGCGCCTCGTCCCCCACCGCGTCGGCACGGCTCTCCGAATGCTGGAGCTGGCAGACCAGCTCCTTTATTCTCACTCTGGCCGCCTCAAGCCTAGCCGATATAAGTGCCAGCTTAGTCTCGGCCGCGGAAGCTCGGCCACTTTCGATTTCGGCCTGGCTCTCCGCCTCCTTCACTCGGTCGCCCAGGTCCTCCTCCCGGGCCTTGGCCTCCTCTTGCTGCCGAGTGAGCTTCTCGGACAGCGTTTGGCACTACTTCTTGTACTTGTCGACCCTCCCCTGGCTGCGTGTAAGCACTTCCCCCGAATGGAACATTGCTGCGCGAAGGGCGAGGGCCTCGTTGGCCATCTGCACCAAAAAGAAGTTCATCAGTCACAAATCAACCAAGGCATGTTAAAAGGAACCAGGGTCAAAGAATTACCTGGAGCATCGACTTGAGTACCATGTCGAGGATCTCGGCATGGGATTGCTGCGCCATCTCCTCCTCGATTCGTGAGGACCGAGCTCTCGCCAGGAGTACGGTGGCCTCCCCAGCATCCTCCATGGAGGAGAGCCTGGGTGCCGGACGCCGCAGCCGCTTCGGCATCTTGTCTATCGGCCGCCGAGCTGAGCGGTGCATGGACTGCCAGGACGAGCTCCCTGGCTCCCCTGTGCTTGCCGACCCTCCTCGCCTCGGCATCGGGCCTCTTGACTACTGCCTCCCCCTCTCCGGCAGACAGGAGGGCCCTCTCCACCTCTGGCTCGGCAGGAGCCAGAGAGCCACCAGCAACAACTACCTGCCCCGCCTCGGCTAAATCCGCGACGACAGGAGTCTCTCCATCGGGGTCCAAGTCCACCACGACTACCTCGGTGGTGGTTGGAATCTCCCCCTCTTCCATCTCGGCCCTGGCCGGGCCGGGGACCGCTCCTTCGGCTGACGCCTCCCTGGCCGGCTCCTTCGCAGGTGCCTGGGCTGCGGGAACTTCCTAGGCTTGGGATGGCTCAGCCTGGGCCTTCCTCCGCGCCCTCTTTGCCGGCCTCACTTCTTCACCAGCCGCCTGCCTTTTTTGGCGCATCACGGCCTCCAGTTTTTCAGTAGGAATCTTCATCGCTGCACAAAGATAAATGTTAATAAATATGAATGAATGCAGTACCGGACCGAGGGCGAGAAGAACAGGATTTCAGGTTTTTGTGCTCACCGACTGTCGCAGCCAATTCGGCCTCATACATGTTCTCCTCAGACAGGAGTTCGCTGTAAGAGGGGATCTGACAGGAGGAAAGGCAGCGGAAAAGTTCCCCGTCCCTCTCGCCCACGACTGAGTTTTCGTTGGGGCTGACGTCTGGTTCTCTCCAGTTGGCCCTCACCCCCTCTACATGGGCAAAAAGGAATCGGGATTTCCACCCCTAATTTTGGACGAAAGACCTAGGGGAAGGGCCTTACCCGGCGTGGTGGTAAACACCCATCAGGCCCCCTCACCTTGGCGGCGGAGCTTGTAAAAAGCTCGGAACAAAGACAAACTAGCCGCGGAACCCTGGAAAAAACAAAGAATAACAAAAGCGCAGATTATCCGAATCGAGTTCGGAGTCAACTGTGCCGGCACTAACCTATACCTATTCAGTAGGTTCAAGAAAAAGGGATGGAAGGGAAGCCGCAACCCACACCGAAGAACTCCTCGTACAGAGCAACCCGACCGGGGAGGTTCGAGCTCACTATGTCCTTGGGCCCCGATGCAGACAAACGGATGAAGCTAGGAACCCTATACATGGTCCTAAGGGCCTCTACCTCTTTGGGGGTCATGATGGAGGCGACCCCCCCTCCCCCCGGCCCTGCCGGATCAAGACCAGCTGCCGGAGGAGGCGCCGAACAGTTGGAGGAGGAAGGAACTGCTCTTACCGGGGAGGACGGCTGATCGCTCACCACCGGCCGATCGCGGATGGTGATTTCACCCAACAGCCGGGGCACTCGGCTAGCTGATGAGGTATGGTCCTCATCAGAGGAGTGGGACGACTCTACTATTGGTCTCTTACCCTCCCTAATGGCCCGGCGGTCCATGAGTCAAGGATAAAGAGGTGAAGGGTGGAAACTAACGTGAAGTTTAAGTAGAAGGTGAAGGCTGAAGGTCTAGGGTTGTAGAGGAACTCAGGGAAGAAGGCAGAGGAAGAAATTGCAGTGTAAAGATCTTCCCCGAGCCCACAGAGCGCTTTTATACTCCGACTCTGAATCGCATTGCCCAAGGTCTCGCCACGTGGCCCGCAGCTATTGCGCCAGGCACCGAGCCGCCGACGATTTCGCCTGTGAGCGAGGTGCCTCGCCTCAGTTCGGCCCAAGGAGTGGGATCTTCGGCCAATGATGGAGCGTAAAGAGCGGAGAGGCAATGATGGCGCCCGCCTTTTTCCAATCCTCCGAGAGGTTCCCCCTTGGGACGCTCGGTGCCGACGTCAACTCCCACTCTCCGCTCAATTGTGGAAGATTTTCGAAGCGACACTACCTCGGAAAGACGCGCCAGCTCACCCACCATTAAAGGTACCCATAACCGGCAATCAATTTTTGAATTATCGCGCCCCTTTCGCCCAAAGGACACCAGGCATATGGCCCTTCGCGCTCAGGAGCGGGAGGGCATTGATGTAGTTGATAAAGCCACATGGGTAATCATGGCAAAATTAAATAAGTGGCACAAGCTCGTCGGCCCCGGCCTCTCCAGCTAAGTCAGGGTTGCCCCAACTTCTTCAAGTCGAACCCTCGTCGGCCCCGGCTTCTCCGCGTCGGCCCCGGCAGCCCTCGTCGGCCCCAGCCTCTCCTTTAATGCCAAGGCGGCCCTGACTTCTCCAAGTCGGCCCCGCGTCGACCTTGGCTCCTCCGTGTCGGCTCTGGCAGCCCTCGTCGGTCCCAGCCTCTCTAGTCATGCCGAGGCGGCCCTGACTTCTCCAAGTTAGCCCCGCGTCGACCTTGGCTCCTCCGCGTCGGCCCCGGCAGCCCCGTCGGCCCCGGCCTCTCTAGTCATGCCAAGGCGGCCCCGACTTCTTCAAGTTGGCCCCGCATTGACCTCGGCTCCTCCGCATCGACCCTGGCGGCCCCCGTCGACCTCGGTCTCTCCAGTCATGCCAAGGCGGCCCCGACTTCTCCAAGTCGGCCCCGCGTCGACCTTGGCTCCTCCGCATCAGCCTCAGCGGCCCTCGTCAGCCCTGACCTCTCTAGCTAAGTCAAGGCGGCCTCAACCTCTTCAAGTTGGACCCACCTCGGCCCCGCTTCTCCAAGTTGGTCCCGGCCGTTCAGCTCGCCAACTCTTTGACCCACGCAGCCTAACGCAGCCAGGCCCACCTACCGCCCGGCCTTGCCGCCGATGGGACCAGGCCCACCTACCGACTGGCTCCGCCGTTTGATGGGACTTGGCCCACCAACCGCCGGTTCCCCCTCTCCGATAGGACAAGACCTACCGACCAGCCCAAATTCACGTAACTTCCACGTGTTCCGTAGACATTCCTCCCTCACGGAACTTCATGTGGCTAATACTCATGCAAGTGTCAACTGCCTATAAAAGGGTAAATCCACTCGAAACCCAGGTATGCAAACACAAGTGCTCGTTTACACTACCACCCCAGAAAGGCTCCAACTCTCGGAGTTCTCTCTGCCCCCTAGGGAGCTCTCTCGAGCTTCCCTTCGGCTGTGACCTCGGTTGCTAACTTGGGCATCGGAGGGTCCCCACCGGAGCTCCCTCCGATCTCGAAACTTTTTGCAGGTTGTCCAGCTCGACGAGGATTCCATCAACAAGCAGATTAATCTTCCCTGTGCTCAAGTTCGATGATCGGGTGCTATCAGGTACTAACAGTTGAAATTCTTTGTCCATCATTCTGGCCTGGCATTGACAGAAACAGATCAGAAATGTTGGTATGGCAAAGTCTAGGTACTGCAGGTCCAAATCTTTGCAAATTTCTTGTGTTGAGAACAACTTTGTTATGCCATGTAAGTTGGTCGGGTGAATTCCTATTTGATTCATAGGTGCCATGTTGGTGTGGCTTGTGATCCATGTTTTGCTCCAATTTGGCCCTTTTAGTTCGAATCAAAGATTCTGGAAATTGAGTCCTATCTTCAGTTATTTCTGTATGTATCTTGTAGCATGACAATCTTATATCAGCCAATGGAAGCAATGAAAGGACTGCTCCATAGATATGTTTTCTTGTGGTATCTACCATGGAACTTGGGATGCTTTATACTTTCTGTTGGTGGTTGTATTTTGTAGATGATGACGTTTTTTTAATGATGATGTGCTCTGTATGACCTATAGACCATGGTCAAGTACGCGTCAATTTCGACATATTACGCTCTTTAGCTGTCTACTCTCAAATAAATAAATAAATAAAACACTCACCAGCAGTTGCTTCACTGACTTCAGAGGTCTAAATGCATGTTTGTTTTAAACTGGAGGAGAAAAAAACTTAGCTTCTCAGACATTCCAACAATCTGGATCGTTCAGCCCTTTGGTTGGACGGGCAGGGGGGTAGAACTACTATTATCAATTTACAACAAACCCATTATTATAAGCTTTTAAGACATAAACTTGATATTGATATTTATCTGAGAAAAAGAAAAGAAAAAAAAAAAAAAAAAAGGGGTACAAATCGTCGCATAATTTGATGGTGCTGCTTCTCATTCTCTGTACTGACCTTTTTCTTGGGGGTTGTCATCTTCAGCCTGTAGAGAAACAGAGACAGTTGATAAATAAATTATTTTGGTTGCAGAACCAACCTTGTGTTTCATGTTTCTACCAACAATTTGTTAGCGTTCTTCAACAGATCCCTGATCCTTATAAACAAATACAATCAATGGCAGGTATTCTGACGAATTGTTTGTATATATTAAACTTATCCTGGGCTATGGGTGCACTGGCACTGGCTTTGGCAGTGGCATGCTTTTTGGGTTTCAACGGGGCTCGCAGCCTTCATGGATGTCATTCCTCCACTAGATTGAGATTGATTGGATATGGTAACATTCAACCCCACTTGCTTAGGTTGTTTTTTTTTTTTTTGGCTGAATTATGCTCTCAAATGTGCCTTTAAGTAGTGTTTAACCATGCTATGCATGAATACTTTGTATTTAGAAGAACACAAAATATATTTATTTTAAAAATCTTTAGAAGTGTGAATTCAATACAAGTCTAAAAAAGATACTATAAAAAATTGAAAATGTTCATCTTTGGATGCATTTTTTTTTTTTTTTGAAGATAAACGATTTACCATCATCCTTGTTAACCTGTACCTGACTACCTTCTTTATTTTCACTAATTTTTTCCGAACAAAGTTGATGAGAATTTATACTGGTATGAAGGAATGCAATCAAATACCTTAGTGGCTGTAAATTTTTTCATTCCATATTCTAAATTATAATCATTTACCTTGATTTGAGTACATAAATTAATCAGGGGCAAAGCATTATAATCAGCATCCTATATATTAGGGAACAAAATTTACTTTTAAATGCAATACATCTTATAGTTTAGATATATATATATATATATATATATATGCAGAATTTAAATTTTATTATCTTGTTTTGAGTAATCATGTAACAACAAATGATACTGCTGCTGTTGAGTCTGTAACTTGGATTGTAGCCTTGTATCTGTGGGTAATATTCATTTAGCGAAAAAGTTAAATGGAAAGAACAAGGGATTTTAAATATCTTTATAAAGAGTAAGGGTGGTGAACATCTTCATACCTTGGTTATGGGTATTCTCCTTCACGAGATCTGCTCCCATACGTTCATCAACCTGACATCACGTGAGGGCTTCTTTGTCTATCTCAAGTCAGTGTTAAATCAATTAAAATTATTTATTTTCAAAAGCATAAAACTATATACATACATACATATATATATATATATATATATATATATATATATATATATATATATGGCATGAGAGGACTAAGCTGTAATGTCGTTTTGTCAAAGGGTGAGGAGTCATACCTTCAGTGTTCTTTGCCATTAGTCAATTGTATTTATTTTATTATTTTTATTTATTTAATAAAAAAATATTAAATAATATAAAAATAACATATGAATAAATTAAGTGTAACAAAAATGTATATGTTAAAATGGGTATGTAATAAAATTTTAAAAAATAGAGTTAGAAATAAGCATAAGAGAAATGATAGAAATAGCTTTGATTAAAGATAAAATAAGAAAAAATTAATTATGGTGATTTGGACATATATAACGAAGATCTTTAAATACTCCAATTAGAAAGAAGATCTTTTAACAATGCATGGTAAAGATAAAGATAAAGATAAACCTAAACTATTATGAATAAAAATAATTAAAAATATATAACTATTTATAATTTGAACGAGATTGATTTAGTCCTAAATAGAGTAGAGTAAAGAAAGCATATTCATATAATCGATCTTATGTAGTTAGAAAAAGACTTAGATGAGTTGAGTTGAATTTTTGAACTGATAAAAAAAAGTAGTTGCAAGAGAAATTTGCAAGCAAAGTCAACTCCCTGTGGTGGACTTTTTTTTTTTTCTTGAAAAAAACTAACGTTATCAAACCGTTTGCTATGCAGATGATTTTTTTAAAATGAAAGTATCTATGTGATAAGGAGAAAATTAACTTTTTTTATTAAAAATAATGGGGCTTTTGAGGATGGGCGCTTGGGTCTCCGTTTTTTTTTTTTGGGTCATCTTTTGAACATATGATGCAATGGTCGAAGCACCCCATGGCATCACTTCTTTTTGGCTATGAGAGAGGATTATTTTCATAGACATGCATGGCAGAGCATGCGAGCAATTGGAAAGAGAAAGCACAACACTTAACCGTATGATCTTTTTAACCTTATGGACTGCCATTTGTAAGGTGAATCTTAATGTCTGAACCTTATACTGTACACCAACTAGATTAATATTGAGAGCATAGGGTATATAAAAACTAGGAAAAAAGAGAGGGACACGCGACATCAAACTAGAGTTCAATTGAAAACAAAATTAAATCAAAGCTTTGCTTCTCTCTCTCTCTCTCTCTCTCTCTCTCTCTCTCTCTATATATATATATATATATATATATATATACGAATATAATCAAGCTTAAATTTGATGATCTTCATCATTTTTAAATTCATGAATTTCAAAAAAAAAAGGTATAATGGCTTCAAGATTTATAAATCAAGAGTGGAAAAGATTAGCGAATCCTAAACTTTGATATATTCGAATGTAGCTAAACTAAAATCTAGTAACCTTTTTTATTCTTGGTTCTACAAAGTTTACAAGTCTTAAAGATAAAAAAAGTGAAAAAAAAAATAAGATGAATCTAAGAATGAAGAAAATAATCGAATCTCATACAAAGAGTCTTGGTGACAACTAAATACAACATACAACACCTTTTAACCCTTTGGAGCCTTATAGAGGCGGTACAATCTTGACTTAACCGAACTCACTTGAAAAAATAAGTTTAGTATTCTTTTTTTTTTACCTGAACCTTAAGGTAGTGTTTGAAATAGGGGTTAAGAGGGGATATCCAAAGGATATTCCCTCTTATTCCCAAAAGCCATAACTATAAGGGATAGTAGAGAATAAAGTTAACCAAAGGGATAAACCATTGTTAACCATAGGATATCCCCTCAATTTATTCCCTAGAAAATGTAGGAATAACTGGTTATCCTTCCAAATAAGAGTAAAAAAAGGTTATCCTATGAATTTACCTTTTTGCATTTGATATGATCAATGAGATAGCCAAGGGATATCCCTAGGGATAGTCAGGGGATAAACTCTATCCCGTACACTTATCCATGGATAATATTTTTCCTATCAAACACTACCTAAATGTTTCAAAAATTTTAGGATCAAGTTAGGTCAAGTTATGGATAACCTGAATGACCTGAAAATAAAATTTAGGTATTAATTTTATTTATTATAAAATTTAGAATTTTATCTAAATGATATTATATAATTTATAAATTATTAATTAGATTGTTTGCATAACTAATGTTTAGTATTTTATATTCTTTGATATATGATATAGTTGATGATAATGTGACTTAATAAATAATGAGATTACAAATATGCTTTATGAGTTAAATTAAGTATTATTAAATAATTGATATTAGCACTATTAAATACTCTCGAGGACAAGATAAAAGAGTAGAATTAAGTACAATTTTACCCTTATTATATATATATATATATATATATAGTTAAGTATTCCATTTTTGCTTAATTTATTTTATAATCCTATTAATAATTTGATATTAATATTTATTTAATGTTAAAAGTATACTTTTATAAACTATTACTTAATTATATTATTTTTATATTTATAAGTTTATAACTATTATTTCAAGTAATGTTTAATCATGCTATAATTTAGTGTTTATTAAATAATCGATATTAGTACTATTAAATACTCTCGAGGACAAGATAAAGAGTAGAATTAAGTATAATTTTACCCTTATATATATGATTAAGTATATTTCCAATTTTTGCTTAATTTATTTTATAATCCTATTAATAATTTGATATTAATATTTATTTAATGTTAAAAGTATACTTTTATAAACTATTACTTAATTATATTATTTTTATATTTTATAAGTTTGTAACTATTATTTCTAGTAATGTTTAATCATGCTATAATTTAGTGTTTATCTGCTCTAGCATGTAGAGTAATAAATGGGTAAAAAAGAAAAAAAGAGATTGAATTAATCATTGATAAATTATTTAGAAGAATAAGAAAGATGTGCATACTGATTCTTAAAAAAAAAAAAGCCAATCTAAAATTATTCGAGAGTCAATCCTAATTTAATTATTTAGAGTTATGATTTAGCTTCAATAATTCGACTTTAAATTGACCTAACTTAATCCAATTGTCACCCATATAACCATGCTTCATAGCAATCTTTTGGTTTCCCAAGCAAGCATTTGCAATCTTCATTGATAAATAGGGATAAGATAAATTATAACACTTAAAATTTGCATGCACCAATTTAGATATATCTCCCCCACTTGCAATCTAAATAAAAAATAATATAAAATTTAAATAGAATATATATCTATAAAGCTATATATTTTTATAGCCAAGAATGCCTATCATCTATTATAAATTCTTACAACCGCCTCTTACACCTTTGTGAGTTTGAAAAGTTTTTTAGTTTGGTATAAAATAATATTAAGTTTTTTAGTTTGGTATAAAATAATATATCCATCAACATGAGAAATTTCATAATTTTATCTTCTGAACAAAAATTTAAAAAAAAAGTTATGCGGTGAGCGTGGATCGAACACGCGACCTTCAGATCTTCAGTCTGACGCTCTCCCAACTGAGCTATCCCCGCTGAATTTGATGGTAAACATATAAATACCGTGAAGAATGGTCTTGTCGGCTGGTGAGCGTAGCGTCCGTGACGGTTTCAGCCGGGGCGCAAGCGACGGGAACCAGAGTCAGAGATGATCGTTCGTTCGTCAATCTCTTCATAATTTATTAGTAAATTTTTTTTTTTTTGACTTCTATATTCAAAAAGTTAATCTAATGGTGTCAAAGTAACGGCATGTGAGGTGAGGACACGGTTATAGGTTTTGATTTATATCTGAAAATCTTCTTCTAAAACAAGAATTCTTCTTGGCATAAACTGAGACCAACCTAGGGTTTTGCTAGGGCAATATAAATTCCAGCAAATTTGAGAACAAGCCAAGCTTAAACATATTTCTAGCAGAATAATATATGGTTAGGTCAAACTAGGTTAAAAAAGATGGAACAAAAATACATAAAGTTTGAATATTTGTTGATCTTATATATATATATATATATATAATCTTCTCACCGAGCTCCAAGCATTCACAACTTTGCCATAAATATAATGCACCATTGTCAACTTTTGACTTCTTCTAAGGAGCACCTCGATCTTCCTCACTTTTTCTTGCTACCATTACTAAGAATAATGATAATTATTGGACTTTTGCCTTGCTTTTGATGATTGGGCTAAAGTATATATATATTACCTTGTATGAATTAAATTAGATAAAATAGGTCCCACGAAGGCAAACTTGGGACACACCAAATTTACCATGGAAAATTGAGACAAATCCGAAATAAAACTAATATATTAAGCAAATAATTAGAATACCTCTCAAGCTTTACTTAAATTTGAGAATATATATTTAAAAAAAAGATTACTTTTCTCTCGATTTAAATATAATTTTATCATAATAGATTATATAATTCCTATAAAAACTCCATGTTTCAATAAGATCCACATTATAGATAGCTTCATTATTTTGAATATTATTATTTTTTATTATTTTATGTGCTATCAAATCTTGTTTTCTCTCTCTCTTTTCTCTCTTGCATTATTCATTCAATAAGGAAATAAATCTTTTTTTTCATTTTTTTAATGTTTCCTCGCAATAGCCTTTTTCTTTCTTTATTATCAACATGTCATGATAACTACTATCAAACTTAATAATATCACTTTTCAAAATAACTGCACTAAATTTAAAAAAAAATATCTCTCAATTCTCTTGTGTCCATATAATTTACTTTCAAACTATGTTAATATATATATATATATATTATTTTTAAAAAAAAAAGAAATGTCACTTGATAGGTAAGTTTTTTTTGATGCAACACAAGAAATTGTTTAAATCTAAATAAAATAAGGGTTCAAAATTTAAAAGGACATTAATTAGGAAAGATCCAAATATTTGAGAGTTTAGGATTCTTTTTGTTGAAACTTCGTTCATGTGGAGAAGCCAAGGTGGATGTGCTTGGTTTTGTGATACATAATTTATTATCATGACATGTAAATTCTATCCCTGGCTGGTATATGGTAATGCAATTAATTAGAAAAATAATTGTAATTAAAAGAAGATCAATCCTTAAGGATGAGATAATGGAATGGGATTAGGCTAGGACCTCTATCTTGATGCTCATCTTCATTCTTGTCTTCAATAAAGCAAGTAATGTTCATCTTCATCTCATTCCCACCCATTCCTTTTTCTCTTCTAACAATATAACTAAACTTTTAGTAAAAGTTATAAGAAGGTAATATATAAGAATACTGTATAGACCAATGAGATGGAATGGGGTGAGTCAAGGCAGGATATGCTTATTCCATATGATGTGGCTGATCCAATGCCGTTAGAGAACCGTGAAGGAAGCTGACAGAACCCCGCTTCGACCTCCAAGGCCCATCTCGACCTCCGCATCGGCAGCGGCCCATTCCATCTCGGCGTCGATCTCGGCGTCGGCTCCGATCCATCTCGATCTTCGTGTCCATCAACATCCTACCCCGAGACCCTCCGTCGGTCTCGGGGTGCGGTCTCAACATCCTACCCCGAGACCCCCCGTCGGTCTCGGGGTGCATTCACAGCATCCTACCCCGAGACCCTCCGTCGGTCTCGGGGTGCGGTCACAACATCCTACCCCGAGACCCCCCGTCGGTCTCGGGATGCATTCACAGCATTCTACCTCGAGACCCCCCGTCGGTCTCAAGGTGCGGTCACAACATCCTACCCCGAGACCCCCGTCGTCTCGGGGTGCATTCACAACATCCTACCCCGAGACCCCTCGTTGGTCTCGGGGTGCGGTCACAACATCCTACCCCGAGACTCCCCATCGGTCTCGGGGTGCTTTCACAGCATCCTACCCCAAGACCCTCCGTCGGTCTCGGGGTGCGGTCTCAACATCCTACCCCAAGACCCCCCGTCGGTCTCGGGGTGCATTCACAGCATCCTACCCCGAGACCCCCCGTCGGTCTCGGGGTGCGGTCACAACATCCTACCCCGAGACCCTCTGTCGGTCTCGGGGTGCATTCACAACATCCTACCCCGAGACCCCCCGTCGGTCTCAGGGTGCGGTCACAACATCCTACCCCGAGACCCCCGTTGGTCTCGGGGTGCATTCACAGCATCCTACCCCGAGACCCCCCATCGGTCTCGGGGTGCGGTCACAACATCCTACCCCGAGACCCCCCGTCGGTCTCGGGATGCATTCACAGCATCCTACCCCGAGACCCCCCATTGGTCTCGGGGTGCGGTCACAACATCCTACCCCGAGACCCCTTTCAGGCTCGGACATTGAACAGTGCCGGTGAACAGTACCGTCGGTCTCGGGGTGCGGTCACAACATCCTACCCCAAGACCCCTTTCAGGCTTGGACATTGAACAGTGTCGGTGAATAGTACCATGCAAGTATTCACCCACAGCTTTCTCTGGAGCTCATTCAAGGGCATGAACAGTGCCATGCGAGCACTCTGTGATCAAATGCTCTACGAGGGATAGACAACCAAAAAGGGGGGACACGCCTGGCAAGCGCCGTAACGATCGGCCATGCCCTGCAGCCACCAACTCTAACAGGACGCGGCCTGCAGCGCGACACAGTACATGGAGGTAAGCTCCACCGTACCGCCATCAATAAATGCTCTGACAAGAGATCACGTCCCAAGCCGACGGATTCCAGGCATCGATAAAAAGGATAAGAGGGACCTCGACCAGGTAACACACTCATGACACCCCTAAACGCTCACAAAGAAGGCGCCTCTCTCTCTTTTTCTCTTTCGAGCTTCCTCAAGCTCACGGCTGATGCCCAGACCACTGACTTGAGCATCGGAGGGTCCCCGCTGGAATTTCCGGCCCCCGGGACTTGCTTGCAGGCGCGAGGAGTTCGCTGGAGGAGGCGACCGCACGCTCGAGGCTGGTGATTTGGCGTCATCAGATTGGCGCGCCAGGAAGGGGGATAAGAGAGATTTCGAATCGACAATCGACAACTCCTCTTTCCCCGAGCTCTTAAACAATGGTGATGGCCCGTGTGCAAGAGGTCTCCACCAGCTACGCTGGGGGCAGCGTTAAGTCTTTGGTGGTGATGCACGTCCGGAAGGTCCTCACCAATCACGTCGAGGGGCATCCATGTCACACTGAGCAACAAGGGATCATTCTCTCTGCTCTTCACTCACCACCAACCCCAGCTGGCTATCTTCAGTCAGCAAGTTCAAGCCTTCAATACAGCAGTTCATGAGCTGCAGAAGCAAAGCTTTCAAGAAACTGCAGTCTCCTACCCCCCGCTCAAGCTGCCACTCCTCTCATCACTCATCTTCTGAGCCATCTGGGAAAGATCTTAAACCTAAGGTGAAGAAGCGTCTGGACAAACAACACCAACGGCTGGGAGAGCTCACTCAAAGGCTCAACAATCAACCAGAGGCGGACTGCAGCATGGGTCGAAGAATAATTTTCAAAAGGGATAAACTTGAGACATTATTCATCACCTCAAGAATTTATGGGCATGTCAATTTCTGGTGGTAGTAAGCCGAGAGCCAAACCGAGCCTAAGACCTTTTACGGATTTCGTTCTAGCTGCTCTCACTGCACCAAGGGCAATCAATCTCTTCAAAGAAAGAGCTAGGCAAAGGGGCCTCACAGCAACATCTTCTCCTAATCGTCCACCCTCAGTGGACTCTCCTGGCCTCTCGTCTTCAATGACCACCAACTGTCGGGGCTTTCCTCAATAGACTCCAGCTTTGTCCCGGTTTCTAGCTTCTCCCGGCCAGACATCTCATCCTGGCCTCCAATGCGAGAAAAGGCCCAAGTAAGGACAACGACACTTCCAATCCGACTAACATGACTCCCTGGGGGGCAGACTACCAGCGGGCGGAAGTGCTCAAATCCACAAAAGGAAAAACATGGGTGCTACAAGAGCTAAGTACATCGCACTTAAGACAGTTCTTTCATTAATACTTAAAAATGTCATGCAAGGAAGATCTACCTTGCATCAACATCCAAGGCCAACCTTGCTTTGGTGTACAAAAAGCTCGGGTCCAGCAGGGAAGACCTCGATCGACCCCAAGCGCCGGCACTCAAAGCCCGACGCCGGTGGGCACCCAAAGCCCTGGGCCAGCCAGGCATAAAGCCCGACCCCGGTCGGCACCAAAGCCCTGGGCCAGCCAGGCATGAAGCCCAGTGTACCACTGGTAGAGCGGTGTACCACCGGCTCTCAGCAACAAAAGTCCAACCCCGGTCGGCACCAAAGCCCTGGGCCAGCCAGGCATGAAGCCCAGTGTACCACTGGCAGAGCGGTGTACCACCGGCTTTCAGCAACAAAAGCCCGACCCCGGTCGGCACCAAAGCCCTGGGCCAGCCAGGCATGAAGCCCAGTGTACCACTGGCAGAGCGGTGTACCACCGGCTCTCAGCAACAAAAGCCCGACCCCGATCGGTACCAAAGCCCTGGGCCAGCCAGGCATGAAGCCCAGTGTACCATTGGCAGAGCGGTGTACCACCAGCTCTAGCAACAAAAGCCTAACCCCGATCGGCACCAAAGCCCTAGGCCAGCCAGGCATGAAGCCCAGTGTACCACTGGCAGAGCGGTGTACCACCGGCTCTCAGCAACAAAAGCCCGACCCCGGTCGGCACCAAAGCCCTGGGCCAGCCAGGCATGAAGCCCAGTGTACCATTGGCAGAGCGGTGTACCACCGGCTCTCAGCAACAAAAGCTCAACCCCGGTCGGCACCAAAGCCATAGGCCAGCCAGGCATGAAGCCTAGTGTACCACTAGCAGAGCGGTGTACCACCGGCTCTCAGCAACAAAAGCCCGACCCCGGTCGGCACCAAAGCCTTGGGCCAGCCAGGCATGAAGCCCAGTGTACCACTGGCAGAGCGGTGTACCACCGGCTCTCAGCAACAAAAGCCCGACCTCGGTCGGCACCAAAGCCCTGGGCCAACCAGGCATGAAGCCCAGTGTACCAATGGCAGAGCGGTGTACCACCGGCTCTCAGCAACAAAAGCCCGACCCCGGTCGGCACCAAAGCCCTGAGCCAGCCAGGCATGAAGCCCAGTGTACCACTGGCAGAGCGGTGTACCACCGGCTCTCAGCAACAAAAGCCCGACCCCGGTCGGCACCAAAGCCCTAGGCCAGCCAGGCATGAAGCCCAGTGTACCACTGGCAGAGCGGTGTATCACCGGCTCTCAACAACAAAAGCCCGACCCCGGTCGGTACCAAAGCCCTAGGCCAGCCGGCATGAAGCCCAGTGTACCACTGGCAGAGTGGTGTACCATCGGCTCTCAGCAACAAAAGCCCAACCCCGGTCGGCACCAAAGCCCTGGGCCAGCCAGGCATGAAGCCCAGTGTACCACTGGCAGAGCGGTGTACCACCGGCTCTCAGCAACAAAAGCCCAACCCCGATCGGCACCAAAGCCCTGGGCCAGCCAGGCATGAAGCCCAGTGTACCATTGGCAGAGCGGTGTACCACCGGCTCTCAGCAACAAAAGCCCGACCCCGATCGGCACCAAAGCCCTGGGCCAGCCAGGCATGAAGCCCAGTGTACCACTAGCAGAGCAGTGTACCACCGACTCTCAGCAATAAAAGCCCAACCCCGGTCGGCACCAAAGCCCTAGGCCAGCCAGGCATGAAGCCCAGTATACCACTAGCAGAGCAGTGTACCACTGGCTCTCAGTAACAAAAGCCTGACCCCGGTCGGCACCAAAGCCCTGGGCCAGCCAGGCATGAAGCCCAGTGTACCACTGGCAGAGCGGTGTACCACCGGCTCTCAGCAATAAAAGCCCGACCCCGGTCGGCACCAAAGCCCTGGGCCAGCCAGGCATGAAGCCCAGTGTACCACTGGCAGAGCGGTGTACCACTGGCTCTCAGCAACAAAAGCCCGACCCCGGTCGGCACCAAAGCCCTGGGCTAGCCAGGCATGAAGTCCAGTGTACCACTGGCAGAGCGGTGTACCACCGGCTCTCAGCAACAAAAGCCCGACCCCGATCGGCACCAAAGCCCTGGGCCAGCCAGGCATGAAGCCCATTGTACCACTGGTAGAGCGGTGTACCACCGGCTCTCAGCAATAAAAGCCCGACCCCGGTCGGCACCAAATCCCTGGGCCAGCCAGGCATGAAGCCCAGTGTACCACTGGCAGAGCGGTGTACCACCGGCTCTCAGCAACAAAAGCCCGACCCCGGTCGGCACCAAAGCCATGGGCCAGCCAGGCATGAAGCCCAGTGTACCACTGGCAGAGCGGTGTATCACCAGCTCTCAGCAGCAAAAGCCCGACTCCGGTCGGCACCAAAGCCATGGGCCAGCCAGGCATGAAGCCCGACACCCATCGGCACATGAAGCCCTGCGCCAGCCAGGCATGAAGCCCGACTCCGATCGGCACATGAAGCCCTGCACCAGCCATGCATGAAGCCCGACACCCGTCGGCACCTGAAGCCCGACTCTGGTCGGCACATGAAGCCCTGCACCAGCCAGGCATGAAGCCCGACACCCGTCGGCACCTGAAGCCCTGCACCAGCCAGGCATGAAGCCCTGCACCAGCTAGGCATGAAGCCCGACACCTGTCGGCACCTGAAGCCCTGCACCAGCCAGGCATGAAGCCCTGCACCAGCCAGGCATGAAGCTCGACACCCGTCAGCACATGAAGCCCTGCACCAGCCAGGCATGAAGCCCGACACCCGTCGGCACCTGAAGCCCTGCACCAGCCAGGCATGAAGCTCTGCACCAGCCAGGCATGAAGCCCGACACCCGTCGGCACCTGAAGCCCTGCACCAGCCATGCATGAAGCCCTACACCAGCCAGGCATGAAGCCCGACACCCGTCAGCACCTGAAGCCCTGCACCAGTCAGGCATGAAGCCCGACACCCGTCGGCACCTGAAGCCCTGCACCAGTCAGGCATGAAGCCCTGCATCAGGCGAGGATCAGCCACTTGGGAGGTAACGCCCCTTTCGCCTTGCTGGGGTAGGCCCGCTTCGTCTCAGGGGCGAGGGGCATCTGATGTGGCTGATCCAACGCCATTAGAGAACCGTGAAGGAAGCTGATAGAGCCCCGCTTCGACCTCCAAGGCCCATCTCGACCTTCGTATCGGCAGCAGCCCATTCCCATCTCAGCGTCGGTCTCGGCGTCAGCTCCGGCCCACCTTGACCTCCATGTCGGTCGCGGCCCATTTTCATCTTGGCATCAGTTTCAGCATCGGCTCCGGCCTACCTCGACCTCCATGTCGATCGCGGCCCATTTTTATCTCGGCGTCGGTCTCGGCGTCGGCTCCGGCCCACCTCGACCTCCTGGTCCATCAACATCCTACCCCGAAACCCTCTGTCGGTCTCGGGGTGCGGTCTCAACATCCTACCCCGAGACCCTCCGTCGGTCTTGGGGTGCATTCACAGCATCCTACTCCCGAGACCCCCGTCGGTCTCGGGGTGCGGTCACAACATCCTACCCCGAGACCCCCCGTCGATCTTAGGGTGCGGTCACAAATCCTACCCCGAGACCCTCCGTCGGTCTCGGGGTGCGGTCTCAGCATCCTACCCCGAGACCCCCCGTCGATCTCGGGGTGCATTCACAGCATCCTACCCGGAGACCCTCCATCGGTCTCGGGGTGCGATCACAACATCCTATCCCGAGACCCCCCGTCGGTCTCGGGGTGCATTCACAACATCCTACCCCGAGACCCCCGTCGGTCTCGGGGTGCATTCACAGCATCCTACCCTGAGACCCCCCGTCGATCTCGGGGTGCGGTCACAACATCCTACCCCGAGACCCCCCGTCGATCTCGGGGTGCATTCACAGCATCCTATCCCGAGACCCCCCGTCGGTCTCGGGGTGCGGTCACAACATCCTACCCCGAGACCCCTTTCAGGCTCGGACATTGAACAGTGCCAGTGAACAGTACCATGCAAGTATTCACCCACAGCTTTCTCTAGAGCTCATTCAAGGGCATGAACAGTGCCATGCGAGCACTCTGTGATCAAATGCTCTACGAGGGATAGACAACAAAAAAGGTGAGACACGCCTGGCAAGCGCCGTAACGATCGGCCATGCCCTGCAGCCACCAACTCTGACAGGACGCAGCCCGCAGCGCGACACGACATATGGAGGTAAGCTTCACCGTACCGCCATCAATAAATGCTCTGACAAGAGATCACGTCCCAAGCCGACAGATTCCAGGCATCGATAAATAGGGTAAGAGAGACCTCGACCAGGTAACACGCTTATGACACCCCTAAACTCTCATAGAGAAGGCGACTCTCTCTTTTTCTCTTTCGAGCTTCCTCAAGCTCACGGCTGATGCCCAGACCACTGACTTGAGTGTCGGAGGGTCCCCGTCGGAATCTTCGGCCCCCGAGACTTGCTTGCAGGCACGAGGAGCTCGCTGGAGGAGGCGACCGCACGCTCGAGGCCAGTGATTTGGCGTCATCACCATCCCTGCTCATCCTTTTTTATATGACAAAAATAATCTTCATTCTTATTCTTATCTTGTAAAAGGTAAAGAATTTTTACTTCAAAAAGACGGAGGGAATCTTTGTGTTATGAGCTGAAATTGTCATCCCCATCATCATAAGAAATGATAGGCCTAAGAAAGTATATTGAATGGCGAAGATGTTAGCACACAATGTGTAGAAAATTAAAAATAAGTTATATTCCAACCTAGCACTCACTTGATAAATAAGATCAGATCTAAAATATCATTATTTTTACCATAAATAATACTCAAAACAAATTTAAAGATTCTTTGTCTTTTTTTTTTATTAATTTTTTTTCTTTTCTCTCTTTATTTCAAAGTGCTCATGTAATAGATGTTTAGTTTGACCGTCAATCTTATACAACCTAAGATGCTTGAGCTTTAACGTTGGATTCTATATGCAGTTCAAGATGGGTGTGAATAAAGAATAGAATGTAGTATTAAAAAATAGAAAAAAAAAAAAGGAGAGACGTCAAATGATATCTATCACCAATTTAAATAGATGAATAAATTCATTCTTTATCCATCACTCATTATTACTAAATCTTCTCTACTAAAAGACCATATCCGGCCATCAGATCACCCTTCATGTTATTACATCGATAGATTAAAATATTTTAGAAGTCAAATAATAACTACTTATATATATTTTGTTATTAAAAATAATTTTTATTTGCTTGCAACTAAAAATATATATATATATATATATATAATATTTATGATGTGCTGTAGATTATATTTAGTGAAAAAAATAACAAAAAAATATAAAGTTAATGTTTCAAAATTTTTATTTTTTATAAATTTATTTATAAATTTCTTTTAAAACGGTTGAACGTTTTATTTTATTAAAACAGATGTTTTTTAAAAAAGCCAGGTGTCAGATTCTTTAAACAGCTGAACGTTTAAATTTTTTTTTAAAAAAACGTAGGAACGGTTTGGTTTGCATTTGATTTTTATTTTTTTTTTTTGTGTGTACAAACATATGATTACATCATTTGGCATGAGTCAAATTCAATAAATTAAAGTATAAATTTATTGTAAAATAATAAGATATGGATCATCAAAATATCAATCTCACTATCCAATATAATGGGCACGGAATCAAAGGAGCATAAAAAAAACCTGGAGCAAAGCCTAAATATCATATAAAAAAAAATTATAAAGAAAGCAGAGATCGCCTAATTTAACTGACAAAGTCTTCCTCAATAATCAATCAATAAAAATTAAAATAATAAACAACATAAGTAATGTCACTCTATGCAGCTTAAAGCTCTGTCATAAAAATTAAATATTAAAAAAATCATGTTCGCAAGCCACTAGCAATACTTTCTCTGGTCCTTAATAATAAATTTGGATCCCGTAAGAGAATCATTAAAATTCACTTTAACAAATCTTGGACTACCAATTTCACTCATGACGTAGGAGTTATTGCCACGTATTGGATTTTCATCGCATGTAAAATTATCGGCTGATTATTTATTTATATTAATATATAATTTCAATCAAAGTTAGTTGTTTTGGGTGATAAAGTGCGTGCGTCCGTGCGTATATAAATTGTGTATGCTGGCAGGTAAGACAGCCTTCTGTTTCCTCCGCTTCCTCTCCCGGTCTCAGCACGGGAGTTGACGAACGTCAGTCACCATGTCTTGTCTTCTCTCTGACTGACTTCTCGGGTTTTCTCACCGCCAGAAACGCCTCTCTCTCCTTCTCTTTCTCTCGATTTCTAGGGTATTAGAGGAGAGGTATCGCGCCCCGACAGCGAAAAAGGTACGGCGTTTACCCCCCTCTGGCTACCTCTCTCCTATGTCTCTCCTCCCAGCTCTTGCTCCGCCTCCCATTCTAGGGTTTCCGGGATCGAGCGAGATTTCCGCTGCTCGCTTTGCTGTCGAAGCTTCTTGTTCTATATATGTCCCCCTTTGTACGGGTTCTGGAGGGTGTTTTCTTGATATTTCTTAGTCGTTTCTGTTCCGTTCTCGGGCATTTTGGGGGTTTCTTAAGAAAATGCTGGTACTTGGAAGCTCTGGATGCGGGGAAATAATGGATGGTAGTAGCTCGGTAGCAAATCGGTGCCTAGTAGAGTTGGTATTGCCGACATGGATACTAGCTAGTTTTGGATTGTTTAATTTGTTGCATATACATATATATACCCACATGCTTTTTTTTTCCTGAGAGTTTGAGTCTTTTTTTTGTTTATGCTGCTTTCTTGCGGATTTTGAGTATTATTTCCGTGGTTTGATTTGAAAACGGGCTGTAAGAAAGGGGCATGGAAGGGGACGGGCATCATCTGGTCGTTCTGGCATGCAGTGTCTGCGGGGCTTTTTTCTCCTTCCTAAGTACTCTCAGTGTTCGGATCCTCTGGGCTGTAAATTGGCGGCCTTGGAGGATATACAGGTATTATTTTCATACATTAGCTGAACCTTTTGGTGCTATATTCGTTCTACTACTGGTGTTGTTGTGGATAGTGGTTATTGGATCGGTTGCATCTTTAGTGTAGCATTACATGAATAAGCAAACTTATAATTACGAGTAAATACCGTCATGCTTGGTTACCTTAATTTATAACTCATTGGACAAACAAAAATTTTGATATTTATATGTATGAATATTTTCACGCTGTCTATTGGGCAGAGAGTGAACCTTAATGCAATGGCAAAATTGCTGCATTTTGATTTAGAGGTCATACATAGATTTGAAACACGAAAATAGTCTGTCCACACATGGGGATAAGACTGCATATATCTAACCTCCTCCAGTCCATGCAATGGAAAATGCATCGTGCATTGGACCTCCCTCATGATTGTGGCACTGCCTGAAATTGAAGCCATATCCCAAATTTTAGAAGCCAGTTTCATGACCTCCTCTACTCATCGTTCCTTGTTCAGTTCCAGATTCTTCCCATGTTTCTGGAGTCTTTTTATGCATGTTAATGTAATTGTTGCATTGCCCCTAATTAATGACTCTCTATGCCCTCAATCTTGCCGGGTGCTTTTTTCCTAGATGCTTCATATCTATTGCAGGGCCTCTGGCCATTATTTTGGCATTATTATAACAATTATATCTGGTTTAATAGTGACTTATGATTGGGCGGTCAAGTTAATTGTAAACATGCAAAAGAATTCTATCTATTAGAGGACAACTTTTGATATACAATATTGCCCATTTTTGTCATTTGCAGAATTCGACATCTGGGAGCTTCACTTACCTATGGCATGCATGGGTCTAGTAGGAACAGCTTTAGAGGATAACTTTTGATATACAATATTGTAGGGACAGCTTATCATTATCAAACTTACCATAAAGACAACGAAATGACCATCTTATTGCATATCGTAGCAGACTTGACGATCTTATTTAGCCATCCTTTGTCAACAACATACACTATATTCTGATATAAAAAAGTATGCTATTTAGTTCTCTTCATATTTAAATTTCTTTTATATCACCCAGACATAAGAAATGTATTCAACAAAAGTCATCATGTCTTCCTTGAGCCCTTGAGATATGACCCTATGATTTGAATATATGAATTGATGGTCAAGTAGACTGTTTAAGACATTGGGTTGATTTTTTCCTACCTAATTTACAGAATAGAGTTCTCTCTTCTCCACCATGTACATACACTTCTTTTAACTTTCTTGAAGTGCAAGTGCGCTCTTCAAGACCAGAGTCATTGCAATCATTTTGCTTGTCTATAACAGTCATGACAGTGATTGCACATTTTGAATTGAGTGTCACATTAAATAGAAGGTACTGAAATAGCCACACATTAAACTTTGTGTTTTTTCTTTGGCATCTAGCTTGGTATCAAATCTCACACGATCCTGTTTGGCTGATGTCCACTGTTGCAATGTATATTCTTCTAATTCTCCTTCACATGTTCCCTTTTGACGAGATATGAGTTCATGCATGTTGTTGTCATGAATTCTTTTTCTTCCCTTTTCTTCTTTTCTTCCAGTTTTCTCAAAAATAAGTTCAGACATTGGCTTAGTAGTGGGTGCACATGTGTGCGTGCATGCATGTGTATTAAGGATAATATACGTTGCTGTGATTTAAAATCAAAACATGGAGTAACAAGTTGGTTGACTCAATGAGAAGTGTGCTTCCTCTTTAAATTTATCAGTAGAAAATCTTTTTTTGGTGATTTGTCGCTTTGATAAGAACCTTTAACTTGGCTCATGGCTAAAATACTAGCAAAAGTCAACAGTGGATGGTGTGGAAACAGAGTTGACCTGCCAATGGATATCATTAAAAGGAGTTTTTCAGCTTGTTAAAGAAGAAATAACCAAACTTCAGAGAAGAGATCTGCCTTTGTATAGTGTTTAGGAAGTTCAAATTTTAACACTTCTAGTCTTTCTAAGTATGAGAGCATCCCATCATATGCATTTTGATGGAAGTAGAATTCAGCTGTTTGACCTATGAACATGGTATTGTTTTTTGGATTTTTTTTACAAATTTAAAAAAAAGAGTGGGGCATGAGAGAAATTTTAGAGAATCAGAGTGAGACTTTGTTGTTCGGTTTAGGTGCGGAAAAAATAGTGATAGAAAATAGAGATGGATATTTGGGAAAAAAAGATTTTTTGAGTTACTTATATGGAAATTTTTATTGCCACTCTAATCATGATAATGCACATCTTATGTGCCTATTGCTCTATAAACAATGGAATAATTTATTCTAAACAATGATCAAAGTTTTTTTTTTTTTTTTAAATCATGGGATATATTTGCAAAATCCCCCCCCCCCCCCCCCCCCCCCCGCCCCAAAAAAAAAAAAAAAAAATCTCAATCTTGAAAGTAATCTATGTTTCTCATTGACAATGGGTAATTTTCCGGTGTTTCTCAATGCATGAGAGAGACACCTTATTCAGTTCAAGTAAAATGGGCAAATTGATTTTGTGATTCTTAACCCATATACTCAAAAATATGCTTATATCATTTGGGCCTATATATTTTGAAGTAGGTTTCTGATGTTTTATAATGATGATAATAATGATTCCTTTTTTTGGGTATCTTGATTACTTATTTTGTGAATAATTGAATTTTATTTTTTCAATATTCATGATCTAGAGTATGATTAATAAAACCTATTATTTGTTTGAATTAGTAAACGTGATATCAAACAATTAAGTTTGCTGGTTATTTTATTTTGCTACAAATATTGTTTCGTTGTTTCTTAATCGTAATTTTATGCTTAAGTTAAAACACGATCATTGCATTACATCCTTCTTCTGGAAATTGCTGTATTAATGCATATGACCCATCCCATGTTCCTAGACTCTGTCCAAAGGGTCTTGGAGGCTTGCCGGTTGCTAGTGTTGGGCACTGGGCCGTGCTTGGCATGGCACGGCCTAGGCCCGTTGTGCTACACCCCTAGTCAGGCCGTGCCTGGCACGGCCTAGTAACAAACTGCCCGGCACGACCAAAAATATTTAGGCCCGGTACGGCCCATGGCCCATTTTGGGGGCCACGAGCCATGCCGAGCCTGAGCCATGCCGGGCCAGGCACGACCATTGGTAATAATAATAAAACAAAACAATAGATTTAGAACAAGGAAGAAAGCAAGAAAAGAATCATTATGGATATCAAATAAGAAATAAATAACAGAAGAGAAGGGGTTTGGGTACCAGGGAGCTCCAAGGGATCCCACTTGTAGACATTAATGTCGCCGATCATGGGGAGACGGATGCGGCGGCAGACCTTGCGCTTGAGGTAGTAGAGCACCAGCTCCTCGTCCGTGGGGTGGAAGCGAAACCCCGGCAGCCACCACTTGGCGCCACCCTTGCCCTCATTGCTCAGCCCTCATCCCCATTGGCCCCCGGCACTCTGGCGCCGCTCCCATCGCTGGTCAACGGCTGAATCACAAGTGGAGAGCAGAGGAGAAACAGAGATAAGTCAGATGGTATAAGAAGAAAAGAGAGAACAACTTGCTCTCTCTCTCTCTCTCTCTCTCTCCCCCCCCTCCTCCCCTTCTGTGGCTCTCCGGTTTGAAGGGATTCGATGAGGGGAAAGCGGAGGTAGAAATAGTGTCAAGGAGGGATTTGAAGGGCCATGTGGGCCGTGCCATGTTGGGCCGGCGGGCCGAATTTTCCGAGCTTGGCACGGCACGGTTTAATGGGCCATGCCAGCACGGTCTGTTTCATGCCGGGCCATGCCATGGGCGGCACGGCCCAGTGCCCACCTCTACTGGTTGCTTCCAACCTGCATTAGCCAAATTAGACTAAAACCAGTTAGGTAGATTCCTTATTTGCTTACTGGTTATCCAAGGTTTTTGCAGGAACTGCTCTTGTTTATAAGCACCTTGATTATGAATTTTGAACCAATATACGTTCTGTTGATACCAGATTTAAGGGTGGTTGTGCAACGCACTAAAAACTTGTTCAGTCATAAATTGATTCATAAAGCGAATCCCAAGATGCTTTAGGCTAAGTCAAATGCGCATTGTTATCATTTCATTTCTGTGTTTCCTTATGTCATGCCTAGATAGTTTTATCTCTTTTAAATTATTGGCTTAATGTGCAAACCGCTAGCTATTCTGGACATTATTTATCTGTGCCTGTGAGACGTGTTGCATTGAAATTAATGTTCCGCATTGTCTATTAGGCTTAAGGTGCCCTTGTGACATGTATTTATCTACATGATGATTTCATGGTAGACAGCCTGCAACTATATGTTGTCAAATTTGATTTTTGTCCACTGATATATATATTTTATAATTAAATTCTTCAATCTTCAGTTGGATATATGCAAGAAAATGGCCAGAAATTATCCAAGGGCCTCAGTTAAGTGCAGTCTGCAGTTCTCTATCTCTGTTTGCATGGGTGATTGTTCTTTCTCCCATTGCAGTGGTAATAATATGGGGAAGTATACTTATGGCACTTTTGAGTCGGAATATTATTGGATTGGCTGTAATAATGGCTGGCACAGCTCTGTTGTTGGCCTTCTATTCTATAATGCTTTGGTGGAGGACACAATGGCAAAGCTCAAGTATGTGTATTTCTACTTTCTTTTTAGATGTTGCATATAAGTTTCTAATCCTCTAATAGTATTGACTATGTATGCATTCATTCATTCATTTAGTGGTGCATTTTCTGTTTACTTGATTCTTTCCTTTTATCTACATTGTTATCTTGCTGTCTCATTGTGTTGTGCTTCTGTGGTATGAATGAAATGCTAGCTTTTAATCTTCTGTGAATGCCATCGAAATTGAATGACTGCAGATGGTGGTTTGTTGTTTATATAAAACAATGCCAAGACATCAAGTAACATGCTTAATTGTAAGTTGCGCACAGGTGATTGATACAATAACATCTGTAACCCTGTATCCATGGTCTATAATAATAAATGATAAATTAAATAGGAAAAAGTTTTAACAGATGAAAACTCATAATAGGTGTACGTCATGGATTTTTAATCATGAAAACAGGACAATAATGTTTGCAAACCCATAAGATGGAATTTTTAAGCTTAATAGCTTGACGAATGTCCTTCACAGGACCTTGTGTACAGTATTCATGTCTAAAATATGAGGTCTTCGATAGGATCTATTCTAGAGACATTTTATAAAGTGTTTTCTGATAAATTTATTGATGATTGCGTAAATGTTGAGCTTGTTGTCAAGGCTTGAGAACTCTTTAGTAATGATGATTCTTATTTTCCTCTCCTATTAAGAACACCCTTTTAAACCATTAGTTGATTAGCTTATGCTGTGCATTCACATAACACTAAATTAGTTGACTTTCCACAAGTGGTCATTGCTGTTGTTGCATGTGCTTCATCAAAGGGTATGCTTATTGTAGACAGGTGGGAAAACATTTTAAGATAAGCACGTATAATTTTAAGAGCTATCAATCTTTTCAA
This sequence comes from Calamus simplicifolius, assembly GCA_900491605.1. Classification (NCBI taxonomy): domain Eukaryota; kingdom Viridiplantae; phylum Streptophyta; class Magnoliopsida; order Arecales; family Arecaceae; genus Calamus; species Calamus simplicifolius. Next base: position 784,404 of record UESW01004333.1, read on the forward strand.
TCTACTTGTCATCATGGTCTCTTGGGCATCATAATGCTATGAGCTACAGCTATTGGATAGATAAATCGTTTAGTAATCAGTAAAAACAACTACTGGACATCACTGGTCATTGGATTTCTCATTGCAGGGGCAGTTGCTTATCTTCTTCTTCTGGCGGTGGCTCTACTTTGTGCATACGAGCTTTGTGCTGTTTATGTCACAGCTGGTGGAAGTGCCTCCAAGCAATATTCACCATCTGGATTCTTCTTTGGCGTGTCTGCTATAGCGCTAGCAATTAACATGTTGTTCATTTGCAGAATGGTTTTCATGGGTAACTATAATTTATTCCTTCTGTCTTTCTATGAAATCCTTCACTTTTTTCTTTGTTCATGTATATATAAATACCCGAGCTCTTGAAACAGTTATTGCCTGATGTTTTATAAATACTTATGTTCCAGGAACTGGATTTGACGTGGATGAATATGTGAGAAGGTCATACAAATTTGCATATTCTGATTGTATCGAAGTGGGTCCTGTTGCTTGCTTACCTGACCCACCAGATCCCAATGAGTTGTACATGCGAAAATCTAAGAGGCAAGTCTAAGCTATTGGTTCCTTTACTCGTTCACAATGTTTTGTTTATGAAGAGATGAATATAATATAAACCAGTGGGGAACTGGTTTTATCATGGAACTTCTCAATGTATTCTGCTATGTTGGCTGTTTCATTATATGTGGTGGCTTACCATCTTTTTTTTTTCTTCTGTGCTCTAGTTTTTTCTTCCCTGCCATTCTGATCGTGTATTTCTGCCATAGGGCTTTACATCTAGGACTCCTCTATGTTGGTTCACTACTCGTACTTCTTGCATACTCCATCTTATATGGTTTGACGTCCAAGGAAGCACATTGGTTGGGTGCAATAACTTCAGTTGCTGTTGTTGTTCTAGGTAGTTTTTTCTTGGTGACCTTTATATATAGTATTTCTACCTGCGAATTTCTTTTTGAAGCTGTATATTTGTTTCAATTGTCACAGACTGGAATATGGGGGCATGTTTGTTTGGGTTTGAGCTACTCAAAAGTCGAGTAATGGCTTTGTTTGTTGCTGGAATGTCCAGGATATTTCTTATCTGCTTTGGAGTGCATTACTGGTATGCATTTAACTTCATGTACTCTTTTAACATATTTGGTTGTAGATAATTTTTTTGGATCCTGCTGTCTAGTGAAATTATTTCATCTTTCAGGTACTTGGGACATTGTATAAGCTATGCTTTTGTAGCATCAGTGCTGTTGGCTGCTGCTGCTTCCCGTCGCCTGTCTGTCTCAGACCCCTTGGTTGCAAGAAGAGATGCTCTAAGAAGCACTATAACACGTCTGCGAGAAGGATTTCGGCGAAAAGGACAAAGTAGTTCTTCAAGCTCTTCTGAAGGTTGTGGATCCAGTGTGAAATGTAGTAGCAGTAGTGTTGAAGCAGGTCAACATGGTAATGCTATTGATGCAATCTGCAGGAGTAACTTACATTGTGTTAGTGATGGTAGTAACTGGAACAATTTGCTTCTTGGCCGCTCCCATAGTTGCCAAGAAGGTGTAAGCTGTGACAAGAATGTAGACAGCAGCAGGGCAGGTTTAGCATTACGTAGCAATTCATGCCATTCCGTTGTTCAGAATTCTGAAGTGGTCAGAGCATCTGCTGATAGACATTTTGATCAGAGCAATTCACTTGTTGTTTGCTCTAGTAGTGGATTGGAGAGCCTAGGCTGTGACTCAAGCAGATCAGGTACTACTTCAATAAATCAGCAACTCATGGATTTGAATTTAGCTCTAGTTTTCCAGGACAAGCTAAGTGATCCGAGGATCACATCTATGTTGAGAAGAAAAGCAGGACAAGGAGATCATGAGTTGATTAGTCTGCTACAAGATAAAGGGCTGGATCCAAATTTTGCTTTCATGTTGAAGGAGAAGGGTTTGGATCCTAGGATTTTAGCATTATTGCAGAGAAGTAGTTTAGATGCAGATAGATATCATCAGGAGGCCATGGATGTTGCTGTCACTGATTCAGATAGAATGGATACTATCATCCTGAATCAAGTATCTTTATCAGAAGAACTTAGGCTCAGGGGCTTGGAAAAATGGCTCAACCTTTCCAGGCTTATATTGGACCAAATTGTTGGTACCCCAGAGCGTGCGTTGATCCTTTTCACTTTTGTCTTCATCATAGAAACAGTAATTGTGGCAGTTTTTCGCCCAAAGCCTGTTAAAGTTATAAATGCTACCCATGAGCAGGTAAAAAGATCCTTTAGTCTCAGAACAAAAATTATGAGAGTTTTTGTGAATATTATGGACTAGTATTGTTGTTAAATATTGACCATTTACTTTGTTCTGCAGTTTGAATTTGGCTTCTCTATTCTGCTTCTCTCCCCTGCTGTCTGTTCCATCATGGCATTTCTCTGGTCTCTTCGTGCAGAAGAAATGGCCATGACTTCTAGACCCCGCAAGGTGAACCGAACAACTTGTTATAATTTAATTCAGATGCTATTTCGTGTGGGGATAGGGCTATTTAGATATCGAGAATGTTTTCTGCTTCCCTGATAAGATGATATGTTGAAATTCGCAGACAGATTAATATTTTCATCCTGGCGTTTGGTGTGTTTTTAGTTTGTATTTTGAGTTCAATTACTGTTATAGTCATAATTTGTTTCTAAGTGGTACTGTGCATTTGGATATAAGAATCAAACTTTGCTGGTTGGATTATGAATCGTTATGGTCATTTAACTGAAATTGCTAATTCGTTTTGAGAAAAAAGAAAAAAAAAGTATAATAAAACTTATGTCTGAAGGCTGAAGTAAAGTGGTCTACTTCCATTTCTTTAAATGAGTATGGTGCAAACATCTTGTACATCTTGATCTTTAGCATAGATATAAATTTTTGTAAACTAATATTTATGTTAAGGTTTCAGATTGTAAGTATATTTCAATATTTTCTGGAAAATGTGATCATCCACCTTTTATCATCTGTGGTGAAGAAGTTTATGAAATCATATGGTGCAATCTCATCATTTTTCTATTTGCTACGTCTATGCATTTAAAGTTTATATCGTCTAGCCTTTTTAAGATTATGCATTTACCAAATTGAGAAGTATTTGTTTCTTTAACCATAAATAATGTATAAACATTCCAATTTCTTATTATTTCTGAATGCAGCCATGACATTTGATCATTCTTTTTTTCCTGGCAATTTCACCATGCAATTTATATCTTCATTCTTTTGTTTTCATAAATGTAAAGAAGTGTGTGGTTCATTTGGCTTCTAACTTCTAATTTTTCAGCTGTAGTTTGTTTAGTAATGTTCTGTATATGAATATATTTTGCTTAACACTATAATGACTAATAACCAAAAAAGAAGAAAGCCAAAGAATTATCCTGAAATTGCATACAGGCTTCAGTTGTGTGCTTCGTTATTCTTTGTGACTGCATATTTCTTTGCTAGAGAATAAGAAATTTAAAACATATGCTGATTTTAGGTGTCAGCACTCTAACATTGTTGATAAAGTTGGAAATTAGCGTGCATGCTAGTTGTTCTGATCAATGCAAATAAGAAAAAATTGTCTGGGAGTGAATCAAGCATGGAGTAGAACACCTTCCATAGGGGAACTGGCATTTTGATATAAATGGATTTGCAGAAATGTCTTTACAAGCTTGCACTGTAACACTCCTTTCGCTCCCTAAGCATGAAAGTACGCATCTTAATGGCCTCCCTCTTTAACAAAATGGAGTACCATAATGGGTGATATTGGATGGTGCACCTTTGTGTGGTTAGAATATTAGCTTAACCAAAGAGCCAAACTTACATAGAATTTTACCATTATGTTGGTACTGCTGAAAAATTAAAGCTTGTAAATTGAAGTCAATAAGGACCAAACTATTTGATAAGAGTATCAACTACAATGGCCATCCTAGCATCATTCATGGAATTCACTCTTTCTAGATTGTATAAGAGGGGGGATAAGGATAAATCCTGAAATAGACTTCTCAGTTGTCACAGATAGTTTTACTGTATTAGCTACCAAGATTACAACAATAAATTGAATGAAAATTCCCACTTCCTACTTCCCCTACCAACTACATGGAGCACCGATGACATGTATCAATTTACTACTTTCCACCTATTCCTGTGTACTATGTCAATCTGTTTATCATTTCAATAATTGACACACATTATAAAGAGATATGCAACTGTCTGCAATCGCTTCAAAGATACACAGAACCTGAAGCATCTTATTTTTGTTCATATGAACCATTTTGAATAGCCCTATATTGATGAATAAATGTATTTTGCACTTCAATACATATAAAGACATTGTGTATTTGGTATCCTCTTAAAATATACGTTATTGTTTTTGGTGATACACTACACATGGAACATTTGGCTGAATCTAGCTGGCACTATAGTTTTTTTGACTTAGGTAGCTATACATGAAGTTCATTTTGTTTGATGACATAGTTGAGTTGGGTCTGGCCAGTCAACTTGCTGAACTTTGTGATAGCTTCAATACAAACTAGAATAACCATGAGTGCCATAATGTCACAAGAACAGAACTAGATTAGTTATTTTCTGCATGACTCTCTTTAGTCATTAATCATTTTACAATATTTCGTGTCTCCTCCCCTACTGAATATTTGTTTCTTTTATGCTGCTTTGATGTTGTGGAATTAAATAAATGCATGTTTCTACAGTTGTCTACTTTTTCATTTTACTGTATCTGTTATTTTGTCGTTGATGTTACTGACTTGGTTTCATGTCTTCAGTGTGCTTTTATTGCTTGGTTTTTGAGTACTTGTGCTGGTCTTCTTCTCTCTTTCTTAAGGTATGCATATTTACTTTTTGCTCATGATGAACATTTATCAGTCCTTTTTTCCACCTCAAGCCTTATGGTTAATAGCAGTATGCATTAAATGCAATGTTTGCAAGTAAAGCAAATACATGTTTGCTGTATATGGTTCACACTGGGATCTTTCAATGCTATCCTTATGATTGCGTACTTTTGATTAGATTCAGCATTGTTCAAATTATTCTTTTAACTCTATGAGCTATGGCTTATTTGTGTTTGCAAATGATTATGATAATGCACATATTTAAAGGTCAGTTTGTAAGATGTGATTTTACAAAAAGAGGAAGAAGAACGAATAGTCAAAATGATACAACACCAGGAAATCAACTGAGTCATCCTTGCAACCATCCTTGGTATCTATGTGATCCACTCCCTTTCTGGAACACCACACTCTTTCTTTCCCTCCAAACTTCCCACCACACATCGAAACATTTTGTGCTCAGCAGATCAAATTGAATTATCGTTCCAATCTAACAATCAAGCCTCCAGATCCATAGCAAGTGCATTAGAATTGCTGATGCCAAAATTTCTATTAAACTTGATGAACTCAATTAGGAAAAACTGTAAATAGGTTTGTAAACAGATTGATTACAGACTAGATGCTAGAATAGTTGTATATGTATCTATATTTTTTTGTGAAACGAAAACTGATACTTATATTAAATGGATAGGAAAATTAGTATCCATATTTATTCTTAGACGGATATGGGTATGAATCGGATACTAAGCATTTTTCACAATTGTTCTAAATGGATACAGATACAAGCTAGATATTAGTTATGTCCATGATTTTCTATCCAAATATGGATGTAAGTTGAATATCATTAGAATATAAATCAGACCTTGAGCGGAATTCAATAATGAAAACTAAAATCAATGATATAATCATTAAGGATGGGAATGGAATCCACCATCCAGATCAAATGAGATGCATGAGTAACTAAGTAGAAGTCCAAGACAGTTACTAAACCCACACAAAGATCAATCAAGGGTTTAGGTCACTGGCCCAATTGGTTTTGTATTATTTAAAATAAAATATATGATTAAAAATATTAATAAATTTAATAAACTTTCTACGTCAAATACCACCATTTCTCTTTAACTGCAATGTATATAAAAGATAATCATGAATTATCTATTTTTTAATTAGTTTGATGTAGGAATATGCAAAAGTGATTTGTATTTTTTAAATACCTCTGATAACAAAATTTTGAAAATATCAGAAAGCATAAAATGGTATATAGTCATATTTCGTTTTTATCAAGGTAGAGGATTGATTTTTTATAAAAAAAATTAATTATAAAAACATGAAATATCATAGCATATATTACATAGCTTTATATAATGACATCATTGATGGTTAAATATGTAATAAACCATCATTGCAAAATAGAACTGAATGTTGTAACCTGGTGGTTGAGTGTTTGTTATAAATATGGGTTCAAAAAAAGACTTTTTAAAATCTGAATCATGATCTGGATCCGGATCTAGATCCAGCAAAAGTATCAGCAGGCATCTGGATCTGCATTGATCGGATTCCAAAAATTTTATCCGAATCCAATCTGAACCAGATGCAGAACTGGTTGGGATTGGATTATATGACCCGTTTTCAGCCATAGTTTTAAAGGTAGGGATAGAGCTTGAACTTTTAACCTTTACTCACCAAAACCCATCTTATTGATATAAAAATTCCTCACTGTAATATGATTAATTGAATTAAATTATATATGGTCCTTTTGTTTTTATGTAGCTCTACCACTGTTGGTGAACTGATGAACTAAAATTTCTCTTCTTGATCCTCAAGAGGGAGTAGCTCCAGTATTTATAGATGTTCCCATTTAACTTTTCTAAATTTAGAAAAAATAACCCTCAAATAGTTACAGATATGCCATTACAGGAGTGATTTTAGGTTTGCTTAGGGTTACAAATTCTTAACTTTAGTACAATCTTCTTAGGATAGTTGCCCTTTAGGAAACAAGTCCAAATGTTGTCCTTAGTGCTACTGGACTAAGACCAAGTACATCATATAATCTTTATTATCTGTCATGAGTTTTGGTTTGCCTTGCGCTGTTGACATGAGATGTTGCTAGCCTGTTCTTGATATATCATTAGTTACCAGGTTTGTAGCTTTAGGCTGATATGAGTGGATCAAATAGTTGTTCACATTGTTACCTGGACACAGTTGTCCTTTCTGTGATTTGGGTCTTCCACCAATCATGTAGGAAGTATGTTTGAATGTATGTCATGTGCATTATGGTTTTTCTTTTGACTCTTTTTGTTTACATTTTGATTTCATGCTCAATTTTTGGAATGCCATTTATTCTGCATATGATTGTGCAGCAAATCATCTGTCATACTGGGCTTGGCTTTGACAGTCCCACTAATGGTGATAAGCCTTTCTGTGCCATTCCAATATGGATTCGGAATGGCTATCATTTCTGGATTTCACAAGGAGGGTTTGAGAGTCGTGGAAATGCTCAACAAACTCCAGAAAGGAAGGAGGTCAGAATTGTAACTTTCTGCAACTTGATTCCTACATGCTATTTTTATTGCTCACTATTCAATAATCTTATGTGAGCATGATTGCATTGACCATTCATTTGTATTGTCACATAAAGAAGCCATCTTTCTCAAACGTGGAGATGCACATGCACAAGTAGACAACAGAGTTCAGATATGCTTGTTTAGCCTTATGGGCATCAAACTTGTCTACAGAATCACAGGCCTGGCACCACCATTGACTTAGCTCCTGCTTCCGCTGTCATTTGTGACCAAGACCTCTGTGCTATATTGGAATTGCTTTTGAGTTGTTTAATTGGTCACACTCTTCTGGCAATGTAATGATAATTGTCATCCTCCAATAATTGCATATTTGCATGCTTCAGCTGCTGTCGCACAGTATGTGTATTCGTTCAATGCCAAGCTATACGATTTTATCGTTTTATTCTGATTGCAAGTAAATGTCCACTCTTTTCTTGGTTGTAGCTGAATCTCAGTTTTACAAAAGCAGTGCTGACCTGTTCAATGAATTTATTTCCTTTATGGTTATGCATGCCTAGATATATATGTAAAATGGCATGATCAAATTGAGTTTATAATGTGAAATTATGGATATAAAGTGGGTTTCATTCATTATTTTTCCTGTCTGTTTGTCAGTATCTCCTTGTCCTTTAGTTGTTAACAGTTTTTTATGTACACAATTACTGTTCTTGAACTTCTTGTAATGTGGCTGCTTTGTTCTTGGTACCTTATATTTCCTTTTGACTGTTGCAGTTGTTTTTCCTTTCCCTTCAATGAAGTTATTATGAGAATCTTCTCTGTATACTTTAAATGGAGAGAAAGGGATAGTGCCTCTTGCTGCACATTTCATTAAAAGTACACATATTGTACCCAGCGTTATCCATAAGTTTTGCTTTGGCAGATTACTAAGTTCTTCTTTGGCTGATGTAATCTGCAAAAAAGGGTCTTCAGTTGAACGTTTTTCGTGTATTTTGTGTCATAAATTCAATGTGCAGGCAGAGTGCTTGACTGATTGTAGTGTATGTAATATAAGTTGATGAGGTTCAAAAGCCCATTGCTGGTTACTAGATCTTGACACATGTAATGCACATGTACAGCTGTGTTCAGAGATTTTTTGGTCTATTCTGATGAAAAGCAGATTTTTAAGAGGCAAAGAGAGAAATAAACTAGCACGAGATTTGGAAGAATTATGCAGCAACCATTTCAAGGAATATGTATCAAATTTCTGCATTGTTGGAATAAGAAAGAGATTACGTTAGAAGAGATCATGCTTTTCTCCTGTGATTAACATGTGAGAAAACTATAGAATGTCTGACCCATGTACGGTCAACCTGTATCTTTGCTTCCTAATGGCACAATAGGTGCATGAGATTGGATTAGAAGGGATCATGCTTCTTTTCTCCTCTGATTATCATGTGAGAAAACTATGGAATGTACAACTGACATATGGTCAACCTGTATCTTTGCTTCCTAAGGACCCAATAAGTGCATGAATTTTTAGGACAAGATAGCGTATGGACATAAACAGTGGAAAATGGATAATAAAACAGAAGTTTAATCATGCCAATTGTGAGGAGTGGAAAGTTGGCATTATGTTTGAGAAACAAGATGTGGTGCCAAACCAATGCAACATCCATGTGAGACATTATGTGATTCTTGGCCTTTGTGTTGGTGCAAAAGCCTGCTTTGTTTCTTTCTCATCACAGAATTAAGGAACAATGGCTGTTAGCAATATTGGCTCATCCATTGAAGGGTGATTTTTAGTAATGGACATATTCGACCTATCTAGTTGTTTATACTCTATGCTCTTTCATAGTCAGATCTTGGATACCCAGTGGAGCTACATCTGATACTTTGCCCCGCTGCTGTTGAGCACTTAGCCGCTACTAGAAGGCCTGAATCTACCGTCTTTTTAAGTGGATGTTGATCTACTTGACCACATCTGAGTTGGATGGTAGCATGTGCTGCATATTGTGGGCTTGTTTTGATGGTGCTTCACATTCCATTATGCAAATAATCTTTGCATTCTTTGGTCCTCCTAAGCCCCATGAGTCATTTTTTCATCTTTTCTATTGGACTTGTTGCTTATACAATGACAATGTAATGTTCCATTGTTGAGGTGTGGGTAGTGATGACTCTGGCCTAATGAGGTAAGTTGTTCAGCAATGTCAAAAATGTTCAGTAGCTTGTTGGTGGTCATCTTTACCCACCTGTCACATAGCCTGCGTCCCAACAATGCCTTTGTAGTATATGTTGGTGATCAGATTGTCATTAAAACTGTATCGCTCATTGTCTTGTTCTTTCAGATCCTCTGAAATGTTTAGGGCCCTTCTGAAAATGTCATTTTGCTTGCTTCCTCATCCTTTCTTCAAATTTTATTCTTCAAATCTTGTTTTGGTGCTAATGGGGCTGTTGAAATAATCGATTATTGTTCTTTCTCAACCTACTTTGGCTTGTTAATTCTCTCATCTTTTAGGGAGCCAATATGTTGAGGAAACAAGCTGTTGCAAATTGTCTCATGGTCGAAAATGTGATACTAAGAGAGCATTCTGCCATTGATTAATGTTTAAGTTGCCTGCCTTTGGTGCCTCCTAGGTGAAATATGACTTCAGTTTTCATCCTTCCATCCACCTTATTCTTCAATGATTTCTGGAATTTTATTTAATGTTTCACCAGCAGACCAAGTTTATTAAAATTAATCACCACTGTTCTATTATTGTTCCTCTACTTTAATATTTTACTTGCTAAATCTAGGCATTGCTTTCAAAGTGAGAACCATTGTGAGCTTGAGAGGGCTGTGGGAAAAGGATGGGGGGCATGGTTGTCTGTGAGCATCCATTATATTTCATTTATGGTTGTTACGTTGTGCATATTTTTCCCATGCATCGTATTATCATCATATCAGTGACCGTAGACATTATATTCATCTATAATATCAGGCTACTGTTTCACCAGTGAATACGTGATTTTAGTCTGAAGTAATCATTAGCAAGGGTTGCAATGGGTTATATTGGGTTTGGAGGAGACATAGGTACTGGAGAAAACTTGTCATTCTGAATCCAGCCACTTTAAAAATGGGCTAGAGATCTGAACTGAACCTAACCTGTTTCTTAAAGAGGTACCATGACTTGACATGCATAAGCCATTTTAGAAAGGGGCCAGATGAGGTCAGGCTTGTGATGACAAGTTAAACGGTCTTAAATGCTCTAAACAGGCCTTAAATGGATAAACGGGTGGTTAGATGGGTCTTAAACAGGTCAAGTTGTAACTACATCAACCCAACCCAATCATTAAACCGGCTGAAACGGGTTAGTAGGCCTGGATTCTAAACCTGAACTTCACCCACTTAATAAATTGATCAATTCGGGTCAGCCATTTATGACCGAAACCGATTTATGTTGAAATCGAATCTGCTTATCTCGAGGCAATTGCAAGTTGAGCCAGTGGGTTGGATCATTAAATTGCCACACCTAAATTCTCTCGGTTTTAGTCATGTGGAAATGGAAAATTTTCATTAATGAAACTAGGTTCATGTTTTTTATGATTTTGAATGTTATAGAATAAAGAGGGTAAAGGATTATGAGCATAAAATGAATAGGGGGAAGATGAATTGATAAAGCAGATAGGAAAAGCGGACAGAAAAGACAAGGTTGTAGGAGGTTTAAGCTGAACAGGATAAGGATCATGTGATAAGCTTTTAATGAGATTGTGTGCTTATGCAACAAAGATTAGAGGTTGTAGAAGATGACTGGGAACGAAATGAAGAATTAGTTGGAGTTCATGAGTCTGTTGATTAATGCTATAGAAAGAAGAAATAGAAGATCATTGAATTCCAAAAAGATGGATGATGCTTGTTGACTATGGTTATGCTATGAACTATTTCTAGCATTTCATATTATGAGACACTTGTCTCTTCCTTCTTTTAATATTTTAAGTAGGTAAGAATTTCTGGTCCATTAGTTGGTTATGCAGAGGAGTTAAATTCAAAAGCTTTTGCTTTTAAATAATTTACAAAATTAATGCATATTTGACTTACCCCAATATCTAATTGTTAATGTGTTATTATTGAAATTTTTTTTTCAGCGCATTCTCCTTGCTGTCAGCATATTGATGTTCGTTGGGTCAGTTTTGGCTCTTGGTGCAATAGTATCTGCAAAGCCTTTGGATGATTTAGGGTACAAGGGATGGAATGGAGATCAGAAAAGCTACTATTCTCCTTATGCAACATCTATGTATCTTGGCTGGGCACTAACTTCAGCAATTGCTTTACTTTTTACTGCTGTTTTGCCTATTGTTGCATGGTTTGCAACATACCGATTCTCATTATCATCTGCTATATGTGTTGGCCTTTTCGCTAGTAAGTTGTATTTGCACTAATATAGCGTTGTTGTCAGCTTTATGTTTGGATGTGGTTCTAGCCCAGTTTGGATGAGGTAGCTATTTTGCTAGTGACATATCAAAATAAAATAACTCCCTCACATGCTGCTCTCTTTTGCTGCAGTTGTTCTTGTTACTTTCTGTGGTGCATCATATTGGGGGGTGGTGAATTCTCAAGAGGACAAAATCCCCATGAAAGTTAACTTTCTTGCTGCTTTCCTTCCCTTGGTTTGCATTCCTGCAGTTTTGTCACTCTTCACTGGTTTATATAAATGGTAAGCATAATGACCAGTCTAGCTTGTATTAGCATAAGCTGCATATGATTTTGTGCCTGTGGTATGATCGTTATCTTAATGTTATGGAAAAATATTTGCAGGAAAGATGATGATTGGAAACTTTCTCGTGGAATCTATGTCTTTATTGGCATTGGGATTTTGCTATTGATTGGTGCAATATCAACCATCATAGTTATGATCAGGCCTTGGACGGTGAGTTATTTGAAACTTGCGCTTTAGTATGAGAATGATCTCTGTGTGTGTGTGTGTGTGTGTGTGTGTGTGTGGTGTGGGTGTGTGTAGTTTGAGCTGTGTTACCAAGTTACCAGTCAGATGCAGGTGTTATCAGACACTTGGATGCATATGAAGTTTTCTGATAGCCACTTTTAGAGATTAGAAAAGAGTTAATCTCTTTCAGCACTGAGTTTGATCCTCTATTTTCATGTTAGGACTGAGTATTCATTCTTTTTAGAGATTGGCCAAGCTTGTAGGTGTTGAAACAACTTTGCAAAATGTTATTCTTGTTATACTCTTAGGTTAGTTGGAATGTTTGAGGAAAATGCATATGGAAAGATCTTAACAAACAATGTTTTTAATATTTCATTTTTAATTTTTAAAGTATCAGTGTTTAAAGGTATAAATTTAGCTATCATCATATTCCCATAGCTCCCTTTTTCTCTCTTGCCTAGTTAGACACTTGGATATGTATCTGAATCTGATCCTTGTATCCATGTCCATGCAACATGTGGTTTTGAGTCTTCTCAGGTTAATTCATGTGTTTCTGTTGGAACGTGACAGGTTGGCGTGGCGTTCTTGTTGGTTATCCTTCTTGTTGTACTTGCAATTGGTGTTGCTCACTATTGGGCTTCAAATAATTTCTATTTGACAAGAACTCAAATGTTCTTAGTTTGCTTTGTGGCTTTTCTTCTGGCTTTGGTTGCATTTCTAGTTGGATTGTTTGAAGGTGGGTAAAAAGTTTATATCCCATGCTTATTTACTTGATTATTTTGCCCCACTCTTAAAATATATTCATCTAACTTCTAATAATAATTTAAATATATTTTGGTTTCAGGCAAACCATTTGTGGGTGCATCAGTTGGATACTTTTCATTTCTATTTCTTCTTGGAGGATGGGCATTGACTGTAAGCTGCTCTAATGATTAAGAAGCTAGCGTGAATGTCTCACTGTTGGAAAATACATTTCAAGTTATTTGTTTTTGATTGCTTAAAGCTCTCCAGTTTTTTCAGTAGCACAAATATCTGTTCTTTTCACAGGTGCTTCTTTCACCCCCTATTGTTGTATATTCTCCAAGGGTATTACCAGTGTATGTTTATGATGCTCATGCAGATTGTGCAAAAAATGTTAGGTAGGTCTGAAACCTTAATTTTATGTAGTTGTTTCTGCATGGTTTTCTTCGATCCCTTCTATTCCTTCATTGTCTCTGATGCTCATCTAAATCATTTTTGACAGTCATGCCTTTGCCGTTTTGTACGGGATTGCTTTGGCAATTGAGGGATGGGGTGTCATTGCTAGTTTGAAAATATACCCACCTTTTGCTGGTGCTGCTGTGTCATCAATTACTCTTGTTATCGCCTTTGGTTTTGCTGTTTCTCGTCCATGTCTGACACTTAAGGTTGGTGTACTCTTGTCATGTATGTTATGATGCGAATGTGTTCGCTCAAAGTTTTATCAATTCACTTTTATGTTATTTTGTTGTTTAGTCTGTCTAAAATAGCTAATATACATATGTTATTGGCCAGATGATGGAAGATGCTGTGCATTTTCTTAGCAAAGATATGGTTGTTCAGGCAATCGCTCGATCTGCAACCAAGGTGAGTTTGTAGTCTGGAACATATTGTAGCTTAAGCTCCTGTATGCTTTTTGCAATTTTTCCGAAGCAATATTTTTGGTTGGTTTCACCTCTTTTTATTCCCTAAATATTTCATGACAATTTGATGCTTTATGGTTATGAAGTAATCAGAGTATTTTATGTGTAAATCATAAAGTTGCTTTTGTGTCCTTTTTAGTCTTTTGCAGTAAATCCAGCATGCATTTGTCTATTCCCTAAATATTTCATGACAATTTGATGCTTTATAGTTATGAAGTAATCAGAGCATTTCACATGCTACTTAATACATAAATCATAAAGTTGCTTTTGTGTCTTTTTTAGTTTTTTTGTGATAAATCCAGCATGCATTTGTCTTTGTCCTTGGCCTTATTTCTTGACCGTTGGATACTTGAGAGCATGGTTTTGATAACTAAATAAAAATAATCATATTTCACTCAGCATATTACTTATCATTCTCTTGTTTCTCCCATTTTTCTTATCTGGTTGCATATGCAGCTGTCTTGTCTTGTCATCGAGTTCATAAATCAGTGCCTTTTGATTGTAGAAATGATAGGAGTAGCCCCAATTGAAGATAAAATGAGAGAAAATTGATTATGCTAGTTTGGACATATACAACAAAGATCTTTAGATGCTCCAATCAGAAAGAGTGATCTTTTAATAGTCCATGATATTGATAGAGGTAGAGGTAGATCTAAACTAATATGGATAAAAATAATTAAGAAAGATACAACTATTTATATCTTGAGTGTCAACTTAGTCTTGAATAGAGTAGAGTGGAGGAAACAGATTCATGTAGCCGACCCGATGTAGTTGGTAAAAGGCTTAGGTGAGTCGAGTCGAGTCGAGTTGAGTATTGTAGAAAGGTTGTTATGGATGGGGTTTGTATATAATTTTGTTAAATCTGTGTATGTTAATGGTTTAACCAGGGTCTATAAATTCCTTCATGTTCAATCACAACATATCAAAATCAGATGATATGTTCATATCGGTATTTTGTAATTTTTTTCCCTCTCGGTCTTTGTAATAACTAGCATCGAGAAGTTGAGAATGATGTGAAGGACTTGAAGCAACCAAAAAACAAATGTCAACAAAAGGTTATGAACAATCACTGGTTCCTTTAAGGATGATAGAAAGGGATTTCACTCTAGCAATTTTCCACACCTTATATAAATTATTGAAGGAAGATTTCATGATATCCTTTCACACTTGGCCCAAGAGGTCATATTATTGTACTCCTCTTCAGCTTGAAGTGGCCTAGATGATTGACAGTCTCTCTTCAAAGTTTCCACGAGGTTTTCTGCCGCCGCATAATTAGAAGTCTTGCCACCAAAAGGTCTGTGGATAGCCAATATAGAAACCATTTGTGGTCCCAAATGACACTACCCCAACCAATGGACGTCCCCAGGTCATAGAAAATCTACCTCAAAAAACATTGCAATGGATCCCGGAGGAGCTTCTGAGACGGTTGAAGTGTGCAGAAAGCATTATTACAAACGCCATCCATTTCTGATATCATTCATAATGGCACACAAATGAACAAAATTGACCATCCAAAACAAAACTCACCAACAGTCACATGGGGTTGAAAAAAAAGAAATGCATTTCACAACTCAACTCAACTCAACTCGTCTAAGCCTTTTCCCAACTATTTGAGGTTGGCTACATGAATCTGCAAATGCATTTCACAAAACGTACAAAATTTTTCTGTTTGCACAAACATTTTGCAAGTGCCCAGTATTTGCCAGCCTCCCGGAGGAGCTCCTGAGTAGATTGAAGTGTGCAGAAAGCATTATTATAAACCCCATCCATTTCTGATATCATTCATAATTAGCACACAAATGGACAAAAGTGACCGCCCAAAACAAAACTCACTAACTAACAGGCACATGGAGTTGAGCAAAAGAAATGCATTTCACAAAGCGTACAAAACTTTTCTGTTTGCACAAACATTTTGCAAGTGACCAATAATTTGCCAGCCTCCTAGTGTGCATGAAAGAAATATTATTTATGAGAAAATGTTCTTGGCATATGATGTTGCATGGATCCTACAATTTAGCCTAGTACTCGTACTTGACATTTAAACACAGATGTTGGTACCACAGTTGGGCATAGCTCTGGAAGAAAAGTCTTACATATTAAAAGGAAGGATCTGGAGCTTAGATGCATATCTGCACTTGGCACATGAACACAAGTCCATGTAACATAGCTTGCATGATATGCTTATCTAGACCATGAACAATTTATCAGAACCAAAAATTTGCCTGCTGTAGATAGCTTAGCTTCTGAAATTCTTCTTTTTGCTGATAATGCCAGTTCATGTTCTAGTCTTGTACAGATTTACTTAGCTTTGTTGGTCATCTTTTATATGGATTTTATTTAGATTATGGTAGTACACTTAGACCTGGGATGGTTTATGAATTCATTTCTTAGAGCAAATGAACAATACATAAGTGTACCAGACCAGCTTGACTGGTTAGTGTAGGTCCCTCGTGTCATAAATTACATGCTGGAGATGATTAAAACATAATCCAGATCTTAGGCCAATTTCTGGATTCGGTGGTTAACGCTCTGAATCCCAAGCCTATCTCAAACTAGAAGTACTAGAGATGTTCTTGGAGCATGTCTTCCTGATTTTCTTTTCAGCATGCAAAGAATGTCCATGTTTGGAGTTGACACTGTTTTGTTTCAAAGGCACTCTACAATGTTTGACCTTCCTGATTTTCTTTTCAGCATGCAAAGAATGTCCATGATTGGAGTTGTACACTGTTTTGTCTCAAAGGCACTCTACCATGTTTGAACTCATTTTCTTTTTCATTTTAATGCAGTGGGATAATGTGGTGAAATTGTGATTTATCAATTCTATGCATTAGTATTACTGGTAAATACTTGTAATAGTTCTTATATGTATATTCTATTTTTGGACAATTCAGACCAGAAATGCCTTATCTGGAACCTACTCAGCTCCTCAAAGGTCTGCCAGTTCGGCTGCTTTGTTAATTGGAGACCCTGCTATGATGCGAGACAGGGCTGGCAATTTTGTACTTCCTAGAGCTGATGTCATGAAACTGAGAGATCGCCTGAGAAATGAAGAAATTGTTGCTGGTTCATTCCTTTGTAGAATAAAGACCGGCCTGATATATTGCCATGAGTCTTCCACTGATGTAGATTACAGGAGAAAAATGTGTGCACATGCACGTATTCTGGCTTTAGAAGAGGCAATTGATACTGAATGGGTATATATGTGGAATAAATTTGGTAGTTATTTGCTTCTTTTGCTTGGTTTGACTGCTAAGGCTGAGCAAGTCCAGGTGAGTAGAAACTGTTAATCATGGACTCTTTATTTCTGTTTCATATATTTTCTTGATATTTCATTGCTGCATTCTAGACTATGGTTTGTGTTACAACAGGATGAAGTTCGCCTTAGACTTTCCTTGACAGTATTGGCCTGTCTGGTTTAAGTGCCAAAGAAATCAAGAAATGGATGCCTGAAGATCGCAGACAATTTGAAATAATTCAGGAAAAGTGAGTTTTTATGCCATTTGGCTCTTTACTGGGTTAATCCCAAACATTTGTTGTTCATATTGAAGGATAAGTTTAATAGTTTTAATGATTATTATTGTTATAAATCTTTATAGTTATATGAGGGAAAAAGAGATGGAAGAGGAACTCTTGATGCAAAGACGAGCAGAGGAGGGAAAGGGAAAAGAAAGAAGGAAGGCACTTCTAGAGAAAGAAGAACGGAAATGGAAGGAGATGGAAACATCTCTAATCTCCTCTATTCCAAATGCTGGGAACAGGGATGCTGCTGCTATGGCAGCTGCTGTGCGTGCTGTTGGGGGGGATTCTGTTTTGGATGACTCTTTTGCAAGGGAGCGAGTTTCTAGCATAGCTCGCCGCATTCGTGCAGCACAGTTGGCTCGCAGAGCAGAGAAGGTACATTTTATCTTTTTTTCTGTACATACTAAAATTATCTGCTTAATTATCCACAAGTATGAATCAAATATTTCTTGGTAGAAAGGGAATGAACACATATGGATTGATTTTTTTTTTTTTTTTTTTTTTTTTTTGGGGGGGGGGGGGGGGACCATGAAGAAAACTATGGTGGCTAGGAAGATAGTGGTAATAGCTGCGATGCAGGGGTTAAGGTTTTACCGTGAAGAGGAAAAAGGTGTTTCAGGCTAAAACTCTAGTACTGTTGACATGGGCATTTAAAGCTATTTTATGTATATATATATGCATGTATGAATATACACATGTATGTGTCCATGTTATGTATGAAGCATCATGCTATATATATGAAATACTGCAACCTCATTTACCGGCGCCATAATACTCTGCATATCCATGGCACTGGCAGGGGTATTGTTCCTTTTAGTGGAATTTATGGTGTCTAAGTTTTGTTATTTAACATGCCTTTCATGCACAATCTTTTTAAGGTTTTATGAATGTACTCTTTCGCAGACTGGCATTCCAGGCACAGTGTGCATACTTGATGATGAACCTAGGAGCGTGGGCAGACATTGTGGACAGATTGATCCAAGTCTTTGTCAAATTCAGAAGGTCAGCTTCTCCATTGCGGTGATGATTCAACCAGAGTCTGGTCCAGTTTGTCTTTTAGGAACTGAATTTCAAAAGAAGGTCTGCTGGGAAATCCTTGTGGCTGGTTCAGAACAAGGCATTGAGGCTGGACAAGTTGGTCTTAGGTTGGTGACAAAAGGTGACAGGTTGACAACTGTTAATAAAGAATGGTGTATAGGAGCTGCGAGCATTGCAGATGGAAGGTGTGGGCTGTCATCAAAACTGTTTCCATTACTTTCTTGCTTTGCTGCATATATTCTAGATTCCTCCAAGGATTGCATGTTAAAATTAATTAATTTTAAACTAAAGTCTGTTATAGAAACATGGTTACATTGCTCTCGTAGCTTGACCTGCCAATTTTGTTGGGCATGTGTAATGTGATCTGCAGGTGGCATATTGTTACGGTGATTATTGATTCTGACTTAGGTGAGGTAACTTCCTACATAGACGGAGGCTTTGATGGATATCAGAGTGGATTACCACTGCATCGGAATAGTGGTATTTGGGAACAAGGAACAGATGTTTGGGTTGGTGCTCGACCACCTACAGATTTGGATGCATTTGGAAGGTCAGATAGCGAAGGTGCTGACTCCAAGATGCAAATTATGGATGCTTTTCTGTGGGGAAAGTGCTTGACTGAAGATGAGATTGGTGCATTTCATTCAGCCACATGCCCTGCTGAGTATGGCTTGATTGATCTTCTTGAAAATGGTTGGCTCTTTGGTGATTCACCTTCAAGGGTATGCCTAACACATCTTTCATGATCTCATGTTATCTTACTTCTCTTCCATGTTTTCCTAATTATTAGTGTTAAAAGAGATAACTACTGATTGCTGAACATTAATTGTTGTTTGTGGAACCTAAGCCTAAGACAAATTCAAGTGATAACCTCCCCCCCCTAATTCTTTTGCAAATGACTCACATGCTTTTTGAGGATACATATCTATTGGTTTTGTATTGCTTGAATATCTTGTATCACAACCTGGATGACCTACACATTATAGCTTCAAAAATGCCCTTATGCCATGCATGTTCTCTTTTGTCAGAAAATATGACTCAAAACCGAGCTGAATGGAGAAAAAGGATGCATGTAGCTGATCCTAAATAAGTTGGGATTGAGGCTTTGTTGTTGTTGTTGTTGCTTCTTCTCTTTTGTTAACTTGCAAAGCCCATTCTGTTTGAGCTTCACCCTTGTGTGGCACTTGATCTCTTCTAACCAATACTGATCCAGGGTGAAGCACAAGTAAATGCAGGCTTAAGTAAGCTTTGCAATCAGCCTAGCATTAAGAGATTTAGAGAAAATATTGCATCTATTTGTCAGGTAGAGGAAATTAAAATCTGTTGTCAGGCTTTTTTTTTTCCAGTTTTTATGGATATGCCTTTGTATAATCAGGTAGATGAATGGGAAAGTGAAGAAGCAGATGTTGAGTTGTATGATAGAGAGGATGTGGACTGGGATGGACAAAACTCAAGTGGGAGAAAAAGATCTGGACGGGAAGGGGTGGCAATTGATATTGATTCCTTTACTAAAAGATTAAGGAGGCCTAGGGTTGAAACTCAAGAGGAAATTAATCAGCGCATGATATCAGTTGAAATGGCTGTTAAGGAAGCTCTTTTGGCAAGAGGAGAAACAAATTTCACTGATCAAGAGTTTCCTCCAAATGATCGATCTTTGTACATGGATCCAAAAAATCCTCCTCTAAAATTGCAGGTGAGCATTCTACCCATTATTGATGTTTGTTTACTGCCAGAGATGTATGTGCAATTTGCAGCAAACGGCTAAATTTGTTTTCCTAGTCATGGTTAACATTTCTTCACCACCTTAGGTTGTTTCTGAGTGGATGAGACCAACTGATATAGCGAACGAGGGCTGTATAGCTTCCCAGCCCTGTTTATTTTCTGGTTCTGTAAATTCTTCAGATGTTTGTCAGGTACAACTCATCCTTGTAACAACCATCTTGAATTCCTGATGATCGTTTGTTATGTCTTTTTCTTTTGCTATATGCTTTATAAAAGAATTATAAAGTTGATGTGTGTTGCTCTTTTGATTCTTATCACAGAGCTGGACAATGTTTCTTATTTACAGGGTAGGTTAGGTGACTGTTGGTTTCTAAGTGCTGTTGCTGTTCTTACTGAGGTGTCTCACATATCAGAAGTTATAATCACGCCAGATTATAATGAAGAGGGTATCTATACTGTTCGCTTTTGTATTCAGGTATGTAATCTGTATTCTGAAACTTAAATATGTACTTTCTTTAGGATTTAGGGTTGCTTTCTCTCAACTGTAAGCATTTTTGCATGCTTTTTTCAAGTTTTCTCGTATCTTTTTGTCTGTCTCTTTCTAATCTAAGAGGGTTGGATCTCTAGAGAGTAGTGGATCTTATGGTAAGGAAGCCATGAGAAATGGGGAGTCAAGACAAAGAGAATCTATAAATGAACTATTTTTTCTTATGTCTTGAGTATCAAGTGCAGGTTAATAAGGTTTTGTCTATTGAATTCATATTCATAGGGTGCGACTATAATTTTTTTTTGGCCATCAACCCACTACAACCATTCTCCTTTGTTCGGGCTTGGGATTAGTTATGTATAAAACTTCATACATACTGTCAAAAAGTAATTTTTCGGACTCATGGTTAACCCTTTATACAATTAACAATAGATAAAGGATTTGATGGATCATCAAATGTAGAATGAAGTGATTTGAAAGAAATATCAGTTGTTCATTACTAGACTACTAAATACCAAAAGAAAAAACAATATTTTCATTTGACATTAACTCACTGAACACAATAGATAATAATCCATAAGACATTATGCTACAACTACCTGGATTTATGTAGAAACTTCATTGATTTCAAACAGTCCACCAAAATTATTTTTTGTTTATTTAGATAATCAATCATTGAGTTTGCCAAACAACAGCGCTGTATGTGTGTGCACGCAACAATACACATCTATATTGGACAACACGTATTTGTAATATTTCAATAACTTGGAAAACTGATGTGCAACAATCTAGACAACCAGATCTTCGATGCTTAAGACAAATGAGTAAGGTTTTAAACCTGGGTGGGATGAGGGGTGTCCTAGTCGTTGTTCCATTCCTGTGGGAAAATAGGATTGGGATGGGGTTAGGGATTGGGTTGGGGTTAGGTTTCCAAAACTCATCTTAAGAAAGAAGAAGAAAAAGGAAATAAAGGAAGGAATGAAGGAAAGGAAAAAGAGAAAGGAAGAAAAGGAAAAAAAATTGAAGGGAGAAGAAAAAGAAATAAAGGAAATAAAGAAGTAAAAAGAAGGTGCAGAAAGAAAGAAAGAAAGAAAGGGAGGGAGAAGAAAAGAAGGAAGAAGAGAGATAAAGAAGAAAAGGAAAGAAATAAAGGAAGAAAAAGGGAGCAGGTACCTGCCAAGACATTCTATTGGGATGGCTGTCGGGACAAGGAGGGAAAGCAAAATGCCCCATTTCATGGAGAAAATAGGACACCCCCATTTCGTGGTATTTAAAACCTTGCTCATGGGAGTGCGATCCATAGGTACCCTTCTCTTTTTTTTCATCTTCACCCTTGCATATAGGAAGGAAGTGGGCTTGGGTCAGGCTGTGGTCATTATTTTTGGGTCAGGCTTGGGCCCAATACCATGACTCATGTAGCCATATCAATTTCTGACCCAAGCCTAACCCAAGCCCAATTACTGGGCTTGAACTGTGATCCGTTATTGGGCATGGTCCATGCCTCCCTTTTTTTATGGAGATTCACAACTCTTCTTGCCCGACTCTTCTCTTCTTCTTGACGATGGCTGATGAACCTCTGATTCCAGAGCTTGGTGGTTTTTAATGCTTGCTGGAATATTCTGAAGGAAAATCTGATTTTATATGACCAACACGCATCCTATGGAAGGTGAAACTCAAAAGAAATATCAAAAAGACGAGTAAGAGACAAGGCTGCGAGAGCAAATGAATCTGTGAGATCAAAGACAGAAAAAAAGGGAAAAGATTATACTGGACTCTGTGATATAGAAAGCACACTTTGGGCTTGAAGGCTTAGAACTTGCTATGTGAAATCATGCCACAAGAGTAAAGCAAACCAAAGGCTCAACTATTTCATTCATGCTTTGCATAAAGTGCGATTACATCAAACTCTAAAGTCCCTTTTTATAACAAAACAGAACCCTAATTCAACTCTATTTTAAAATCTCTAAACTGCCCCTAATAAGGTCCGGCCACTATTCATGGTCATTGTAGCGTGAACAGAGCCATGAATAGTAATGTGCTTCAGTAATTAGGTTCCTAGATAAGTATTGAGATCTTTTAATCTCAGTCCTAGAATCCAAAATAACCCACTAAAAGTGAAAATAACCAAAAATTAAAGGAAACATATGGAAAAATGATAACTAAATTAAATCTAACAAAATCTCTATGCTGCCACATTATGATGCAACATGGCATGAACTTAGATCCCCATCACCTATTCACCTATTCCATAAATGGTTAAGTTGGTTGATCTAGTTATGTCAAACCTCAACCTGGTTGACCCATTTATGTAAAACCTAAACCTGCTTAGCTCTGGTCGGTTGTGGATAGGGTCATAATCTGCCAGCCATACTTTTTGTAGCACTGTTATGAGGATACAGGCCTTGCAAATATTGTTAGGGTTTGTAATTGGCCATAAAAGCATGGTCCTCTTTGTGCTATCTTATTCTGAAAATGCAAAAATATTCAATCAATTGTATGCCAGCTCTTGACTTCTCTTTGAGGAGATCAAATGTTTTATACCATTATAGGGTATCCAAGCAAAATGTTTACGTTAAAGATTATTCATGTATTAGAGGACACTTGATGGATGGTCTTGGTAGATGGTGTTGGAAGATGTGATGTATAAATTTGGACCACTTGCTTTCTTTCCAAGTTCATTTTGGATTAAATTGTTATGATTTGTACTTATAAACATAGGTTGGTGTTCCTACTGCATACATATATTGTACTTGCAGCTACCTATGCAGAGTCTTTGTAGAATCTCTAGTTTGCTCTCCCAATCAAGGTTTTAGAGCTCATGGGATGGGCTGTCTCAGTTTTTTAATGGAACAGGATGCACCAGCATCTCATCTTGTTTTGACACTTGGGACATGGAGTGTTCTAAGACATCTCGATTCAGACGTTAGAATAATGGCAGGATGGTCGCGTCTTGACACCTGGGATAGCAACCAGTTCCAACATCTCATGGGATGTTCTGCTGAGGCCTGAAGTCCCAATAATTATTTTTAAGTTGATTGTATGCATTAATGTTTATGCAGCCTCACCTTGGCCCTCCAACCATTAGAGGAGGGTTGTTTGCACACACACACACACATATTCCTTGCGTGTCCAATAGATACCTCATCATCTTGGGATGGATGTGTGATAATATGAGAAAAAGATAGAATAAGAAATGGATTCATTTGTAGAAAGATGGAGATAATTTCAATTGAGGATAAATTGAGAAGATAGATGGTTCGAACATATGCAATATAGTTCAAGGGATGCACCGGTACAATGTATTAGTAAAAAGGTGGAGGTGGCATCAATTGTAGCTGTTGTTATTGTTGGGCCACTAGAGATTATATGGCCTCTGCATGAACCAATCTTTTGGATGGCTCAGGCCCAATCTCTTCTAATATGGCCACCTCAACTCATTAGAAGTCCTTGTTTCCCTTACTTCCCTTTTTGTGGTGTTTTTGGCTTCTCTCCAAATCATCACCTCTGTTGTTTCTGTAATGCATGATTTATGATTTCCTAAATTCTCAAAACCTACACCTATTTAATTTTTCTAGTGTTCATCCTATTTAGCTCTTTTAGTTGCCATTGTATTATTAATTTATCATTTTCTGGTGGTCCTTTCATGGTGTGTGGAGCAAATTTATGTTGCCTTTTGACTTTAGGCTGCACATATGGGTCTATTATGCTGGTTTATGGCTTATGCTGTTTGAAGCTATGGACATTAATTTTCTAGCAAGTTAAATGATGGGTTGTAAGAAACTAATGTGTAACTGTAAATTTCACCATGTGAAATTTACATAAAATATCATTTGCCATACTTTTAGCTGTTATGGCCTGTTAGATTGGCTGAACTTGACTAATCTTCTTCCCTTAGATTCTTTGTATTTTAAACCATGAGAGACTATAATTGAATACCTCTTGGTTTTGCTTTTATATATATATATATATATATATATATATATATATATATATATATATATATATATCTTAATAATAATATTCCAATGGAATGGAGACTGGCTGACAATCCTTACAAGGTTTCTTGTCTATAACCGTGGCTTGTGCTCATGAAAGTTATGTTTTTTTCACTATCTGTGATGCTTGTCAAACCATGGATGGCAGAATGGCATATTGCATGCATCTCAGAAATGCATCTTTATTGCACTTTAGGTTGTTGATGTGTTAGCCTATGTGTTTTGGCACGTAGGATTTTGGTGCTGACATCTTTTGACTACAGATACCTTTTATGTGTTCTTTGTGCCAATGTTTCTATACAATAATATGAATAACTGCAAATGAAGTGGCCCAATCCAGTAATTTACATTTTGTAAGCCTGGATACCTGTATATGCAAAGTGTACTCTTACTAACCAGTGGGGAATGGGACGTCCAATGCTATTCACTAATGTGCGTGTATTCTTTTAGAGCTTCAACCTGTATATGCATTGATCTTGGGCAATGCTTCTATTCTGAATGTGACTTGTGAAGAATTTGCATGTCTCTAAAACCTCCATCATCTCATCCAAGCTGAAAAGTCATGCTTATTTGGGATAAGCATCAATTTCTAGCCCTTGCCATCCTTTCTAGCAAGGTTTACCGTATCAGTACACTTGGCACACGGGTCGGCTCAGTGTACCAAGATTTGGTACGCACCAGTACCATATTTTGATTTGGTACAAGGTGGTATGCACCGGTACAGCATACCATGCTTTTGAGTGTTGCATCCATGTGGTATTCTGGTTGGAAGTCTCACTTAGTTCTTGTAGGGTGAATGGGTTCCTGTGGTGGTTGATGATTGGATTCCCTGTGAGTCACCTGGAAAACCAGCATTTGCTACTAGTAGGAAACATAATGAACTCTGGGTCTCTATCTTGGAGAAGGCTTATGCCAAGCTTCATGGTTCATATGAGGCGTTAGAAGGTGGGCTTGTCCAAGATGCACTGGTGGACCTCACAGGAGGTGCTGGGGAAGAGATTGACATCAGGAGTGTACAAGCACAGATTGAACTGGCAAGCGGAAGATTATGGTCCCAGTTGTTACATTTTAAGCGAGAAGGCTTTCTGCTAGGTGCTGGGAGTCCATCAGGCTCGGATATACACATTTCATCTAGTGGAATTGTTCAAGGTCATGCTTACTCGATATTGCAGGTACATTGTGATGTTGATTGTTATATAAAACTTCCTCCAGTTATTAAAGGAAAACTAATTATTCATGCTGAAAATTTTCCTTCCTGTTCTATTGATGATTTAGGTAAGGGAAGTGGATGGCCACAAGCTTGTTCAGATTCGGAATCCATGGGCCAATGAAGTTGAGTGGAATGGCCCTTGGTCTGACTCATCACCTGAGTGGACAGACAGGATGAAGCATAAGCTCAAGCATGTTCCTCAGGTTCTTTTTGCTAGTTTTTTGCTTTGTAGAGACAGAATTTTATTATTGATATGATGTTTTCCATATATATTCTATAGTTCGATTCTCATATTATAAAATACTGACTTAATGTATCCTTATAATTTAGTGAGGCCGCATGATATTTTATTTTTGTTTTTGCCCAAAATGTTAAGAATCTGTCAAGTTTCTCTTGCATGTTTTCTTACCTTTTTGTTGTTCATCAGTCGAAGGATGGGATATTCTGGATGTCATGGGAAGACTTTCAGATCCACTTTCGGTCTATTTATGTTTGCCGGGTCTACCCGCCAGAGATGCGTTATTCCGTCCATGGCCAATGGCGTGGCTATAGCGCTGGGGGTTGTCAAGATTATGACTCATGGCATCAAAATCCACAGTTCAGGCTGAGGGCAACAGGTCCTGAGGCATCATTCCCAATTCATGTATTTATCACCCTGACCCAGGTATGTGCTAACTTGATCCATCATGCATCCCTACTTTTCTAGAAAACCGATCTCACTATTCCTCACTGTTGTTTTTGCTAGGGTGCAAGTTTTTCCAGGAAGACCAATGGTTTCAGGAACTATCAATCAAGTAATGATTCTTCTATGTTTATATTGGAATAAGAATACTCAAGACATGTGGCCATCGTGCCGCATACAATATTTATCTGCATGAATCAGTTGGTGGGACAGATTATGTCAACTCAAGAGAAATATCTTGTGAATTGGTCTTGGAACCTTATCCGGGGGGATACACAATAGTGCCCACAACAATCCAACCAGGAGAGGAAGCACCATTTGTTCTGTCAGTTTTCACCAAAGCGTCGATAACTCTAGAGGCCATATGATACACATTCACAGTCAGAGCAATTTGAAGTGGTTATCGGATTTTTTTTTTTTTTTTTTTTGTAGCTATGGGTCAAGACTGCTGCAGGGCTCCGATTGCCTGGGGACTCTAGAACCTGCAGGTCTTCAAGCAGGTCAAAGTGTGCCATAAAGTGGTAGAACGCTTGGATTTACGGTAATTTTTTGTGTCTCAGTTCTTCTACTTAATAATAATCAGGCGCCTCTTTAAGGAGAATGAATTTATGCAACTGATTTGCTGTACATGTTTCTGCTTGCTGTTCGTTAAATATGAGTGAAATGCAGTTGGCCTTTGAAACATGGCACAACTGCCAACCAGGAATTTTGCTGCTTGAAATCTTTTTTCAGATGCTCATTTACTTGTTGAGAGGTTAATTGTGTCCGTGGTTCAGATTGCAGCAGCGTGGGTGCATTGAACAAGTAATGGAACAACTTTGCTCCACTTCCACCATCACACCATATCCATACTTGAGGGCTATACTGCAGCAGAAAGCATGAACTAGCCGAATGATCTCAATGTTTCAAAGGGGCTGCATGTTACAACGGAACATGTAGGGGGGATGTGGAGGAGAAGTCGTTCGTCTCAACAACGGCATAGGCGCTTCTTGACTCGTCTGAAGATGGCAGGCACTGTTGGCTGAGCTTGTATATAGCAGCGGCAACTCAGGTGGAAGAAAAGGGCCCCATTCAAGTATAATAGGTGTTCTTATTTATCGTGTACAGCAACTAGAAAAGGAATGAAAATGGGAAAATAGCAAACTAGAGATAATGTAGTGTTTATCTTTCAGTGAGCACAATAATAATAGGGGCATTGTAGCTGGATCGTGAATGGTTTCAAGTTCCAGCTCTGCTGTTTTTGTAGTTCCCAAGCTGTCAATTAATTGTTTTGAGTTTTTGCATCTCTCTCCTTTTTGAATGTAAAATGCGTCCCAGTGGGGTAGATTCATCGGTTATCAATTTTTTTTTTTTTTTTTTTAAATTGTGGTCCACGTTGTGAATAAATTGCCATAGATTGGGAGGGACCCCCTCTCTCTTTTCACCTTGCTTGATGGCTGCTTAAAACGGCTGATTTTGGCGATGTATTCAGCAGATAGGGTGATCAAGTGTTGCATGTTTGTTTCAGTCTTCATTTGTTCCCTAGATACGAGGCTCGGAATTGCCAGATCTCGTGGTAGAGCTGCTCTCAAAGACCAGTTTCGTTTCGTTGTTCCTTGGAAAATTTAAAATGGTTTGTTCCTCAGAAAGTCATTGATGATTTCTTTTTTAATAGAGTCTATCAAGATGCTTTTGCAGCATTGCTGAATTCCCATTCCATACTGGTATGGACCGTTTTTGTTGCCACCAGTGAAAGAGACAATGCCGGTGTTTGGTTGCTTTCCTAAATTATTTTGAAAATGAATCATGAAATTTAAATTTGTCAGGCCATTTTCCATGGCTGATCATGATGAAATCATCAGCGTAGACCCTTCCTTCAGGCTTTTCCTGGTCTGTGGCACCCACAGCTGCGGGGATAACGGGACTAACAATATGGATAAAAGTTGTTCCAAACGCTACCGACTCAAACCCTCCATTTGATTGATTCTTATGGCTTTCTGAGGGGATAATAAAATTCTTCTCAATCCAAAGGCAATTTCCATTTATAATAAACATCGTTTTCTTTCTTTCCTAGCCATCAAATTCCAACGGCAATTTTAATATTATTTCATCAACATTACACCTGCAAGATAACTACCCTTGAAGGGGGGGGGGCCAGATCAACCCCACGTCACGAACGGCGGTACCAACGCCACGTATTAAGAGTGGGATGAGCCCAGGTGGTGGATACGACATCTACGTATTGTAGAAGGTCTCTCTTCTCCATATATATATATATATAAAAGGCCAGGTGTCTCGAGGACAGTTTCGTAATTACGACGCGGATCCCCTTCTCTCTGCTTCTCTCTCTCTCTCTTCCCCTCGATTTCTGAAGGACTTTCGCTTCGGATCGTTGGAATTCACCATCATTCTATCGATCGGATCTTCGATCTCGGTCTTTATGCTGTCCCTTTTCTCCCTTCCTGTTTTCCCCCAAATCGTTCGCCCTTACGGTTCTTGAATTGACCAGAGATTGTTGAGAGGCCAAGCGTTACCAGATTTTGATCTTCTTTTGGGTTTATTGGGACATGGAGCCGACGGACATCGTCGGGAAATCAAAGGAGGACGTCTCGCTTCCAAAAGGTGCGTTTTTCTTCGATATTTAAATCGTTTTTCGTCGGTTTCGTGATTTCTTACAACTTGAATTTGCACTCTTGTGGTGGATTGGAATCCTTTTTGATTTGGGCTTTGAATATGCTTTTCTATGAATGGTTTTATGATTCTTCGCGGAAGATATGCATGAATGATTTGGTAATGTTTAAAATCTTGACGGTATTTGAAATTTGGATCTTGCGAGTTTTTGGGCCGATATGTGTCCACGATCAAATTTCTTACGCTAGTTTTTTGTTTGCGTTGGGAGTTAATGAGATACTGTTTTGTAATTTGAATTGGAGCAGGTGTTATTATTCTAGATGTGAATTTTTGAATATGGAAATTGGGATATATATATATATTTTGTGGGTGGGGGCGGGGGGGACTGTACGTTGGTTATTATGTGGTGCTATAAGCAATTGTCAAAGGTCTACAAATATGGTACAGTTATCCAATTTACACTGTTTGGTGAAACTTGATATGCTCATTCTTTTGCCAATTAAATACAGGAAGAGTTTCTTTCAATATCCGTGCTATGTTATGTATTAAATTATTTTCCTTTTTTGTTCTTTTACCCCCTAATAACTGATTTTTGCTAGCGAATGTTATTCAGAATTCTTAATATGTTTCAGCAACTATGTTCAAGATTATCAAAGAA
This sequence comes from Calamus simplicifolius, assembly GCA_900491605.1. NCBI lineage: Eukaryota > Viridiplantae > Streptophyta > Magnoliopsida > Arecales > Arecaceae > Calamus > Calamus simplicifolius. Next base: position 814,249 of record UESW01004333.1, read on the forward strand.
ATGTTGCCACCTGATGTCCGTGTTGCTAGAGATGCTCAAGATCTTCTTGTTGAATGCTGTGTAGGTAAGAGCAAATCGAGCTGACTTAATTGTACACTGATAGTCTGTTTAACACACACACACACACACACACGCACACATATTATATATATATATAATCTCAAAGCCTTTTCTTTGGAAAATCTGATAGCATTTGACTTTTAGGTCAATACAATGGATCCTCACTAATTTTTCTGTGTTTTTGCTGAGGAAAAAAACGTGAATATTTATTTTAGTTTTTAGTGATGAAGCTACTTAAAGAAGTAACAGATTACGAATGTATTCTTTGATATTCCAAACAAACTTTGATGAGATTGGTATATATCTGTGGAAGGATGAGATCCAGAAAATAATTTTTTCTACTTTAGAAAAATGATCTGTGGATGAACATGTTCTTTTCCACATAACTTGCTTTGAATTACTCCAGGAAACTCCTCAAACACGTACTGTTATATCTTTAGTATTCTAAAATCAAATGTTGTAGATCTCATTCCCTAGCAAATTGCTTTCTGGAGTCATGATCATGGATGTTAATTACCTATTTCTGTTCAGGAAAATATCCTGTTCTCTTGATTGTACTTTGAGTTCATGACATTGCCCAACATTTTGGCTGATACTAAGTTCTGATGGACCTGTTCCATCTTGATACTGAAAGTGGTGTTGATGACACTAGCATTTTAACTGTCCTTCATTTCAGGCCATCTGTTCCATTTGACTGCCTGTCTACTACTTTTTGATAAGAATGTGACAATAATGAGATAGAAGTTTTTTGTGCCCCAGGTCCTTAGTCATGACATGATATGTTAATTAGGCGTATGCACTAATTTTATCTTTGCATGCCAGCATAAAATGCAATTCTTGATGGACTATTAGACACTCTTGCTAAAGATTTTATGTGATGAATGGCACACAGAGGATGGGGGGTGGAACTGATGCCCCCAAGGTCTTGGTGTATAGGATTCCAAAGGAGTGAAAAAATTGGAGATATTGGTGGCAATTAGTTAGGGATCTCTATCACTGCTGAGGGAGGTACAACGAGGCAGCAACAGCCAATTTGTTGCAGTAGAAACATCAGGAAGCACAAAAAAAATTGGGCGATGATTTGTCTAGATAAAAAGTATGTGAAGCCTGTTCTCAATCGCCTACGATGTATCTGAGTGATTGAGATACTCTTCATATCAATTTATATTAGCCTCAAAATCTTTAGCAGCTTCATACTTGTTGCATTGTATTCTCTAGTAAATGGAATTTCTGAGTGATCATAGATTAGTTATGTTGTGATATAATGGCACTCCACATTCATGCTCGTTGTGTGCCATATTAACAAGATTTCTTGTGTTGCACTGGCTGCAGGAGAAGCCACTTTGCTGCAGCAGCTCATGTAGTGGGTTGAAGCATAATCAACCCAAGGGCAATGCCATGCCATTCTACTGTGAATCAAACTAAGAGATTAAGGACCTAGTCCATCATGGAGTACCATGTTAGACGCGAGAGAGACGTGATCCTAGGATACATTTAGGATCCTGGCTCTCTAAATTGGGTCATTGTAACTCATCTTGCTTCAGACAAACCAGGACTGTTGCATCCCAACACTTGGATGTCGTGGCATCCTAAGACACCAATTCTTTTATTCATTTATTTATTTCTCTTAGTTCTTGTTTTTAATGGTTGCTTAGGACTGACGTGGTACCATCTTGGTACTGTACGAACTAGCCCTATACTGAGGCTGGCCCTGGTACCTGGATATAAACCCTTGGTTTGCACCTGAGTTTTTGGTTTGCAAAGGCATCTACGTCAATCCTGCTGCTCTGAAGATGGATAAATTTAAATCCTACGAGTATAACACTAGTGTTACTAAGCATTCTGCTATTTTCAGATACACTAGCTGCCTTGGGATTTGCAAGGCAAGGAACCCACTGGCCCTCATTTTTTTGTATGTCACATAAAAATACACCATCAGTAAACAAAAAGGTAATGTTTCAGGAATTCTTTCTAGTTATGCATTCACCCTTCATTTCTGTACATCTGATGCATCCAGTTGTATTTCCACAGTGATCTTGATTATAAGTTAATTCTTTCGGAAAGGGATTATCTTATGTGTTTTTGATGCCGTGCTTTCAATGATGACTGTTAGTAGGACTGGTTGTTTTCATTTCCGCCTTAATATTTTCCTGCTAAGTTTCTTTTGTTCTCTTATTATTTGCAGAGTTTATCAATCTTGTTTCTTCAGAGTCGAATGAAGTATGTTGTCGAGAGGAAAAGAGAACAATTGCGCCTGAGCATGTTCTTAAGGCTTTGGAGGTTGTTGACCTTCACACTTTTTTGTGTATGATACATACTTATTTTTTCTTAGTTTCTTTTTTAGACATGCACAATGATTGTCAGACACATCTTTTGGTGGCTGATATGTTAGGATATAAGGTATATTTTTTCTTCAATTATCAAGGATGCTTTCAGCACAGTAGCTGCTTAGTGCAATTTTAAGAACCTATGACATGGAAGATGCAGCTGCAAAATCATTTAGGAAAAAATTAATTTATGTTAGCTAAGCAGGAGCTATAGCTTTTTATCCATGTCAAATATGGATATTGGTAGAGACATCTTGTTGCGTTTTTTGTTGTTTATATAGATATTGTTAAGTAGATTGTAGACTGCTTTGCTGTCATGTTGGATTGGACATACACCTCTTTGTTCGCAAGAAATGATTCCTCCAATACTTCAACTGAAGCTGAACTGACAAGCAATGCATTGTATGGTTACATGCGACCAATGTTTCAGCATTGTCACTGACATTGCTTATGTGCCAGGCAATAATTTGCAGAAAAGACTTTCCTGTCTTGGAAGGGATAGAAGCAACACTGATCTTTTATTCTGTTAGACATTTTTTTTAAAATTTTTTGATACAACTAATGCTTGGAACAGGTTCTCGGTTTTGGCGAGTACATAGAGGAGGTTTATGCTGCATATGAACAACATAAGCTTGATACTCTGGTGTGTGCGCACATGTGCATTAAAACTTTGATAATTTTATTGTGGCTACTTTTCCTTTTCACATATTTTTACACAACTGGTTTTTTTTTTTTTTTTTTGATGGATACACAATTGGAAACTTTCTTCCGTGTTTATGCTACAACAGGACTCACCTAAAGGTGGTAAGTTCAGCGGCATCGAGATGACAGAGGAGGAAGCACTGGCAGAGCAGCAGAGGATGTTTGCAGAAGCCCGGGCAAGAATGAACAATGGAATGACTCTGCAGAAGCAATCAGACTCTGACCATGGTTTAAATAGCTAATGTGGAAGCCAGATGATTGTGTAGACATTCTTGGATATAGCTTGCACTATCTTTGGGCTGTGAGTTCTTGCAAAATTGTTGTGTGTATCTTGTTTGATATCTAGTTTGAATGATGTCAATGGCACCAATTTGTATCAGTACATTTGGTTACAACAAAATATAATTAATATCTTTTCTGTTGCCTAATCATCTCAACATGAACTTTTTTTATTGGGCTACCTGGCTTTTGATTCTCATTACCCTTGACTCTTGACATTGAAGCTCTGGAGTTGCTAACATGGTCCAAAATGAATAAATCAATTGTCCACTTGTGCATTTAACAAACATCTACTGTTTCTGTGCATCAAACTCTGAACCCAGAATTACTCCGAAATGTAAATGTGTCATTTTTGGGGTATCAATTTTCCTGGTTGGCCAACTCTGGATACTGAAGCTTTACATAAGGATGCATGCTCCTGTTACTTTGTCACTCGTTGCGGAAGCCACTGGTCTATCCTGAGTTCCCATCATAGGGGGTGTGGTTTTGGCATCTTTGAGTCAATTGAGGTGCACTTTTTTTTTTCCGACTCAGAGAATGGTGCATCTAAATCTTCAAGCGGGCTCACTATTTGAGTATCCTACTAAGCGTGTTTTGAATTGAAGGCTCCTCTCCAACACTTCAAATCATGCTTTGAATTGAAGGCTCCTCTCCAACACTTCAAATCATGCTGCTACTGCCAGCAGAACATGTGCCGTGTAAAACTGCTTCATTGTAATTCACTTGTTTATTATACGGGCACCGCGCACACAAATAACACTATCCCTAACAATGAGAGGTGGTGCTGGCCTTTGTGGAGGCACTTTTCTATCCAGAATTGATAGAAAAGCACTCTTTTAGAGAAAGCATTCAGAAGAATTTCAATTGGCAATCATCACTTAAAAATGCAACCATTTCAGTGTTCCAGAAGAATTTATGGTGTGCTCAATATGTACAATTCTGGATGCAGTACCCAATGTTTTAACGTCCTCAAAATATATTGCAACAAGCATCTGAAATGCAGCAAACAGTAGAATCTGGCAGGACATGAAAAATCATAGAGGCAGAATAACAGATGAAGAAGGACAAAACTTTTCTGATAACATCAGCAGGTCCATAACTCGAAACTTGTGATAGAAACCCAGCTCACGTTGACATACATATAGCACAAAACCTAAGACCTTGAAACTGAAGAGCCTCCATTCGTCTGACTAAAGTCCATTCATATGCATCAGACGTACTGCTTCTTGATTGCATTGTCATCATATTTTGGTGAATGAAATCCATCGTAACATCAAATTAGCAAACTTTTGATCATTTCATAAAATATATAATTTCTGCATTTAATCCATAAAGAAAATTTTAGGAATGCATTTAGACAAATGGAGAATCCAGAGAGACAAAAAAAAAAAAAAAAAACATCTTGCACCACTATGTATCTTTAATAAATCTCTGAAAGAAAATGGCCTGCGCAGACCTAGGGATCAATCATGTCAACCAGTGTTTCTCATCCCTGCCGCAATGCCGTTGATCGTAATTAGCAATGCATCTCTAAGTTTATTATTATCATGATCACATCTCAATCTCCGCAAAATCTCCACCTGCAGCATGTTGATTAGATTAAGAAAAGGAAGCCTGCTCTCAATCAATCTCCTCAAACTTCGATTGTTCTCTGAAAGTTTCTCATGACCACTGACGATCAACACACACTTTTCGGTCTTCAGTAACTCCGTCCTCAGCTCTGCACCAAGGGCCCTCCTGCTGCTCTCTTGGACAAGGACTTCCTCATAGTGCTTTATTATGGGAATGTCAGCCTTTGCAAGCACCATTTCAATGAGATCTACAGTGGACTGAAAGAAAGGCCACTCCTTGTACATGGCTTGCAAGTCCTCCTGGTAACCTTTATCGCACGCATCCTTGAGGCCAGCTCCCACACCAAGCCATGCAGGGAGCACAAAACGAGTTTGAGTCCATGCGAAGACCCATGGGATCGCACGTAAGTGCCCAATACCAGTGGAGGCCTTCCTTCTGGTAGGCCTGCTTCCAATGTTGAGGAAGCCAAGCTCAGCCTGAGGGGTGGCCTCATGGAAGTAGCCCAGAAAATCAGGATTGTCATATACAGTGCTCCGGTAGTGGTGGCAGCTGGTATTGGAGATTTCCTCCATGACATGTCGCCACTTCTCTTCTCTAGGGGGAAGTGGTGGGCGCATTGTTGCCAGAAGAACAGCTGTTGTGTAGATCTCGAGCTGCCTTACTGCTGTTTGGGGAAGACCAAACTTGGCTTGGACCATCTCGCCTTGCTCTGTTGAACGAAGAGTACCCTGTCCACAGAAAAAGTATTAAACAAGTAGCAATAGATGGTTATCCATTATCATAGAAGTTCCATCCAGCGCCAACAAGGGGAAGGATGTCGCTTGGTTGAACTGTCAACAAAATGAGATAAGATCTTATGGATTGAGAGAAAGTCAAAGGCATGTGTTGGAAGACGAGAACATTGAAAAAGAAAATCAAGATAAAACATGATGGCACTACATGATTTTCAGCTAGAAGAATAGAAATTCAGTGGCTATATGTATAATGGAAAAGCAAAGAGAATGTATTATGTAATGCAAATCAGCATACATGGATACATTAGAAACTAGTTAAAGTAGCTAAACATATGTTTGTGAGTTTCTTCACCCATTGAATGCTACCAATGAATATTATTTTATTCATCAGTGGGTAGCAAATCTCACTAATGTGTGAAATTTAGAAGACGGATAATCAGCAAGGAAGAAGGTAAGAAACCAAATGCAAGTTGCCTTAGCTGTCGTAAGTGCAATCAGGGCCGCAACAGCAAGTCTAGGGTCCTTGATGAGGTTAATCACTCCTCAAAGACCCAGGGTTTAATTGAAAATTATGGAAAGAACAAACGTTTTCATGAAATAGACCTGCATATTTAAAATTATGGATTACCATTACAGAACCAGGAGGCTGCGATTGTATGGCAAGATATGTGGGACCACCACCACGCCCAATACTACCGCCACGCCCATGGAAAAGTGTGACTTTGATTCCATATTCGTTGCAGGCAGAAACAACATCCCCTTGGGCTTTGTACAGTTCCCAAGCTGCTGTAAAGCGCCCAGCATCTTTACCAGAATCAGAGTAACCGACCATAACCTGACCAATTTTTTTCTTTTTGAGTATAAGAAAATAGAGAGATACAAAGAGGGTTTGACGTTACGATCACCAGTACCTCTTGTTGCCCATCATGGTTCTTTATGATATGCTCCCGATACCAGTCAATTGACAACAATTTCCTTATCACTGAGCCAGCTCCTCTCAGATCTTTCACAGTTTCAAACAAAGGGACAACTCTTAACCTGTTTGAAGAGGAGCATCACTGTTATACTTGTGTAACATGTAAATGAGTGAGCAATCCTCATTTTCATCCTACTGAGTCTGAATCCTAACATACTGAAATATATTCACTCCAGAGTCCAGACAATAACGAAGCAGACTTGGATACCTTTCAACACCCAGTAACAAGCCTCTAAAAAAAATTGATTATCAATATGCAGCAAATTACAAACATGTATGCATGTTTGTGCATGTAGATGTACACACACTCCCACTGACTAGAAGTTTCGCAACTTTTTTATTCACAAGTCACTTTATTGAGCATACACTTAAGTCACTTATTGGTTGCCAGCTTTACTATATCGTCTCAATCACTGTTATGTTTTCAGTTATTTCTGATATTAACTCATAAAACCCAAATATGCAGTTAGAATATAATTGTCTTACGTTCCACCAGGACATGGTCTTCCTAGTTCCCCGCTCACAGAAAGTCTAGCATCCTTCTGCAGCAGCTCTACAGCAAGAACGTCACTTGCCTGCCATACATATGGTAGAAGATGATGATGCCATTAAAGTCAGATATAAACCTAATCACAAACCAAATAAAATGACTGAAGATTCATTGGCATGAATTTTGGTTTGGATATGCACGTATTTTACATCCATAAATTGTACAAAGGTAAGACATACATTGGAGGCCATTGAAATCACATATGCACCAAGTGAATCGCTCCCTAGTTCAGCAGCTACCCGAAAAGTGTCAAGGACCTCCTTCACATCTGCAGCTACCTGAAAAGCTCCAAGTGATAAGAAACTGGTCTTAGCTGAAGAAAAGTGACAAACAAGCAGTAGCATGAAATTTCTCCCTAGCACAAGGAATCAGCAGTACCAATTATGAGGACCAATTAGTTAAAAAAGTAAGCTAAGAAACTGATGTTCATTAGATTCAGCCAGTGCAGGCAAAATATTGATATACCTATCTTGCCAATCATTAATATCCATCAATTCCTATTTCTTGAGAGAGCCTAAGAGATAAACTTGAGTCATCATCTTCTACCAAGTTAAATTTGAAATTACAATGGAAGATTAACATTCATGGGATACAATTGAGTTAATTTAGTTGAATGGTTTATCAATGAGATAAACTAACTGGGAAAATGCCAATGACTAGATTAATATTAGGGCATCCATCTATGCAGAAAAAAAAAGATGATGCACATAAATTGCACAACCCACATGGAGTTAAAATTATGAGCCACTAAGAAGTTGTGAAAAAGAGTGATAAAACAAGGATTAAGAAGAATGAAATATTACCAGAACCTATCTTGATTGACACCAAGAAAGCTCAAATAGACTGCTTTCTTGCTGAAGCAATAAAAAAGAATCCACATTGTTGATTTGGAACAAGAATATGAGAAATTATTTAGAGAGGTGATAAAATGAGCGTATTAACTTCAAAATGAAATTATTGATGACTCAATTGACTGGACACCATGCCAATATTTCATTGCACTAGTTACTGAATAATTTACTGCTAATGTTAGTGAAGATGTGACATCTTGGAACTTTGAGGTTCATATTTTCTTCTTTAGTGTTTGATTTCTCAGAATCCTAGAAGGGTCAACAACTATGAATTTTAGTTTGAACACCTTCCAACTAGAATTAAACTAAATAGCTTCTCTCGGGAAAAAAATATTTTATGGAAGAAAATAACTGACCTCTATTGCTGGGGGAACGAGAGGTCTTTTTCCTTTCAGCTCTCTAGTTAGAAATTCCAATTTTCTTTCTTCATCCCACTCACTGTACACACCCATATCTAAGTACCTTGTAATGGCATCCAATGCTTCAGAATGTCGACCAGACTCCTATGGAGAGATATTAAAAGAAATGTATTTATTACTCTATCATATTTCATACTAAAATTAATAAGATGATGATGATGATACCTGACGCAGATCTAGCTTCATTAATACCATACCAAAAGTGGCAACCCTCCGTATCAGATCTGCCAACCGACCATCAGCAAGTGTACCAGATCCACATGATTGCTTCAAAGTGTTCATAAGAGGTCAGCATCCAAATCATATAAAAAAAATAAAAATTAAAAATGGAGTGATTATTAAATCATCTTGCATAGCACATCCATTTTATTGCATCACAACATATTGACACAAATATATAGAGGGCAAAATATAGAGAATGAATATTTTAGCTATCTCATACCAAGGATTCGTAACATAAGAGAAGTGGTTCAAGAAGTTGATCTGAAGTTTCATAGTACTCCATAGGGTCATGTTCACAAGGAAGATCTTCAAGCAGAAGCTCCAGCCGCCTCCGTGTCTTCACAAGCTGAGGCAAATGTATTTCAGAAAGAGTCAAACTTGATTGCATCTTTGAATTAAAACAAAAGCTAAGACCATGCACCAGCCAGTGATAGAGTCATTCATCCAAAGTGCCAAACAAAAAAAATTTTGAATCTATTTTAATCTGATACACTTTTCCTGTTGCTAAAAAATGATGATGTTATAAAAATCAGAGCCAATATATAAGGAAATAAACCTTATCCTTGACATTCCCAAGAACAACTCTGTATGGAGCAATTCCAGGACGTTGATGCAAACTGGGCTCAAGAAGCTTATGGAAGCTTGACCTGCCTACTTGAGATTCTGCAAATAGTTTCCTTTGCGCAAGAAGTTGGAATGAGTTTGTCCTAGGCGCCTTTGATGACCCTGCTATGGATGGCTGACAAATGGGGGCAGGAACAGAATTGTTGTCTGAAGAGGTTTTTCTCAAAATATTTTGAGCAGAAGCTAATGAACTCTGATCATCCTGCAGTCAGAAGATAGTTTCACCAAAAGCATCACTTACAGTGTTCTAACATATAAATAAAGTGACAGCAGATGAAAAGGCCAGGAAATGATGTTCCTATTGAAGAAAAAATAACTAAATTATTGAACTGGACAGCATACTACGGCCAATCTTAAAAAATTGCGTTACCTGACGATTTATGTTGCCTGGAAATTCTAACCTGGGGTATTGAGATTCCCCATCTTTGCGTTCTGCATAAGAAAACGACATTATAAAGGATAATCATTGTGAAGTTGCTTTTGTACAGATGTTTGATACGTAATCAAGTAGTCTTCACAAAGAAACATATGTAACAAGCAAGATGATGACTCATTTAGTGTTTGACAATTGAATAATATTCTTGAAAAAAAAAAATTATTGCAGATATCATAAGTTCTAGCTACCTATCTATCCGTTGATTGGCATTGCTACGAGATTCCTACTGGTAAGCAGCAACATCATTATTGTCACAGCTGCTAGTGTGACATTTATAACTGCTAATTTATTGCATTTGGACAACTTCACATGATTGAATGCTTCAAACACCGTCTATAGGCTACAGATCTGCATAAGGTGATTTAACTGCCACCCTATTTGATATATCATTCTGCTTCTGAGATATTTTGGCATAAAATTACCAACAAACGATGGTTAACAATCGAATGTAAATTAACCAGCTAATAATGATAAGAATTCCTGTTTAAATTGAATTAGCGATATATTGCATGAATGAGATGAATCAGCCTCATCTTTTTAAGACACGTAGTCATGCATATCAGCATTAGTATTGTGAATATAGAACAATTAAGAGAATAACAAATATGGTGAAGGAATTACACATCAACTTGTTCTATGTGAAACCATCCATCCCCCTTGTCCAAAACAAGCCTCCCTCCTAATCACCTTCCCCTATTGGTTGACTCCAAAATGTATTCTAATCCATATTCCTTCCTAACCTCCATCCAGAAGGTTAGGGCAATGGCATAGGTCCTGAAGGTTAAAAATAGCATACAATATAAGTTCTAGTTTAGGTTAAGGATTAAGGCTTAATCTAAAGCTTATGGAGGATGATGAGAGTAGTACAATTATTGTCTCTTTTCTTTTACTCATAGTATGTCATATCGGTGCATATTACCTAGTGTACTATACCCGTATCAAATTAAAACTAGTGCATACTAAATCTCAATATGCTAAACCAACCTGAATGTCGAGTGGACCACCATTATACCAATGTGATACTAGTATAGAATTTGGCACCAAGATGGCGAACCTAGCTTTTACTTTTTAACATATAAGGATATCTATTCATGACGAAGCAAAGGGGTATATATAAGAGCGAGTGGCATGTTGTGATGGCTAGGATATGTCTAGAGGTTTTTTTTCAGATTGCCGATACATAAGATGTCTCATCAATGAAGAATGTTATCCATTGACTGATCTATTGTACCGACCTATACCATATTGGTAAGGTACTTATACAATATCGAGTTTCAATTTAGTATGAACCAAACCAATCCGAGCCAACTTGCACCACTTGATACTGAGTGCTTAAGAGTGAAAAAAGAATTGACCCTATCTTGACATTGGGTGTGTGTTGTACCAACCCATACCTTACTAAATCAGAAATGTACCAGTATGGCTCTCTATACTAATTTTGCAAACTTTGCATTGATCATGAGTTTTCAGTGTAGATGATGAAGTTTGTGTGCTCCAAGACTCTAGCTTTCTAGCTAAGGATGTAGGTGATAAGAATAAAAAGACAAGGGTTGCAAGAGAAAAAGCTAAGGTTAAATAAAAAAAGTACAAAAATGCTACCTCAATTAGATTAAAAAACACAAACTGTTCTTTCAAAGCACCCATCACGGAACAATAATTTAGTAATAAGAAACACATAGACCCTCCTTTACCTGTACAAGAGGAGAGATAAGCACCGATAGGAAGCTGTGCTGGCAATGCTGGCGTTTGTTGACCGTAATGCTTTAAATGGTTCATAGGCTGATTCCAGTTTTCAGAGCATCGACCCTCGGCTGCCGATTCTACAGTATATACATTTAGAACTATAAAATGAATATGACCACAAATAAAATTGGAACTCCATGTGCTATTTTTTTATTGGAAAGCGTAAATAAAAATTGCTCCCGAAATATCATTTCAGATGGTTTGCAAGAATTTCAAATAATAAAGCAGATAAAGTTTTAGGAATGGCAAAACAAAAATTTAGATGTAGAAATTGCAAGAAAATTTATTCAAGCTTGCCTATTCTTCAGAAATAACCTGTATTCCATGAGCTTAAGCTTCATGACTCGTCGCTTCCAAATCATTGACTGGTTGATATATCTTTTAAAGTGCATATTACATGCAACCCCTTAAACAAAACTAGGGAATATTAAACTGTCCAGATCTTGTTCAAATGTCGACCTTTTTATTTAGTAGGTTCTCTCACTTTATAAGAACGTCATTTATGATTGGCAGATGTTAAACTAGAAGCTTGCCAACCTTTTGTTTTGGGTTAATGCATATTTATGAATTTGTAAATTTGACAACAAATAAGAGGACCATATATTTCAGCATAAGGGAAACAATAAGTGATTTCTAATGAAAAAGTGAAGTACCAATCAACCTCTGTCTGGCAGTAGACAGATGGTATCTTTTCTTATGTATGCCAGGAAAATGTTGTCATTTTATAGGTTCCCTACGTTACTTTAGAATTGTTGCAAAGGGGAAATATAATGCAGCCTATGACATCATTCCTAGACATTTATGAATAACCATAAAAAGGGGAAAAAAAATGCATGCATCTGAGCTCATATTGAATGAGCATAATTGTTTAAAATACCAAGAAGAAAGAAACAAGAGGAATGAGAGGCAAAACAAAACTCAAATAAAGAAAGAGCAAAGAAGGAAAATGAGGAAGAAGAGGGGAACGAAAAATGAAAACCAAGAGAAGTGTGGGAATGCAGAAAAATATAATAAGTAACAAGAAAAAAAAAACAAGGGCAAAGGGCATCTTCTTTTGATTGAGACGAACAAAAGGAAAAGTGAAAGAATCAAAGATGTGTGTGTGTGTGAGTGAGAGAGAGAGAGAGAGAGAGGAGATAATTGGAGGGAAGAAGGAAGAACAGGACTAACAAAAGGGAAATGACTGAAACTTTTAAAGAAAAATGACTGAAGAAGAAGAAAAAAGGAATACCCTGTGATGTATTTATGTATGTGGGTACATGTACATCCAAGTCAAGTGCATAATAATTATTTAATGATGAAGCAACATATAACCTAAAACTTAAGATATGGCTAAATTAGTTCTCAAATTTGTCATTATACTCTACATGTTTGTGAGCACTTATTGTAACCTAGGATTCAGATGCCAATAAGCAACTTTCCTACCTAAGCATGTAGGTCATAGTTGGACAACCTAGGGATCCAACCATAACAATAGCGCCTTACCCTATATCATACGAATGATATTATACCCCTCTCAGCTGTCAAAATTAACAAATTATATGTCCTACTTGTTTCTTATTTTGTCTCATCAGCAGAATTAATGGTGGTTATATGCATCTAATAAAAATTGCAAGAAACTCTTTTCTTTTTTTACTTCTCTTATATAATACTTCAGTTTTTCCCTTAAAAGCAGATTTTAACTCTTGGGTCACTTTAGTTCAAAATTTAAGCATGTGCAAACCATCTGCAGAAAATCTGATGAGATAACGGAAAGAATTTAATATGTCTCCAGTAGGAAGCCTGTGTAAGTAGCGCTCATGGTCACAAAGAGAATGATTGCTACATATTATAAAATAAATTTACAGTTGCAATGAGTTGGTAGGTAATCAAATAGTCACTCAAAAATATTAGATTGAAATCATGTTAAAACATCATGACAGGATTTTACCTAAAGGGAGAACTTGAATGCTTAAAACTCATAAATTAGAATATTCTGATCTATTAATCTTTTTCAGTACTTTTAAACCAATGGCAAGACATTATCTTCAAAACAACTCTTCCAGTCATAGTTCTTTTGCATGTTCCTAATTTAGGGGCTTTAGATTTATACATAAAAAAGACATCTCTGTAATAGACTGCATTGAAAACCCATTCTATCGTGCTTTGGATAAGTCTCAAGTTCAGCAGATTTCTTTGATGTTTAGATATGTCACAGTTGTTTTTATCTCGCATGCTCATACCTACTGAGCTGATTTTTCCATACCTCATTTTCTATGAAGATCAATTGTGGTTCCTAGTTTGCGACACATACAAACAAATACATTAGTAAACTAAAATATGAGCTGGCCAACCTTTTAGTAAGATCTCATCTGCTATGCTTGCCAACCTATCACTACATCTGTTCATAGACAGTTCAAATCTGAGATTGTCTACTTCTCGGATGTAAAGATCAATTGCCATCCATCGTGACAACATAGAAACATCTCTCGTGACCTGCAGAAAAGCATTATAAACATGTTAAACTTCATTTTTACACGTTAAGACTTGCATTAAATGAAACAGAAATTATAAAAGAACAAACTGACAAACTGAATGCGATTGAAAATTCTCACATAGCTAAAGGATCGAAGCAAGGCCTGGAGAAAGAACAATTTTCCAAAAGAATACTTTTTTGTAATTTATTCAAATGCTTTTCTTTCACAATTCCTTTCTTTCATTATGTAAATATATCGATATCTTTATGTTCCTCTGTGCATTTGATGAGATATTGCAAGATGTTATGAACATGAATGCAATAGTAGCAGCCAAGAACAATGATTTATTTGCATTCTAATAATGTCCTCATGGACTGTCCTCTTCCATAAGGGCTTGTTCTCAAAAGATCCCTTATAAAATGGTGATGGCTTCGCATGATTTTTCAAATAAGTAAAGCTTTTTAAGGAATGGAATTATTCAATTACATATCACCAGAACAATACAGCAAGGACAAATTTTTGAGAACCTGTTTCACCTAAAAGGTGCATAGCAGTGACCTTAGCATATTGGTGTTTGTTACTTTATTGTGCTTCAGTTTACCACATGAAACCCAACATCCTAACTTCACCTTGGAGCAATAAATCCTGGCAAACGGCAAGAAAATTTATAACGGATGCAGTTTGCACATTTGGTTTTCAAGTTTTACAAGGCCATGAGGAGGCGAGTAAAATAGACTTGAATTTGATTTTTCCATTCAACAATCTCTTTAAGTCAATAGAGATGCAGTGTTAATTTAAGTCAATTGCCTGGCTGTATAACTGTCTGGGAGTAATTTCCACAATTCATGTTTCCACTAATGTTTGTAAATAAAAGCCAATTCATTATCTATTATACCACCACAAATATCCACAAATAATCAATAGTTTGATGCTAAAAATTCGCTGGATGAGTGATTTGGCATATCATATCATGCCTGCCACCTCAAATACATAAATGTATGGGTTAAGCTGTCATTATTTTGTGCTCTAGTTCTAATTGCGGTTATGTTCAAGCTAGTTACCCTGAGAGAAATAACAAATGTTCTTGGTCATTTTAATTTTATAGCATCTTTATAGAGTATCTAAGTGAATGGGAATGATGAGGAGCAGCACTTCTTTCATCCTTTGGAAACACAAATATCTTAGCCAACAACTTATGATCATCAAACAGAAGCATATCGTAGCCAACAGCTTATGATCATCATACAGGTGCAAACTTCTTTAGAGAACTCTGCTATGAGAATGGTAGACCTAATGCCAAAATTAGTGGCATAATATGCATAGTGTCCATAGTCCAAACTGCTATCAATAGTACAACAGGAAACAAGTGTTGCCTCATTTGCAAAAAATGTTTGTCTATTCACCATGTACCACAAAATGATGACAGGAAGCAGAGCTTACTTTTGATGTAACATTTGGATTTCCATCTCGATCACCACCCATCCACGAGCCAAATTTAATGGGTGTGCAAGTTAGAGGAAGCGGCTTCCCAGTGTGCTGCAGGTAGCAGAACAATGAAATATAAAATGAGAACTTAAGTGTTAAAAGAAATCCATAATCATTTGAAAAAACAAAAAGGAGAAAGAAAACCTTTTCAGAGCAGTGCTGACACGACGCAAATAATGAGGCACAGCTTTCCAAAGTGATTGCTCCACAATATGCAGGCCTATGCAAAAGACACAGCAAATATTACAAAGAACCATAACTGGGGATGAATTGCATGAGTGTTTCTCCAAGAGATTCTGGTTTCAAGATCTGTCTCGCTCTCTCTCTCTGGTGGGGGGCGGGGTGTGCAAGACAAACTTTTGACCAAAAACATAAACTTTTACCAGCCCTAGCTTCATCAACTGGAGTGGGTTTGTGACGCCTCAGTTCATCAGTCTGCCATAATGAAGTGATCTCTCTAACCTACCAAGCAAAAAAAATCATTTGACAATATAGACAAAACAAAGTCATAAATCATAATATTTTATAAAATGTGACTGAAGATACCAGATCTTCTATCAGCATTTCTTTATCTTCATGGCTAAGATCAGGTCGCTCGTTAAACTCCAAAAGATGCTGTGATGAAGGACAGTTTGTCACAAAAGATTTCTCGAAAAAAAAAGAGCTAGAACTGGAATTGATATAAAAAAAATACAGAAAATCTATAAGAAATGACGTAATAAATCTTGAACAAAGAGTGATGTCCAATTGAAGAATGAAATTTGTAAGGATTTTCCTAAAAGCATAATGTAGAACTATAAAAGTAAAGGAGGCCTTAAATCAATTAAGAACAGGTGATAACTATGTGTGATTTTTTTTTCTGAAGATTAAAAAAAAAAAGACTGCAAGAGGGATAAACATATCCTATTGAACTAAATGATGGTTATGCCTTTATGAATTAGAGCCTTCCTTCAAGATAAGGAATAAGGCCCACAATTTTATGCATGCTAAAGAAGGCTATATTAACTTGGTCTAGGTTGAGATAACCAAAGAAATAGAACCTGATTGGTGAAAAAACGATGGATAAAGAAACTTAAATGGCATGAGCATATGTGGTGAAAATCCAATGTGGTCTTTGTATGGAGAATGATGAGGATTTGTGTTGTAAAGTCATGTGCAAAGGAGAAGACCGTTTATACAAAAACTCACCAGATAGTACGCACAATCCCGCACACGGACATACAAGAAACATAATGGGCAAAAAAAAACTTGCAGAGACCATGATTGCGTACTTGGTAGAAAGAAATTGCAGTGGGTTCATGAAGCCTTATATAGCAATAATTCTGGAAGGAAATATCTAGCTGCTGATTATGTATCAGCATGCATGAAGAAAAATGTGAAGAGGGCTTACTGCAATTCTAACGTGTTTATATTGCAAGGTACGCCTGTTTATTTGGGTAGGATGTGCTGTTAGAACAATTTCAACCTCCTGTAGATACAACCAACAAACACACATTAACATCTCATGTAGTTCCATAAAAAATGCAAGCCAAACATAGAGAAGCCAACAGACCTGCTTGCAAACAGTCTTATAGAGCTCTTCTGGAGGAACTCCACTTTGTCTCAACTTATTGAAAATGTCATCACAAGATTTTGATAAATGATCAACATTGCGTGCCTTGCGAAGCCTGCATGAAGAAATCAGAACAATTTGTCAAGACAGCAGGAGTGTCATGATTCAATAACGATACCTACAATGCAACACTCCTTTTTCAAGTTAATACCAAAATGTTAGCATGGATTGCAGAGCATGTTTCTTATTTGATACTCTCCCAGCTAAAAATTGCAAATTAATTAATTCATTTATTATTATTATTATTATTATGGTGGATTCCGAAAAAAAAATCATTGTATAATTATGAAACCAACATAGTAATGAAATTCATACAATGGTAACGAAGAAACCAAATCACACGCAAAGTTCATTGAGAAGAAAGAATCAAATGCAAGCATTTTATAGGAAAATAGAGCGAGAGAAAGCAACAAAAAAAAAAAAGGGAGCACCTGTGATGGGTCTCAGCGATGCCCATGAGGTTGAGGTAATGGCTAAAAGCCCGGGCCAGCGACAAGGCTTCCTCAAGGGTCATCTCCGATATCTCAGTTGCCAGCTGTTTCTCGAGCATCTCCGCCGTCTCCTCCATCGCCGCCGCTCTCATATTAACAGCACTCTATCATTTTCCAAAACGATGATCAAAACACGGAAAATTTTTTTCCACAAACTAATCTGAAAAGAAGTAATAATAAAAATTATTAAAAAACAAGAACGAAAACAACGCCCAAAGTGACATCCAAAGCGCCAAAAAAACCTAAAGCCATACAAGCGCAATGCGCCAGGTGAGTTCTAAAGAAAATCATACAAAAGATTGCAAGAAGTCCAAAGAATCAAAACAGAGCCAAGACTTTATTCAGATGAATCCTGGATCAAAATATTTAAAGCAAACGATTCAAGAGATATGCGAACGATTCAAGAGAGCAGCAGCAGATGCAACATGTAAGAGGAGAGTAAGAGTCGAGAATCGAGAAAGGGGCACCTGCGCGAGGATCCTCTTTCTTTCGACGTTCTCCATGAACTTGGGCCGAGCTCTCGGTGGAGCACATCGTTGAGAAGGCTTACAAGAAGCCGGCAATCGTCCTCGAAGGACTGGAAGGAGATCTCCTCCGCAATGTCGTCCGTGATATCCGTCATTTTCCTCCACCACCAGATGAAACAGGGGATGAAACAAAGACTCGATCCGTGGAAGAAACCAATAGAAGAAACAAAGAAGAAGAAGAAAAAGAGTATAAAATGACAGAGAGAGAAGAAGAAGACGACGACAGCCAGAAACAGGGGATGAGAGAGAGAGAGAGAAACAGAGGAGAGAGAGGGAGGGCTATAAGAGGAATGGAGGAAACTTCTTCCCGTGCCACCGCCCCATCACGGGGGTGCCACGTGGCCAACGATGGTGGCTGCTCGCCGAGGTTTCGCCTCGCCATCCGAGGAGCAACGGAACGGGCGGAGGGCGTGTATTCGCCGTCCGATCGGTCAAGCTCTGTCGTCGACCATCGAAGGCTAACTACCTACAATGGGAGGAAAGAGCGGCGAAGCCAACGGATGTACGGAAGTATATCCTTTCAATATCGGCCACGTGGCTGGCCACCGGGCGAAATACACGGCCCTTCAATCACGACGTCCGGTTTAGATTGAACACTCTCACAAATTTAGATTGTAGTAATTTAAAATTTTTGACTACGTATTTAAAACATTTAATAGAAAAAGTTGGTAAACTTAGCAAAGAGTTGGATACCATGCCAAGAATCTATGTTGATGGAGATCTGAATTGAACGCAAAAACATTATTAAAGATTTGCCTTCGTAATGGTCTGATTAGCAAGATCTCTCTGCTCGGATACAATGATCACTAAAAAAAAAAAAACTTAAATGCATCATCATCATCATCATCATCATCATTATGATTTAAAGATAAAAAAAATTGAGCATGAGCCCTCAAAGGCCAGCCAATGCTTTGGCTCTAAAATGTTCAAGACTTAAAATAAAATTTTTTACTCATAGGGTCAAGCTGAGCGTTGGGCTTAGAAAAATAAGCCCGATCATATTAGAGAATATATGGACAGAGAAGGAAAGAAAATATTGAATTTGAATTAAGGTTTAAAGATCTGAATAATAAAGCAATAGTTCATATTGGCACCAACTTTTCTGGAGAAAGCCAGAGTACTGTCAGGCTGAGTCTGAGTACTGAGAGATTACTGTAAGATCGAGCTTGGAGTGACACAATACACAGTCGAAGGTTGGACTAGGACGTCCAGCTTAGCTTAATGCCTTGACTGCTTCTTCTTCTTATTATTATTATTATTTTTTCTCTTAATCTTCGGCTTGTTTCAATATACTCAGAAGTCATGTTTTCCCATCTGTGCTAGTCCTTCTGAGGCACACAGGCGAATTGTTCGATCGATCTTAACGTTCTCCAGATCCATCTCTCTCTTAACAAAATATACTACAGCAGTGGAGATGGACTCCAAATATCTACGTACTTTGATTGCGACCCAAAGCTGGGTTTTTTCCCTTGACTTTATTCACATATTCCTCCCAGCTTCAATAATTCTCCACAACACAACAAAGTCTTTGTCACATTATTAAAGCTATTTCTTTCTTGGGAGGGCGGCTGCTTTGGACTCTCTTTAGATTCCAGTAACATAATTGCAGCTGTAGTTATGGAGGAAATAAGCTGTCAGAAATTTACAGGCCACCATAAATGTGTTTACCTTCTTCACACGGACCATGGATGTGATGTTATCTCGGCATATTCAGTATCATTATCTCATGGTATGGGACATGTAAATGTTAAAACTAATATCAAAGTCTTTAAGTAGTGATGATGTTAAGAGCTAGAATAAGTTTCATGCATGCTAGCCACAGAGCAGCATTTATTCATAGGTCGTCATATTTGCTTGTCACCAGAGAAAGATGCTATGGTGAAATGTTTTAAAAGAAGATTTAGTGTTCAAGTTCTGAATTTGAAAGCCTCCTCCATGTGGAGTAGCGATGTGATTAGACAAACATTATCCAGTTGAGAGTATAAAGACAATTACTTGGATATCTGTTTTTTATCATTCATACTTTAATGCTAAATCAAATTTATATCATCTTTAATTATAGACGTTCACATAGAATTGAAGTGGCCAATGTATGATTTGTTTTGTGTTCTTTAATTCATGTATTCTAATACATAACATGAATTTTTCTGGTTTGTTTATGTGTGAAGCTTATCTAACCATCCACATTTTCTTCTTCCTTTTTTGTTTGAAATCCTCTCTCTATCATTAGTATTTATTTCAATATATTTGTTAATTAGAAAGAACATATATTCTATTATGTATGTAGAAAGTTTGGATATAACTTCACACCTAGCAGAATCAGTTTAATAGCAAGCACATGTTATATATATATATATATATATATATATATAAAAAGTTTGGAAAAAAAAGAATCATGAGAGGGGAGCATGCATGTAATTTGACAAGGAGAGTGAGTTGCTGAAAAAAATTCTTTTGCTTTTAATAATATTATTTTGTGGAATCGAACAATACTCTACACGCATATAATAAGCCAAACTAACCAAATTTAAATGCCACTGGAGATCGAATGGGTGATACTAATAATCAACAAAAAAAAAAGCCTAAATTTGAGTGAATTTCTAAACTAGTGATAAAAATTCTTTTTGTCTAATTGTTTTCATGATATAAATTAGATAATATAGATTCTTATGAAAATATTATTTTTCCCCTGATCTAGAAGAAAATTTTGACAAGCCAATTCAAAAGCCCCAACTCCTTCTTCTAATATAGGATAGATATTAAAATTATCCATCTGAGGCGAGCTTATGGTCCCACCAAACAATGGCTTGGCACAAGTGCTTTTGAAGGTGTTCTTCTATCACCAAGACAGAGTGGTGCCAATTATCATAGCCAAGTTATGTTGTCCTATTAACTCAATAAAATTCTCATAGTTATTAATTTTTGAAAATTTAAAATTTTTTGGAATCATAGATTAACATTCTCTTCTCTTAATATCTTCTTCGTTGTAAACAGTTGCTTAGTTTATTTTTTACAGTACTCTGTTACGCTGTAGTGCCCAGAGAATTCGAATCTGTTCTTTCGTTTGAGAACTTGGATTTTTCAAATCAAGCAGATTCCAACTTTGAGTATTTACTCGTGACATAGCGTCACAATCAACGTCAATGAGCTGCTGGAAAAGTTGTCGGGGCGCGTGGCGAGTGCGAGCGCCACTAGAATGCTTGGATGCTCTGTTATCGTCCAAGAACAGGACAACCTTACAACATTGAGAAGAAGAAGACCTCTAAAGCGGCAATAGATTTGCTTCAATGGCTGTGTGAGAGAGAGGGAATCGTTTTGTAAGGGACTCTTTTAACGCTTTTGATTGGAGGCCCACAGGTACAGCAGCTTCAAGTCCTTAATTCCCAAGCTTCATGAAGTTCTGTCAATGGAACTGAAACTCCAAATACAACACTAACTTCCAGCTACCACAAAATGATCGATTGCAACGTCTTCTGATAACAAAGCTTGCACCACCTTACACTCCATTATCATATATATATATACATCATTTATTCTACATAATAAGTTATTAAAGATGTGTTTATGTTAGATGAGACATTAAAAATATAATATAGTTAAAACTTAATAAGAAAATAAACTATAACAACTGAAATGAATTTTGAGTGGATCGCACTTGATTTAAATCGGCTTGAGCTGGAAGATTATGATATCTATTCATGTAGATATATATCATCCACATATAATGGTGTTAAGGCTAAGCTTTTCCTACATTAACAATATCGATTAATGTAGAGTTCAATCTGACCAAACCTGTTCTTGAGCTAATTTGTGAATCTAATTATGATCTAGGACTCTTGATTTGGTTATGTAAGTTGATTTCAAATTAGCTTAAAATTTTGAGCATTCGAGAGGAAAGGATTGAGTGTATATGAAGAGAAAATTTTATTCAATTAATTTGTTAATTTTAATCTCATTTAAATCTGATTAGTTCAGAGTGTGCCCTGATATTCCTTTGCTCATGCACTCCCGGACACAATAAAGTGCCATGCAAAGGATGCCTGAAACTAAATAACATTGTTTTTTAATTATTTATTTATTTTATGTGTGTGCTTTTTAACGATTCATGATAAGAATAAGGGTAGAGATAGATCTAAACTAATAAGAATAGAAATATTTCATTTGCCCAAGAAATGACCTGCCTCAAGGTCCCTAGCTATTTGGCACTCCATTAAGGCTATGACATATCAACTCAGAACGCTCATATTAATTTTAGCTTGACAGGAGTACCACAAATCAAAACTTGCAAAGGTCTCGCGTGTTCAGTTCGCGTCTGAACTGGAGAGGTCCAGCCCATATCACTCATCCTTTGTATATATTACACTAATGGCAGGTGAGTAAGCTAGACTTCTTCTTGGATAATTGAAGATGACTCCAACTTGGTAGAACCAGCTGAGCATTGACTTTACCATGCTCACTAGAGAGTGATAAAGACTCTGTACATGTTTCAATGCATCACAATCCATTTAATTACCATGAATGACTAGAAAGCAGGAGCTAGCAAAAGGTGACAGTGATTTAAATTTGTTAGGTCTTGATCGATGCCCATGATAAACTAGCTGAATCGATCTAGATCTAAAAACCCTTTGAATTAGACTTAAAAAGAAGTTATGATTCGTAACCAAAACAACCAGAAACCATTCCCTAAAACTTCTTAATTTCTTCCCTCTCTATTTTGTACGTTGCATTCACAAACACAAAAAGGAACAAGGACGAGAGTATATATAGAAAAGAAATTAACAAAATTCTTGTTTTTCTACCATCCTCGGTTGAGCCTCAGTACGTAGAGACAAGGTATTTAGACGGTGGATTGAGAAATTAAGTTTAATTTGATGATGCTCTTTTATAAGACTTTTGAGGGAGGCTACTGATCCATCACACACTGAGCAAGCTCTTCCTTCTTCTCATTGTACATTTCCATCAAAATTGTAGGGAGTGACAACTACTTTCATATATTGATGCTCCACAAGGACCAGCTGATCCCCACCCTAGGGAAGAAGTAGTGCCGAGGGTACGTATAAGGATATGGGTCCACCACCAGCACCGGCCTCTGGGAGTCAATGCTCAACAGGTGAGACGTTGTACGTACGTTATGCCACCACCACCATGCCAAGTCTCATCCAAAACATAATTAAAAAAACAACCAATAATAAACAATCCTGCATGATATTGATCGAAAAAGTACTGTTTTTTTTTTCAAAAAAAAAAAAAACAAAAACAAAAAACAAGAAGAAAATAACTTTGCCTTACATTTCAAGTCAAAATATCTGGAATCTAAGACGAGACTTCCACAAAGGCTGATGGAAAAAATGGCACACAAACTCTCTCTCTCTCTCTCTTTCTCTTTCTCTTTCACACACACACACACACACACACACACACACACACAAGCACAAGCAAGAAGAAAATTAAGAACTACTGTGCTGTAGCTTTTGTCACGGAGATGGCTTGTGCTCGCTAGCGATGGATTGGAGCGCCGAGTTATGTCTCAGGGACGGTCCTGACGGTGGAATTGAGCTTCCTCCGTGGAGGAAATTCAATGTCCGGCCCAGGAAGACGAAGCTCGTCGGAGGCTTCTGGCGGTGGAGCTCCGGGTGGCCCCTGGCGGCAGGAGAACCGCTTCTAAGCACCCCGTACCCATCGCATGGCCCACCATGAAGGAGAAGAATGAAGAGAAGGAGAAGGCAGCATGAGATATATGGAGGAGGAGGAGGAGGAGGAGAAGCCATTTTTGGAGAGGTCTTATTTAAGCTGGCCTCCGGGTGGTGGTGCAAGGCTTTGAGCGAAGAGAGAGAGAGAGAGAATGAACTCCGAAGGCAGCAACCACTTTCGAGTTTGGAAAAAAAAGTCGATGGTTTTCAAAAGGAGAGTTGGGCTCTTGATCGGTGCTTTAAAACCATCTAGATCTCGGAAGCTTCCGTGTGTACAGTACTCGCCTAGAAGGATGCTGTGTACTGTGAGTGGCCTTAAGTTAGCCCAAAGGTGGCAGCAGTGGCTGTTAGTGGTAGCCAGGATTTGATTTGATGGGCAAATCAACATTGACCTAACGATGGAGGAACATGTACTCTTGCACCTTCTATGCTATGATCCTCAAGCAATTTGGTTCAGGCCAGCTGACATGTTTTGACTGCCCTAATTTGCATGCCTTATCATGCTAAAAAATAGACACATCAACTTGGATGCATGTCAGGTAAATATGTAGATGTCTATATCTAGAAGAATAAGGTGACATCAATGTCTATATATATGCCAATAAGCTAAAATATGACATCAATGTTTAGATTAGAATACATGAACATAGTCATTATCAAAATTTTATATCTCAATAGAAAAAAAAAATTCTCATAAAATTTTAAATCCATCATATTAGCTAACATTAAGCACCAGCATTGATTTCCTACGAGTTGATACCTGTACATTTTATGATCCAAGTAAATGTTTAAACATCATTCATGGTCTGAGATATGTAATTTTTTAAAGGTAATTAATCCGAAGCAGTACTTCAAGTTTGATGATGGTAGTTTAAAGATCCAACTCTACCCGGGAGAATTGAGAAAATAAATGAGAAGGTGTTTTTTAGTTAGGCATGGATCGCAAACAAAGGCATTCAGAAGTTTTAGTTATTTTGAAGCAGAAAGTCGAAATCAGGTTTAAAAAGAGGGGTTTTTTTTTTTTTTTTTAACCTTGTACCAGCGGTGGAGTTAATTCGATGGATTTTGCGTACAATAAAATCTCCGGGTTCTGCGGCGGGGCGTTGGCCGAAGCCCACCGTACCGTCCTGCGGCCTCTTTGGAGCGGTACACCGGTCCGTCCCTTGCGTCCAAATTTTAGCAACATGAACTTAATATGAACACTGATACAAGTGATGATATGTTTAATTAAATGCACCAAAATTTGCTAAAGGGACCCGGATTTCTCAAGCCAGCTGGGACAAGAACAGAGCTCTAGCCGATGGGCAAAAATGTGAATGATGACACTCCTCCCCATGTCTTCCTCAACCTTAAAGGAAAATTTCAAGAAAACTTGGTAATATTTGGTTGAGCATCCATTAAGTCTGACTAACTATGCAGCACTATAATTAGAATAAAATAAAAATAATATTAATTAAAAATAAATTGAAAAATAATTTCAGTGATTTGAATATTTAGAACATATATAGGCTTAAAAATATATTTTGTGAATGAATGATTTAATTTATAAGAACAATTTATAGCATAAAATGCAACCATGCCAAACGAAAAAGAATTCAACCAATTAAAGAGTTTATTAAGGCATACCTCCAATAAAAACCAAGAGAAGTTATATATCAGGTTACACTCTAACTTTCTGTTGATTGTCTCTGAAAGTATAGGCATGCAAATCCCGTGTAAAAGATGAAGGCCAATCCAACCCACCCTTATAGAATCTCATATGAACCTCCAATTTAGGATGTACTCAATAAAGGATGAAAGAACCAACTCTTGGGAATTGTGTCCTAAAGCCAATCAACTAACATGTAGATGATTATGCAAGTTATAAATATATATAAATTATTAATTAATAAAATATTTATTTGGCAGTTCATCACATTGCATCTTCCTGAAATAAATTCTTTTATGATGGAGTCCTTAGAACCATAATCTATTCAATAAAGAGAGGGTTTATTGAGTGGTTCTTAAAATAGTCGCGACCAAATGATATATAGTAATAGGACAACTATGTATCAAGTAAAGTCATTGTATATCATATGGATTGGTTGTCCTCTTTACCAAGGAGTGTTAATTAATAAAATATAGTGAAAGATGAGTATTAGATACTAATACCCCCAAGATCATGGCTATAGCGTATATAAGTAATATAAAAAAAAACTTTTACCGTTCTAATCTATGAGTACAAGATCATACCTTCAGATATGAACTTTCGATCACTTTGATTCGATTGCTCGACCTCCACCTTTAGCCTTCCATCGTATTCTCAAAAATACCTTCTTTCTCTCACAAGATGGTGGGATCTCTTGGCCGTCCTAGGGTTTCTTGTTTTTCTTTTTCCAAAAAACATTCTTCCTAGCAACCAACTGAGAGGGTATTTATCGGGCTACAACAGGAACCAATAGGCAAATATGAAAAGGACTTTCCACGTAATTAAATCTTCCAATCCTACCCCGGGTTAGGATTCAATTACGTAAATTACAATTCATTCCACTAAAGAATTATAATTGTACTCCTAATCATATTCGAATTTATATTTTCGAGCCTTTAATATTAAATACATATTATCTTCCCACGTTAAGATTACAGATATCCACCAATTAAATTTAATTACTGATAATATAATTTAATTATCTTTAATTATCCTTGAGACCTATCCACTTAACTTATTTGATGTACCAGATTCAAAATCCACTTGCAAGATTTGATACAATCAAAACTTATAAGCTTCCTCAAGAGGATATCATCAATCCAATTTATCAGGACGTGGTTTCCTTCAACTATTAATATTCACCATATATATAATGTTATTGTCCAACCCACTGAGTTTATTGACTCATATAGAATCTCACTCTATGTGTAATCAAAGCAATAATCAATACATACACGTGTCTAGAAATAGAATTCGGATTAAGAGCATAAGTAATCATAATATTCATGAGGTTTAATTATTTTATAAAGTCAGTATAAAATAATTAACTCAACTGGGTCCTGTTCAATACACACAAAGTGTACTAGCACAAATAGTTAGAATAAACCATTCCCCGTAGTTAAGACAGACCTACTAAAAATTTGTGCTACAGTTCTACTGATGGTGTGTCAATTCCATCTAAAACTGTGAATAATAAACTTGTATTCCAAAAGAACCGATGATCTAGTCTTCTGTGTGTAAGCCGTACTCTACACACTAGATCAAATACTCTTTGTAAATACTAGACACATGCACATATATAGTAAATGGCATACAATGCTCAAAATGAATTCTCATTAAAATATAAAGACATAACATAAAGCATATCTTTTAGTCTATATCTCTATCAATTTTGAGTGGCTTTAGTCCAAGTGGGAGTTGTTGGGAATTATATCCTAAAGCCAATCAACTAACATGCCCAATTTTCTTTCATGCAAAACCACTAGAGCCAGACATTTGCAAAAAAGACCTGATGATGGAATGTATTTTTGATAGGTCTACTTTACATATCAACCCTCATATGGGGGATTAATTGCTGGTACTAGTTGTAGATCTACAAATGGTCTAATACTATTTAGTTGTTTAAAGGATGAAGGAAAATAAATATATAGAGAAGCTTATGAAGGTGAATCATTGCATTACCAAAATGCAAATAAACATGCAAAAGAAGAAACAATAGTAGTGAACAGAATAATATATAATTATGTTGACACGATTTTTTTATATAAATTTGAAATATTATTCTAGTTCACTAGAAACATGTATAATATTAATTATTGTTGACTCTTGACAATCTTAAGATCAACTTAATGATAGAAGTTACTAGTCTAATATTTTTTACTTAATGGTTACAAAGCATCAACTTAATAGAAACATAATGTTGGAACTTTATATAGATTCAATTTATTTTGATCCATTCCAAATAATAGAATTCAATTGAATTCTAACATTTAAGATTTACTCCAAATGCATGATGATGCAGCACAAGGGTAGGAGTGATTATGCAATCAATGAACTGATAAAAATTAATTTTTTATATTTTTTAAGTATTTTAGAAGATGGCTAATTTACCCAAAAATAGTAGAAAGAGTAAGAGAGTAGATTATATGAGGTAGAAAGTAACGGTTCAGGAGCAAAACTTTTAGAAAAAAATAAAGAAGCATACCAGGAAAGTTTGAAATTGAGAAACTTAAGAGAAGACAAGCTCATGAACTTTTATAGAATCAGAATCACAGGATAAGGGAAAGGTTATTTTATCCGACGATGATGCGCTACTAGTATTAGTAGAAGATCTCTCACTAGCGGGCAGAATTTCTGAATGAGAAAACTATCTTTCACGTGAGGTTTCTTGATCTCGATTTAGTGACAAAGAAAGCATTCTTGGCTTTGGAGATAAATCCAAAGAGGGGCGGTGTCTTTGGAGATGAATCAAGAGAGAGAGCAACGACTTTGGGAATGAATCAAGAGAGAGGGCGGCAGCTTTGGGATAATGGAAGGATGGCGGCTTTGGTGATGAAGGAACGGCGGCGGCTAGGGTTTCAAGTATGGATGCCTAGAATTTAGGGAGGGTGGTCAGCTATGGTGGTATGCAGATTAGGGTTTCTTTGGTGAAGCTTGGTAGAGGAGATGGACTAGACTAGGATTTGATAGTAAGAACACTTCAGCCTCACGCCTAACTTCCTCATGGAGGATCAATTGCTCAAGGCAATGAAAATTTGGCCTTATGCCTAACTCCCTCACGGAGAATCAATTGCTCAAGGCAACAAAAATAGAACTTGAAAGAAAGTTCTCAAGAAAATTTTTTTATATATTCATATTCTATTCTTTCATCATTTCAAGAGAAGGGTTTTATAAACCTCTCATGCTATTATAAAGTAAGTTCAACAATTAGAGTAATAAATGATAGGGATTACAAAATATTGTAGAATTATAGAGCAAAGAATCTTCTTTCCTTCATTTGATTCGACAAAAATGGCAGCAGCAATATATGGTTCCAATTGGAGGCGAGGGACCACAAGCAAAGAAGGAAGCTTTGGGGTACCATCCTTTGTTCTTTCCTTTTATCAACAAGGTCCATATATGGTGCAAGATTCTTTACAGAATGATTGAAATGCTGATCTTCGTTTCCATTAATGCATAGTAGGGGACCACTGAATTTCTGTCTTATGGGGCGCCCAAGGTTGCCAAAATTGTTGGTGGCGACATGGAGTGATAAGATTGATTTCACATCATCAATCTTGGTATAAACGGATCCAATCCATGCAAAGCTCCAAGGGTAGGATATGAATAAGGTTGAAGAAAATGGGATGGTTGTCCAATACTGCCTAATCTGTTGCTTCTTCTGAATATCTTCAGCACGGTCTTAACAAGAGTAATACACTTTTCTTGAATTATTATAGGACTCAAATTAAATAAAAATGCATGAGATGGATATGGACTAAACCAAACTCGACTGACTCAATAACAAACTGGACTCAACCAACTAGGAAAAATACTGAACTTCTAGGATTCAAAAATTCAAATAGAATCCTACAACCTTTTTCTCACTCTTGCTCCTGCACCAATTCTTTTAGGGTGGAAGGAACTTGACCCCATCGAGTAAGGATTGGTTTGACTCTGGTACTCCTCTAGCAGGTCCAGATCCAAGATTTGCAAATATTCTTTAGAAATCCACCAGTCCTCATATTCGGACCGACCTTGCCAATGAACCAAGTATCGCTGGTAACCTCTATTTCGGATCGAGATAGTTTGGTCATCTAGAATTTGCTCAATCCTATCCTTTCATTAAAGCCAAATAGTAGGTGGACACAAAGGGATGGGCTCTGATAAATGCATAAATAATTATCACTAAACCTATTAATTAATAATTTAACGTACTTATTATTATTTAATATTTTAATATTTTATATAATATTTTAAATAAGACCTTATCAATTTAAAGAGCTCGATTTTAGGGATTTAACGACGCAAACGGCACTCAAATCGGATTTAAGATGAGCTCGAAATTAATTTTATAAGGATTTAGCACCGATTTCAAAGCAAAACGGCAAACACGTTGCCGACTTCATCGTTTTCTCAGCCCAATTCCCTATTTCCGCATGATTCTTCTCCGATTCCAATCTAATCTTTTTCTCCACCAATTAAGAAATGATTAGATTGGAAGTTATCAAATTGAATAAATTAAATTCCTTTATAAGGAATTTAAATTTTATTGATGATTTATCCAGATTTTCTTCGTTCGTCCTCTGTTTTGGCAACGCCGCGTCTTCACCGCATCCGGGCCTCTACAAATAGCAGCAAAGGAGGGAGAGCCATCCGTCTAGAAATCTACATCCGTTCCGTGGCTTGGGAGAGCTTCTGTTCCAAAGCGTTCGTCGGTGTTCTTCCTCTATTCCAAGGCCGTTCGCAGATGTGGAGTTTCTGTTTCTTCTTCCAGATGTGACGAGGTGCTCTGTTCTAGGTGATTGGGATTCGTCCGTGGTTCGTGGAGATCAGGTGTTCCCATGTTCTAAGCCATCGGTGGTTCGTGGCTCTCTTCTTATAAGAAACGTTCGGAAGGTGTATGCAGAGGAGGAATAAAGACTCTATCCTATCTTTGGTTTGGTGTAGAGAGAATTTATTGCTTTCTTATTGCCTTCTTAATGTCATAACTTTTTAATTTATATGAAATAAAGTTTCTATTCATATTTAATTATTATTAAATTATATTTAAGTAAAAATAATTTTAGACTGATCTATACTTAGAAGGGACGGGCCGTGATCTATGGGTACCATATCTTGATTATTTTGCACTAATAATTATCTATTTAGTTAAATTTATAAATTTATTTCAAGATAATTACTAAAGTCCCTGTGGAATCGATCCCTTACTTTCACTATTCTAATAGTAAAATTAAGGTGTTTTAATCGTTGCGCTATGACACACATCAGATTTTGGTGCTGTTGCCGGGAACTTAAGTGTGTTATTTTGAAAAAAAAAATGAAAATAATAATAAATAATAAATAATAAATAAAAAAATAATAAAAAAAGTAAAAAAAATTAGATTAATTTTCTCTTAATTTTTGAATAGTTATTGTCTCTTTATTTTATTTTCTTAATTGTTAGAATTACATATTTTCTTTTTAACACATAAAAAAATATTACTTTCCTTCTTGTTACAAATCCACTTTTAACCTAATCAAATTTTCCTTTTAATTAACTTACCTAAAAAAACCTGAAAGAAAACCCTAAGATACCTTTCATAAAATAATTAATTTAAGGAAACAAAATAAAAAATTATTATAAAATTTATAAAAAAAAATATATAAATAAAATAATTATTTTATTTTATGCTTAGATTGACTTAG
Source organism: Calamus simplicifolius (assembly GCA_900491605.1). NCBI lineage: Eukaryota > Viridiplantae > Streptophyta > Magnoliopsida > Arecales > Arecaceae > Calamus > Calamus simplicifolius. Next base: position 845,359 of record UESW01004333.1, read on the forward strand.
GTGGATTTATTTTCTGCAAAATTCAAAATTCTTCCATTGACATCCCATAATTTATTAGGAAATTAGAAACCTAATCACAAAAAAATTAAAAAAATAAATAATTAGATTAATTTTGTTTGATAATTTCAAGAGTTGGACATCTATTTGTTGCATAGTATTTTCATAATTAACTTTAAGGCACAAACACTTAATCAAGATAAGGTGGGGATTTCATCACCCTTCCTTAGCCCACAAACCACATCCTTCATTCTACATTAACACAAACCTTTAACTCTAAAATTAATTAGACATCAGCCCCTAAGGACTTTGAGCTGTCTAGATCTAGGGTAAACCTAGAATAGAGAGTCTAATCTTTGCTAACTTGATTGCTAAGAATTATTAAACCCTAATTAAATTATTCATTCCTCTTAGTTCTAGGAATCTTTTAGGATATTTTCTTTAGAATCTTCTTCCTCTTTTATTATAATAATAAAAAAAATTGAATTATTGTTTGCTTTAGAGTCATTGGTAGGGTGTATGCTTGGTCGCCGATCGTTGCAACCCAACCTTATACCCTTAGATCCTGAGATAAAAAGAACTATTAGAGCAAACAGACTCAGAATTATGGATCCTAATAACGAAAATAATCAACCACGGCAGTTAAAAGAGTATTTCACTCCTTCAAGGTATACCTACTCTCCCTGCATTCAAGTGCCTCCAGTAGAGGCTGTCCAATATGAAATTAAGTCAAGTGTAATCCAAATGTTACCATCTTTCTATGGACTTACAAATGAGGATCCCTACAAACACTTAGATGAATTCTTAAAATTTGCTCAACTGTCAAGATTCAAAATTTCTCAGATGATGCACTTAGGCTTAAGTTATTCCCTTTTTCCTAAAAGATAAAGCCAAGTATTGGTTAAATTCATTAGACACTGTTATAATTTCAACTTGGGATCATCTTCAGAGAGAATTTCTTAAGAAATATTTTCCTATAGGAAAAACGAATCAAATTAGAAAAGCAATAACAAGTTTTTCCCAAACAGGTGGAGAAATGTTCCATGAGACATGGGAGAGATTCAAAGAACTGATTAGAAAATGTCCACATCATGCTATACCCAAATGGCAACTGGTTCAGTGCTTTTATGATGGATTATCAGAAAAGCACCGACAAATGGTTGATGCTTCATGTGGTGGGACATTTATGTTAAAAAATGAACATGAGGCTTGGCAACTCTTTGAGACATTGAGTGAGAATTCATTACATCATATGTCAGTTGCTCGTCGAGACCCTCCCGTAGAACCTAAAAGAGGTGGAATATATAAAATAGGTCATTCTACATATATCTATACTAAGGTAGATCAATTATCCCATAAACTTGATCGGATTCTACAAGTTGGAAACATCTCTTCCCCATCTACTCAATTACATGAGGTCTGCATAATTTGTTCGAGTCCAACCCATTCTATAGGTGAATGTCCAGCTGCATACCAATTTTCTGAACTTGTTCAAGAGTAAGCCCACCAAGCCCAAACCCGATTAGCTCCTAGAATAGGAAATGATCCATTTTCAAATACTTATAATCTGGCTGGCGAAATCATTCAAAATTTTTTGGAAACTTCAACCTGTAGCCAATTCATCGATCAGACCTAATTACCAAGAAACCAATTTTAGAAACATGCCATATTCATAATATCCAAACATCCCACAACCTCCACCGAATAATCAGCCTACTTTTGAAGACAAAGTATTACAAGCATTGAAAGGGCTAGAAATGAATACTCAAATCCTTCACTCCCACACACAATCTATTGCAAAACTAGAAACTCAATAGGTCAATTAGCTACAGCATTCAGTAGAAGGGAGGAGGGTAAGTTACCTAGTCAGCCTATCGATAACCCGAAAGGACAATTCATGGCTGAGGGCTCCAATAGTCCTGACAAATTTCCAGAACATGCTAAATCAGTCATGACTCTCAGAAGTGGAAAAGCATTGAACCCACCTAAACCAACCCAAAAATTAGAAGTGGCTAAACCAGAAGAGAGAAGAAATGAAAAAGAAAAGGAATTCAATGATCAAGCAATCATACCTAAAGCCCCATTCCCTAATGCTTTAGAATCTCCTTTGCCTTCAGATAAGAAGAATATAAAGATGATTGAGATGATTGAGTTATTTAAGCAAGTACAAATAAACTTACCTCTTCTCGATGCTATCAAGCAAGTTCCAGCTTATGCCAAATTTTTGAAGGATCTATGCACACAAAAACGGAAAGCAAAGTTACAAATACAAAAAAAGATCCACTTGACTGAGCAAGTCAGCTCAATTGTTCAGCAAATAACCCCATCCAAACTAAAAGATCCTGGAACCCTGATTATATCATGTGTCATAGGAAACTTCACAATCAAGAAAGCATTATTAGATTTGGGTGCGAGTATAAACCTTCTCCCAAGTTCAGTGTATGAATTATTCGGATTTGGAGAGTTGAAACCCACGACAGTAACACTACAATTGGCAGATAGATCAGTCAAAGAACCTCATGGAATATTGGAAGATGTATTAGTAAAGGTGGATGAATTCTATTTTCCTGTCGACTTCCTTGTGTTAGATATGGAATCTAGCGGTAATCCTAACCAAATTCCCATCATCCTTGGACGACCTTTTCTAGCTACCGCTAATGCATGTATAAATTGTAGAACAGGTATGATGGATATATCTTTTGGAAACAAGAAGATGATATTAAATATTTTTAATGCTTCCCAAGGACCACCTGTGTATGATTTAAATGAAGTAAACATGATAGAGGAAGTAGTAGGTAAGAAATTTCAAAGTTTGCTTGATTCAGATCCTTTACAAACATGTCTTACACATTTTGGAATAGATGACTTTGATATTGATGAGTATACCAAAGAGATAAACATGTTATTAGAACCACCTAAGTTTGACACCATCCCTCCATGGACTATAAAATATGAACCACTTCCAACTAAACCAAGTCCTTTAATACCATCCTCGGAAGAACCACCCCAATTAGAGTTGAAACCTCTTCCAGATGACTTAAAATATTCATTCCTTGGACCCAATAACACCCTTCCAGTAATCATTGCATCTACCCTAACCTCTGAGCAGGAAGATAAATTGGTAGATGTACTTAAAGAACATAAAGAGGTGATTGGATGGACAATAGCTGATCTTAAGGGAATTGACCCTTCCATTTGCATGCACCACATTCATAGTGAAATTGAAGCCAAACCACATAGAAACATGCAACGAAGGCTAAATCCAAACATGAGGGATATTGTTAAGAAAGAAGTAGTAAAATGGCTTGATGCTGGTATCATTTATCCAATTTTAGATAGCCAATGGGTCAGTCCAATCCAAGTAGTACCTAAAAATCGGGTATTACTGTGATTAAAAATGAAAAGGGCGAATCAATTCCTACTCGCACATCAACTAGTTGGAGAGTGTGTATAGATTATCGAAAGTTGAATGCCGTGACTAGGAAAGACCACTTTCCTTTGTCTTTTATCGATCAAATTCTAGAACGGCTAGTGGGACAAAGTTTCTTTTGTTTCTTAGATGGATATTCAGGATACGATCAAGTTCCAGTATTTCCTGCAGATCAAGAAAAGACCACTTTCACCTATCCCTTTGGAACATTTGCCTTTAGACGTATGCCATTTGGTCTTTGTAATGCACCAGCCACGTTTCAACGATGTATGTTGGCCATATTTTTTGATATGATTGGTCAATTTTTGGAAGTATTTATGGATAATTTTTAGTTTTTGGTGCATCATTTGATAGCTGTCTCGAGAACTTGACTAAAGTACTGAAACAATGTATGGAAATGAATTTAACCCTAAGTTGGGAGAAGAGCCATTTTATGGTTCGTAAGGGAATTGTGCTTGGACACATTGTTTCATAGCGAGGTATTGAGGTTGATAAAGCCAAGGTTGAATTGATCTCAAATCTACCACCCCCAACCTCAGTTAAACAAGTACGATCTTTCCTTGGTCATGCTGGTTTTTATAGATTTCATCAAAGATTTCAGTAAAATTTCTCGACCATTGTGTAATTTGTTGACTAAAGATAGTTCTTTCAATTTTGATAAAGATTGTCTAACAGCCTATAACATCCTTCGAACTGCTTTGACCACTGTACCCATTATCAAGCCCTCAGATTGGACCATACCTTTCGAAATCATGTGTGATGCTTCTAATTATGCTGTAGGGGCAGTTCTAGGATAGAAACTCAATCGAGAACCCCATGTAATTTATTATGCTAGCAAAACTCTTTCAGATGCACAAATGAACTATACTACCACTGAAAAAGAGTTACTAGCAGTTGTGTTTGCCCTAGAAAAATTTAGATCATATCTGTTAGGGTCTAAGGTTTTAGTTTATTCAGATCATGCAGCGTTGAGGCATCTTATATCAAAAAAGGATACAAAACCCAAACTGATTAGATGGATCCTTCTACTACAAGAATTTGATCTAGAAATCTTAGATAAGAAGGGTTCTGAAAATATGGTAGCATATCATATCTCTAGGATCTCAGTAGAATACAATAAAGAAATAATTAGAGATAAGTTCCTTGATGAGCAATTGTTCTCAATTTCCCATAGCAGTTTTTCCTGGTTTGCCCACATTGTGAATTATTTGGCAACAAGAAAAGTACCTTCCCACTGGACAAAACAAGAAAAAGATAGATTTTTCTCACAAGTCAAATATTACTTTTGGGAAGACCCTGAATTATTTAAATACTATTCAGATCAGGTGATTAGGCGATGTGTTTTCGAGAGTGAATTCAAAAGTATACTTAACTTCTGTCATTCTCTTGCCTGTGGAGGACATTTTAGTGGAAAGAAAACTGCAGCAAAGGTACTGCAAAGTGGGTTTTATTGGCCAACTCTTTTTAAAGATGCACATGAATTTAGCCGTAATTGTCTCCAATGTCAACAAACAGGAAATATATCTCGAAAAGACATGATGCCCCTAAATCCTATCTTGGTTGTAGAAATTTTTTATGTATGGGGTATTGATTTTATGGGCCCATTTCCTTCCTCTTTTGGATTCGAATACATTCTAGTGGCAGTTGATTATGTGTCAAAATGGATTGAAGCCATATGGCAACTTGAACCAATGACCATAAAGTTGTAATCAAGTTTATTCAACATAACATCCTTAGCCGTGTTGGATGCCCAAGGGCTATAATTAGTGATGGGGGTACACATTTCACGAATAGACACTTTGAAGCATTAATGAACAAATATGGAATTACTCATAAGGTAGCTACACCTTATCATCCCCAAACTAGTGGCCAAGTTGAAATATCAAATAGAGAAATTAATCATATCCTTGAGAAAACAGTGAGACCTGATAGGAAAGATTGGTCAGAACATTTGGATGATGCATTATGGGCTTATCGTACTGCATTTAAAACTCTCATAGGAATGTCTCCTTACAGGCTCGTATTTGGAAAAGCTTTTCATTTACCTGTAGAATTAGAACACCGTGCATTTTGGGCTATCAAGCAATTTAACTATGATATGAAAAATGCATGTGTCAATAGCAAACTCCAATTGAATGAGTTAGAAGAGCTACGAAATGATGCATATGAAAGCTCAAAAATTTATAAAGAACGAACCAAGGCATATCATGACAAATTTATTAGTAGAAAAACTTTTGAACCAAATCAAAAAGTATGGCTTTACAATTCAAGATTACATCTTTTCCTTGAAAAACTTTGTTCACGATGGAATGGACCTTTTATAGTAACTCAAGTATTTCCCCATGGAGCTGTAGAGCTTAAAGACCCCAAGCAGGGAAATACATTCAAAGTAAATGGTCAACGTTTGAAACCATATATAGAAGAAATTAATGATGGAGAAGTTGTTGAATCAATTGATCTTGTGAACCTAACATTATCATAATAAGTAGCACAGTCTGGCTGAAGACTTTAAACTTAGCGCTCTTGGGAGGCAACCCAGTTTATTAGTTATTTTTAACTTTCTGTTCTTTTAGTGTGTTCTTTTAGTATGACCAGAGAAGAGTAATAGAAGCAGATTGAAAGAAGATGGCAACAATGAAACCTCCAACCTTCAAATACTCTACCAGGTAGTATCTTTCCTTGAAATTAATTATTTTTCTTCCATTAGGGACAATGGAAATTAAGTTGGGGGGGGAGGAAAAAGAATAAGTAAATCATCGAGTAAAACTATAATCAGATGTGTGTACCAAATTCTGTCTCGATTTGAAGTTAATCAAGCAGTCTATTAATGAATTAATGGTTAGAATATTTTTGAAATACTGAGGAATAAATTATTAAGAAAACCTAATAAAAGGTAGGGTTTAGCCCAGAATAATTTTTAGAATAATTTTAGACCCTCTTGACCACTGATCTTAATAGTACAATCTACTTAATAAGGGTATGGGTGAAAATGTTATTCAAAAAAAAAGAAAAAAAAGAAAAAATAATCTTTCTTAAAGTTAATAGATTAGGTTCTTAGCATTTTCACTGAGTAACCGGGCCCCGTCACCTAAGAAAGTGATGTTGTTCGCGTAAAAAGGTGGGAATGTAAAAGAACCTAAATAGAGTCAGTCCTACCTAAAGCCTTTTTAACTCGAGTAAGTAAGTCCGAGGGGTGTTTTACACCTAATGCCCTAAAACCAATTGGTTTGGGAGCCATTGGCCTAAAGCTCGCTACAAGGGTTAATTAGAAAGCAAGGGGTTAGGACATTGTACTGACTTTACATATAAATAAATAAATAAAGAACCAAACTACAAAAGATACTACACCCAACCCAAATTAAGTTAGAAGACTTAATTAAAGAAGTGGAAAGTTGGTGAAGAAAGACTTCTATAAGGCCTTGCGAAAAGTCAACACTTTCGAATGGAGGGGTTACTGCCAAAGGGCCTTTGAAGAACTAAAGAATTTCTTATCTACTCCGCCGCTACTGTTGAAACCGATGGAGGGAGAGAACCTCTTTTTGTACCTGACCGCTTCCCAGGAGATTGTCAGTTATGTCCTCATCCGGATAGACAATGAGGGATCGCAGAGGCCGGTGTATTACACCAGTAAAGTGCTCCATGACGCCGAGACCAGGTACACCAAAATCGATAAAATTATTTTTGTGCTAATAGTGTCGGCTCAACATCTCAGGCCTTATTTCCAAGCTCACTCAATTGTGGTGCGGATGGACCAGCCCTTGAGGATGATCTTATCCCGCCCTGATACCTCCGGTCGGCTGGCGAAGTGGGTGCTCAAGTTGGGAGAATTCGACTTGACCTTCGAACCAAGGTCGGCTATGAAGTTCCAGGTCTTGGCGGATTTCCTGGTTGAATGCACCTGGACTGATGAGCAGACCAGGAGAGCTCCGACGAAGCCCCTGGAGGCGCCAACCACGGATACGAGGAGGGATTGGATCCTTCATGTAGACAGGGCCTCAAACTCCCAAGGGGGCAGTGCCGGGATCATTCTCACCGGTCCCGACAGTGTAACGATTGAGTATGCCCTCCGTTTTCTCTTCCCCGCCACGAATAATCAAGCCGAGTACAAAGCCTTGCTAGCCGGGATGAGGTTTGCCAGAGAACTTAAAGTGGAGCATCTTAGAGCGTATACCGACTCCTAACTCGTCTTGGAGCAAATCACTGGGGAGTATGAGGCTCGGGATCCTATCATGTCCCGATACCTAGGCAAGGTCCAGTCGGAGTCCCTCCTCTTTGCTCGTTTCTGTGTCAGCTATATTCCTCGGGAAGAGAATGCCTGAGCCGATGCATTGTCCCGCATGGCCACCTCGGCCGACGAGGCCTTGGGGAGGACTTACGTGGAGCATTTGCTAGTCCCGAGCATCGAGGCGGCAGAGGAGACTCTGCCAGTTGAGCTGGGGCCTTCTTGGATGGACGCCTATGTCCAATATCTCACCGATGGTGTCCTCCCCGATGACCCTTCCAAGGCCAAACTCCTCAAGTGGCAAGCTTCCAAATTTCTGATGATGGATGGACGCCTGTATCGGAGGTCCTTCTCGTATCCCCTCCTCAAGTGCATCGGTCCTACTGAGGCCGACTACATTCTCCTCAAGATTCATGAAGGCGCATGCGGGAACCATTTGGGGGGCAGAGCACTAGCATATAAAGCCCTTCGTCAAGGCTATTATTGGCTCACCATGCGGAAAGACGCAGCCGAATTGGTGTGGAAATGTGACCGTTGCCAATGGCACGCCAACGTCCAGTGGCAGCCCACTTCCCACTTGAGTCCCATCTCTGCTCCATGGCCCTTCGCCTAATGGGGGATGGACATTTTGGGACCATTTCCCCCTGCCTCCTGTCAACGAAGGTTTTTGCTAGTCGCTATCGACCACTTTACCAAATGGGTAGAGGCCAAAGCTCTAGCCAAAATAACCGAAGCAAGAGTAAGAGCCTTCTTCTGAAAGTTCATAATCTGCCATTTTGGACTTCCCAACACCCTCATCACAGACAACGGCCAACCGTTCGATAATGACCCCTTCAGAGAATTTTGTGGCAAGTTAGGAATCAATCAGAGATTCACCTCTATTAGACACCCACAGACCAATGGGGTGACTGAGGTTACTAACCGTACTATTCTTTAGGGGCTTCGGACACGGCTCGATGACTTTAAAGGGAGGTGGGTGGAAGAACTTCCCCATGTTCTGTGGGCCTACCATACAACTCCAAGAACTTCCACCGGCAAAACCCCATTCAGTCTTGTTTTCGGATCCGAGGCCATCATTCCAGTAGAAATCGGGGTTCCCAGTCCTCGAGTGGAAGCATACGATGAGGAGGACAACCCCGCCCAACTGAGGGCTAGTTTGGATCTCATCGAGGAGACACGCGATCAAGCACGTATCAAGATGGCCGCTTATCGACAGAGAGCAGCAAAGTATTACAACGTTCGCGTTAGACCTCGGATGTTCCATCCCGGAGACTTGGTCCTCTGGAAGGCCGAAGTCTCGAGGCCAATGAAAGGAGGGAAATTATCACCTAATTGGGAGGGGCCCTATCGGGTCGTGGAGGCCCTTCACCGAGGAGCTTACCGACTCGAGGAACTCAACGGGATGTCACTCCCTCGAAACTAGAATTCCAACAACCTTCGCCGGTACTACCAGTGACGTGCCCAAGTGAATGTTTGTAGGTCTGGATACCCCACTCTTCAATTTTATTGAAATAAAAATGCACTTCTTATGTATCACTTCGCATTGCCTCTCTGTCCTACGATAATGTAGCCAAAGACCGACCCCCGTGTCGGTACCAAAGCCCGACCCCCGCATCGGCACCAAGCCTGACCCCCGCATCGGCGCCAAAGCTCGACCCCCGCGTCGGCGCCAAAGCCCGACCCCCGCATCGGCACCAAAGCCCGACTCCCACACCGGCACCAAGTCCCGACTTATGCGTCAGCACAGAATCCATGTTCTGGTGTTATACCCTTCGGGGTTGAAAAGTCCTGAGCCTGGTCATAGCACCCTCAGGTCACCCTTCGGGGTTGAAAAGACCCTAAGCCTGGTCACAGCACCCTCAGGTCATCCTTCGGGGTTGAAAAGTCTCTGAGCCTGGTCACAGCACCCTCAGGTCACCCTTCAGGAATGAAAAGACCCTGAGCCTGGTCACAGCACCCTCAAGTCACCCTTTGGGGTTTGAAAAGACCCTGAGCCTGGTCACAGCACCCTCAGGTCACCCTTCGGAGTTGGAAGGACCCTGAACCTAGTTGTGGCACCCTCGGGTCGCTCTTCGGAATTAGGAGGCTCCTTGGCATGATATCGGATCACTCCCGCAGTACCGCTCCCAATGCCTGTCAGTGGAATGACACACGAAACATGCCGGCAAGGCTACGTTATAAGGCCTCTCAACAAAATAATGCCGAAGGATCGGGATCACGAGACTGTCTGACTCGTCAGCAGCCTGACGTAGATGGTCAAGGATCAGCGCACACCGATCCCAAAATATCCCTAACTAAGCTATGAGTGACCCCGTTTTGGCCGGTTTGGTGTGATTCTGTGCAATTCCTACAGATGCCAATAGATCACGATGGGCCAACGGCTTGGGAAGCTAAGCCTCGATGACATTGAAAAAAGGAAAGGGATCGATAATTCTAATACAAATGTCAAAAGGTATTTTCTTTTCATTGATTAACTGAGCTTTTACAAAATGCTGACCATAGTTGGACTTGAGTACATTGTTTAAAAAAAAAGGGAGAAGAGAGCCAAGACCGCATGCGGGACTTCAATTCCTTGCTAGAGCTATGTCGGCTGGGGGGGTGGTATTGTCGGCCGGGGCGGAACCCTGGTTGACCTCTTCGTCCTCAAGGTCTCCTTCTTCAGGCTTTAAGTCTTTAAGGCCTTCAACACCCGAGACCCTCACTGCCTTGTCTCGGCAGCAATAAAAACCTTGAAGGTAGGCGTCGGCCCCTGCTTCGGCCACCTCCTCGATAAAGACCGAAGAATTTCGGTAGCTCTCCATAGCTTTCTCTGCCACTTCGGCCACCTCCTTGATGAAGACTTGAGAATTCCGGTAGCTCTCCACGGCTCTCTCCGCCGTTCCGGCCACCTTCTCCTCAGCAGCCCGAGCTGCCGCTTCAGCCTCGGCTGACTTCTTATCGGCAGCTTTCACTGCCTCCACGGCCTCGGCAGTTTTGATGTCAGCCAGGCGGGCCACTTCCTCGGCAATTTCAATCTTCTCCTCGGAAGATCTCAGCTCGGATTTGCCGCTTCGAGCTGGCCTTGACATCGATCAATTTCCTCCTTGGCGGCCATCAACTTCCCCTCGGTTGTGAGAGCGCGCTCGAGACCTTGTGCATCTGTTGCTGCGCTACTGTCGCCTCGGCCCGTGCCTGAGACCAGACTATTTCGAGCCTCTCTGCCTCCCCAGCCTGAGTCATCTTGAGAGCGTCTTCTGCTTTCGTAGCCCGGTCCCGGTACTCGAAAGCTTCCCATCGGTAGCGATCAAGCCGACGCTCCCCACTGGCGACAAGGGCTTGGGTATGATTGAAGATATTTACCATCTGCACATCCAAACTAATGTCAGTTACCCAAAGTAAACACATGGAAAATGAACAGGATTAGAATGTAAATAGCTACTTACCCGGAGCATGGCCGTCTGGCAGTCTTTGAAGAGGATTCGGGAGTTGGTCCGCATGATCTCCTCCCGAATAGCAGGAGTGGATGCCGCTGACAAGAGCTTCTCAGCAAGGTGAGGGTGAATCATAAGGGATGGCCGCGAGGAAACCGGTCCCATCCTGTCTCCTGTGGGCTCGGACGCGGCGCTGCTGGCCTTGTAGCCGACAACAGCCTTCTGCCTCTTATCAACCGATGCCCCTTTACTGGCCTGAGGCTCTTCCCTCGGGGCCGATTTAGTAGTCAGCGGATCAGGGCGCTCGGTTGACTGGATGATGTGAGCCCTCGACTCCTCGGGCGGCATACCCGTGATCTGGTCGATGGGCTCTGATGGTGGCAGCGGTGTGGGAGATTGCCGCGGTGGTAGTGGAGTAGGAGACCGTCGTGGAGGCAGCGGCAGTGATTGCACAAGAGATCGGCGTGGGGGGGGGGCGATGGAGTAGGAAGCTTGGGAACGTTCCGGGATGCAGGTGGCGATTGGGATCGAGGCCTTTTTCTCGATCCCTCGGCTCCATCACTTTGCCCTTTTCTCTTCTTAACAGCAGCCTTGTGAAAAGCCTCGGCTAGGATGGTGATCTTCATAGCTGCACGAAAACCAATGTGTTAAAAAAAAAGAGGGGGAAGAAAAAGTGAAAGGGGATCGAAAGAAAAATGTTATCTTCAAAGAGACTCTCATCGTCATCGGGAGCGATGCCGGCATGTCGGAGGTTGTCCTCCGACAATAGCTCTCAATACAATGAGAGTTCAGTCGCCAGGAGAAGATTGAAGGCTTCTTGATCTCTTGGTACTACCGAGATGTTCTTGTTGGCCTTAGTATTGGGTGCCCCATTCCCTTCTTACCCTATCCACCTCGGCGAAGAAGAATCGGGATTTCCACCCCTTTATGGACGAAGGGAGACCTAGCCTAAGGGCTCTACCCGCCAGGGGGCAAATAACCACCAGTCGGATTGAGCCCGAATGGTGTAGAGGCTGCGGAAGAGGGAAACATTACTCGGGAGGCCTTGAAGGCGGGTCAACACTAAGAAGGCACAAATGGCCCTGATTGAGTTGGGAACTAGTTGAGCCGGGACCAAATTATATCTATCGAGGAGATTGATGATGAAAGGGTGAAGAGGAAGATGAAGGCCGGCTTTCAAAAACTCCTCATAAAGGGTGACCCCCCGAGGGGGAGAGGTCACCCTGTCACTGGGACCTGGTGCGATCAGTCGCACCTCTTTGGGCATTCTATAGGCCGCCCTAAAGGTCGCAAGGTCGGCAGAAGTGACCGTAGAGGCGGTCCCCTCGGGGGAACCTCTGCTTACCCTAGAAGACGAAGCTACCCTAGGGGGTGGAGTTACATCTACCAGCGGACTCCTAACAACCGGTTCCCTGGCCATAGCCCTACGGGTTGGAGAGACCTGGTTTGTGGAGGGCTGAGAGGACGAATTAGAAGAAGATGACTGCGAAGGCATGGGAAACTAACCTGGACAGAGGAAGAAGAAGAAACTGGAGAAGCTCTCATGTTGGAAGAAGAAGAAGCTTGTGCAGTAGGTGAAATTGAAGCTAGGGCACTTCCTCGCTTATATATTTCTTATCGACATTTTCAAAATCGTCTTGCCCGATGCGCCTGCCACGCAGACGCTATTCATTGAGAAGGACTCTGCGGCGACGCTCGGGCGCGCGGTAGACGAGACCTCCAACCAATGAGAAAGTATCGGTGCCAGTGATTTGACGGCTCAATGATGGTCGCCGATATTGCAGGGATCCGGACTGCTTCCTAGCCTCGAGGCGAATCTGACGGTTAGGACGCGGAGATGATGATGCCCCATGATCCTATCGCCTTAAGGGATCTGTCTTATCAAGGACACGTGTATGGACACCTTTCAACACGATATGGGGATCAGCCGCTAACGATTCGACGCCCCTTTCACTTAAACGGTGACACCAGCTCAGGGGCGGGGGGGCATCTTATGTGGCTGATCAGGCCAAAGAACCCGCAAGATGTTGGGATCACGAGCCCTATGTCACGTGGTCTGGCGTTAATCCAATCCCTTGGCGTTGGGCTCACCATGGCCCATCTCGATCTCCGCATCGTCCACGACCCGTCAGGCCTTGGTGCCGGTTTTGGCGTCGGCCATGGCCCTCTCCAGCCTCGGCGTCAGACTCGGCCCATCTAGATCTTCGCATCGGCCGCGGCCCATCTAGGCCTTGGTGCCGGTTCTGGCATAGGCCATGGCCCGCTCCGGCCCCAACATCAGCCCTGGCCCATCTCGATCTCTGCATCGGCCGCGTCCCATCTCGGCCTTGGTGTCAGATTCTATGTCGGTCTCGGCATCGGTCTTGGCGTTGACCTCGGCGGAGGTCTCGGCATCGGCCTCAGTGTCGGCCTCGGCGTCGGCCTCGGTGTCGACCTCGGCGACGGCCATCCACGTCCAAGCTACGTGGCCCACTTCCCTTGAGAATGGCGGATTACTTCACCATGAACGTGTTTGATGACGTGTGCAATGAACGTGCCTCCCTTTGGCACCACTAACGACGGGCGTAGCCCCCCACGTTCAGTCCCATTACCCGACCTTTGCGGCACGTTGAAGACCGGAAATCAACAACCGTCCAAAAGGGACTCGACCACTATGAATGGAGGGTAAGAGGGACCCCGAACATGTATATAAAGACCCCGACCCCCAACGAGGGAGGGGGACTCAATCTCTACCCTTTCATTAAAAAATTTCTGTTCTCCAGATTGCTGACTTGAGCGTCGGAGGGTCCCCACCGGAACCACCGATCCGAAACTTTTTTTGCAGGTTTCCGGCTGAAGGAGGCGGTCCCTATCATTCCTCTGAAGGCCGACGAAGCATTTCTGTCGCTTGACGCTCCTCAAAAGTGATTTGGCAGCAACATATTGAAAATAATATTATGTAGGGATTATTACAATTTGGACCCTATAATTTTGGGGACGTTTCACTATAACTATGAAAATATCAAAACAAACCCAATGTTTTAAAGGTATAACAATTAAAACCCTTTGTTCATTCGAAAGCAGACGCCGTTAAATTAGTAGCTTGTGCCTTGCGCATGCTAACCAATTTGCCTCATACCATGACCATCCAGTTTCAATCATGTCTACGTTTGCATCCGCATATAGTCTCGACTATCCAATCGGCAATTAAAGCACTAGGTCCGATCAGTGAAGATATTCAGCAATGCCCATTGCTGAAAGGAGTGACCAAACATCCCATTTTTCTATCGACTACCAGAATGTTTGTTTTTTCTATAGATTTTATTAAAGTTATATTTTGTAATATGTTATGCGATTAGGATTTCCTGTGTGAATATTTAAATTCTTAAAGATTTGTCTTATGTGGTTTGGCATGCGAACCTTCGTCCCTAGATATAGGTTTGTATGTGATTTGTGAGAAGTGGTCCTCGATTTTTTTGGCTTTGGGTTTTGAGGCTTCGTGGTTTCCCATTTCTATTAGTTCATAGATAATTTGTTTGGTTTGTGTTGCTATTGATGCATCTATGGTCCTCCATTTTCTCTATTTCGAGAATTTAATGATTTCAGATTTTATTGTCATCAATTATGTTTTCAATTTGGGTTACCTATCGATGGATTTCTAATCCCTATAGATAGTGATATAGATCTATGTGTTGCAACAATCATCTTATGCTCCCCTTTTGTTGTAGTCCCCCATTGTTTAGAAAGAAGTAGGTCTCAGTTGTATTTAAGCATATAAAAGTTTAATCCCACATTCTCTTACAAATGATACTTTTGTAGTTCCCTTTTGTTGTGCCTACTTTATAGAGCAGACTATTATTGACTTGATTTCTTGCTGGTAGAATGTAGGTTTTGATAATTGTAATTAGATTATTGAATCTTAGTTAATTGTTAGTTGGCTACTAGTTAACTATTAATTAACTATTGTGATGCAAAGATGGAGGATTTGTATTTATGTATTACCTTTCATCATGATGGGTTCTTTACACATAACCTATACAAGAATTATGTTGGAGAGAGAGAGTTGATATATATGATAATATTGATTTTGGTAGACCATGGACCTATACCTGAGTTCGAGGCAATGGCACAAGAGTTGAGGATTAAGAACTATGTAGCATTCTACTATAGGGTTCCTAAAAAAACATTGCCTCAGAGTTGAAATTGCTATTTAATGACAAGGAGGTGTTAGATATGATTCAATAACTAATAACTTCTAACTGGACACTGTTGATGTTTATGTGGAGCATGCTTTTAGTACTGAGCCTATGTTAATGGATGTACACAAGAGTTGTTTCTACTATTTGGTCTAACAGTTGCTAAATCTCAATAAGTGGAGCAAGAGGGTACTGAGGCTCTAGATATTCAATCCAAATATTCAGAATAAAGATGTTGTGTCAGCACCATATCCCTGGTTCACCGACAAAATCACATACATATGGTAATTGGGTAGAGTTTTGCTAGTCTTTATATAGTACTCTATAAAGACCTAGTGAACTTTACCAAATTATCACAAGCAGCACATACAATTTATATTCTAAAAAAAAAATTATACCTACTCAAATATATATATATTTCCTCAAATATCATTTCAACATTCTATATCATTCTACTCAGATATAATTTTTTTTGTGTCATCCTCAGGAAGTTTATAAGATCACATTCGCAACTAAGAAAAATCTATAGATACACACATTATACTCATAATTTTCTCAAAAATACAAGTCTTTCATTCATTTCAAATAGATCTACGATACATCACAAAATCTCACTATATACACATATACATATATACGAAGATCACCCCACACTAACTCAATATACAAAGCTATCATTTACACTCTTTTACTCCCATGCAAGCTTCATCAGCTAAGGGTCCTAATCCTGCTAACTTTGATCTTGTCAAACAGATTCACTGATCTAAAAATAAAAATATCAACCATAGAGGGGTGAGACCTAAGTCCCAGTGACTGGATAACCATCTAACCATGAGAAAATTAAGAATAACATCATTATTCAAAATATAATAAGATCATATAGCATGAATAAACCCATAATACACTTTTGGTCATGCTATCAGAAAATATAAAATATTGCTTATTCTTCGAATAATATATATCTTTAATTGAAATACTATATAAATATTTTTTCCACTAGAAAACAACTCCATAAATAGATGAATGCATCTTTTTGCAATGATAAAAGAAAACTTATAAGTTTTTTATGCTTGCAATAATATACTAGTACTGAAATACTCTATGCATAACTTTTTTACTAAAAAACAACTCATTTATATAAAAATCCATAAATGATGCATTACTTTATAAAACATGTACATCCTATTTATATAGCCTAGACTTTCTTTACTCATTTCTCTGATCCCTACAATGATCTACTTTGCCCATTAGCATCTCTTTTAAAAACTCATCCCCACTAAGATATGCTTGGCCCATCAGGTCTTTTTAAAACCAAATGCATATTTTTAAACCATCATGATGCTAGGCTATGTGTGATGCCTCTGAGGTACCATTCTACAGTCATCCTCCTGCAAGTATGCATTTATCGGATGTTTAAACTGGCAACAGGATCCCCGCACAAATAGCATCCGTTATCCGTGCAGTTCATCTAGCAAAGTGAACTTTTTGTCCCTTAACCCTATGACCTCAGGTTTTCCCTGTGCAATTCATTAGCAAAGTGAACTTTTTATCCTTAACCCTATGACCTCAGGTTTTCTCTTTGTCCCCACGAGCTATATAGTAATCAGCTCATTATCAAGCTATGATTCTTGCCCCCACGGGCTGTTTACAACCTGCCCCATAGGGCTTAGTCTAGCTTGTACTCACCCTAAGTTCCAAAATCATCGTACGATCAAATCACAAGGAGGTACCAGCTCAATAGTAGTGTACAATGCTCATATTATGGTACAGTCTAAAGGATGATCGGCTTCATAACTATCCGAATGCTCTGTATGATACATGCATCAAAATATGTTCTTTTTAACATTTTACCATGCAAATATGCCATGTATGCATCTGAAACCCATGTATCAAAACTTGTTGATCTCATATTGATTTTTGATAATTACAAAATAATTAAGTATGGTACTAATGATCTTGTGGTTGAGTTAAACAAATTTCAGATGAATCATCAAGAAGATGATGTTACTTCAAATTGGATTACTCTACAAATCAAAAGAAAGGTATTACAAAGGTAAAATAAAGATGATGTGATTATATTTTCTAAGTCCAAATGTTTTATCAAGTCCAAATATTTTTTTAAGTCTAATGTTTTATTATGGCTCTTCAATGTTTTATCATTCATTTCTTAAATGACTAAAATTATCTTTGATGATTTATCTTATGAAAATTATTTTTTAAAGCATTGCATGACACTTGTTCAAATCCCATTAAATGCAATCAATGGCAATCTTGTAAATCCCATTGAATGCAGTCAATGGCAATCATGTAAATCTCATTGAAAGCAATCAGTGGCAAAACTGTAAATCTCATAAAAAAAATCAAATCATACTTCTTTTGGTTGGACGATCGATTCCTTGTCTTGGACGTCCAATTTCATGTTGGTCTCGGCCTTTGTTCTGAAACCTTTTATTGAAAGACCAACTCCCTCTCATTGGATGATCAGTTTTTCAAAACTGGCCAACCAATTTTGTGAAGCTCACTATCTTCACTCTAAGACATTTTTGGATGAAAGTTGGATGACCAATTTTAACAAATTAGTCGACCAATTTTTTGAAGCTTTTGGTTTACTCCTCTAAGACTTTCTTTTGGATAAAAGTTGGCTGATCGATTTTTGAAATTGGCCGATCAATTTTTGTGTTGCTTCGGCCTTTTCCTTTGACACCCATTTAAATGAAAAAGCTGAATGACCAGGCTCTTGAACTGGACGACTGATTTTTGTGTTGCTTCGGTTTTTTCTGTGACACCACTTTGAACTAAGGTTTGGGCATCCGACTTTATGTATTAGGCGTCTGAAAGTTGGCTGATCGATTTTTGAAATTGGCCGATCAATTTTTGTGTTGCTTCGGCCTTTTCCTTTGACACCCATTTAAATGAAAAAGCTGAATGACCAGGCTCTTGAACTGGACGACTGATTTTTGTGTTGCTTCGGTTTTTTCTGTGACACCACTTTGAACTAAGGTTTGGGCATCCGACTTTATGTATTAGGCGTCTGATTTTATCGTATGCTTTTTGTGGGCGACGGACTCTAGCATTAGATGTCTGATTTTTCATGAAATCCCTTTGGGCGACCAGGCTCATAAGTTGGGCGACCGACTTTATTCACTAGACAACCGACCCTTGAGCCTGGGCATCCAAGTTTTGCATGCTCTCGAGTTTATCTCTAAAACTGCTTTTGAATATGAAACTAGGCAATCAATTTATGAAAATTGATCGACCGATGTGGTAAAAAAATTTGCAACGGATTTATTTCTAACGTTCTTTTCATTTACCATTTTCATTCTCTCTCACAACATTCTTGTAACAGCTATATTTTTGGGTTTAAATAGCTCACTTAAACAGTGATTCAGTGTAAAGAAATATAAGAAGAAAAGAAAGAAAAATACTTCGAAAGAAAGTTTCATTCTTAAAAGAAAGTTGTAGAGCTGCATTGATTATTTTCAAAGCCACTTGGAGTGCATTTACTTTCCATTCTTGGTATGGTGTAAAAGCTCCAAGAACCTTTCTTAAACAGCATTCAAGCTTCATCAAAAGGCTTCATTTATTACTCCGACATGCTCAAAGAAAGAAGTCATCTTGTGGAGTGTTCTTTGAAATTTATAAAATACTCTATTTTGAATATCTGCTCATTTAAGGGGCTTGTTGTATAAACTTGTATTCTTGTGCTTTGAGAGTATGTTTCACAGTTGTGAAACTTGTAAGGGTAGAGGTCTACCCTTGTATGATCTTGTAAGGCTTGCTTGTTCCCGAAAACAAGTGCTAACCCAGAAGGCTAGAGTGTAAGGTGTTAGTAAAAGGTTTTTTTCTTTCAAAAAATATCCTTCCTAGAAATTGTTAGATAATTAATATAGAAATTTAAATGCAAAAATAAAGTAAAAAATAAAAGATCAAACCACGATCGAGGCGTGTTAGACACTGCCCTAAGGATCAGATTATCATCCCTTCGTGCAATTATTGGTGATCTGTCCCCAAGGTACAACAACCCGGCTCGACCCGATCCTCCTAGACCCGATCCTCCTACTACAAGCACGATCGTGTGGAGGTGCAAACCCAATGATTACCTTCAGATACCCAAAAAAAGATTAATAAAAATTAGAAATAAAATAAGACCATAAAATCATTCTATGTCATCTTGAATCTTTTAGTCCCTATTTATATAGGCTTAGCCAATAAAAGCTCCAACGGCTTGGCCCCTAATAGCCTTAAAGGCCTGATAGCCGTTAGCTCCAAATCACGTCAGAAATGGCTCACAAAATGAATTATTTAGTTCGTTTATGGATGTTGATGAACATTGCCTCCCGCAACGTTCACGCAACACTTCCGTTGCATCATGAACATCCGTGAGCATTTTCGAGCGTTCCCCTTTTTTTATATTTAAACTTTTTCCAACAATTCCCCACAAAGTTTTAAATAAAAAAATAAAATAAAATAAATATAACAAAAATCTTAGGGCATCTTATACTGCACAATAGGTGAGGTGTCCTATGGACTTAAACCTCACTTAGTGTTGATTGTATACACCTGAAGGAACCACAGTGGATTAGACCTTGAACTAGGTCCTTTGACTCAGACTTCTACTAATCACACACAGAATATGGATCAATTGGGTTTAAGCGATCAGCGCATATTAAAGGCCTTGCGCTTAATACCTTGATTTTCAAGAGAATTCTTTATGGTTAGCCCAAACCTTTAGTCACGGTCTAATATGCCGATTCTTATATAGGTGAATCCTCCAAGGGTATTTGTAACAATACCCTGTAGATAACCTACCTCGGATCTATTAAGAGTATGACTCAACCTTACACAAATTTACTTTGTTACTTTATAAGAGCACTCATCATAGGGATGGGATGAAAAAAAAAAATTCAAAAATTTGTGCTCTAACACAATCACTCAATCAGCTTCGTTTCTACCACATTGAACCTCATTCATGGGATCTCCAATCACAGAGGTTGGGTATTCACTGCTGGTGATCAAATAATGGGCTTAAGCCCTATCCCCCTCGATGAATCTAGGACTCCACTCCTAGATAATCCCTTGGTTAATTTATTTGCCAAATTCTTCTTGGATTTGACAAATTCCAAGGAAATAACATTTTTTAAAGATATATTAGAATTGAATATCCAAATACAAGATAAATAATAAGTTGGATATTCCAACTGTCATGAGATTATTTAGTAAATTATAGAAACTTTTATTAAATCTCATGGCAATAGATTTCAAGAGACTCAAAATAGAGCATTTATATGACATACCTTGTCACAACATCCAAGTTCATACATTCTTTATCATTTGGTAACATAAAAGATTCACAATAGTAGGTAAGCAATAAGTATTTGCCCAATGCTATCACTTTTATCTAGCAACGAACACAACAAGGAGATATTAAATATTGACCACTATACCAGAAAACACTTACCTTGAATAGAAAAACTTTTGTATTTATGTAAGAATGCAAATATATATGCTAGTAGCTGCAAGTAAAATAATAAAATGATATGAAAATATATATATATACAAGCACGCATATATTATGTGTACAAGTGCAAGCATGTGTGTACACACATGTAATACATATATATACACGTGTATATCATTTGGGCTTAGAAAACAGCTTAGCTATGGATGTTATATGCACATTACTGTATTGTAGTCCGACTTAGTTTCTTGATAGGTTTGATGCATCCATATGAATACAAACATTTGATTGTAGTGTATATATACCTACATAATGTGCTGATCAGCGGTAGTATAGCATGATAACCATGGTTTAAAGTTCAGCTGAAGCTTAGAAAACTGTCACCAAAATGGTAATTAAAATATAGCTACTTATGGAGTTAATATAATACAAATATACCATTATTAATAAGAAAGGTTTTGAGAAAGGCACAAACTAAAGATGGAAGGAATTAGTGGCGCATCTTCACACTGTTGCATGATTAGTTCCCAAGAGTTTGTTTCCTTCCTCATGAAGGTGAACAATTTGCTTCATTTTGGATAGCCTGGCATGCAAACAATGTCTGATGTACCTCAGATACAAAACATCAAAAGCTTTCCCGGAGTTCTAGATGTGATACATTGAATGGACAACATACCAATACTCTGTGTTCCCCATTATTACTATAAGATGCTTCTAAATTCAAAGGCCATGAATGTTCATATTAGAGAAAATATGATATAAGCAAGAAACTAATAACATTCCAAGTAAATTTACTCTCATCAGCCTTGGTAATATATTTGTGGAGTGACCCTCCTAGTCAAGCAGTATGCATAACATCAGAAAAGAAATGGAATAAACATTAAGTCAAATAAAAAATTAGATAAAATTATTTGGAGTCAAGATGTAGATAAAATTTGCTATCAATATTATATTAACAAACCGTATTTTGAGAGATAATTATGGATGATCACAATTTAGCATAGCAAAATTTGCACCATTAATGCACAAGTATTTCAGGATGGTATAAAAACTTTATATGTTGAGGAAACTCATGCAAAAGCAAAATAAGAAGATGATTGGAAAAGTTAAATATTAGATAAAATATATGCCAAACGATTTGCTTAATTTACTGCATCAGAGATAAAGTAAACATTGTAAAGATTTTATAATAATTAAATAACTTAAATGGTACTGACAATGAAATTCTGCAATTTCTAGAAAAGAAGAAAATTTGATCCTTGGCTGTTAGAAAATAGTTTTGTTTTTTCAAAAAATATCCTTCCTAGAAATTGCTAGAGAATTAATATAGAAATTTAAATGCAAAAATAAAATAAAAAATAAAAGATCAAACCAGATCGAGGTGTGTTAGACACTACCTAAGGATCAGATTTTTGCCCCTTTGTGCAGGTTATTGGCGATCTATCCCCAAGGTACAATGATCCGGCTCGATCCGATCCTCCTACTACGAGCACAATCGTGTAGAGGTACAAACCCAATGATTACCTTCAGATGCCCAAGAAAAGATTAATGAAAATTAGAAATAAAATAATTTGAATCTTTTAGTCCCTATTTATATAGGCTTAGCCAATAAAAGCTCCAACGGCTCAGCCCATAATGGCCTTAAAAGCCTCATAGCTGTTAACCCCAAATCAGAAATGGCTCACAAATGAATTGTTTGGATCATTTTTGGACGTTGATGAACATTGCCAATGCTTCCGTTGCGTCATGAACATCCGAGAGCATTTCAAAACGCTCGGGCGTTCCTCTTTTTTTTAATATTTAAACTTTTTCCAATATAAGGTCCCCTTGTACCCATAAATAAGAAGACTAGCCCAGAAGGCTAGTGTGTAAGGCTTGCTTATACCTGTAAATAAGTTTTGCTAGCTAAGTAGGCTAGTGATGTTAGTGGAATTCCCAAGGGGTTCTTGGGGAGTGGATGTAGGTGCTGGGTTTGGCACCGAACCACTATAAACCTGCTATGTTTGGTTATGATATTTTTTATGATTGATTGCATATTATCTATAACTTACTACATATTATTAATTTATTTATAAAATTTTTAAAGTACACATACTTACTAATTAATTTTTAAAGAACCTAATTCATCCCTCCTCTTGGGTTGCTATATCTGGGCAACAAAACTCATGCTTAAATCTTTTGCTTAAAACTCATGCTCAGTTTAATGTTCACGCTCAAAATTCATGCTCAAAATTCATACTCAATTCATGCTCAAAACTCAGTCTTTTATTATAACATATACTAAGTTCTTACTTCTGAGGTTTAAACACATTTAATAGTCTACTAAGCATATTATACCATAGCTTGGTATTAAAAATATCACCATAATAGCTCAAAACAAATTTTACATTGCCATATGAGAAACCCACTCACCTTAGCAGATAGCACTCTCAACTGGGGATCAAATCCGTGTTCTTGTTCTCTAGAACAACCCTCTTGACCTATGTCGTCATACAGACACAGTAACATTAGGTTACCTACACATAAGGTTTCCCTAAATCTATGATGCATGCAAGCTCAAACCTCTAGCATCTCCTAATTTTCTTCTATCCTTTCTCTACCCAAGATCATATTTATTATCATATCATAATACAAGAAACTAAGGAATCTAAAGCCATGCAAGGTCTAGGGAAGCTATAGCTTACCTTGAAACTAGCTCAGCTTCCAAGCTTTCTCTTCCCTTCCCTTCCCTTCCCTTCTCCTTCTCTTTTCTTCTTCTTCTTCTTCTTTCTTTTTCTTTCCTTCTTTCTTTCTTCTCACGGCTGAAACTCTTCTCGTGCCTTTCTCTTTCTTTTTTCTCTTTCTCTTCCACACTGAATTTCAAATAAATCAGCAAGTAGGTGCCTAAGTGCCTACTTTCCTCAATCTTTTCCCAAACTGGGCGCCTAGTTGGGTGCCTAGTTTACCTTTTCTCAAATTGGGCACCTGGTTGAGCGCCTAGTTCCAACTTTCTCTCAAACTGGGCACCTGGTTGGGTGCCCAGTTCCACCCCTTACTCAAACTAGGCGCCTGGTTGGGTGCCTAGTTCCAACCTCTTCTCAAACTGGGTCCCAGTTCTCCTAACCTTTCCTTTCCCTTCTAGCCAACAAGTAGCTGCACTTAGGTGCCTACTTTTCTCCTTAAGGCAGCAAGTGGCACCTTATTAGGAGCCCATTGAGACCTCCATCTCGGAAATTCTCAAGATAGAGAGCAATTCACAATTAGGCACCTTATTGGCACTTAATGTGAATCCCCTCCCTGTCTCACCAAAGCCCATGCCAAGTTCTTCTAATCCAAGGCTTTCATGCCTTTCAAAAATCCATTTGACCAGGGAATGACAAGAAATTTCACATGGGAATCATTCCCAAAAGCTTAAAAACTCAGAATTTCAAACTAAAATTTCATTCCAATTCTTTTACACTTCATCCTTTTTTTTTTCTAACCATAACCAAGTGGCCAAAATAACCAATGAATCATTAAAACCATCAAAACTTTCACTACAATAAACACATCATTCATTATTACAAGAATTTTCTAAGGCTTTCAAGAATTACAAATTTCTAGATGTTAGATGCTGAGGATGCAGGGGTGCAAGGGATGGTTCTAATGCAAATGATGAAGGTGATGAAGGGGACAGGGATTATGAGAATGAATCAGGTGGGAGTGATGATCTTGAAATATTATGAATAATGAGAATATTGACACAGATCTACTGGAGGGCAAAATAGGAAGAATATAGAGACGAATATAGAGAAGAATATAGATAAAGGGTTTAGGCTTGAGGCTAGTGATACCCTTTCAGAGGACTCAACATCATAGGAGCTCATACTCCTATTCCTCCGATGGAGAGCATGATGCTAAAGGACCTCATTGTTTTCCTAAGTTTAGTCGATATGGAAAGGTGCAATTGATATTGGGATGTTATTTGACAATGCAGATGAGTTTAAGGCTTCAATTAGGAAATCTGCTATTACTAGTGGCCATCAAATTTGATTCTCAAAAAGTGAGAAGTGGAAGGTCAAGCCAAGTGTGCAGAAGGTTTAAGTGTTATAACTTTAAAATATTAGGGTTTGTTTTGATATTTTACTAATTATAAGGTTTAAAGTGAGAAACCCCAAAACTATATGGTCCAAATAGTAATAATCCAATTTTATAATATTTAATTGTATTAAATAGTTATAGTAATTATTTAACTAACTAATATTATCCATATTATATTTATAAATATTTATTTTTATTATAATTGTAAATAATTGTTTACATTAAAATATAATATTATATATTTTAGATAATATGTTATCATAATTATGTTTATAATATATCATATGTTAATTATATATTTATATAATATATATTTGAAAATATTATTCTACTTTGGTTTCTTTTCAATTTGGAAAGGAAGAGTATTTTTGAAATTTTAATATATTTTTTATTTAGATTTATAGTAATCTAGCTTGTCAACAAAATATATCAATACGAAATACTCAGTAATCTATAATCAAATTAGTGGGCAAACTAAACATGGATATCTTATATGTCCAAGCATTTAAATTTCAATAATAAAATGATGCTAGGATGGCATCTTGCAATCAATAAATCAAACGCCCCCTTAGATATGACCTCATTAATTTGGAGATCAAAATTATCATCACTTCTAAATGTTAAAATTGAATCGAGCTAGATGGAATGCCAATCATGGAAAAACCAACATCCCACTAACTACAAACCAAGTGCAAAATATTGTTTCAATAGAGGTAATACAATATTAATAATAAAGTCTTAATCCTTAATCTCAAACTAGTTAAGGATGAGAAAATGAATTCTTTTTCTTTGTTTAGCTTGATTTTAAGTTATTTTTTTCTAAAATACAAAAATTTTAAATCTTTGTTCATTATTTTCTTTCATATAATTTTCGATCATCCCTAGACCTACATATCATATATCTAAATTATCTAAATTATTCTTCAATTTATCGACAATTGGTGCCACTCTATCTTTTATAAATGACTTTATTTCACTATGATCAATAATTTTAATTTTTTTTATAAATTTAATATTATCATTAGGATTTTAAGAAATTTTTGAAGTTATTTGTCCTTTTGAGTTATCCTTAATCAATGAGCTCTTAAATATAGCTTCTTTTCAAATTCTAATCAATCACACATAATGCAACTACTGCTCACGTGTTTTTTTATTTTTTATTTTTCCTTATTTAGGTTTTTTATTTAAAATTTTGTATATATATCAATATTACATTAGTGTACATATAAGATAGCAATCAATTACTTCTATTCAATAAAATAAGACATTATATTTTCCAAATACCACAATGCAATGTAAATGCAAACAATATGGTAAATAAGCTCTCGGTTAATGGCTGTCATTATTTGCATAACCATGAAGCATCAAAAATTTAGAATTAAGGCTTTATTCTTTGGAACGTATCAAGTAACTCAAGAATTTATATTTTTTTGAATAAATATTATCTAAGCGACACTGAAAAGTGACTTCAATATTTCTTATTCATGTCCTCTTATATGATAACTTTTTCAAATAAATTGCTAAAATTTATTCATCTTCAGACAATACTCTTAGTTGCATTTGGTGGATCGCTAGGCAATCCTGAATGGTAATGTGGATTGCCTACAAAATAATTATCACTGGATAGATTATGGTAATATTGATTGCTATGTTTGGTATACACATGTAATGTTATAGTAATATTGATTATTGTATTTGATATGACAAATATATTACCAGCCATATAACATCAAATTCTCAAAATAGTACTCCAAAATCAAATATATTAAAAATTCATATACTATTATATATTTGGTTTGAAAAAACTTTCATTTATAAATAACAACGCATAAAAAAATATTGATTCTATATCATTCAAGGGTCATAGAAGAAAATAATAAATATAAATTAATGAGTTGATGCCAAAAAAAATTATTCATAATATATTTCAAGATCTTATATTATAAACACCAAAAAGATATATAAATAGTTTAGATTAGACACATGAATGCTATTAAAAAAATAAATATTTTAATCATTTGTAAAAAGAAAATAATATTTATGTTCAGAGTAATTATCTTTAAAATATTTTATGTTCTTTAGTTTATCAACTTGAAAGATGTATTTTTTTTAGATAAATTGTATTATCATAAAAATATAAAGTATTTATATATAACTAGAAGATACTAGATTTAATTTTTTTAAGATTAAAATATATTTTTAATCTTCAAACATTAACTCAATTTTTTTTTAATTCTTAAACTTTTAATTACCATAATTTATTTATTATATTTTATTATATTTTATTATATTTATTATATAAAATTAATTAAGATTAATAGAATAATTGATTTTTTTCTATTCAGACATATGACTATGATCAAAGAAAACACATGGAAAAAGAAGAGGTCCATGCTCACATGCTTGAGCTAAAAAAAGGGCACCGCAGTAGAAGAAGGGAAGATCATCGAAAAATAAAGCTGAAACAATTCATTCAAAGGAAAGAACGACGGTGAGATAAGAAAAAAGAGAGAAAAAGAAGAGGATGATTTGGTTTTCATGGAAAAGGAGGCAGGGGTAATTTTGTTAAAAACAAATATTAGATTACAATATCTTCGGTAGTATGGATAACCATTGTTGTTGCCAAATCACTTTTGAGGAGGCGACAGAAATGCTTCATAGGCCTTCAGGGGAATGACAGAGACCGCCTTCTTCGGCCGGGAACCTGTAAGAAAAGTCTCGGACCAGTGGTTCCAACGGGGACCCTCCGATGCTCAAGTCAGCGATTTGGAGAACAGAGATTTGAATGAGAGAGTAGAGATTCCGCCCCCCTCCTCGTTGTGAGTCGGGATCTTTATATACATGTTCAGGGGTCCCTCTTACCCTTCGCCAATAACAGTCGAATCCTTTCGTTAGGATCGGCTCAACAGATGGCAGGTGGGTGCGCAGTTGCTAAGCACACGCCGTAGATATCGGCAACTGCCCATTGTATATCGGTAACCGCCCGTGATTTTGGCAGAAAGTGGATTAGCGGGTCTACGTTGCAGTCTTAGGCGCTGTGGAGCTTACTCCTATGTGACTTGTCAGGCTGCAGGCCATGTCCCATCAAAGTAAGTGGCTGTAGTTGGATGACAGGTGATGCTTGGCTTGAACGATTGTTGCAGGCTGCTTCAGGGCGTGGCCGACTGGAGACCGAGGCCGATTGGTGCCGAGGCTGACTAGAGACCAAGGCCGTCTGGAGCCAAGGACGACTGGGGCCGAGGCTGACTGGAGACCGAGGCCAACTGGGGCCAAGGCCGATTGGAGACCAAGGCCGAGGGGGCAGCCGAGTGCCGACTGGGGCCGAGGCTGACTGGAAGCCGAGATCAACTGGAGACCGAGGCCGACTGGGGCCAAGGCTGACTGGGAGCCGAGGCTGACTGCGGCCGATGCCGACTGGGGCCGATGCCGATTGGAGACCAAGGCCGACTGGGGCCGAGGCCGACTGAAGACCGAGGCCGAGGGGGCAGCCGAGTGTCGACTGGGGCTGAGGCCGACTAGAGCCGAGGCCGTCTAGAGCCGAGGCCGACTGGAGACCAAGGTCGACTGGGGCCAAGGCCAACTAGGAGCCGAGGACAACTAGGGCCAAGACCGACTGAAGACCGAGGCCTACTGGGGCCAGGCCAACTGGAGGCCGAGGCCGACTAGAGACCAAGGCCGATTGGGGCCGAGGCCGATTGGAGACCAAGGCCGAGGGAGCAGCCGAGTGCCGACTAAGGTCAAGGCTGACTAGAGACCGAGGCCGACTAGGGCCAAGGCCGACTGGGGCCGATGCCGACTGGAGACCGAGGCCGAGGGGGCAGACGAGTGCCGACTAGGGCCGAGGCCGACTGGGGCCGAGGCCGTCTGAAGCCGAGGCCGACTGGAGACCGAGGCCGACTGGGGCCGAGGCCGGCTGGGAGCCGAGGCTGACTGGGACCGAGGCCGACTGGAAACCAAGGCCGACTGGGGCCGAGGCCGACTGGAGGCCGAGGCCGATTGGAGACCAACGACGACTGGAGACAAAGGCCGACTGGGGCCGAGGCCGACTAGAGACAGAGGCCAACTGGGGCCGAGGCCGACTGAGACCGAGGCCGACTGGAGACAGAGGCCGATTGGGGCCGAGGCCGACTGGAGACCGAGGCTGACTGAAGATAGAGGTCGACTGGGGCTGAGGCCGACTGGAGACAGAGGCCGACTAGGGCTGAGGCCGACTAGAGACCGAGGCCGACTGGGGCCGAGGTGGACTTGAGACAAAAGCCGACTTGGGCCGAGGCTGACTGGAGACCGAGGCCGACTGGAGACCAAGGCCAACTGCAGACCGAGGCCGAGACGGGACGATGCCGGGGCGGGGCCGACTTGGAAGAAGGCCGAGTAGACCAGTGATGCCACCTAGGAATTAAGCCACTCAGGAAGGCCACCAAGGATTGCCGCTGCTGAGGCCCACTTGGATGATGCCGCTGCCAGGCCGACTTGGATGAGGCCAGGGCGTGGCTGACTTGGATGAGGCCGGAGCGAGGCCGAACAGAAGCTGGCTCCATGCGGAGGAGAGAGAAAAGGTGGTGCGGCTAAGTGGGAGCTTGGGAGCTTCTAGAGGAGCTTGGGAGCAGTCGACGCAGGGAGAATCCTGAAGTCGGAGGCTGAGTGGAAGACTGAGGCTGACTTGGGAGAAGAGGGAAATGGTGGCGGACTCCGGAAGGCCGCCCTGGCCCTACCGAGACTGAGAAGGAAAGGCCGATTTGCTAAGGCCAAGCCCAGACGCTGTCATTGTGGCCCATGGGGCCCACTGGCTATATCAGATGCCCCCCACACTCCTTGAGCTTGTGTGCCTGCGCCAGCTAAACGAAAGGAGTGTAGAAATTTTTACCTTCTCATCTGCTCTTCATGTCAACTTCAAATGTGATTCCTTACCGGTGGGGAAACCCCTTTCCTTTTGCAGTGCTTTGTGCAGACATCTTCACGCTTTCTGGAGCCATGCTTTTTGCCTGTTAAAAAACTTTAAGCATAGCTTGAAGGTAAGTTGGTTACCCTTGACTGGCAGCCAGTAATCCTCTTCCGATGCGGAGTCCGGAAGTGGATGCCCGTCAACTGTAAGTTGGAGTCGGTTTCTTCTGACCATGAGATGACTTTAAGTCTTCTTTTTGTCATAAAACTTAGAGGTGGGTGCTCATCAACTGTGAGCTGGGGAGTTGGCCTCTCCCAGCTGTGAGTTGTCTTGGGGCTTCTTGATGGCTAAAAGCGATCAGTAATATATTGCAAGTATATAATTCAGATAAAGGTCTTATTCGATTGGCCATTGGCCATTGAGGCGGAGTTAGAGCCGCTGAGGCTAAAGTGAAGCCGTTGAGGCTGTGATAAGGCTGTTGAAGTTGTAATGAGGCCATGAAGGCAGATGAATGGAGCCGCTGAGGCTGCAGTAAAACCGCCTTGGGGGTTTTACGGCCGGCCCGAGTGGT
Source organism: Calamus simplicifolius (assembly GCA_900491605.1). NCBI lineage: Eukaryota > Viridiplantae > Streptophyta > Magnoliopsida > Arecales > Arecaceae > Calamus > Calamus simplicifolius. The sequence goes on from UESW01004333.1 coordinate 875,563, forward strand.
GACCCGAGGTTGAGAGTTGTCAGGTGCCTTTTTCTTTGCACCCACGATCTTTGTTGCCGACGTTGGAGTCAGTCTTTGGCCCTTGGTGTCGAGCTGGCCTCGGGCTTGGGTGCCGAGGCGAGCTTGGGCTTGTTGAGTGCCGATGGGAGCTCGGGCTTGAGTGCCGAGGCGAGCTCGGGCTTGGGTGCTGAGGAGAGCTCGGGCTTGAGTGCCGGGGCGAGCTCGGGCTTGTTGAGTGCTGATGGGAGCTCGAGCTTGAGTGCCGAGGCAAGCTCGGGCTGGGAGCAGAGGCCGAGGCTGTACAAGGCCGAGGCCAAGTGGAAGAGCCGAGGTCGAGGCTGTACGAGGCTGAGGGGGCAGTCGAGTGTCGAGGGGAGCTCGGTGCTGGGAGCCAAGGCCATACGAGGCCGAGGGGGCAGCCGAGTGCCGAGGGGATTTCGGTGCTAGGAGCTGAGGCCGAAGCCGTACAAGCTCGGTGCTGGGACCTGAGGCCGAGGCCGAGTGGAAGAGCCGAGGTCGAGGCCGTACGAGGCAGAGGGAGCAGCCGAGTGCCAAGGCCGAGGCCGAGTGGAAGAGCCGAGGCTGAGGCCGTACAAGGCCGAGGCCGTACGAGGCCGAGGCCGAGTGGAAGAGCTGAGGTCGAGTGGAAGCTGGTCCGAGGCCGAGGCCAAGGGGTCTCGGGCGCCTGGTGTCGAGCTCGCCTCAGGCTTTCAGGGCCGACTGGAGTCGGGCTTTGGTGCCAAGCTGGCCTCGGGCTTTGGTGTCGAGCTAGCCTCGGGCTTAGGTGCCGAGCTGGAGTCGGGCTTGAGTATCGATGGTATATCGAGCTTTGAGTGCCGACCGGAGTCGGGCTTTGAGTGCCGATGGTACATCGGGCTTTGAGTGCCGACTGGAGTTGGGCTTTGAGTGCTGATGGTACATCGGGCTTTAAGTGCTGAGCTAGAGTCGGGCTTTAGTGCCAATGGTACATCGAGCTTTAGGTGCCAAGCTGGAGTCGGGCTTTGGTGCCGATGGTACATCGGGCTTTGAGTGTCGAGCTAGAGTCGGGCTTTAGTGCCGATGGTACATTGGGCTTTGAGACGCCAACGCGAGATTAGTCTTGAATGCTGATGCAAAGTCGGTCTTCCCTACATGACATTTTCAAGTATCAATGAAAGAAATACTGTTAAGTGTGGTGTACTTAGTTCTTGTAGCACCCTTGTTTCCCCCTACTAATTTGGGTACTTCTGTCCGCTGGTGGTCTACCCCCCAGGGAATCAGGATGAATGGAGTGGAGGTGCTAGTGCCTTTGCTTGGGCCTCCCCCCGTTGTTGTCCGTAGGAGAGTAGGCCGCTTGGGCAGCGAGTGGTGGCTCTCTGAGCTTTAAGTTGCTGATGAGCTTGATGACGGTGAATCTCCGGCTGGGGAGATTTCCGGCGGGATAAATGATGCTGGCCCAAGTAGCGACCAAAGAGCAAGCGAAAGCTTTTGCTCGCTATTGCGTGGCCATGAGACGTCGCTTCTGGAGCTTTTGGACAGTTGCCGTCAATGCTTGGATTTGCAGAATGAGGGTGGCAGGATGTTCTGCTTCAATGGTTCGAGGTAGTGGGGATGGTGGAGCGAAGAGCTGGCCTTCCATTGCTCAGCCCGTTGAAGGTGCCCCCAGCATAACTGGTGATTGCTTCTTGGATCTGGGGTCATCACCATCTTTATGATCCACCATTATGGTTAAAGGGGGATGAGGATCTGCAAACTAGCATCGTTGACCCCCCCCTTCTTGGCGCGCCAATCTGTTGCTGCCAAATCACTTTTGAGGAGCGTCAAGCAATAGAAATGCTTCGTAGGCCTTCAGCAGAATAACAGAGACCACCTTCTTCAGCTGGGAACCTGCAAGAAAAGTTCCGGACCGGTGGTTCCGGCGGGGACCCTCCGATGCTCAAGTCAGCGATTTGGAAAACATGGATTTGAATGAGAGAGTAGAGATTCCGCCCCCTCCTCGTTGTGAGTCGGGGTCTTTATATACCTGTTCGGAGGTCCCTCTTACCCTTCGTCGATAACAATCGTATCCTTCCGTTAGGATCGGCTCAACAGACGGCGGGTGGGTGCGCAATTGCTAAGCACGCGCCGTAGATATCGGCAACTGCCCATTGTATATCGGTAGCCGCCCATGATTTTGGCAGAAAGCGGATTAGCGGGTCTACGTGGCAGTCTTAGGCGTTGTGGAGCTTACTCCTATGCGACTTGTCAGGCTGCAAGCCATGTCTCGTCAAAGTAGGTGGCTGCAGTTGGATGGCAGGTGTTGCTTGGCTTGAACGGTTGTTGCAGGCTGCTACATGCGTAGCCGATTGAAGACCAAGGCCGATTGGGGCCGAGGCCGACTGGAGACCGAGGCCGTTAGGAGCCGAGGCCGACTGGGGCCGAGGCCGACTGGAGACCGAGGCCGACTGGGGCCGAGGCCGATTGGAGACCGAGGCCGAGGGGGCAGCCAAGTGCCGACTGGGGCCGAGGCTGACTGGGAGCCAAGGTCGACTGGAGACCGAGGCCGACTAGAGACCGAGGCCGAGGGGGCAGCCGAGTGCCGACTAGGGCCGAGGCCGACTGGGTCCGAGGCCGTCTAGAGCCGAGGCCGACTGGGGCCGAGGCCAACTGGGGCCGAGGGGAGCCGAGGCCGACTGGGGCCGAGGCCAACTGGAGACCAAGGCCGACTGGGGCCAAGGCCGATTGGAGACCAAGGCCAAGGGGGCAGCCGTGTGCCGACTGGGGCCGAGGTGGACTGGGAGCCAAGGCCGACTGGAGACCGAGGCCGACTGGGACCGATGCCGACTGGAGACCGAAGCCGACTGGAGCCAAGGCCGACTGGAGACCGAGGCCGAGGGGGCAGCCGAGTGCCGACTGGGGCCGAGGCCGTCTGGAGTCGAGGCCGAATGAAGACCGAGGCCAACTGGGAGCCGAGGCCGACTGGAGACAAGGGCCGACTGGGGCCGAGGCCGACTAGAGACCATGGCCGACTGGAGACCGAGGTCGAGACGAGACGATGCCAGGGCGGGGCCGACTTGGAAGAAGGCCGAGTAGACCAGTGATGCCACCTAGGATTTAAGCCGCTCAGGAAGGCCGACGAGGGTTGCTGCCGCTGAGGCCGACTTGGATGAGGCCGAAGCGAGGCCGACTTGGATGAGGCCGGGGCGAGGCCGAACAGAAGCTGCCTCCATGTGAAGGAGAGAGAAAAGGTGGTGCAGCTGAGTGGGAGCTCGGGAGCTTCCAGAGAAGCTTGGGAACAGCCGACGCGGCGAGAATCCTGAAGCCGGAGGCTGAGTGAAAGACTGAGGCCAACTTGGGAGAAGCGGGAAAAGGTGGCGGACTCCGAAAGGCCGCCCTGGCCCTACCAGGACCGAGGAGGAAAGGTCGATTTGCTGAGGCCAAGCCCAGACGTTGTCATTGTGGCCCATAGGACCCACTGGCTGTATCAACCATCTTCTTTTTAGGTAATCTGTATTACTTCATGAGAGGTAATCGTGATTATCATTACGAGATAGACCCACTTTAAATTACTAGTAATCTGGATAGATTACCGGCTTTCAAATGCAACCTTAATAATACTATCAAACTTAATCTATATACTAATTATATATTATCTTAATTGAAGCTCAACTTTCTCCTACAAACTATATTTTCAATCATACTTTCAATATATATATCATATATAAATTTTATTTTTAAAAAATATAAATTTTTATAATTATTATTTAATAATTAAATAATAATATTATATCTCTTTACGTAACAAAGATTATAATATAAGAAGATATTTTATATTAATTATATTTTTTATAAATATTAAAAATATTGATTTCTTACCTTTTCTTTCTAAATATATCGAAAGTAAAAAAAAAAAGCAAATGAAAGAAAAAAATTGATAAATATTAATAAAAAATAATTACAATAAAATTAAAAATATTTGATTTAATATATAAAGAATCAATTTAAACATCTTGTGAATAATTAAATGTTATATAACTTAATAAATAAATGACAACTTAAGAATATAATTTATTTTTTAATTTTAAATTGAAATAAAAATATAAACAAAATAATTAATAAAAAATTAATCTATATATATATATTTTTCCAGGTACAACCCCACCACCCCCATCCAACGCCATCCAAAGATCTGATCATTCTTATTCCCAGCAATGGCATTTTAGCAGTTTGGACAGGGAACATTTCCTTTTCCGAACAAACCGCCCTAGCGCTAGGACTTGCGGCCCGGGCAACCTCGCTTGCCAAACATTGGCTCTAATGGCCACTCAAATATTACCACAAATACCAAAATAATTTTCTCTCTTTCTCAATGTATGCGATAGCTATCTTTCAAATTTAATAGGAAACACATTTAAATCCACGTAATCGAAACACAAAGCAAATAGATCCATAGGCAAAACAATTAGTTTAGCATGCAATGTATCCCAACTTGTAGTAATATCGTGAATGACATGATTGATTAATTAATTAATTAATTAATAGATTCATTCATCCATATATCATCCGGCAAGATGATGGAAACATCCTCCGGAAATTTAGAAAAGCAAATTTTACAAAATTTATGAAAAAAATAGAAATATATAATAGTCCAGTAGAAAATAAAACCAACCGTTTTTTTTCTTTTATTTTATTTTTTTGTGCCAGAGTGGAATATTTGATGCGCTCAAACGCCCGGACTCCAAAGGCTCCACCAAGGGCATTTAAACCAACCCAATACGTCCGGCCACCCCCGTCGCCGTTCGCCCCCGGCAGCCGCCTCCTCTTCCGCCTTCCTCCTCTCGTCGCCGTCTCCCTCCGGCGCCTTCTCTTCGCCAGAGAAGCTCACCGCCGCAATCTCGAGAACCTTCTCTTCCGCAGTCTCTGCTGCCTTCTTTTTCGCCTCCCCCTTGCCCCTCTTCCGCTTCCCCGACCGATCCGAAGCCCTCCGTTCCCTCCGCCGCCCCCTTTCGCCGCCGCCTCCGGCCTTGGTCTCGGAGTTCGCCAGGTGCTCCTCGAAGGCCTCGATGACCTGGTGGATGAGCTCCCGATCAGCAGAGCAGTTCCAGCGGGACCAGAAGCTGATATAGCAGTCAAAGCACCCGCAGTCGAAGATCGGCCGGTGGACTCCACGCACCTGCCGGGACTGCTGCCTTTCATCCCCGCCGCCGCCGCCGCCCATCCCCGGCCCATTCATCGACCTTGTGATCAGGTACGCGAGAACTTTCATGTCCTCGTACCCCAGCGCCACCGTCAGCGCCAGGATCGCCGCCGGCAGGAGTTTCAACACCGCCAGCGCGTCTACGCCCTGCCCTCCGGCGCCGACACTAGAGGCGGAGGACGACGCCGGCGACGGGTGGATCTTTCCCTTCCGTTTGGGGTAAAGATTCTTCATATTTTCCACCTCTTCTTTCCTCCGAGCTCTTGGCGAGAGTGAACGGGTGGAAAGTATCGCTTTAACCGGGAAACCAGGGAAGGAAGAGACGCGACCGCCGTTATAAGAGTTGGTGAGTTCCGTTCTAGGTTCACGTACGCGGCGGTTCGCCCATTCCGTTCACAGTGTAGAAGGCTTCCTATCTTACTTTTCTAATCCCCGCATAAATGCGGGAGAAATCTGAACCGTCCATATATTATCGATCAACGACTATATCATCCGATTCATCGATTGTCATATTCTCGTATATGGCATTCTATGCGGACGTTTCGGTGGAGGAAATGATGGTACCGGGTAACAGGGAATATTAGGGCTAGGGGAGAGTTGGGATGGCGAGAGAGGCGGTGCGGTCCACTCACGCGATTATTTAAACTCTTGGAGCTCAGTGACATATTTACCCCTATGTGAAATGTTAATTGGCGGGTTTAAAGCTAGGTTGTTTGGGAACAAGGGAAAAGTTTGTCTTGGTGGTGAGGCAACGGGAAACTTCGACCGAACGGGGTCTGGTCACCGCACGTGTTGGTTAACTCGCTAGCCTTTCCGTCTTTGATTTTGCTGGTGTGGCGGGCGGGGATCGGTGAGCGTAATGTTGCCATGACAAGGCGACGATGCATGACTTAAATTAAGATGGATGCAGAACAACCGTCGGATTGTACCTGATGAAGATGAACGGCCCTATGAGATTGGGTGCAAAGTAAGGATTGTGGCCTTCCCTTTGTTTTTTTTTTTTTTTTTTTGTACAGACGGTGTTCACACCATTCTAATGCGAGTCAAGCTCGAAAGATCAGAAAATAAAATTTGTTTGAGTACAATATGGCATAAATCTCCCTGCTACCTTCAGAATTCAGAATGATGAGCTACGGGAGCAGTAACCCAATCAACCACTGAGTTGACTTCCCTGTAGACATATTAAACTAAAACCCTATGTGCATCTTGGAGGGTGAGCCAAATGTACCCTGGATCAATGGATTGATTGGCAAGTGGTCACACGGATCCTGTCTAATGCATCGAATGACAGTGAAAGAATCTTCCTCAATAATGAGTATGTAAGCTTCAAGAACGCGAGTGGCATAGGAGATGCCAGCTCAAGCTGCATAAAGCTCGGCTAATGGAATAGAAGAGCCTAAAAGGCCAAATCCACTTACCGTTAGCATAGCTCCATTTGACCCATGGATGATAAATGTCGATCCAGCAAATCTGCCTCTTATACTACCATCAAAGTTGATTTTGACAAAGTCTAGGGATGGGGCTCCCAAAGATGAAGACCATATGATGATGCTCTGATAAGGTAGCAGGGAAGTCACATAGGCTAGGACTGTCAGAATCGTCGGATGTATGGTAGAGTGTATACTGATAAAAAGCTAGCTTTTCTTAATGTCATGTGAAAAGAAACTGTCTCATCAGTAAAAATAAAAGATTTTGAGACAACCATATATGATAAGCTATATAAGCTTAAATAACCCTCTTCTCCTGGATACCCCTCTAACGGATAAAGTGCAGAAAGATCTTGTTTGTTCGAAGAGGTTTAAGAGTGAATGAAAATAAAGATTTTTAGATAATTAAAAAAATTAATTAATTGGCAGTTGCGGAGGTCACTTCTCATGTCTGTACAAGAAAGTAATTTTCATCATAATATAATAATTTAACCTTTTAGAAGGAAGATTAATTCTTCTAATGATGTAGTTAGATAACGGTGTGATCAGGCATGCTTTAAATTAACTTTGCTGATGATAGAGATGAAGTAGAGACTGCATTAATAATTTTTATGATAAATTTGTGTTGAAAAAAAAGAAATTATTTTGATATTTAATTTTTTATCAAGTGGTCATTTCAGATAAATTTTTGCACGATTGAACTGAACTACAGTATAAAATGAGCAAACAAATAAAAATATTATTCGATTTACAATTCTTCTAGCTAGTATCCTTCCTCCGTGTTTATAATATTTTGATCAATAATTTTTTTGTTCAAATTTAAAATTGCTAGAAAATTTCTTTAGCAGTTGGAACTCTTATTATGCCCATCTTGAGCAATCAACTAGTAGTTTTTCAATCTTTTTCAGATAATATAATCAAATTCTGGTTTTCAAAAGTGTCTTTAACTTCTTCTTTAGGTAGCTATACGTCCCTTTGCATATTGAATTCATGAATTGACTTAGATTTTTATGACATGATCCTAACTCGTTTGCTTTTCAGTCTTATTCGCTGAAGATATTTAGTTTTATACGATAATATTATTTGATTGACTGAAAAGAATGTCCCAGCCTTAGGTACTGATCGATGCCCTCTCTTAGTCCCAAAAATATTTATTATTGGTCCAAGAAGTACCAGCTCTCGGTCAATTAATTGGTCCCTCAACCGGTTACACTTTTTTAAACTAAAGGTCAGAAATTTTATGGCAACACGTACCAATTAAATTTATATTTTGCATACAAGGATATGTATGATGTTCTCCATTAGATCCATTTCTCACATTCTCAATCCATTCTCGCGTATCCCAGCCGTCTTTGTTTCCATCCTTGCTGCATCAAAACCGTCCACTGAATAATGTACGACCAATGGATTCATCAATTGAAGATTGGATCAGATAATAAATCAGCTTGACTTTTGGGCCGTCCATTAATCGATTCAATAGAATAAATCGATTTGACCAAATTAAATAATATTATAATTAATTTTTAATTTAATAATATTAAAATATAAATATTAAAATAAAAAAATATTTTTAAAACTTATATATTTGTTTAAAAAAATTATATAACATTAGAACTATAAGAAAATATCTTTAAAATTATAGATGAGTTGTTTTAAGGTACTAATTAAAATAAAAATTTAAAAATTTAATTTTAATTTTATTTATCAAAATTAAAAGTCTAAAAAGCTGGTCGGATTTTTTTTTTAGAATTCGATTGATTTAATAATTTTTTTTAATTTTTACTAAATTATATAAAATTAATTTTAATAATAAAATTAAATTAAATTGGCAATCAATTTTTAATTGGACCGATTCAACCGATTGATCCAATTCAATTTTAAAAACCTTCTTGTTGCTATAACAAAGTAAAGATAGCGGAAGGAGTGGTAGAACATGGCTTGTTGTCAAATGGCCATTGGTATTTGATCAGAGAGAGATTGGAGGGAATCGGACGACTCATACTATTGTTGGGGAATAAAAAGGAGTTGGATTTTTTTTTTTTTTTCTTTCTCTCTCTCAATACTGGGATAGCTTGGTTGGAAGAAGGATGACAACTTATCTATGAAAAGTTTGATTCTCCACCATCTTCCTATCTGAGTCTTTCGGTTCTCTCTTTTCTTTTCTTTTAATAAATCTAATATTTTTTTAGATGCTTTTTTATAATCTCCTTTTTGTTCAATTAGGAATTGATACCTGTAACTTTTTCTTCTGTTAGTGGTACAGCTAATTAACTAATGGTGTGTTGGTGCCGGGCTATTTTATCTACTATCTCAACTTTAGCTTGGAATCCTGTGTTGTGCTCAATAAAAGGTCCATCATACTTGGAAGCTTGCCACCATAGAGAGGAAAGCTCTCGTTCCGATGCCTGGAGAAGAAATGGCATCCTACTTTTTTTTTTTTGAGTGAAAGCTTTCTGTAGGTCATTCAACTTTAGTTTCATGTTTCATGGATTTTTAAATGATAACTGCTGACAAGGATTTTGGTTTACCTAGCCATGAAGGCCCTTTTATAACTTTGTTCATGCTTCACTGCTTGCTTTACTGTCAGTTGATCCAGCTCGGCCTTTTGTCTGATCCGGAGTAGATAAGCTTGGGGCAATACTTTCTGCTCATTGGCACACACTCGCACATTTGTTGTGTATTTTATTAGATGGAGGCTGTAAATCTTGGTAGCAAGTTATTTTATAATGATGTCTCTCCACGTAACTCCATTTATTGAAGTGGTCATGTAATGCTCCTCCCAATAGTTTCACATCGGATAATTGGGAATTGGTTAAGTGATTTATATGTAGTAAAGTAAGAAGGACAAGGCACCAATTGGATCAATTTTTGGGCTGTGATGGCCTAAGTTGGTGTGAACCTTGTCCGTCTTACTTTCTTGTAACAAAACGGACCCGTGGGCTCGATCATTACAATATGGTATCAGAGCCATGCACTAGCCGGAAGTGCACATGGGGGATAGGAGCCACCTCTTGAACTTGTGGGGCCACCTCTAGAATCCTGCCTGGTGGTTGTGATCAATTGCCCTTGGCGACGAGGACGTCGCCTCTGTTAAGGAAGGTAGATTGTGATACCCCTCCCAATAATCCCATATCGGATAATTGGGAGTTGGTTAAGTGGTTTATATGTAGTAAAGTAAGAAGGACAAGATAGTTGAATTCCTTTTTGGGTTGTGGTGGCCCAAGTTTGTGTGAACCTTGTCCGTCTTGCTTTCTTATAACGAAACGGACTCGTGGGCCTGCGTGTTACAGGCCACGTACAGAAGATAGAAGATAAAAGAAATCCATCAAACTTGCTCAAAAGAGATTAATAAAGAACAAAGACATTGCTGTACTGTACAAAATGGAGTTATGCTATCAAACCCAATTTTGCTATCAAACCACATTGTAAGTCTATGCATGCTCGTTTTTCTCCCCATCTTTACAATCTCATGTGCTTTGATGTGTCCAATTCTAATACGTTAAATTTAGCCAATTGCAGCAACTTCAAAGTTTCTTTCAGAGATTGCTCTCCGTATGACGTATTAGCATAGAAGCCTAAGAGCCACAATCGATAGACTATTGACTTTCTCTTTAGATTCATGAATTATCAAGATGCCTTTCCTTTTTCTATAACATAATTTGGAAATTAAACACTTATCCTCAAAAAAAATCAAAATCAAAATATTTTTAGTTGGCCCTTCGTGATAAGCTTTGCACTAGAGGTAACTTAGCAAGGAAAGGATGATTGACAAGCAATTAATGTGTTTTATGTAAACCTAATCAGAAGTCCATCAATCTTTTTTTCATTGGATGCCCCTTTCTGAAGGCGACATTGGGATCTCTTATCAACTGCTTTGAATTGAGTAGATTATCTTAGAATAAATAAATTATTTTCTAGTATCATCAAGTTATAGACTGTATAGATAAGAAAGAAAATATAGTGATTAATTGATTTTATCTTTCATGTGATATATATGGGTGCAAGACTCGTCTTCACCTTTGATTTTAATTTTTTTCACAAAATTATTTCTTCTTTTACCTCTTACGGTATCCTTTGCTCTCAAGAACGTGGTTGGATTCCCATCAGAATTTTTGTAACCTTCTTTTCTGGCCCCTTCGTAAATTCCTTGTAAATACTTGATTTTAATGAAGTGATATAAGATACGAAAGCAAGAAGAGGCAGAATTCAAGATAAAAAGATATCTACAAGATGTCTGCAGTAGAGAGGTTCGCAATTATGCTTAGTCCACTGGAAGGAGCGGATTTAGTCCTTTTTGCTCTGCGTAGAGAACCTTAGAAAAAGCTCTGGACATTGATTGTTTTCTAGTTAAGTGAACTTGAAAATATTTGTAAAACAGTGCCCACGAGTACATTCTATCAGGTGTACTAAGTACTGCGGCTTTTTTTTTATAGGTTTGCTTCCTTTTTTAAAGTGAATTTCATTTAAGCATATATTTTGATTTGTTAGGTTAAAAGAAACAATTTTTTGTATTCCAAAGATAATATGCAATTGGAGAAGATCATGAAGAAATCAGTAGAATTAGCGAGACAGAAATTTCTACAATGAGAAACATGGCAACAATCATAAGCCTGTACCACTTAGGTCGCAATGTTGTCATCATGAAAGAAAAAACTTCACTGAACCTTTTTTTTTTTTTAAGGTCATGTCAAAATCTTTGTTGGATGGTAAATAATTTTTTAATCACGGATCAAATGGGAAATCAAAGAGGATTAGCTGTCTCATTTAACTTACTGTCGCCGTTAAGGCAGGGGTTGGGTGCAGTTCGATCTGAGGTGATGACTTGGGTGGCTAATGCAGAGGCAAATAAATGATGTGCTCAACTCAACTGATCATCTCTTATGCTCTGTTTGGATGGAGAAAAAGCTAAGGAGAAAAGAAAATGAGGGAAAAGAAAATAGAGTGAAGAAAAAAATGAAGAGAAAATATTTTCTCTTCTTCTGTTTAGATGAGTGGAAGAAAAATAAGAGGAGAGAAAAGTCCTTATTATAAATGATTAAAAAATGCATCATTTGATTTTTTTGGAAGAATTAATATTGAAATGAAAAAAAATGAAATAGCACTTTGAATTTTCTCTCTGAAATCTCTATGAAGAGAAAACTTTTATGTAGGGTTCATCACTTTTTTCCCTCTATTTTTCCTTTAATTTTTTTCCTCCATACTTTTTTCTCTATCCAAATAAGATAAATTTTATTTTCTCTCTATCGCCCATATATGGTCAGTGGATTCTCTAAAACTCTTATTTGACGTAGGAATTTTCTGCAAGCAAGTTGGCCGAGGACTAGCACTCTAATTGCATAATTTTTTTAGGACCACCTCTATGGAAACACCAGCTGAGGACAGGCATCCAGCCACATAATATCACTCATCAGTTCACTCCTAATTAAATTCTCTGATAGACCACCATGGCTCGCCAGTGCTTTTGGCTTCCATTATTATTCATGGCTCATTTGGCGAGGTGCCCATTTCCATGAGGCACAAGCAATGAAAGGCCCGTTAGTTACAAATCTACATGGTCAATGTCGAGTACATAGAGTCCTTCAAAAACGCCGGTGTTCATAAAGACAAGCTCAGAGTCAACTAGCTCACCAACCTCACCATTAAGGAGTTACTACCCCTTATACACCTACCATACAGGTCCAGAACAAGTCAGATATCAAGAACTGTACGTTGTTTGGATGATGACGCAGAGATCCATCCCTTCCAGTAGGGTCACTGCAGATATAATAACAGAAGGTTCTCTATGGTTAATTAGAAGGAAAAATTCCACAGCACGGACATAGTAAGCAGGAATGCATCAGGTCTTAGGTTCTTCCGAATGAGGGGTTGAGGAGCAAACATTAAAACATCCATAGCAGAATCCCCATATTTGTCTACACATTAGCACTCCAATAAGATGGTCAATTGATACCAATGCTAATGCTAGATCTGAGAATAGGCTGGGTGGAGCTTGGTGCAGGCCAGATGTAATAATCAGGGCCCGCTATATGGACCCATTTCGTTATAAGAAAGCAAGAAAACAAAATTCATACTAATTTGGATCATCACGGTCAAAACGGTCCTATTTGATATTTTTGACTTTTTTTTGCTTTCATGATATACCACTCAACTCCTTTCAAAGTTTTCGAAGAGTTTCAAAAGTGGCTCACATCTATCCCATGGATGTAGCAAGTCTTGCATAGTACTTAGTTCCTACACTTCCGACTGATATATTCTAATACTATATTGTGACTAGACCCGAATAAAATTCATATCAATTTAGACCATCACAGCTCAAAACAGATCCTATTTATTATTTTTATCTTTTTCTTCTTTCATGATATACCACTCAACTTTTTTTCACGGGCATCACACCATGCCTTGCATGATATGGACGCAATTTTTCAACTTGGCCCTTAGCCATGCCCAACAATGTCAAAAATATTAAAGGTGAGCTGACTCGAGCCAGAGCCAGTAAAATTTGTTAAACAAATTTTGGATATTTGTTACAAGTAGTCAAAAGCAACAACTCGCGGACTGCTTACTAAAGCTTAAATAAATACACTAGCAACAGGCCAACCAAAGCTTAATAGAGATTAGAGTTAGCTGGGAACGATCTCAAATCGAGCAGAGTGATGTCCCTGGCCAACAGCCAGCAACTTGCTACCTAGCAAAGACACCAAACCCTTGCGTTTGAAACCAAGACAGACCTTTGTCTTCCTCCATGTACACACAGAACACCAGTACAAAAACAGAGATGCTAACTAATACACTCAAAATGATGGTCTAATTTATAACCCTCTCACGTAACACGGCCTAATGTCAATCAGCTTTCTTAGTCTCAGGGGACTTGGATTCCATTTCCGCTGGTTTGGCTGCAGCCACATCTCCAGCGGGCTTGTCCTCGGCCATCTTGGAATAGACCTCGTCTCTCTCCTTGAAGTACCTCTCGAAGGCTCTCGGCAGGAACCGAGGGATTAAGAAACCGAAGAGGTTGACGGAGAAGTAGATAAAATTTGCGACCGCCAGTGTCCTCCCAAACCATAACCACGCAGCATCCTGCACCAAACTGACGATTGAGACCAGCAAAAGAACCCAACTGTAACCTGATTTATTTTATTACTACATCTTTGAAAAGAAATTCGAATGTCAACAATATCAGATGCAATCCAAGATAGGTATTATTTGATGCATGATAAGAAATTTTTCATATATACAAGTGAAACAGAAATGTTTAGATTAAATTGCACCGATTTTTAATCAGAAATAAGCAATTTTTAAGATATTAAGAGGTGTACATGAGCTAGGGTCACCTTGATGGACGCATTTGCCGGAAGGGTCTTGTTGAACCAGACGTCATAAATCCAGTCGGCGATGACGAAGATCCGCCGCACGGTGTACAGCAGCGGGACCATCGCCCGGACCGGCGGCGAGAAGAGCGACAGCCCGCTGATGACATTCTCGGTGAGGATCTGGAAGGAGAGCAGGAAGAGGTGCGGTGTGGCGGACCGCACGGCGTGCTCGTCCCCACGTGCGAACCCCCCCAGCACGTACGCCAGCGGCAGGAAGAGACCCATGGTGGTCCCCACCACCACGTAGGCCTGGAAGGCGCGGGACCCGCTGAAGACCTCCCGCGATCCACCGCCGTCGGATCGGGAGGCGGCGGGGAAGGCCAGCCGGGAGAGGGCGAGGATGTAGGCGGAGGCGAAGGCCGGGAACACCATATCGAGGATGGGGACGAGGCCGCTGGCGGAGAACACCATGATGAACGCCACCAGCTGCAGCTCGATCACCCGCAAGGACCCCATCACGCCGCCCATCCCCGTCTGTTGCCGCTGCCTCGGGCCGTGCGACGGGTCCTTCTCGGCGGTCGGATCGGAGCGCGGAGCTACGGCGAGGAGAGGCCGGACATGGTTGCAAGCTCTAGTTTTGGCGATGGAGTTCGAGGCTCAGAGAGAGAGAGAGAGAGAGGTGATCCAAACTTAGAAGTTAGAACTAGATGGGTAAAGTGTTCTTTTTTCTTTATTTTTTTATTCATAAAGTCTAGAGAGAACGACCTTGGTATTTGAGAAAATTACAAGGGAGCCAGGGTGGCTAAGTCGTATATGTGGCGTGGAGGCATGGGGTTTTACGGGAGATGGGGGAGAATTGGGATTGCCACGTGTATTGGGAAATAGGGGAGAGTGACCGTTGTTGGGACGCGTGGCGGCTGACGAGGGAGGGTAGGAGGAAGGTGGCGGGATGTGCGGCAAGGTCCAAAGACCGGCTCTTTTGTTCGGTTATAACGAGGAAGGGAGAGAGTTTTCTTTGGGCTACCAGCTTGTAATTGGCCCGGGCAAGAACCGTTCCAATTGATTAAGGTATTATTTGATAGAAAAAAAATTATTTATGAATAAGTGTATAGGAAAAGTTTATTTTTTGGTTATTTTTAGGATATTTTTTGGTTATCCCATTGATCATATCAAATGCAAAAGATAAATCCATAGGATAACTTTTTTTTACTCTTATTTGGAGGGATAACCGGCTATTCCTACATTTTCTAGGGAATAAATTGAGGGGACATCCCATGGTTAACCATAAATTATCCCTTTGGTTAACTTTTTCCACCTATCCTTTAGGCTGTTTGATAGCTTTTTGGCTATCCCTGGATAAATGTACAGGATAGTATTTATCCAGGGGATAGCTGAGGGATAAGCATCTTTTTAAAATTACACTCTGCCATCAAGGGATAACTTTAGTTATTCCTGGGTTTTCTAAGGAATAAGTTCAGGGGATAACCCATGGTAACCCTGGGTTATCCCCTATGGTTAAACTTTTTCAGCACTATCCCCTAACTATAGCATTTGGGATAAGAGGGGATATCTAGGAATATCTCCTTATCCACCATATCAAACACACCTTATAGTTATGACTTTTGGGAATAAGAGGGGATATTCTCTGATATTCTTTCTTATCTCCTATTTCAAACACTACCTAAGAACCATAGAGGAGCCATTTTGATGTTCTTTAGCATGCATCCAGTTTAAAAAAATTAGAAACATTGTGGTTCAACCTTGATGACAAAAATAGTTACCACATGTCATATATATATATATATATATATATATATATATCCCTTCTAAGACTTTTGACTAATGTCAATGCCAGTTAAAGGGAACTGTTCCATTAAAATTATCTTATAAGTGGTGTAGTAAGCACTTTATTGATTTAATTATAACGTTATGTTATTGATAAAGAGTATAATTGTTTTACATAGTTTATGCTACTTCTCTTAGGAGTTTTGGCTTTAATGGTCTTGCAAAATATCGCAAAACGTCAGGATATTTTTAAAAAATTAGTAGCTAATGAAAGCAACAGCCCAACTTGGCAACCAAGCAAATCTGGATTGGGCTAGCTCCTCCCAAACTAGCTCACCTGTAAGTTGAGTTGGGCATAGACTTCATAAAGGAAAAATCTTTGGACATGCCCCCGGTGCAGCATAGCTTGCACTAGGTGCAGTAATTTGCTCGTACATGGGTCACACGGAGAGATTTATCTGTGAGTCCTGCATCACTCACACACAAGTTTATGCATGAGCAAATTATCATGCTCGATGCAAATCATATGCACCGAAGCAGCATACAAAGACTTTTTCCTTCGTAAATGTGATTGGACATAGAATTAAAATTTCTAGCCTCCCTCCGCCAACCCATATTAACCACCCGAACCGGACCGAGCCCAATAAACTAACAAAACTATATTACATAGTCATTTAAAACACTTATATCTCATTGACTAATATCTGTAGCTTTATTTAGATACAAACAAGCACATGACCCATGCCTTGCACCGAAATAATATAAAAGATAAAATTAAGAGTTAGATGTTGGATGTTTATATATCTCTGGTCTCCATCAAATTTTCAATCTACAGGAACTAAATATAAAATGACAATCATTCAACTATGAAGATTTCAATTTGCACTGATTATCAACTATCCAAACATTAACCCCCCCCCCCCCCCCCTCCCCAAAAGAAAAAAAAAAAAATCTATTGTTGATTTTTTTTTTTGAATTTTTTTCAAATACCCAAAATCCTATTGGTTCTTTTTTAAAATCCTAGTTAGTTCTTGATTTTGTGATCACAATTGAACTAATAAATAATGGAGCCAACCTAATCTAAGTTACTCAAGATTGGACTAGTTGGGGTTAATTCTTGAGATACCCAAAATTTTTAAAAATAAATAGCAATAATGGAACATTAGTCAAAATGGAACTAACATTACCTGACCTACTTAAGATTGGGTTACTATGGGAAAAAGGGCTTATTACGGAGTGGCACAAAAATTTAAATAATAATAATTATTTAATCTTAAATGGTTCTTGGTTTCTTGAACTAATATTAGGTCGGTTTAGGTTATCTCTCAGATGTCCAAATGGTAAAACAAAAAATGATACCAATTTCTTTTCATGAACTTTTATCCTAATTAATTTTTAATTTTTGAGTCACAAGTCACAACCAAACTAATCCATAATAGAACTAACCCAAATAATAACTCAACCGGAATAGGATTTGTCTCGACCGGCTAGAACCTTTTAAAAAAAAAATACTTCATGTTTTTAATATAGATGGGTTCTCAAATTTTGATAATACAGTTGAACCAATTAATAGTATTTACAACCTGACATGAACCATTGAAGATTGGATATAGCAGCAGCAGCAACAACAACAATAATAATAATGTTTTTAAATTCAAGTCAATTCTCTATTTTTGGATCATTATTGAAATAATCAATAGTGAAAACAACCTCACATATGTTAGTCAAGATTGGATTAGTTCAAGACTTACTGGTCTTGATTTAGTCATTCTAATATATTTTTAATTTTTACAAAACAACCAGACCAATCAATAGCGGAAGCAACCTAATATGAGCCAAGCAAGATTGAGTTATTTTTTATTAGTTCTCAAAGCTTTCAAAATATTTTTAAAAAAGTAATATATTCTTTATACTCTCTTTTCATGGAATGTTTCTCAACATTTATCATTAAGATCAAAAGTAATCAATAGTGGAACTACTATAACCTAAATCAGCCAAGAGTATATTGGTGTAGATTAATACTCAAATTATCTAAAAATTTGACAAAAAAGCTTAACAACCAACAAAACAACATGCCCATTAATTTCTCGAACTATGATAATAAAACTAAATTAGATTTTCTTTATCAAACAAGAAATACATTGCAACCATGAATTGTATTAAAATATTATTCAAATCTAAAAGGTAAACTATATTTTATTTGAATGCTATTAAAAAGCTAGCGTTAATTTTTTATAGGGTTAATTTTCTTATGACATATTGTTTTAATTGCTAAATGTTAAGATATCATTAATTGTTGACCCCATATTGATTTTGCTGATTACAAAATAATTAAGTAAGGTACTAATGTATTTATTATGAAGACAAAGATCATTGCAAGCAAATACAGCATATTAAGAAGATGTTTCTGATGACGTTCAATCACCTCTCCTGGACGTCGGGAACGGAATACTTCTCCCGGCTCTTCTTCACCAGGTTACCTACAGAAAAGTTCCGGGACCGGAGGGGTCTCCGGTGGGACCCTCCGACGGCCAAGTTAGCGACTGAGGTCACAGCTGAAGAGGGGCTCGAGAGAGCCCTTTTTAATATGAGAAAGGAGGTCTCAGGGAGGAGGGATTCCTTCCTGGATGCTAAGATGGCGATTTTGGGGGTTATCGCGCATACCTGTTTACTGGGCGGATTCACCATTTTATAGGGATTGATCCTGGCATGATTACGTGGGATTGCGTGAAGTCAGAAGATATGCTGAGCCCTTGCGTGAATCTGGGCTGGTTAGTGGGCTACGTCCCATCAGCCGGCGGGGCTGTTGGGTTGTCGGATCTGGCGCTGTCGGGCGGTGCGCGTTAGAGAGGCGGTTTCTTGAACCGCCGGGGCTGATCTAGCGGAACTGGGAAATCCTATCTTATCAGGGCTAAGCCAAGTCGACCCGAGATGGCTGGGGCCAATCCTGCTGGCAAGACAGTGCCGGGGCGGGGCCGAATCGACGGACTTGGAGGCGCCGGGGCCGAGTCGGGCCGGCCGGGGATGGCCTTGGCTGACTCGGCGGAACTGGAGACGCCGGGGCCGAGTCGGGCCGGCCGGGGATGGCCTTGGCCGACTCGGCAGAATTGGAGATGCCGGGGGCGAGTCGGGCCGGCCGGGGATGGCCTTGGCCGACTCGGTGGAACTGGAGACGCCGGGTCTGAGTCGGGCCGGCCGGGGATGGCCTTGGTCGACTCGGCAAAACTGGAGACGCCGGGGCCGAGTCAGCCGGCCGGGGATGGCCTTGGCCGACTCGGCGAAACTGGAGACGCCGGGGCCGAGTAGGAGAGTGCCGGGGTCGACTGGGAGGTGCCGGGGCCGGCTAGCTTGGAGACGTAGGGGCCCGGCTAGGAAGTTGCCAGACCGCTTGGGAAGGTGCCGGGGTTGGCTAGGAAGTGCCAGGGCCGGTTGGGAAGTGCCTGGGCCGCCTAGCTTTGGAGATGTAGGGGGCCAGCTAGGAAGATGTCGGGCCGCCTGGAAGGTGCCGGTCTTGGAGCCGTCGGCCTTTGAGGCCGTCGGTCTTAGAGCCGTCGGCCTTTGGGGCCGTCGGTCTTGGAGCCGTCGGTCTTTGAGCTGTCAGCCTTTGGAGCCGTCGGTCTTGAAGGTGTCGGCCTTTGGGGCCGTCGATCTTGGAGCCGTCGGCCTTGGAGCCATCGGCCTTTGGGGCCGTCGGTCTTGGAGGTGTTGGCCTTTGGGGCCGTCGGTCTTGGAGGTGTCGGCCTTTGGAGCCATCGGTCATGGAGTCGTCGGCCTTTGGGGCCGTCGGTCATGGAACCATCAGCCTTTGGGGCCATCGGTCTTGGAGCCGTTGGCCTTTGGGGCCGTCGTATTGGAGGTGTCGGCCTTTGGAGCCGTCGGTATTGGAGCCATCGGCCTTTGGGGCCGTCGGTCTTGGAGTGTCGGCCTTTGGGGCCATCGGTCTTGGAGCCGTCGATCTTGAAGGTGTCGGCCTTTGGGGCCGTCGGTCTTGGAGGTGTCGGCCCTTGGGGCTGAGGTGGGCCGTTCAAAAAATTTTTATTCTCCATGGGGTCAGCTGGCCCCATCAAATGCCCCCCACACTCCTTGGGCTTGCATGCCCTGCATCAGCTAAGCGAAAGGAGTGTAGAACTTCAAGAAATTTTTTGGAGGCAAATTGATTACCTCACGCCCGCCACTCAAAGTAGCGTACGCTAATTTTTTTGGGGGGATGCTCGTCAGTTAGCCGTTGAGGCAAAGTTGAGGCCATCGAGAACCTTTTGAACCCCGGAGGATGACCCGAGAGTCGCTGGGATTCGACCATGCTCAGGAGCCTTTAACCCCGGAGGGTGACTAGAGGGTGCTTGGGCCAGGCTCAGGTGCCTTTGTGCCGACGCAGAGTTGGTCTTTGGTGGTTTTCCTATAATGCATTCAGATACTAATAAAAAGAAACTTTTTTCTCAAAGTGCAGTATACTTAGCTTTTTCGTAGCTGTTTGCCTTTGCATCGTGTTCGGCCTTTGTTGCCGACGCGGAGTCGGTCTTTGGTGCCGACGCGGAGCCGGTCTTTGGTGCCGACGCGGAGGTGGTCTTTGTTGCCGACGCGGAGCCGGTCTTTGTTGCCGATGCGGAGCTGGTCTTATTGCTGACGCGGAGTCAGTCTTTGTGCCTGGCTGGCCCAGGGCTTTTTAACGCCAAAGCGAGGTTGGCCTTGGATGTTGATGCAAGGTAGGTCTTCCTTGCATAACACTTTTAAGCATTAATGAAGGAAAACTGTCTTTAGTGCAGTATACTTAGCTCTTGTAGCGAGCGGATCACTAGCCCACTGGTGCAGCTATCATGGGCGACGTGAGAGGCTTGGGGTGCTACTGGGTGGCCTCCGAGCGTTGCTTTTGCAGTTCATGAACTGCTACTTTCAAAGCTTGATCTTGCCGATTGAGGATGGTCTGCTGGTTAATCAGAGCAGCTGAAGTTGGCGATGAAGGAGGGGCAGGGAGAGAGAGACTGGTCTTTTGTCGCTCAGTGCGATGTGGATGCCCCCAGCACGATTGGTAAGAACCTCTGGCATGTGCATCACCACCATAGCTATCTTAGAGGGGACGAAAACTTATAGCTCAAGGAGACATCGTTCTTTCATTCAGCGCGTCCCCCCTTCCTGGCGCGCCAATCTGATGACGCTCAATCACCTCTCCTGGACATCGAGAACGGAATGCTTCTCCTGGCTGTCCTTCACCAGGTTACCTGCAGAAAAGTCCTAGGATCGAAGGGGGTCTTCGGTGGGACCCTCCGACGGCCAAGTTAGCGACTGAGGTCACAGCTGAAGAGGGGCTCGAGAGAGCCCTTTTTAGTATGAGAAAGGAGGTCTCAGGGAGGAGGGATTCCTTCCTGGACACTGAGATGGCGATTTTGGGGGTTATCGCACATACCTGTTTACTGGGTGGATTCACCTTTTTATAGGGATTGATCCTGGCATAATCACGTGGGATTACGTAAAGTCAGAAGATCTGCTGAGCCCTTGCGTGAATCTAGGCTGGTTAGTGGGCTACGTCCCATTAGCCTGCGGGGCTGTTGGGTTGTCGGATCTGGCGCTGTCGGGTGGTGCGCGTCTGGCGCTGTCGGGCGGCGCACGTCAAAGAGGCGGTTTCTTGAATCGCCGGGGCTGATCTGGTGGGAACTGGGAAATCCCACCTTATCAGGGCCGAGCCGGGTCGACTCGAGATGGATGGGGCCAATCCTGCTAGCAAGACAGTGCCGGGGCGGGGCCGAATCGATGGACTTGTAGGCGCCGGGGCCGGCGGAACTGGAGACGCCGGGGAGTAGGAGAGTGCCGGGGTCGACTGGGAGGTACCGGGGCCGGCTAGCTTGGAGACGTAGGGGGCCGGCTAGGAAGTTGCCGGGCCGCTTGGGAAGGTGCTGGGGCTGGCTAGGAAGTGTCGGGGCCGGCTGGGAAGTGCCGGGGCCGCCTAGCTTTGGAGACGTAGGGGGCCGGCTAGGAAGATGCCGGGCCGCCTGGGAAGGTGCCGGTCTTGGAGCCGTCGGCCTTTGGGGCCGTCGGTCTTGGAGCCGTCGGTCTTGGAGCCGTCGGCCTTTGGGGCCGTCGGTCTTGGAGCCATCGGCCTTGGAGCCATCGGCCTTTGGGGCCGTCGGTCTTGGAGGTGTCGGCCTTTGGGGCCATCGGTCTTGGAGCCGTCGGCCTTTGGGGCCATCAGTCTTGGAGGTGTCGGCCTTTGGAGCCGTCGATCTTGGGCCGTCGGCCTTTGGGGCCGTCTGTCATGGAACCGTTGGCCTTTAGGGCCATCGGTCTTGGAGCCATTGGCCTTTGGGGCCGTCGGTATTGGAGGTGTCGTCCTTTGGAGCCGTCGGTATTGGAGCCGTCGGCCTTTGGGGCCATCGGTCTTGGAGGTATCAGCCTTTGGGGCTGTCGGTCTTGGAGCCGTCGATCTTGGAGGTATCGGCCTTTGGGGCCGTCGGCCCTTGGGGCCGAGGTGGGCCGTTCAAAATTTTTTTTATTCTCCATGGGGTCAACTGGCCCCATCAAATGCCCCCCACACTCCTTGAGCTTGCATGCCCTGCATCAGCTAAGCGAAAGGAGTGTAGAACTTCAAAAATTTTTTGGAGGCAAATTGATTACCTCACGCCCACCACTCAAAGCAGCGTACGCTAATTTTTTTGGGGGATGCTCGTCAGTTAGCCGTTGAGGCAAAGTTGAGGCCATCGAAAACCTTTTGAACCCTGGAGGATGACCCGAGAGTCGTTGGGATTCGACCATGCTCGGGAGCCTTTAACCCCGGAGGGTGACTAGAGGGTGCTTGGGCCAGGCTCAGGTGCCTTTGTGCCGACGCGGAGTCGGTCTTTGGTGGTTTTCCTGTAATGCATTCAGATACTAATGAAAAGAAACTTTTTTCTCAAAGTGCAGTATACTTAGCTTTTTCGTAGTTGTTTGCCTTTGCGTCGTGTTCGGTCTTTGTTGCCGATGCGGAGTCGGTCTTTGGTGCCGACGTGGAGCCGGTCTTTGATGCCGACGCGGAGCCGGTCTTTGGTGCCAACGCGGAGCCGATCTTTGTTGCCGACGCGGAGCCAGTCTTTGTTGCCGACACGGAGTCGGTCTTTGTGCCTGGCTGGCCCAGGGATTTTTGATGCCAAAGCGAGGTTGGCCTTGGATGTTGATGCAAGGTAGGTCTTCCCTGCATGACACTTTTAAGCATTAATGAAGGAAAACTATCTTTAGTGCAGTGTACTTAGCTCTTGTAGCGAGCGGATCACTAGCCCACTGGTGCAGCTATCATGGGCGACGTGAGAGGCTTGGGGTGCTGCTGAGTGGCCCCCGAGTGTTGCTTTTGCAGTTCATGAACTGCTACTTTCAAAGCTTGATCTTGCCGATTGAGGATGGCCAGCTGGTTAATCAGAGCAGCTAAAGTTGGCGGTAAAGGAGTGGCAGGGAGAGAGAGACTGGTCTTTTGTCGCTCAGTGCGATGTGGATGCCCCCCAGCATGATTGGTAAGAACCTCTGGCATGTGCATCACCACCATAGCTATCATAGAGGGGACGGAAACTTATAGCTCAAGGAGACAGCGTTCTTTCCTTCAGTGCATCCCCTCCTTCTTGGCGCGCCAATCTGATGACGCTCAATCACCTCTCCTGGACGTCAGGAACGGAATGCTTCTCCCGGCTCTTCTTCACCAGGTTACCTGCAGAAAAGTCCCGGGACCGGAGGGGGTCTCCGGTGGGACCCTCGACGGCTAAGTTAGCGACTGAGGTCACAGCTGAAGAGGGGCTCGAGAGAGCCCTTTTTAGTATGAGAAAGGAGGTCTCAGGGAGGAGGGACTCCTTCTGGACGTTGAGATGATGATTTTGGGGGTTATCATGCATACCTGTTTACTAGGGCGGATTCACCTTTTTATAGAGATTGATCCTGGCATGATCACGTGGGATTGCGTGAAGTCAAAAGATCTGCTGAGCCCTTGTGTGAATCTGGGCTGGTTAGTGGGCTACGTCCCATCAGTCGGCGGGGCTGTTGGGTTGTCGGATCTGGCGCTGTCTGGCGGCACGCGTCTGGCGCTGTCGGGCGGCGCGTCAGAGAGGCGGTTTCTTGAACCGCCGGGGCTGATCTAGCGGGAACTGGAAAATCCCGTCTTATCAGGCTGAGCCGGGTCAACCCGAGATGGCTGGGCCAATCCTGCTGGCAAGACAGTGCCGGGACGGGGCCGAATCGACGGACTTGGAGGCGCCGGGCCGAGTCGGGCCGGCCGGGGATGGCCTTGGCCGACTCGGCGGAACTAGAGATGCCGGGTCCGAGTCGGGCCGGCCGGGGATGGCCTTGTCCGACTCGGCGGAACTGGAGACGCTGGGGCCGAGTCGGGCCGGCCGGGGATGGCCTTGGCTGACTCGGCGGAACTGGAGATGCCGGGGCCGAGTCGGGCCGACCGGGGATGGCCTTGGCCGACTCGACGGAACTGGAGACGCCGGGTCCGAGTCGGGCCGGCCGGGGATGGCCTTGGCCGACTCGGCGGAACTGGAGACGTCGAGGCCTAGTTGGGCCGGCCGGGGATGGCCTTGGCCGACTCGGCAGAACTGGAGACGTCGGGGCCGAGTAGGAGAGTGTCGGGGTCGACTGGGAGGTACCGGGGCCGGCTAGCTTGGAGACGTAGGGGGCCGGCTAGAAAGTTGTCGGGCCGCTTGGGAAGGTGCCGGGGCCGGCTGGGAAGTGCCGGGGCTGCCTAGCTTTGAAGACGTAGGGGGCTGGCTAGGAAGATGTCGGGCCGCCTAGGAAGGTGCCGGTCTTGGAGCCGTCGGCCTTTGGGGCCGTCGGTCTTGGAGCCGTCGGTCTTGAGGCCGTCGGCCTTTAGGGCCGTCGTCCTTTGGGGCCGTCGGTCTTGGAGCCGTCAGTCTTGGGGCCGTTGGCCTTTGGGGCCGTTGGTCTTGGAGGTGTCAGCCTTTGGGGCCGTCGGTCTTGGAGCCGTCGGCCTTGGAGCCGTCGGCCTTTGGGGTCGTCGGTCTTGAAGGTGTCGACCTTTGGGGCCGTCAGTCTTGGAGCCGTCGGCCTTTGGGGCCATCGGTCTTGGAGGTATCGGCCTTTGGAGCCGTCGATCTTGGGGCCGTCGGCCTTTGGGACCGTCGGTCATGGAACCGTCAGCCTTTGGGGCCGTCGGTCTTGGAGCCGTCGGCCTTTGGAGCCGTCGGCCTTTGGAGCCGTCGGTATTGGAGCCGTCAGCCTTTGGGGCCATCGGTCTTGGTGGTGTCGGCCTTTGGGGCCGTCGGTCTTGGAGCCGTCGGTCTTGAAGGTGTCGGCCTTTGGGGCCGTCGGTCTTGGAGGTGTCGGCCTTTGGAGCCATCGGTCTTGGAGGTGTTGGCCCTTGGGGCCGAGGTGGGATGTTCAAAAAAAATTTATTCTCCATCGGGTCAACTGGCCCCATCAGTTTCAATAAGTTACAAAATCATCTCAAATGCTTACAAGTCCCTTGACCAACTGAAGTTGTCTTTTAACCAACTAAAGTGCTTATAGAATGCTATGGCCGAACCTCACTTCAAACAAGTTAACTGGGCTGCCATTTTCAAGCTAACTGGATTGATTTTCAGCTAGCTATTTTTCCCTGCATAGCTCCTGGCCGAACCTTCTTGAAAATTAGCTAATTTGGCTTGATTCTCATCTAGCTATTTCTCTCTGAAAGTTAACTAGCTCATTTCTCAGCTAGCTATTCTCTCTGGGAGTTAACTGGCTCGTTTCTTAGCTAGCTATTCCTCTATGTGAGTTAACTGACTTTTTTCTCAGCTAGCTATTTTTCTCTGGGAGTTAACCGCTCGTTTCTCAGCTAGCTAAGCTCCACTTGTTTTCTCCCTGGCCGAATGTCTCCTTATTTTGGTTAACTGGATTTCTCATCCAGCTAACTAAGGAATCCTGCATTGTGTCCTGGCCGAACATCGTTTCAAAATAGTCAACTGGATCTTGCATCCAGCTAGCTAAGCTCCATGAAAATTTTCCTGACCGTGTGCTCTTTGGATTTAGTTAACTGAAGTCTAACTCCAGTCAACTAGATTGATATTCTTCATGCATGTTTTTTTTTTTTTTTTTTTGGTTCCAGCTAATCGTCAGGCTAGCTACTTTCATTTGTATGTGTATCAATTAGCCTTGCCGCCACATAGGCCTATTTTATTTGTTACCTCAATTGACTTCCTAGTCAATTGTTGACCCCCCTTTGGACAAGCCTCAAGTGGCCGTGGATCCACTTCTCACCGAAAGTCTAAGAGCATTCAATGCTCTTGCCATTTATTCCCCATTAGTTAACTACATGAATTTACTTCATTAACTGAGCTGACCAACCAGTCAACTGACATCTTCTCACTTAAATTCCCTCACCAAAACGGCATTCATTTCATCCTCTTTTCTTTTATCAGTCAACTGACCAGCTAACTAAGAATTAACCCTCCAACTAGCTGATCAGTCAACTGATGAAGATTCTTTATATTCATCTCCACTTACCATGCTCTCCTCATTCTTCACTTCTCACCGTGCACATCACTCTCAACTAGCTCCTACCTTGGTTCTTCATTCCTTCTCAACTCCTCTCCTCTCCAAGAAAAAGGGTAGATTGCACCTAAGAAGAAAAATCATCATGCAAGGGAAGATGATTCAACCTCTAATCTTCGTAGAAAAGCTCCTTCATCCTCTTCTTCGCGAAGTTCAAATTTTGCAACCTCCAACATTGCAGCTAGAGCACTAGCAAATGGAAGGTTAGTGGATTTTAACTTCCTAGATCAAGAAGGCTTTAAACTAGGTAGATTATTTGATGTACAAGGTTGGACCGATTTATTGAAAACCAAAAAGCCTATCTATCCGGACCTTATTCATGAGTTTTATGAAAACATCACCTTTGGTGATGATATCATTTCTTCTGCTATTAAAAATGTCAAATAGAGTTTGACAACAATATACTAGGATCCATTTTAAACATTCCTGCTATTGGTCTTATAGAAAATTTTTCTTGCGATAAAAGTTATAGACTCGCCATTGTACTTGGTGTAGCAAATGGTGAAGCTGACAATATAAAAAATCTTGATGCAAACAAGTTGAGTGTTGAAAATAGGTTACTTCATAGTATTGTTGTAAAAATCTTTGTCCTTCGTATTGGCTCTTTCAATGTTGTAACCGACCGTGATGTTTTTATTATGTACCATATCATAAATGAAACTCCTCTTGATTTTCCTGATCCTATGATGTCTATTATGAAGGAAGCTTTAGGACGAACTAAAGCCGTTCTGCCTTACGGCATATTCGTTACCTATGTTTTTGAATATTTTCATGTTAAACTCAAGGGTGAGATAGTTGTAGAGTTGTGTCATTCTGATATCTTTAATGCTCACTCCCTTCACCGCATGGATTATGCTAAACGTGATGGTATTTGGACCAAAGTTAGAACCAGAGCAGGTAAAACTCCTGCCTCTCAGTCGTTAAATCAACCCCCTCAAGATCATCCACAACAAAGTTGTCCTTCCTTTATGAATGCTGCACCTCAGCCAAATCCATTTATGTCATCAGTACCTGAACCACATCCCTCTATGTCTACCGCACCTGAGCCTCCTCCACGTGATGCCAATCCTTCTCCTCCTCCTTGCCCCATCGTTGAGATTTGTGAAGAGCAGATACAATGGATTATTAGAGAATTATCCTTTGCTCAATCTAGTAGAAGCTTTGGAGATAGTGGATCATCTGTAAATGACTATTCCATGATACCCCACATCTCCTATATTTTTGAGACACTTTCCCATATTGTGATGCGCCAGAAACAAATTGAACATGATATGCAAGTTCTTAATGAAAAAGTCTTTCACCACAATGAAACTGTGTTGGGTCGCATTCTTGGAGAAATAAACCTATTGAAAGCTAAGCTTGAGTGTTTTGAAGATAAAGCTGAATGGGTAACATTTCAAATGCGTATCAATGAAAGCCTAACCAAAGATGCTTCCAGTGTTGTTGATTGTGTTTGACTACTTCAATTGCCATGTTTACCAGCCTCCTCAAGCAGAATCTTGCCTCATTTCAACCAGTTCCTCCATCATTCAAACTAGATATGTCTTATTCTCATCCTCACCTCCGAATGCCTCCATCGCAGTCACACAAGTTCAAGCCTCAAGCTCCTCGCTGCCGCAAAGGATCCTCTTCTAAACCATCTGTTATCTCTTCTAATGATAATAAGTAGACTGTTTGTTCCTTTGTATCCTTGAAACTTATGTCTTATATGGTGTTATTGTATATGTGTTTTGGTATTTGATATTTGGATTAAACCTCTGGCTTACTAGTTTGTATCAATGTTTAATAATGTACTCATATTATTTCAATGCATTGTGTGTTTTTCAATGCTTACTTGATGAATGCTTACCAATGACTGTTATATGAATGCTTGATTTGCACAATCTTTAACCTCTTCTTTGATTAATGACAAAAAGGGGGAGAAAAAAATACATACATTAAAAATAGAGAAGAATACCTTCATACATTCAAATATATAGGGGAAGAATATGCAAAAATTTACTTTCAAATGCAACTTGTTATGTATATACTTAATGGTTTTGCCATCATCAAAAAGAAAAAGATTGTTGACCCCGTGTTGATTTTGATGATTACAAAATAATTAAGTAAGGTACTAATGAGTTCGTTATGGAGACAAAGATCATTGTAAGCAAATATAGCATATCAAGAAGATGTTTCAATAAGTTACAAAGTCATCTCAAATGCTTACAAGTCCTTTGACCAACTAGAGTTATCTTTTAACCAACTCAAGTGCTTCTAGAATGCTATGGCCAAACCTCACTTCAAACAAGTTAACTAGGCTGCCATTTTCAAGCTAACTAGATTGATTTTCAACTAGCTATTTTTTCCTGCATAGCTCCTGGCCGAACCTTCTTGAAAACTAGCTAACTGGGCTTGGTTTTCAGCTAGCTATTTCCCTCTGGGAGTTAACTGGCTCATTTCTCAGCTAGCTATTCTTTCTAGGAGTTAATTGGCTCGTTTCTCAGCTAGCTATTCCTCTCTGTGAGTTAACTGACTTGATTCTCAGCTAGCTATTTTTCTTTGGGAGTTAACTGACTCGTTTCTCAGCTAGCTAAGCTCCACTTGTTTTCTCCCTAGCCGAACGTCTCCTTATTCTAGTTAACTAGATTTCTCATCCAGCTAAATAAGGAATCTTGCACTGTGTCCTGGCCGAACATCATTTCAAAATAGCCAACTGGATCTTGCATCCAGCTAGCTAAGCTCCATGAAAATTTCTCCTGGTCGTGTGCTCTTTGGATTTAGTTAACTGGAGCCCAACTTCAATCAACTAGATTAACATGAAAATTTCTCCTGGCTATGTGCTCTTTGGATTTAGTTAACCGGAGTCCAACTCTAGTCAACTAGATTGATATGAAAATTTCTCCTGGTCGAACCTTGTTGAAAACTAGTTAACTGGGATTGCATTCTAGTTAACTACTTTTCTTTGCACAACTACCTGGCCGAATGATGCTTCATTTTAGTTAACTAGATTTTCCATCTAGCTAACTAAGCTTTCTGCAAATTCTCCCTGGCCGAACGTTATCTTAATCTAGCTGACTGGATTTCACATCCAGCTAGCTAAGGGGGTATTGCTTTTCTCCCCGGCAGAATGGTTAGCAAATCTTGTTAACTGGAATTAATATCCATTCAACTAGGGACTCTATTCTACTTCACCTGGGTGAGCTTCACTCTAACTCAACTAACTGGATTCTATTTCCAATCAGTTGGAGTCTACCTCTTTGAAATAATGTCGGAGCTCTCTCTCCTTTTCGCAGAGCATTTAATGCTATGAGAAAATTTTTATAACGGTTATCTTCACTTTCCATTCTTTTTTTTCTTTAATTCCGTTTCAGTCTAACGGATAGTTTTATAGATCAAACACCTATATATAACCATGATGTCAACAGGAACGATGTGGAAGAAAAAGAGGTGAATAGTAGAAAGCTTGTATTGCATACATCCATGGTTGTTCAGCAACAAAAGAAGGAAGCTCTGCTTTGAATACGTGAGTGCTTATTGATTGCTGATCCATGAATCATCAAAGCTTTCGAAGGCATAAGGTTTCAACTACCTTAAAGGAGACTTCATTGCTGAAGTGCATTCAAAAGAAAAACCTCATTTAAGGAGTTGACTACGAAATTATAAAGTATTTATTTCTGAACATCTGCTCATCTTAGGAGCTTTCTGTTCTTAATATTTTTCTGAACTTGTTTTAGATATTGTAAAAGGGTTGGGTTTAACCCTTGGTTGTTTGGCCCCCTTGTGCCATGAAAACAAGTTGCTAGCCGGGGAAGGATAGGGTTGTAATCGTTGGTGACACGATTGGAATGAAATTCCAAAGGGATTCTTAGGGAGTGGACGTAGGTGCAGGGTTGGCACCGAACCACTATAAAAATCCTTGTGTTTATGATTGCCTACATATTTTCTGTGATCTCTTTGTGTTCACGTCACTACACCGCTGCCAATTAAATTTTGATTTGCTGTAAGCACATATCTACGCATTTAATTTTTAAGAAACCCAATTCATCCCCCCTCTTGGGTTGCTATCTCTGAGCAACATTAATAAAATTAAAATATGATTAATGAATGTTAAGAGACTCATCTATAATTATAGCTTGGATAAACAATAACTCAATGAACTTCCATCTAAGATTGAGAGACATCCAATCCAAAATCTTCACCCTATAAAATTTTCATTGCAAGTATGTTTTCCAAAAAGCCATTTAAGTGGTTGATTTTTTAGCGAACTCTGCTTCATCCTGTCAGCCTATCACTTATTAGTTTGATAATTTTTTTTATTTATCTTAATCTCATACCTATTGTTGATTCTCGGGACTGAATTTGTAAGGTTTTGATGACCTTTCTTATCTTAAAAAAAATGCTAATTGATGACTAGGACTTAGAGGTAAAACTAAACATGATAACATTTATCTAAATATTTTTGTATTCAACTATTTTTACACTTGGATACAAATTGAAGTATCCAACTAGTATCCTTATTTGATCCATATAAAAAATAAGTATAGATATGATAAGCTACTATTTGATTTAAATCCAAATATTTCATTCTATTATAAGTTTATTATTAAATTTTAAGGAAAAATAAGTGGCCATGTTAACATGCTATTAACTTTATTTATCTTTTACATAGTAATATTTCTTATTTATGTTCATAAAGTTTAACTATCTAACTTATATTGATATTTAAATCTATTTTCTTAATATCCAATTTATATCTATATCTATTTAAAATAATCATGGATACTATTTTTTACATTCATCTAACATCTGTATTTGCATCGGTATATGTCAAATAAAAATAATTTAATTGTATATATATTAGTATTCGATCCATTTTAAATACCATTGAGACCATAGCTCAAACCTAGTGAGTTTTCTCTACCAAAGAAGGTATGTATTGCAACTATACCTTACATTAAAATATCATTAAAATGCTAAAAATAACATATTTTCTTTTAAATATCATTAAAATAATTAAATTAATATCATTAGAATAAAAGCATAAAGACCAATGAACAATATGCTAATTAATTATCAGGACTATGGGCATCAAAATTATTATTCAAACCTTTTCTCCCATTTCTGTTTTGTTTATTTTCTCTCTCTTCATGGCTTCGTTATATAGTATAGTTTACAGAGAATGTACAACTAGATACTAACCAATTTAATATTGACCTAACAAATATTTCTAAACCTTGTTCTCATCTTCAACTACACCTAACTGTATTAACTAAATCCAATTAAGTCAGCCCAATCTGATACCAAGTCAACCAAGTCAGAATTTAGTTTTACATGGAGTTGGGTTGGAGAAAATCCAACATGAAAACGGGTTGGGTCTTGTCGGACGCAACCTGACGAAGATGCAATCTTACTCGCGGCTACCAAACTGCAAAGGTTTTTAGTTGTTTGGTTCTCGCCTCAATGCCTCATGCCATTGCCATCCTTTGCCGCATAATTGGTGTAACTACAACTTAAAATTAAATTATTCAAATCACTCCCCTTGTGACAACCAGAGCCATGACACTGGCCAGTTTATTTTACTCGCAATAGGCTGTCACGCTCCAGACCCAAATATCGGGCTAGGGTGACAACCCGCCGCATGCCGGGCACGCAAGGCGTCACAAAATTTTAACATATAACACCATTATATATAAAAACCAAGTCAAATACAATACTAAAAGTTTTGGGCTAACACCCTTACACACCACAATAATAAAGTCTAGGCATCAAGCCCTACACATAGTAATACTGGGGTTACAACAAATAATGGTCTTGTTTTATTTAATAGAAGATCCATCACCCCACCAATCCATCTTCAACCTCGTGGCTCTGACAAAAACATTGTAAGATTTTTATGAGTTTACACTCAGTAAGTAAACCACGTTATACAGTCAAATCATAGCATAACAGTCAATAAGCACATAATAATTGCATGCTTAAACATTCACAAATACTCAAACATGCAATGTAAGTAAACCCACTGTTTATACTCTCAATGGTAACTGTAAATGTGACCCACGGCCCTGCAATATCTCAATAGTACCAACAAGCATCCCCCTACTGAAAGGGTCGAAATACCAGGTCACGCCATATCATAATCCACCAGAACACATACTCTATATGTGTGATGCCACCTCATAGAACCAAGCAGAACACATCCTCTAGATGTGTGATGCCACTTCATAGAACTCAGAACACATCCTCTAGATGCGTGATGCCATAGCGAACCCAAGCAGAACACATCCTCTAGATGTGTGATGGCATAAACAAGCAGAACACGTCCTCTAGACGTGTAGGTGGCATAAACAACCAGAACACATCCTCTAGACGTGTAGGTGGCATAAACAAGCAGAACACGTCCTCTAGACGTGTGTGGGTATGACATGATAAAGGAGAACTGCGGCGACACATAACAGTACCTCACATCACATGCACTCATCATATCAATAACAACTCAATATTGCATAAACAGTGGATTATACCTACTGAACAATTGCATGTAATATATCATATCAATGTCATAATAACTGCATCTCTCATGCATAGCGTCCACAACAGCCATGTATTCATAATATACATCTACTTACAATTTAGCCAATGACAATTCTTCATACCACAATTCACAATTTAAACATTCACATAATGAATAATTTATTAAATACTGATAACTGGCTTACTTACCTCAGTACGCAATCCAACAGGTATAATAAGCTAGTCAGATGTCTGAGCACCTACAGGATCATTTACACAATTAATTGATTAGCAAGGAATATTAAAATGACCCTTAGAATTTCTACCCAGACTAGTTCACGGGCCCTACTTTGGGCTCGAATATCTCCCGCTATACACACCCAATTGGGAAATTAAAAATACCCCAAGAAACTAGAATTCACCTAGATTCTAGCATATAATTATTTTACTAATTCCGGCCCGTTACAGGGCCCAAAAACTAGCCAAACTCAGCTCACTGCATGGCCCAAAAGGCCTGAACCGGCCGGCCCAGCCGGCCCGGTTCAACCCTTATCCTCCCGATCCCCTGTTTCACCGAACAGGGGACGGGAACATGGCCGGCGGCCGGGGCCGCCGCCGGCCAAATTGAGGGCGGCCCGGCCACCGGTGGCCGGGCCAGAGCCGACCGCCGCCGCGGCCGGCCGCCAAACCTCCTCTCTCACCCTCAATTTGTCACATCTCCTTCCACTCACCCGCGCGGCACGGTGCTGTGCCGGCGGCACGGCCGGCCACCTTGGCCGGCCGGACCTCCACCGGACGCATGCCCGGCGCCGGTGGAGGCGACAAGCCAAAGCTCGGGCCCGGCGAGGCGGCGAGCACGCCGCCGGGCCCGAACCAACCGGCGGAAGCCGAACCGCCGGTTCGGCTTTCGCCACCGCGTGAGAGGAGGGCCAATTGGCCCTCTCTCTCCTCTCTCTCCCACCACCACCCCGCCGGACGCCTCCCCCGGCGCCGGCGGAGTCATCGGCCAAATCTCAGGCCCGGCGAGGCGGCGAGCACGCCGCCGGGCCTGAACCAAGGGGTCGACCGGTTAATATCATTTCTCTGTCTCACGCTCTCTCTGTCTCACGATCTCTATCTCTCTCTCCCACGCTCTCTCTCACGCTCTTTCTCTCTCTCCCGCTCGCTCTCTCTCTCTCTCTTCTCTCTCTCTCTCTCTCTCTCTCTCTCTCTCTCTCTCGGCTCTCTCTCTCTCTCTCTCTCTCTCTCTCTCTCTCTCTCTCCCTGAGTAGCAGGGGATTACCTGATGGATGAAGCGCCCGCGTGAAGGAAGAAGTCCTTCTCCCCCCTATTTATTCACCTGTGCAGCGCCTCGGATCGGGGTTTCCCGAAAGACTAAGCGCTTCACCTGGAGCGAAGCGTTAGTCCGGGGAACCCAATAGTCAGGAGCTTGGTTCATCTGAACCAAGCCTGGTTCATCTGAACCAAATCTGGTTCGTTTGAACCGGGTATTACATCCTCCCCTCCTTATAAAAATTTCGGCCTCGAAATTGGTATACTATAAATCTCAAAAGTCAACAATCTTAAATGGATAATTTACCCTCAATTAATTGTGGATATTTTAATTTAATTTCATCCTCTAGCTCCCAAGAAGCCTCCCTCTCAGAGTGATTATTCCACTAAACTTTGACATACGGGATGGTATGCCGCCTTAGAATCTGATCCTTGCGGTCCACGATACGCACAGGATGTTCCTCATACGATAAATCCTTCCTCAACTGAATAGGCTCATAAGCTATGACATGACTGGGGTCAGAAACATATTTCCTCAGCATAGATACATGGAATACATTGTGAACACCAAATAAGATCGGGGCAGTGCTAAGCTGTATGCAACCTCCCCAACTCCTTATCATAAGAATACTACACCATCTCAGGACTTAATCCTTGCGGTCCACCATGTGCACAAAATGATCTTCATAGGTCAATTCTTTCTTAAGCTAAATTGATTCAAGTTCTAACACATAACAGGGTTTGAAATATACCTCCTCAGTCATAAAGATATGAAACTCATTGAATACCCCAAAAAGTAATGAAGATAGTGCTAAGTTATAAGCCACCTCCTATTCTTTGATCAACATCTCAAATAGCCCAATAAATTGAGGACTCAATTCACCTCTAAACACAAATCTCATCACGTCATTAGTTAGTAAAATTTCCAAATGATCTTCAACCTGAAATTTCAAATCTTTCTGTTTAACATCAACATAACTTTTCTATTAACTCTGAGCTACATGAAGCTGCTTTGATACTTTCTCATATTTGTTAAACCAGCTCAGTAATCAAAATTTTCTCTCTCTCAATAAAATTTACACCTTTTATCATAGACAACAAAATGAATCCATTTGAATATTGGCTTGGTAATCAATAAATAAGCAATTTTCACTAAGGGTAAGAGGCTATACCAAGCACTTTCTAAATCCATCACACAGGCTTGCAGTATATCATCAAAAGCTAGTTGGTTCATGCAGATTGTCCATCTATTTGAGGGGGAAAGGCTGGACAGAAATTCAGCTTAATCCACTAAGCCTTATGAAACATCATCAAATTAGAAGAGTGAGACAAATGGTTCAGACTCAATTTACGCAGTTTACCATTAAACTAAAAACAAATATTAACATCTTTATCTCACTAAAATTTCATTCTCGAAATTAAATGTCCACAAGTTTTGTACCATTAAAGATACTCACTAGCAAACTTTTATTTCATTCCCAAGTACCCAAATGACATGTCCAACTTTCAAAATTAATTTGATCTTTCTACCAAATAAAATTAATTCCTTAAGAAGTATTTCTTTCCTGTCATCCTTGTTTTTTTTTTTTACTTCTCACAACATAATCATTAATATCATAGAGTCCATCACATGTATTATGTTATCCATTCTTAAGGTTAGTAAACATCATGTACTCTTAATTCCTCGATAAGATAGTTCTAAATTCTTGTGACTTAGATATAAGATAGTTTTCTTTCAATGCACTCTCAACTCTTGAATAGTTGAATGTGCCACTAATCATTACGACACTTATTTCAATCATCATAACAACTTAGTTTCACTCTTGAATACTTCAAGCTAACATCAATGAACATTATGCCAATCATTTAGGATATCTTTCATAATTATCATAATCAACTAATTTAATTTCTTTGAATAATAGTGCCATCATTAATCATCAGTATAATTAATTTATCTCCTTCATAATTATCAATAATACCACCATAACCAATCAATTTCTCTTGAATATATCAGTATATCCTCAATAAATAATGCAATTTAAATGATTCAAATTCTTGAATCGATTATTTCGTTACCAATGATTATCAAAATCATCTATAGATTATGCAATGTCTCATGCCATAATATGACCAACTAATTTAAACCCTTCAAATATCTCAAAGTGACTTTACTAATCTAGCTCAGATGGATACAAGACTTATAAGGTCAATAAAGATTAAAAATGCACTTACCATCCGAAAGACATAATTGAAAATTATAGTAATCTCTCTATGACTTGAAAGTGATAATAGACGTGCCGTTAACCATAATCCATAATTGATAATAATCAAAATAAAATCATCTCTCTCTTATTTTCTTAACAATAATTATGCCACTTATGGCTGATTGATAATTTATCCATCCTGGAGAAAGATATCTACTTAGGAACTATGAAGAAAGGTACAATAAGTATGCACGATAAATTAATGAACAGATATCTTGATTTAGAAATCTATTAAGAGATAAAAATTCCCATGAAATTCTTTATCAGTGGAGTTTATCTTATTCTCATTATTGCTAAAATCTTTCATGTTCTACCATCAAAATATTTGATCATTTATAGCCAAAATCAGTTCTAAAGATTAATAGAGTCTACTGCTCTCAAAAAACTTAAACAGTAATTGTCTCAGAATTTAAAATTTTATATTCTTCCTAAATGGTCCATCAAGATATAATATGCAGTCAACTATTTCATTAGCATCAATATCAACCATCTCCATATCTAGCAAATTAACAATCAGTTTTGAACATCCAATATACATAATAAAAGTTCTCTTAGTAAAATTCACTATATAAACTTATCCATCCAGACTCAAATTCAAAAAGTACTCAATTGCCATTGATCAAAAATATGTATTTAACTATTTCATTCCTAAAATATCATCAATATTAATCATTTCTATAATCGACAGATTAGCTCATAATCTTAACTTACAATATCAATAGTGTAAGTTCTACAAATAAAAATTCATTGTATATATCCATATTCAAATTCAGATTTAATAACTCAAAATCCAAATATCTAACCCAATTGTAATATGGACATAATGTGTTATCTTAGTCATATTAGTCAACAATTGCAATTTTTACTATTATATCATATTCCATATATTCATCTATCTTTTATTGCATATCCAATTAAAGTTTTATCTCTCATATTATTTAAAGGTCTGAAACTGCTACGAATCATTCCCAACAAGTTTAATGAAGTAAAACCTCTAGAAGCCCCTTGACCTCCCCACTGATCAAGGCTACCAGCCAGGGAGCCCACATAATATCATTGGCTTGCGATGGTTCATTCTCAATTTCTATCAAACTTGTAATTCTTGATAAACTTTAAATTTCAAGCTTCCAAAGCATAATTCATGAAATTCCTTGAAAGTCATAATTGTCTCAATGTCATCCAAGTATTTTGCCTAGAGTGTCATCATGTACGTGTCCCTAATGTCATAACCTAGGCTCTGATACCACTAAAGCTGTCACGCCCCAGACCCAAATATCGGGCTAGGGTGACAACCCGCCGCGTGCCGGGCACGCAAGGTGTCACAAAATTTTAACATATAACACCATTATATATAAAAACCAAGTCATATACAATACTAAAAGTTTTGGGCTAACACCCTTACACACCACAATAATAAAGTCTGGGCATCAAGCCCTACACATATGTAATACTGGGGTTACAACAAAATAATGGTCTTGTTTTATTTAATAGAAGATCCATCACCCCACCAATCCATCTTCAACCTCGTGGCTCTGACAAAAACATTGTAAGATTTTTATGAGTTTACACTCAGTAAGTAAACCACGTTATACAGTCAAATCATAGCATAACAGTCAATAAGCACATAATAATTTGCATGCTTAAACATTCCACAAATACTCAAACATGCAATGTAAGTAAACCCACTGTTTATACTCTCAATGGTAACTGTAAATGTGACCCACGGCCCTGCAATATTCAATAGTATACCAACAAGCATCCCCCCTATTGAAAGGGTCGAAATACCAGGGTCACGCCATATCATAATCCACCAGAACACATACTCTATATGTGTGATGCCACCTCATAGAACCAAGCAGAACACATCCTCTAGATGTGTGATGCCACCTCATAGAACTCAGAACACATCCTCTAGATGCGTGATGCCATAGCGAACCCAAGCAGAACACATCCTCTAGATGTGTGATGGCATAAACAAGCAGAACACGTCCTCTAGACGTGTAGGTGGCATAAACAACCAGAACACATCCTCTAGACGTGTAGGTGGCATAAACAAGCAGAACACGTCCTCTAGACGTGTGTGTGGTATGACATGATAAAGGAGAACCGCGGCGACACATAACAGTACCTCACATCACATGCACTCATCATATCAATAACAACTCAATATTGCATAAATAGTGGATTATACCTACTGAATAATTGCATGTAATATCACATCAATGTCATAATAACTGCATCTCTCATGCATAGCGTCCACAACAGCCATGTATTCATAATATACATCTACTTACAATTTAGCCAATGACAATTCTTCATACCACAATTCACAATTTAAACATTCACATAATGAATAATTTATTAAATACTGATAACTGGCTTACTTACCTCAGTATGCAATCCAACAGGTATAAATAAGCTAGTCAGATGTTTGAGCACCTACAGGATCATTTATACAATTAATTGATTAGCAAGGAATATTAAAATGACCCTTAGAATTTCTACCCAGACTAGTTCACGGGCCCTACTTTGGGCTCGAATATCTCCCGCTATACACACCCAATTGGGAAATTAAAAATACCCCAAGAAACTAGAATTCACCTAGATTCTAGCCATATAATTATTTTACTAATCCCGCCCGTTACAGGGCCCAAAAACTAGCCCAAACTCAGCTCACTGCACGGCCCAAAAGGCCTGAACCGATCGGCCCACCCTTATCCCTCCCGATCCTCTGTTTCACCGAACAGGGGACGGGAACATGGCCGGCGGCCGGGGCCACCGCCGGCCAAATTGAGGGCGGCCCGGCCGTCGGTGGCCAGGCCAGAGCCGGCCGCCGCCGTGGCCGGCCGCCAAACCTCATCTCTCACCCTCAATTTGTCACATCTCCTTCCACTCACCCGCGCGGCACGGTGCTGTGCCGGCGGCACGGCCGGCCACCTTGGCCGGCCGGACCTCCACCTGACGCACGTCCGGCGCCGGTGGAGGCGACAGGCCAAAGCTCGGGCCCGGCGAGGCGGCGAGCACGCCGCCGGGCCCGAACCAACCCGGCTTCCGCCACCGCGCGAGAGGAGGGACAATTGGCCCTCTCTCTCCTCTCTCTCTCCACCACCACCCCGCCGGACGCCTCCCCGGCGCCGGCGGAGTCGTCGGCCAAATCTTAGGCCCGGCGAGGCGGCGAGCACGCCGCCGGGCCTGAACCAAGGGATCGACCGGGTTGATATCATTTCTCTGTCTTACGCTCTCTCTGTCTCACGATCTCTGTCTCTCTCTCCCATGCTCTCTCTCACGCTCTTTCTCTCTCTCCCGCTCGCTCTCTCTCTCTCTCTCTCTCTCCCTCTCTCTCTCTCTCTCTCGGGCTCTCTCTCTCTTCCCAGCTGTCTCTCTCTTCCGGCTCTCTCTCTCTCTCTCTTCCGGCTATCTCTCTCTCTCTCTCCGGCTCTCTCTCTCTCTCTCTCGGGCTCTCTCTCTCTCTCTCCCTGAGTAGCAGGGGATTACCTGATGGATGAAGCGCCAGCGTGAAGGAAGAAGTCCTTCTCCCCCCTATTTATTCACCTGTGCAGCGCCTCGGATCGAGGGTTTCCCGGAAGACTAAGCGCTTCACCTGGAGCGAAGCGTTAGTCCGGGGAACCCAATAGTCTGGAGCTTGGTTCATCTGAACCAAGCCTGGTTCATCTGAACCAAATCTGGTTCGTTTGAACCGGGTATTACATAGGCCAAGAAACAAAAAAGGTCCACATAAATGGCTCGACTATGTCCAATGTCCATAATTATTCGAAGTATTGTGCTTCTTTATTTCAGCTTGTTCGTGAACGTTGTTCCATATTAATTTAGCATTAATTGATCCTTGATTCCATCATGCAGGCCTCCTCTAGTTGAGTTGTCATGGTCCCGGGAAGAGGGGACCATCGTAGCGATTCCAGGACAAGAAAATAATGCAGTGGTCCATGTCTTTTTGTTGATTCCGATTAGGACATGCTATTTCTTAAGTATGTTCTGATTGTTGATATTTTCTGGTATCTTTTTTGATCCACTAGCCCAGTGGATCAGAGTGATGCCTTTGGGTCAATTTGTTGAATCACTTCGTTATTATAAATGCCCTTTCTAAAGGGTTGAAGTTCAGGTTAACAGGTTAATTATATCATGCAGCATACCATGATCATTTATTGATATAATGTCTACACCATGGATCAAATATAATGCACCTCAAGCCTCCATTTGATTCCCATGATCTTTTATCTTTCTTAATAACAAAGAAGATATCATTCCTCATAAAAACTCTTCCTCGGATGTCAGCAAAGATAATCTATTCAAATTGCAACAGGAGATATTGTTCTGTAATTTTTTTCTCTTGATCTTGATGCCAGTAGATACGTAAGTA
Organism: Calamus simplicifolius; assembly: GCA_900491605.1. Taxonomy (NCBI): domain Eukaryota; kingdom Viridiplantae; phylum Streptophyta; class Magnoliopsida; order Arecales; family Arecaceae; genus Calamus; species Calamus simplicifolius. The sequence goes on from UESW01004333.1 coordinate 916,146, forward strand.
CTCTATCTTCTAGTTAAAAAACCTAATAAATTGGATATCCCTGACAATCTGATTAACCATTAATCTAAGTTACAATGGTGGATGAATCATCCTCTAGAATGATTATAGAATTTTGATTCAATTTCATTGCTACTTCTGTTAATTCTGCAAAAGGAACTGAAGAAGTTGATAAAGGTATTACTAAAAGCAAGGACCATATGCCCCTCATAGTCTCTTATCACTGCTCTTACACAAAAAATTTCAGAGTGAATTCAATCATCAAAGTTAACTTTAATATGATATGACTATAAGGGTGCTCAAAAAATAAATTTTGTATGAGATTTTATAAAATAATGTGGAAAGAAGCCCTAGATATCATATATATTAGGGGATATAGAGATAGATTAATGTATTCTTTAGCTTGAGCTATAGTCATTCTTGCTATCCAAACAAACACTACAAGAAAGTATGGTTTGTGGCGAACCTATTGTGGCGAAATATTTTCGTCGTTATAGGTT